>OU343162.1:161301462-161901462 GCA_910595825.1 Philhelius pedissequus | reverse complement strand
GCACGATTATAATTCAATTTATTAGACAGGATGTCGTGTTGGCCATTTGTGTAAGCAATTAACGGCACAGCGAACAGTTTGTTTGCCGTTTTCAATTAGCAGCGACACATTAAAATAATCAATTCAAAAAAGGAAACAAAGTGTCTTTAAAAGAAAATGCTTAATTTTAGAAATAAGTACATAGTGTATTTTCTTTTTAAATAAAAATTCGATCGTTGAAATGGGTAATCGTAATAGTCGGTAGCATGTGTTTCTTTATTAACAGTCATTAATCAAATCATAAAAAAATGGTTCATAAAGATAGACAATTTGGACGAAGAACACGAAGAATCGTATTAGCCGGAAACACTTATACATAAGAGGTACTTTACCTACAGAAAAAAAAAACAATCCTTTTAAAGGACAAAGTTTTGGTGAAATAAAAATGAAAATATGTGTGTAAGTGTACCTACTGTGTTTTCGTATTTTCACTTGTTGAAAGTTTATGAGTAAATTTCCTCAGATGTGCTTTTCTTTAATCAGGTCGTGTTGGGCATAACGCACTTTATTGTTATATTTATTCCATCGACACAATAAATTGGAAGAAATCAAAGAGACGCAAGATGAAGTCAATTAAGGTTTTATATAAAAAAAAAAAGAGAACAGAACATATCGAAGAAATTTATTTACCAAATATTTTTGTAAAATTGAAAATTAATGTTGGCAACATAAAATTGACTTGTAAAGCCTTTTCAATGTTGAAGCAATATTAAAGGGCAAACAGGGTCGCACATTCTTATTTTCATTTAAATTTACAAACAAAAAATGAAATTGTTGGAAATAATTTAAAAAAATGTAAATACATATGTATTTAGTAAAAGTAAAAATATAATCGGATTCGATGGTTCGGATTACCGGGTTTCGGCCCTATTGGTTTGATGGGGTGAATAGTTTTTCGTTATTTATTTTAATTCTTTAAGTGACTTTTATTTCAATTAATTCTTAATAATAATTTGATAATTAAGCTTATTTGGTTAGACCTTATGCCGTTTACTAGCTTGCTAATATAATTATTTATAAACAAAAAATTATTTAAAATAATGCAAGACTATTAAAAATCTCATTATAAAATTCAAAAATTTACAAAAAGTTTAATGAAGTTTTAATAAATACAAATACTATTTATTTTAAAGTATAGCGGCAACCCTATGCATTGTTTTTATGAATGAAACGCAACGTTGCCACAATTCAAATATTTTTTTATAAGTGTTAATTCTCAAATACCTTAAATAACCCTAAGATTTTTGCCATTAATATATTATAGGCGTAAAATGAATAATTGCATTCCTAAATATATATTGAGGTCTTACGCAAAGTATCAATAAATTAAATTAGATCATAAAATAATGTGGATTCCACTAACTAATAAAGAAAGAAATATTACACTTAATAATTACCAAAGAAACAATTTACGAAATTTCGTTTAGAGCCTCAGAAGGTTTATTATTTTATGGAATTTAGGTCTAAAATCGTTATTTATCTTAAAGATAGATCCTTGACATTCTAGGCGTACATACTTGTCTTAGAAATACATATAGATTATTTGGCAAGTTCTAATAATTACTTTTAAGGGTAGTATAACAGCACATGGCGGAATCAAGGATTTGTTTTCATATTTGGAAACAAAGTTTCAAAATTGTTTGGTTTTGAAAATGAGTTGGTACAATGTACGCCTAAATCCGATGGACTAAAAAATCGAAGTTCTTAAAGATTTTTATCAAATACAAACAACTTTCAGTTTAAGTTATAAAACTGAGTCAAAGGGATATACAACGACCCTCCCCTAAATTGGGATTAAGGAAGCCCACTTTAATTTTGTTTTGTCAAATTTAAATTATTTTACTTACGAATAATTTGTAAAGACACAAAATATTCATCCTCCTTCTTCATCACGCTAAATAACATAATTTGTCGTCATTAATTTACTAAATTTACTCTTCCATCCAATTGCAATCCTATGAATATATAGATTTTTTGGCAAGAAATACTGTATTTCCCCCAACTTGGGGTTAAGTTGATGAATCAATGTGCAGATAGCTAAATACCAACCACGAATTTGTCATATTTCTGAAAAAAAAATCAATTTCAAATTGCAAAAAATGTTTACACATATCATCATCATTCAAATATTTATGAATGTTTTCATTTATAAATAAATTTGTACACTTGTTAGGTTTTCTTAATTGAAATTTAACGCTGTAATAACAATTTTCAAAGACGAAAAATGTAACTAAATTGGAAACATTTTTTTTTTAATTAACATTCGAGATGTTTTTTTTTAGAATCAATGAATTATTATCTGGCAACATGTGTTTATACGAGTATGTATATTATAAGCAAATTTGTTGCAGCTTTTGATTTGCAAGCTGATACAATTTTTCAGTGCAAGAGCATCCTAGTTTCGGAGTTAAGCTAGAGTTTACTTTTGACATATTTTATTTAAGTAATTTAAACCACGAATAAATTGTAATTAACTGGTATTTTTACCAGAGGCTGGGAAACAAAAAACTAATTTAATTTATGATCAGGAATAACTAGCTCTTAACCAATGCTTTCACTAAAAAGCAGACACATTTTAATAAACGATGAATACCGGCAAGTTAGTTCTTATGTAGACGCCTGTCAACTAAATAATGATAAATAAGCTAAGCCCTTTGCCAACTTTAACCTGTCCTAATCAGGGTTATAAGACCGGATATATGTTCCCAAGTATTGCTGATTGATACTATTCTGTGAGTGGAATTGGAGAATTTGGAACTCTAAGCATTGGAACGACTTGTATGCTATTTTGCTTTAAGGCAATCAGCAGACAAGAATATTTAATTTTCATCAGGAAAATGAATAAATACATTTTTAACAAAAATAATTGTTCTATTGCAAATATTTTTTGCAAAAAAAAAATCTCTAAGTTATGTGATATTTATTAGCATTCTCTTGAAAACATCATAAATTATGCATTAGAATTTTTTCTTGATTATTTTTCTTGATAGCTATAACTGACAATCCGGGACGACCTGGAATTTTTTTGAAATTATTTTTACTGTGCTCAAAGTATTACTGAACGATTATTTCAATTTTTTAAGTGAACATTGGGATTTTTATGAATATTTTTGAATATTTCCAAAAAAATTATATTTCGCAAATTGTGGTATGCAGTATTTTTGGGAAATCAAAGCAAAACCTACATTAAAATTTTGTTCGAAATCCTTTGGGCCGTTTACGAGAAAGTCCAAAGTCCAAAAATTGTTGTATGGCGAATAGCGTTAAAAGCAAAATATGTAAAAAAAGAGTTTGTGTACTTATGTACACGAGCCAGAAGTAAAACTTCCCTAATTTGAACCAATTTTTTCCTTTGAAATTCTAAGTCAGCTACAACATATATACATATATGTATTTTAATTTTATAGAAACATATTTTGAAACCAGCCTCGTACTTGCATAAATACATCGCCCATAACGACCCTACTTTCCAATTGTAGAAAAGTCACCGTCGCATCGTTCAAATTTTGATTCATGGTTCAGCAATTTTACATGACAGACATTATACTACTCCGTATATATAAATATACAAAGTAGATACACTGAAGTACTGACAGCGACCATCGACCTAACACACATTAATACAACACAATATACACTAATGTACGAGCATCAACAAAACAAACAACGCAAAAATCGACGTCAAATACACACTAAACTAATCTTATCAACAAAACGAACTAATAATAAAATTCCTTTTCGAATACACACAATGCGTGGAGTATACCTACTACATTAATCTATGCGAATCTACAACGAACCCACAAAAAAAATTGAATCGAAAAAAACAAAGCAACAAAAAAAAATAATTTCACAAATACACACAATTTATGTAGGTACCTACCTACAGAATGAGAATCCATAACACGTACCAACACAAAAAAAATCCTCAGCAAATACACACAATGCAGATACATCATCAATGCATTATAAAAAAATCCATATCTGCACTCATCTATTAATTCCAAATAGTTCAAAATGTAGAACTTTTTTTTATCAAAATCGTTAGAGCGGTTTTCGAGATAATTAAGATTTACCATTTTTGGTACAAAAACTTGTTTTGCAGGTCGTTTTGAGGCTAAAAACAGTTTTAAAAAGAGAATCGAACCAATCACCTAAAACGATTAATTACTATGTACCAAGTTTGAAGAAAATCGGTGCAGTCGTTTAGGCTGTAGATCGACCTACAGCCGGACAGACATACGGAATTGCAGGACCCATTTTGTTGGTATTCTCTATGATCGTAATGTTAAGTTTAATTAAAATCTCGAGTTCAATTTTGTTTTCTAAATGTAAAACTTGCCCTATATCGTAAGTGAAGAGATAAGTTAAAGTTATACAGAATAAGAATATCATCATAAGTGTCGAGAAATACTACCACTACTGACAGATTTACTATAATTGAGAAATCAACATAATTTGACAGTCTCGTAAGAGAAATGTCCTTAACTTGAAAAACTATTTCTCACCTTTCAAATTCGGAAAAACTTGTAGGTCCCATCTTTTTCTCAGTAAAGATTGAAAGTTGTAAGGCACTACATGTAATGTCCAAGAAAATCGAGTTCAATATGGTAGACATTTAAATATGACTTATTGTTACCGAATTAGTATTCTGTTTTTCGATATTCTGTAAAAATGTTCTTATTTTCACAATTTAAAACTCATTAAAACTTTTTGTTTTAAGTACATTGAACCCAACCAGCCAAATCGGTAAATATCTCTCCAAATAGCTGAACTTCTGAAACAAATTGAATATAAATTAACCTTATCTTATTTTTCCAAAAGAAAAAACTCTTGTAATAAAGCTAAATTCAATTTTCAAACATAAAATATTCGATATCTTTGTTAAGGGCATTTTAGAGAACATCATGAGATTTCGTCCATCTCTTTGCCTCGAGTGTATAGGTATACTTTTATTATTAAAAAAAAAAAAAAAAACTTCTTCTAGCCTCCAACGAAAACAAATCAATTTATGCTTTATTTAAGCTTTTTATGACATTCAGTTTTTTTTTATTTATTTCCAAAAGGACTAAGGACAATAATATTTCATTACACATTATTATTTCAAATGCAATCCATCATCATTTTCGACATCAAAACAAAAATACCAACTTTCTTTTTGCTTAGACATTTAATGACGTCGCATACCTATAAGCATTCTTCTTAACTAATGATCCGAGGATATCTCTCCAAGGAACTAACCTTCTTTACACATAAATACCAGTGTTGATGTTTTATTGATTGAATATAAAATGATTATGATGATTTTCTCTGACAGCACATTATAGTGCCTCTGGTTTATTTTGTGACAACATAATCCGCAGAGTCTCATAGATCCTAATATACATATTTAGATTTCAAACCATTACAAAAACGTTCAAACATATACATATGTACTTATACATAACATTAGAAATACTATGATAGGACGGTTTAGCTTGTGTTAAAACCCAGCAATTATTTGTAAAGAAGTTAACTGATTTATTTTAAGACATAAGTAAGTAGACATTGCTGACAGCTTCAAATGGCACAAACTATTAATATAGATATTCCTAATAAACACATAATAGTTAGACTAATAGATAATCCTTTGTTCTTGGATAACTAACTCATATGACAGCCCAATTTTATGAATATTATCTTTCGACGCATCATTGTCTCCACAGTACAATACAGAAATAAAATGCACTTATGTTCGATCACATCGTAAGCACAACATTTTTAGTAGATTCAGGACATAATATTTTTTTAATTATTTTTTTTATACAAAATTATTAGATTTATTTTAATGTATGCCAATTTTAAGTACAGTGAACGTCCAGTATAACGAAAAATTCGTTTATTTCACGAGCAATACTTCGCGAAATGAAAGGCGTGAAATAAAACCTAAACATAATAAACTAAAACAGTTAATTTTCCTTTAAAATTACATCAATGTATATATAACTGATCATAAGAATCAGGAAATAACAAAAAAAGATAAACTCAACAACAGTTGTTGTTGTTGTTGTTGTTACTAGAAGAAGTAAGGATACATACAAGAAATGACAATAGCGTTAACTTACGCCTACACAAATTTGCTAGACATTCGTCAGAGCCTTAAATTTTTAAACCATTCGTTATATAGAACCATTAATGGAAAAGAAAAATTCATTCATTGGAAAATCGTTATATCCAGCATTCGTTAAACTGGACGTCCACTGTATGAATTTAATATTATAAATTTGAAAACATAATTTCAAAAAAAAAAAAAAAAATCGGCGACACATTAAGGAAATATTGGATTAACATTTTTTTTTCAATTAAAAAACATTTTTTTTAAATATAGGTAAAATTTAAAGGACCTCTATATACAAATTTTGATTAAGATCTGAAAAGTTGTAAATGAGTAGTTTAACATAAAACACGGTTTTATGACAGGTACACCGCTAATTTATGTTGCACTTTTGTTAAAAAACAATATTACCAGCTCCAGCTCATCTCCGATTCATTAAAGAAAAAGAAGTCTGCAGGAGTCGATGGTATATCCAACGTTGTACTACGACATTTGCCTCAAGAAGCAGTTGACATTTATACCACACTGTTTAACAACGCGCTGAATAATGCATATTATCCAGTGCGGTGGAAGACAGCTGTGGTGCACCCTCTCCCAAAAAAGGGAAAGGACAACTCCAATCCGGCGAATCTCCGGTCGATAAGTCTTCTTCCGAGTATCAGCAAAGTATTTGAAAAGGTTATTAATAGAGCCCTGTTCAAGTGGGCGGAGGACAAATATATCATCCCGGATAATCAGTTCGGTTTTAAGGCGGGACATGACACAATTCATGCCGCGTCTAAACTAGTTTCTGATATCCAATGGAACAAAACTAAAAAGCAGTGTACGGGTGCCTGTCTGGTTGATTTGGAGAAGGCCTTCGACACCGTATGGTTAGAAGGTCTCTATCTAAAGCTAACCAGACTAGGTATAAGTAAACCTCTATTGTATATGCTTTATGACATGCTAAATGGTAGAAAGTTTGTTGTCAAGAGTGGCAATGTAACTTCTACCGCAATTTTTAATATTAATAATGGTCTTCAGCAGGGAGCGGTTAACTCGCCGATTCTATTCAGCATTTACACCAGCGATCTGATAGGTAGTCTAACTCAGGCAATTGCGTACGCCGACGATCTAATTGCGTACAGAACAGCTAATACAGTTGAGGTCATCAAAAGTCTCTTGCAGAGTGACTTCGACAAGATTCAGCGATATTGTGATGACTGGAAGTTGAAAATCAACTTCCAGAAATCAGAAACTATTTTGTTTAGGACTCCGTTGTCTAGCGCCTCAAGGGATACGAGAAAGAACTGGCGCAAGCTGGTGATCGTAGGGCCACATGGACATCCACTGGCGAGTAAAAGTGTAGTAAAGTACCTTGGCATCTGGTTGGATCAGTACCTGTATTTCGACAGACATATTGGTGCTGCTTTGGCCAGGGCTAGGGGAGCCTTTGCCTTGACAAAACGACTGTTTTATAGCAGCCGTCTTGACAGCAGGGTGAAGGTGATTTGCTATATGGCCCTCATCAGGCCGATGATTGCCTACGGATGCCCGGTGTGGTTCAACGTTGCCCCATCTCAAATGGAAAAGATTCGGGTGTTTGAGAAGCAATGTCTTAGACGTTGCCTTGGATTACACAGAACACCAGAGTCGGAGTACACAAGATATTATTCCAACCAGGTTCTATACAACGGAGCCAACATAAACAGAATAGATAATTTTTTGTTCAAGCTGATTCGGGGTCACGTTGCAAGAGCGATGTCCTCAACTAACAGCTTAATTTTTGGGGCGTATTACCCCAATAACGAATATTTTGTTTATTATTTTTGTATTTTTATTCCTCTATTTAGACAGTCGAGGGCTGATACAGGATGGAGGGGCGGTTCCGCTCATCTACCACGTCAGCCGGAAAACTGTGGATAGGCGACTCCTGTATGGTCGAGACGTCATCGCTCAAGGTGGAGAAGAGCGCCTTCGGTTCAGTAGGACTGTGTCCGATCGGGACCGGAGGGATAGGGCGAAACAGGAGAACCAGTTCTGGTGGCTCTCTGAACAGCATCGTGATATTTAAAGTCGATGAAGATGATATATCTTGGCCGACTTACATAGATTTAGGGCATTAGGTATAGGTAACAGTCAGGGTGTTACCAAAAAAAAAAATTAAAAATATGTATGTATGCGGGGGCATGCGTGCATGTATCTGCGTGTCTGTACACATGTGTGTGCGTACGTATATGTATGTGCGTATGTACATGTGTGGGTGGCTTGCATGCTGGTGTGTGTCTGCATGCATATAAAAAATAAACAAAAAAAATTAAAAAACGAAAAAAAATGCTGCTGTGGCTGTTCTAGTTTTTAAGTAGTTATAAGTATTATTAGGTATTTTAAGTAGTTTAAGTTATTTTTAGTTAGTATAAGTTAGTTAGTATAAGTTAGTTTTATTTAGTTTTAATTATTTTTAATATATATATAGGTTTAGTTTATAGGTACAAAAAAAAAAAAAAAAAAAAAAAAAAAAAAAAAAAAAAAAAAAAAAAAAATGATCAGATATCAAGTTTTTTGTATATAAGTTTCTTGAAATATAAAATAAATAAAAAAAAAAAATTAGATTTAATTAAAATAGTTTTTAGGTCGAAAGACATTAGTTGTAAGAGTTATTGTTTAATTTAGAGCGCCCGTAAAGGGCCAGTAAATTAGTTGTAAGTTATTGATAATTAGGCTAGTTTAAAACATTTTTGTCTAGCTTTAAGATAGTTAAGTTAAGTTAAAATGAAATAAAAATGAATTTAAAAAAAAAAAAAAAAAAAACAATATTACATACATTTTTGCTTACGATTATAGGGACTAACAGGCAAGTTATGCATTCTTAAAATATATTCTAACAATCAAACATAACATTACGATCATGGAGAAGCTTAAAAAAGTGATGTCCGTCTGTATATATAACGAGCTGAGCCTAAACGTATGTGTGATTATTTTGGCATTCCTCAGAGTGGAAATTGTAATTTTTAGGCCTACAAACAACGGTACCTGAAACCTAAGGAAAAGCTTAATTTTTAGAAAACGGCACCAACGATTTTGATAAAAATGATTCAGATTTTTTGTACTAGATTTCATTTAATAAGAAAAAAAATTACGGGAAAAGTCTATGAACGGTACCGTTTATATAACGTTTTTTTTTTAATTTTGGGTTTCTCGATAACGGCTCTTTGGATTCGTCAAATTTTAAATTTGAGAAGTTCTAATATGAAGCCAAATTAATTTTGCATATCAAAATTTTGAAGAACTTTTTTTTTGTAATTAAAATTAATTTTTGATTTTTTTTGTTTGAAAAATCAATATTTTATTAAATTAATATTATAATTTAGTTTTAAAATATTATATTCTTATCAAAAATTAATTAAAATTTTATAATTAGGTAGATGTATAAATAATAAAAAACTACATTCCAAAATTAAAAAAAAAAAAAAAAAAAAACAGGATTTGATCAAAATACGTCCTACATTGTATTTATTATTGAAATCGTTAGAGGGGATTGCGGAATAATTAAGTTTTTTTCATAAGAGGTAGGTACCGATATTTTTGGGCAAAATTTAAATTAGAATTGCCTTATTTTATCGAAAGTAAAAAACTAAAATCTTTAGAAATCGCGAACTAATTTGGAGGTTTTGAGTTTTGAAGATTTTGTACTTTGAGAATTTGTATTTTTTGAGGCCAATACAATGTGAAGAATGCAAAATAATACAGAAAATCCATGAATTCTCAAAATATTGCATTCAATTGATTGTAATCTTTTCAGTGTCAAACGAATTGTGGTTAGAGAATTTAAAGTCGCAATCATGAGTGAAAACAATTAATGCAATCATTTTATTCCATTCAAAAAAGATTGCACTCACAAATGATTGCATTCTTTAACAATCCCTCTGCACAAATAATTAAATAAAAGAAGTAATCATTTTGAAAAAAAAGATTGTGTGTACTTATGTACAAGCGCCAGAAGTAAAACTTCCGTAATTTGAAAACATTTTTTTTTCGTATTCTAATTCAGCTACAACATACATATATGTATTTCAATTTTAAGGAAACTGGTCAAAGAACAACAAAGTTGACATTTTTTGATACGGGACCCTTACTTGTATAAATACATTGTCTATAACGACCCTATCTTCCAATTGATACACTGAAGCACTGGCAACGAGAACATCGACTTAATCATTACACACATTAATACAACACAATATACACTAATGTATGAACATCAACAAAACAAAACAAAAATCGCCGACAAATACACTAAATACGTACTAATCTAATCTTATCAACAAAACGAACCAACAAAAAAATTCCTCGTCGAATACACACAATGCAGATACATACATATCTGCACTCATGTATGAAAATCCACAAAACGAACAAACATTTCATATATGTCGGGTCACGTTCACGTCAGATGTCGGTCGTTTTACTTCAAAATATCTGCTCAAACAAAACACATCTCAAACACAAATTTCTTTTGTATCACCTAGTCTTATATGTCCAATCATAAAAACTAACACGCGAAACATGCAACCAATTAAAGCATCTCGTTTAATATTCAAAAGCTAAACCATCAAACGCACTTCCAAGGAATTTATTTTTGCCACAAAATTTAAAACGTCTTCGCGTCACCATACAAACAAAATAAAGCTTTTCTACTATGAGTCTGTTTCCTAAAATTGGAATCCAAAAAAAATACCTTTTTCCTGTCTGTGAATTTTAAAGAACGAGATTTCCTACCTCCACACAAAATGACATTGATATTATTTTTCAAATAAAACAAAACTCTTGACTAAAATTTTTTTGGTGTGTCCTTTAAGTTATTGAGCTGTTTGTCCTTGAAGTGGTAGCGAACGAGAGACATTTAAAGAAATATAAAAAATAAATTTAATTTATTTCTTGTAAGTTTCAAGTTCAAAGACAACCTCGGGGTTAAAAAAGAATATTCACATCATACAGTAAAACGCCTGATGATTGCGAAACGAGCAGCAAAGGCTTCTCTGCTCAAGGATCCTTCTACTTTTTTCTTTGCTTCTATCTATTTTTACCGCATCCTCACACTCAAAGTTGTGGTGAAAATTAATTATCACCCATATAAAACACATTGTATGCTATGCACACGACGGATGTACTTGTCCTTTGGAAAAGTTGATTCAGGATGACAGGATTTCAGTTTTTTAAACAAACGCCTCTAGCCAAACCATGAGCAATATCAAAATAAAAAAAAAATCCTCTGTGTGATGTATCCTCGTGTGCATATTTTATTGATAACAGGAGACACATAGTGGTTTTTATCTAAAAACACATTTTGACATTGAAGGTCAATGAATATACCAATAACGGTTCTATGGAGTAATTTAAAAAAAAAGAACATACCGTATTGCGAGGGTGTGATAGCATCCCATTACAACATATCGACCAGGACAATAAGAAGAGCAAAATCAAGGGCACATTATACTCGTAGTTGATATATCATATATGATGACGATGAGACAAGGACTTCTTGAACACTACCTACGCTACAACCAGGATAAAACCCATACAGATGGAAAGTGATACTTCACAAAATGACTGTGAGAGTGCGCTGTAATTTTGTGCCCTGCAGAACTACTATATCAAACCAACACTGGTTTATTTGAAAAAAAAAAGGATATACATTATTATTTGAAATGAAACAGATCCAGAGAGAGGGGAGAACAAAAAGCGACTTTCATAAATGCGAAATATTTAGTGACTGACTGTGGGGATGGGGAGTAGGCTCTTCATCGACATAATCACAACGGATACGACGAAGAAGGGAGGGACTTTGAAAGAATTTTGCATTCAACAGCTTGGCGATCAAGGATATTTCTGGGTTTAATATTTATTTGTTAAGTTTAAGTTTGCAGCAGTGTGGGAGTATAAGAGGCAACTTATCATAATCAGTTTTTCGAGTATGTAAGAATACCATTCTTTACACAAAAGGATATCACTATATATTTTGTTTCCATCAGGATGGGAGTACACATGTGGACAAATAAACACACATACACACACACCGACGACATAGAAATCACACATTGGAATGCTCTTGATGATTGTCCTCATTTCATTCAACTGCCTTCCTTCCTTCCTTCCGCAAGGAACCTCTTTATCTTTGGTTCTTTGTCGACAGAAACCCATAAAATCTCTGAAACATGCGTAGGTATGTATGTATTACATTCATTCTTCGCGTGCCATCGAAACATGACTTCCCGACCGGGGCAAGGAACACCAGCAAAAAGGACTTTTGGTAGAATATTGACTACGTCGAGGGTGGGCAACCGGACGGAAAGGCAGGCGAACGACTAGTGGGAAATTGGATTTTATGGCTGTGGATGGTTTCTTTATTAATTTTTTTTTATTCCAAACTTATTTATCGAGATGTCAGTCGTCCTCTTTGTCCGTCTGTCCGATTAGTGACTTTTGTCGACATCTCCGACCAAATATTTGCAATTTTTGTGCGTTTATAAGGATGCCAGGGTAAAAGGGTAATTGATTTTTTTTTCTTCAAAATTATTAGGTACATATTATTGTGTTCCTTGCGAAACGCAAGGACATGAAACCTTGTTATTTATATTCCGTAAATAGGTACCTACTACATATGTGTACATATATGTGTAAAAACCTTTTCAATGGTGCGTGATTATTTAGCAATGAAATAAACTTACTGGTGGATAATTTAATAATGCACACGCGTACTCCGAAATGCTACATAAATTACACAAGAATAAAGTTTTTTTTTTTTTGTTTGAAGTGACAAGATTGGCAGTATTCTAAGGATATACTAAGATAAAATTGCTCTGGTGTTCGAAATTGGAATAACAAACCATTACAATAATTATTCGAAAAGATTTCGTGTTGGAAATAATTAATGGAAGGCGGTGATAAGTTAGTTTAGCTTTATTTAGGTGATGTACCAAAAAAAAACCTTAGAGTCGGCTGAGTGTTTCTTAGTTTAGTTTAATAGGTATAAGAGGCAAATTACAAAAACAAACTGAAATACGCACGTATGGATTGCACGAACTTCTTCTTGTGTTTCAAGGCCTTACGTGGCTAAAGATTTAATACATAAAGAATTAGTTTATTAATATTCAATCACAATGTAAATAGTATACAATAGTACAAACAATAAAATGATCGACTGGGTCGCACGTACTTGCTCTTATATTCGATCACATCGTATGCACAAGATTCTTAGTAGAAAAGGTTAAATATATTTTAAAGCCGTTTTTGACTTAGTTTTTTATAAACAAAAATTCTTTTAAAAATATTGATATAGAAATTTTAAGTATAAAACAATTATAAATTGCAAAACTGAATTTAAAAAAAAATGGTACGTTTTCGAAATATGTATTCAATTTTCAAAAAAAAAAATGTTTTTTTTTTTTTGCCAAAATCCAGAAAAATAATTTTCGAAAATGTTGGTATATGTTAGGTTACAAGAGGTGGTGAAATGTCAAATCACCTCACATCACTCAGATCTCAATGTGGTCCCCAGGTTAGGAAAGGGGAAGTTTAAGGCGGGAAGTAAATGGGTGTGATTATGTTTGCGGTGCCTCCCTAAACCATCCTGACTTTTGAACAAATTTCAAACTCAAGTGAACTTATAAGAGACATCGCCCAATTCTTCAAAGAAGTAGTCTCCAAGGGCTTCTTTTCTGGTTCGATTTAGGCTGGGGCAGGCACAAAGGAAGTGATATGAGCCGTCTTGCGCATCTTCGTCCATACAATCTCTGCATAAGTCAGATGTACTGATGCCCATTCCCATTTGGATGCCAATGAGGAGGAACAGTTGAAGTCTGTTAAGCCCTAGTAAATATTATATTTTTTTCTTTGAGATATCTGTCCAAAAATTTCTCGAAACCCGTCAACTGTTAATACCTGACCATCTGTCGTTTGCGGTTTTGAAGAAAATTTGTTGGATTCTAAAATTTTCTTGCACCACAGTGGCACAAATATCGGTTTTGGCCAGTTTGTCGGCGATTTCATTCTAGTGTATGTCGCCATGTCCTGGTAACCAGATTAGGGTAGCTAAGTTCAATTCACTTAGCAATATTAATTCGTTGCGGCAGCGATTTTCTAATTTTGACTTTGTGACGATTGAGGCTTTGATTGCTATATAAAAATTTTGATCGAAATCCGTCCAGGATTTTATGAGAAGTCGAAAATCAAAACAGTGTTTGTATGTAAATGTTTAAAAAATCTCTTTTACTAAGGTAAATTGGTAAGATTAAATCGATCAATTGATATCGGAGAGCTGAAATTGCTAAGCCATTAAAATTTGAACCTCACTTAACTTGCCGAAATCGGTGAAGTAAAAATGCTGAACCACGGATCACAGTTTGAACGACCAATACGGTGAAGTTTGTATAATTGGAATTTGGAGCCGTTATGGGTATGTATTTATCCATATGTACGGGGTAGGATGCAAGAACTTTCAACTTCATTGTGGACCGATTTTCATGAAATTTAAGTATGTTGTAGCTGACACAGAATTATGAAAGAAAAAAATTTCTTCAAAATAGGGTGGGTTTTCAAGAAATGAAACATGTTCTAGAAATCTAAAAAATTTTAGAAAATTTAGCTTGAATTCGAAATTGGTTTTACAAACAGTTAGAAACATTTTTATTTCAATAGGATTTCTGGCATATGACAACCGCTGCTGGTATTCCAATCCTGAGGACCAATTTTCGACCAAATCTCTTTGCAACATTAGGGGTCGTATAATGACAATAGAGCGTCGAATGCTGTTTTTTAAATCGTCAATCGTCTCTGGCCTATCAGTGTAGTCTAGGGACTTAGCATAGCTGCACAGAAAATAGTATAGCGGTGTTAAGTCGCACTATCTTGGAGGCCAACTCAAAAGTCTAAACAGGAAATTATGCGATCACCAAACTATTCGGCTGCTTTTTGAAACCACAGCTCCCCCACATCAAGGCGATTCAATCCAGGGACGAAAAAAGCATTGACTGTAACCATCTGGCCGGCTTTAAAGGTTTTTAAAGAAGTAAAGACAATTGATACAACCAGACCATAAAGCACACAAAACTCGTGAGTTTTTTCTGGTGTTTCAACATGGGCTTGAGGATTAATTACACACCAAATCCGGCAGCTTTGCTTGTTTACGTAGACATTCAACCAAAAATGAACATCATCAGTGAACAAAATTGCCGTGTGAAAATCGGGATCAACAGCAATTTCGCCTTGAGTCCATTCACCAAATGCAAGCTGTGCCCCTTCAGGTGTCAGCCGGTTCATGATAAAATGGCAAACCAAACTAAAGATAAATCGCATGCCAGATGAAAAAATAAAAATGTCAATGAAAACAGTGCTGTCAATTTTAAGTTCTATACCTCTAAAAAAAAACCATTACTGTATGTACTGAATGATAAAAAATAATAATAAACCTTGGTATGCCGCAGGGTTCTGTTTGGTCTCCGCCTCTGGTATTAGCTGAAAATTTAGATTGAACCAACTATTAAATTCCTTACGAATTTCCTAACAATTTTTGCTTCCGATATAGGTACTATAGGGCAAGTTTTGCATTTGGAAAAAAATCGAATTCGAGATTTTAATCAAAGTTGCCATTATGATGATACAGAACACCAAAAAAGTGGGTCCGGCAATTCGTTCCGTCTGTCTGTCTGTCTGTAGAACGATCTACAGCCTAAACGGCTGAACCGATTTTGTTCAAACTGGTGCTTAGGCGTTTTAGGTGATTGTCCAAAATAGAATCGTTGTTTTAGCCCCAAAAATAACTGAACTTGCCATACAAATTGTTCTACCATCTTAATTATCTCGAAAACGGCTCTAACGATTTTGATTAAAATTGGTGTGAGTGCTGACTTGAGTATAGTCGACATTTAGGCCAAAAAAAAAAAAAATTTAAAATATTTTGTTATAATGGTACATGCCATACAACCATTTCATTGATTTGCGACTTCTTTTTTGATTTAACTATATGCCTGTAAGACCTAAGGTCTTTTAAATGCAACTTGAATTGAACGGCACTAGTTTGACACAGTGGATTTGAGAACTGTCTTATTTTAACCCTTGGGTGACATCCAACGAAAATTGGAGGTATAGAATGCGCCTAGCGTGGGGATCGAAACCACACGTCCTAGTTAGCCATCAAGCCCTTTATGTACAGCGCCATTGCCACCCAAACTTTTTCATAAACGGCTCAACCGATTTCGATCAAAATTTTTATGCAGGATCTCCTCTGGATTCTAAATAATACAGCATTTCAAAATATTTGAAAAATAGTTTTTTTTTTGGATTTTTGAAAAAAAAAATATATTTTTTTTTTAAATTTCAATATTTCGAAAACGGGTGGACGATTTTTTCTGAAATTTAGTTTTTGAATTTATGTTATTAAAAATTTAAAATTTTCATACCAATTTTTTTTTAAGAAAAAAATTAAGAATTTTTATATATAAAAAATCAAGGGAAAAACGACTTTAAAATAAATTTAGCCGTTTCCACTAGAAATTTTGTTTTCAGAAAATGTGATCGAACATAGGAACAAGTACGTGCGATCCAGTCGTGCATTTTATTTTTTTAACGATCGACACAGCAGCATATCACAGTGTAATATACAAGTTCGCCAGGTAGGATTTTTGGTAGCTCGGTTTTTGAGGAAAAGAAGTTTAGAGTGAATTCGGACTTCGGTATTTTACCATAATAGAGAATTTTTTTCCCGACTTGGTTAATTGTCTATATCCCTTATATATTCCTCCAACAGTATATATCAACATTTACATATTTATTCAAGTGAAATCATTGTTTGTTTTAAGGACACGGAGCTCCTGAACTCAATAGGGAACGATTTGAAGTAGCCCAGCAGATACCCCCGATTTGGCAACATGCGAGCGTTTATGTCAACCATCAACCCCATTTACAATACCAGAAGGCCAACATCTGGGCGGAAATAGACTGCTCGATCTATGTTACAATATTAAAAAACAAGTCAAAAATCATTTTCCGAAAATGATTCCTAAATTCTATATTGAGTTTTTTTTTTCTTTAATTTGCTTTAAGAAAATGTTGCAGAAATTAAAACTATCAAAGATCAAAACCACTACATTATTTCAAAGAAGCATCAATAAATCCATATTATTTTGCTTAGCATTTCCAAAAAAAATTGAGCAGTAGAAGCATGTTAGCAGAACCCACCAATATATTATTCTGTTTGTAATCTGCATACTTCCTTTTTATGAAATTTAAACTTGAAGACAATTTGCATTCCGCAGCCAAAATCAATAATAAATTTAAGTACACAAAATCCTCTCCATATGCATCTTTTCCATGAAATTCTGCTTCAAGCGTTATGACCTTTGAGTAATGCAAATATGAATCTTTAAATTTTGCGACAAAAATGAAACTGACACGTGCAGCACAACACAAATTGAACTTACCCCAATATCAACTGCACACTTTGTGTCTTCTCGAAAATTATAATCCTGTCTATCTTTCGGTCGAGATCTGCTATGCTTATTCTCACACAATTAAATTAACCCCATCACCGACAAACCGACAAGTTTTGTCTGCACAGAGATGCTAGAGGAAAAAATGGCCAATTTTTTTTTATATTCATTGCATTTTTTTCCTCTGGCAAAAGGCAAATATTAAATAAATAAACAGCAAACAAAAAAATTGTTTTGTATTCTTTTGACTCTTGAACTGACCTACTAAAAAGCTCCGCACAAGTCAAACAAAGAAGTCGACGAAGACGACGACGACGACGACGACGTCGACGATGCCTCAGAGTAAGCTCTTTCAGTTTTAAACGAAATAAAAATTCAAAATGTATAAATACTCAAATGCAAATAATCCGCAGCAGACAATCATGTACAATAAAACTGGTAGAATTTTGTTTTGTCTTCTTCTTGCTGCTTTTCTCTAAAACCCTCAAGTCATAAACCTCCCAATTCAATATAAATACGAATATACATCTAACATAATTAAAATCCTTGATATTCCTCCTACACCGAAGAAGAAAAAATCCTTCATTTGTCTTTGGGGATGCAACAAAGGGGCAGCAAAATCGATGATATTCAAACAAGTTCATTGCAAAAATACCACAGAATGACAGAGAATGGCATTCTTTATTAGGATATGAAGAAGGCTACCAGACTTCTTCTTTGTCATCTTCAGTGCAGAGTGAAAATGAAGAACTGAATGCATTATAGGTGCTTTGTTTTGTAGCTTTGCTCCCCATCAGCCTTCACACTTATTTCCTTTTTTGTGTTTTAATTAAAAAAAAACCCTCTGCAATCCTGCCTACACACTCGTAGGCTAAACAAAAAGGGTAGAAAAACACAAATTGCTTTAGCCAACAGTTTGCCATTATTAATGTAGTTGGTGTATCTTAAATTGTGTATCTCGCCGGCCGCTTAAAATATAAAAAAAAAATATTATTCAACAAGTTTTTTTTTTATTTTTTCCAACCGACAATTCAGTTGTGCATAATGAAGTACGCTTGCTCGGTGTAAGTAAGCTTCACTTCAGTGCATAATCCTCATGGTGTGGGAGATCCTTTAAGCGGCTGCAAGTTATGTTATCCTGGAGGAGTGGTTATAAATTAAAAAAAAAAAAAACTAAAGCTTCCAGATTTTTTTTGACGCTTTACAGACGAACAAGTTTGCTAGAGAAGTGGAAAAATAGGTGTTTTTTTTTTTTGCTCGGTGGATGGCGGTGAGTAGGTGGTCTTTTGGATGGCAATGAAAAGCAAAAACTTTTCACACAATATGTGGGCGAAATTCCCCCATGAAAAATTATTTTGAAACAATTTACTGAAGAAGATAAGTAAGTATAGAGTTTTAAACAGTTTTTAGGTTTAAAGAGGGTTTTCGAATTTACAAAAAAAAAGTTTAAATAAATTGCAAGGACTGAGTTGCAAGTAGGTACTGATTATAGCACTTTTATTGCAAATGTAAATAAGTCTACTCAAGTTCCTCCTTTTAAAAAGGTTTTTCTAAACGAAAATTGATGTTTAACGTTAGGATAATGGAATTTCTTAAATTCAAGGACGTCTGAGAAAAAATAAAGGCCTTACATAATTGCTAAATTATAATTAATACATTTGCTACTAAATGTGATCATACAGACATTACTGTGATAAATCAATCTCGACAGATTAAATGAAAATACCTAAAATTACCAATTGATAAGTGCAAAATGCTGATAAATAAGCTAAAGCCAACTTAACGAAATAAGAAGCTCTATAATTCAGCCAATATTTAATGATAAACTATTTCCCGCTAAGGCAAAAGGCATTTTGGAATTGGAGATTATTTGAAGTTTTCTTTGAATTATGTTCAATGGCTATATTTTAAAACGAAGTGATATTATTTTTTCATCTTTGCTACTAGAAGCTTTATCGAAGTTCCACAGATAATACTATGCTGACCATAGCCCCGCAAGATGAACGATCATTAACTTCAAATTAAATAGTAAGCATATACAAAAAATTATCGAAAGAATTATTGTATGTAATTTGTTGAAGCTTCCTAATAGCTTCCATAAAGATTTCGAATTCGATAATTTATATATTTAAATCTTTCAGAAATATGTAGTATTATTTCCTAGAGTAGAATCCGCATACCTTAAATTAACAAATTTATAAGCGACACAAATCAACAGTTTCCCTTGGAAATATTATTGAGGTTCATTTTGCAAAAAAAGGGAAACTTCATCAACTAAGACAGGTCTTATGAAGCTTCCAACTTCGTTCTTTGATTGCGTAAATTAAAGGGTTATCCATTTTGCGGTTTCAAAAGTAAACGTAAATAAAACACACATAAAATATTTTCTTTATGATATTTCTTTTTATTATAAAGTTTGAACGTTGACATTATGTGTGAAACACTACATCATTTAAATGACCACCACGCGAATTGTTTCAAGCATCGATTCTTTTGAGGTAATTTTCGACCACTTTTTGACACATATTTGGCGGTATCTCAGCCATAACTTGACGAATGTTGGTTTTCAAGTGCTCGCGAGTTAAAGGTTTATCTGCATTAACACGGTCTTTCGCGTAGTCCCACAAAAAAAAAGTCCAGTGGTGTCAAATCGCTTGATCTTGGTGGCCAGTTGATATCGCCACGACGAAAAATTACGCGGCCAGGAAATGCCTCTTGCAATAAAGCCATATTCGCTCGAGTTGTGTGAAATGTGGCACCGTCTTGTTGAAACCACATATTCTCGAAGTCGTATTCTTCAATAGCAGGCAAAAAAGGTCGGTTATCATATGACCATAACGCTCCGAATTGACGGTGACAGTCGTTCCATCGTCGTTTTCGAAGAAGTAAGGTCCAATCACACCTCCGGACCAAAAATCTCCCCAAACAGTGACTTTTTGTGGATGTAATGGCCTCTCTTCAATTACTTGAGGATTCTCAGAACGACAATTTTGTTTATTAGCATACCCACCGAGTGAGAAATGTGCTTCCACCGCCCCATTCGACGTATCTACGACGTTGTGAATGGTCAGCTGGCTTCAGTTGTTGTGTGAGCTGGACTTTATATGGATGTAGGTGTAGACCCAAATCCAAAATACGCCATAATGTGCCATAAGACAGACCTAATTCCTGATAACGACGAGGAATCGACACATTCGGGTCTTCGGCAACACTTTCACTTACAGCACCGATATTTTCAGTGGTACGAGCTTAACGATGATGCACAGGCCTTACAATATCTGTAACCAATCCAGTCTCTTCAAATTTCTCCACAATTTTGAAAATTGCTTGCATAGTTGGACCATTATGTAAACCATAATCTCCTCTTAAAGGACGATATGTGGCTGTGGCAGAATCGCCATTTTTGTAGTAGGTTTTAACAATTTTTATGCATTGTGCGATAGTTAAGCGATCTATTTCCTTAAATGTCTTTTGAAACCGCAAAATGGGTAACCCTTTATAATGTGAAAATAATAAAAATTACTTGTGTTTCAGATAGGTGGGGCGAAGAATGAAGACAAAAATGAAGCTTCTTTAATTTGTGTTCAATATTTAATTTACAAGAAAAAAAAAGTTCCCGAGACTACTCTGTGGGCGAAACAGCAAAAGCGAAATGCTCAATACGCTTCATAAATATGTATTTTAATTCGTTTCCGGAGTTGTATATAATCTTAAAAATAAATAATAAATTGCTCTAAGTTTCTTTGTTTTAATCCTTAATACCAGAAATAACAGATTAAAATAAATCTTTAAGCTAAAAGGGTACACGAACCAATTTAATGTTAAGATACAATTCTCATGAGTTTTGTTGTTACAATTTTGTTTACTGTTTAAAGTAATTTATTTCCCAAAGTTATGTCTAATCAATAAACCAAGTATCGTAGGATGTACATTTTTTGTCGTTTTATAACATTTGAAAAAAAATCTAAGGAAATAGAAAACAAAAATCGTACCATCTGACCTATGAGCACATCTATATTGAAGGCCTAATGCACATCCCCCACGGATAAACAAATGTTGATTTAAATGAGAAAAATGTATAGACTTAATTACAAGGGATATTCCAAACATAAAAAGTGAATTTAATTAATTAGTTAATTTGTGTGCTTTTAATATTCATCACGGAATGTCTGTTTATAGGAGGTATAATGGGATAACTCTGTTATTTAAAATTACGGCGAATTTTATTTTAATTACTTTACTGCTGTAAATAGAAATTGAATTTAAGATAATAGTAAAGATCTAAGGAAAATTATTTTAGATTTATGGGGCACTTGCGGTGATTAATGCTTTTTTTTTGTAATGACGGTGATATTTGTAAAATAAGTGCCTACAAAATATTATAGTATTACATTTATATCTGTACATACCATTCTTAAGCGGTGTCATTATTATCACAAACCTTACAAAAATAAAATAAAGGCTCTTGTTAAAATGGTTTCTGCATTTTAGTTTTAAGATAACCTAGTAAAAGCGTTAACATTTTTATTAAATTGTGTTTGTTTAAAATTCTGATTTGTCTCATGCGCGTCACAAATTCAAACTCAGCCATTTTTTTTATAAATGTCACCTTATCAAAATAAAATGTACGACTGGATCGCACTTACTTGCTTTTATGTTCGATCACATCGTAAGCAAGTAGAAATAGCTTAATATATTTTTAAAGTAGTTTTTAATACTTAATAATAAATAAATATTTTTTTGGCAAATTTAAGTACATATCTAAAAGTACAAATTAAAATTTTTTTTTCGAAATAGATTTTTTTAATTAAAAAAACTTATTGTTTTGAAATTCTTGGTACGGAGTATTATTCGTAAAAAAATTGATCGAAATCCGTTGAGCCGTTAGTGTATCTTTTGTGTCAGAGAGAGAAAGGGAATACAAGGCAAGAAAAATGCTGCCAACTATTTTCATAAGATCTAGCGAAGTTCAACTTATCTGAAAATCAGGTTACACTGTGAAACCGGACGAGCTAAACCAAACATTTAAGCTCAGTTTGAGGTTAAACTCCCACTGTGAAACTGGGGGTTAAAG
The DNA here is from genome assembly GCA_910595825.1 of Philhelius pedissequus. NCBI lineage: Eukaryota > Metazoa > Arthropoda > Insecta > Diptera > Syrphidae > Philhelius > Philhelius pedissequus. The sequence goes on along the minus strand of OU343162.1, from coordinate 161,878,790 downwards.
AAAAAAGTTGGTATAGAAAAGCGAAAGTTTGTGTTTAAAAGAATTAAACTATTTTGCTTTATTTATTTTGAATAAATTGAAACAAATTTAAAGTATTTATTTAATTTATTTATTTAGAATAAGAAAGATTATTTACTTTAAATTTTAATGTTAAGTAAGTAGTAACTAAAGCAATATGAGCCGTAAACATAATTCATATTCATGCCCCTTCTAATTCCAACGAAAAATGGAACATGTGCTGTGCATACTAAAAAATTGAAGTAATTCAAATTTAATAATTCGAATGATCATTCGATTATTTTGATCATCACTCTAATACTAATATCTCGATTATTAATATCATTTTATTATGTCCAACACTAATAAAGAGTATATCTTTACAATCTTTATATTCTTAAGATCGCTAGAGCCGTTTTCGAGATAATAAAGATGTACCCTTTTTTGGTACATACAATTGTATGGCAGTTGCAGTTATATTTTGGGCTAAAAAAAATTATTTAAGTTCCCAATAAATCTTGTTCGACCTACAGACAGACAGGCTGACAGTTGGAATTGTTGTTGCAACCACTTATCTCTCCAAACATCAGTAAAATTCTGACTAATTTGGACAGAGAAATATTGTGGAAAATAGAACAGAAAAAAAAACACTCAACCGCTGATAATATATTGTTCGCAATTGCAAAGATATTATTTTAAAAATTTTAAGTCAATTTGGAAATGGATTATGTCAATTGGCTTTAATATATAACCTGTCAAAATTAATTAATTAATAATTTGCCGAACAATTGATGCCATGTGGAGCTGCGTAATAGGATTTTAATGAAACGCATTCATATTTAAAAATTTTTCGAGCATGGGACCAATTTTTTTGACGGCCTTCAATGTATGGATTTACTTAAAGAACAATTATGAGTGATTATTAACTCCAAACTGTTAATACTATATAAGTTTTTTTTTATTTTTTTAATTAACTAAAAGCCTACTTTGACTAAAATATAAATGTTATGCAATTTAATCAGAGCAGAGCACTGAACAGCGTTCGAACACAGACTGCACTTGTTCCAAACAGAGCGAGCTCTGAACTCTGCTATGTTTTTTAAACACACTTGAACCACACAAATCAGAACACATTTTCATTTTAACCATAAAAAGCAATTATACAGAAAACCTACCCTTTTTTGTAGACAGATACACACCAGATACATAAAATCGACAAGCGATCAACTTCTTTCGCCAACTTATGTATCTAATAATTTTTTCCTTTACATTTTCCTTCTTGACACACATGGCATTTGGTGCGTTCAGCAATTTACTCACATGCCCAGTCAATTATGTTCGAGCACATCGAGTGCGATCTACACATATTCAGAACGAAAAAAGAAACACACATTTAGAGCTCTGCATGCTCTGAGTTAAAAACAAACACAAACAAATTTTTTGACAACTCAGACTCTGCTCTGACCTAAAAAAGAAAAACGCCTATTGTTATACAGCCTTATATTTTCATTACAAAATTGCAATGTTAATTTAAAAAAAATTAATTTGTTGTGGATTTATTCCGAACCGACAATAAATTTAACATCATTTTCTTCAACTGTGGTTAAATAATTTGTTTCTACTCTACGACCGATGAATTAGGTACTACTCGTATCTTATAACTTATCAGCAATAAAAAAGTAGCTTTCTGCGTCTCAGTATTAACTTTTGTAAATTGTCTTTTCATGTTTAGGGGCAGTTATAATATACTACATAGTATCTGCGTATCTATAAGACGTACATGTTTCTATAAAAGGAATTTACTATTGTTTTAATTTTACTTATCAAGTATCCTTGTTAGAGCAGAGAGTTTTCTAAAAGCTTCTTCTTCTGATTTTATGCACAAAGGGATAGGAAAATCGAAATCGAAATTTACCTCTTCTTCTTTTTCCCTCACTATGCCTTTTAACAATATGTGTATACAAGATTTTTTGTGCAAAAAAGTCCTTTTTTTTAGGTCAATAGGGGATTCAGAGGGAGTAATCTGAGGCACACGTATCCGAATATTATATATAATAAGGATGAAAAGGATTTCGTAGAAGAGCAGTTGATTTTTTATGGGGCGTAACGTATAGCACACTACAACACCACTCTCAAATGTTTTTTTTTTTCTTATAATACATACCAAAGGATATACGAAAACAAATCCCATGACTGGTTAACTATATAATGAAGGCAAATAAGCCTCTTTTCTTTGGAAGAACTTCACCAATTTAAGGTCGAAATTCAGCAGTACTCTCTCCATTTCAAGTGCGCCTTAAAAACGGCCCTTGGTCTCCGCTGACTTTTTTTATGGAATCCATACAATATTTTTTTTTAAATATCTCAAAATTCAAAATCACTTAAAGGCACTTGAAAATACTTTAGTCATACAAAAAATTTTGGGCAGTTTGTTTGGTTTTATTATTCTCAGGAATTGAAATGTGAGAGGTCGAAAATGCCTTCTTAATTAACAAATAATTCTACAAACATTTCACAAAATTTGTTTTTTCTAAACAACAAATTTAAAGAATTTTGTCGAAATAAATGAATTAAATTTGTTTGTCTTGTCAGAAAGAGCGACATCTAAAATTAAAAAAAAATAGCAAATAAAAATAAAAAGGTAGACTAGCCATCAGTGGTATTTTTGTAACATTAAAAATAAAGATTTTACTCATCATGTGTATGTGTTTCGCACAAATATAAATGATTTGAGTAAATATTTTGTTTAAAAATAAATTTATCCCCCCCCCCACACTCTCTCAAGATGTGTTGGAATCCAAGTAGGTGGGTAGGTGCCTGATGCTATTTCTTAGCATTATTACACACAAAATTCCTGTCGTGTTTTTTTTTTTTTTTTTTTTTTTTGAGAGAGAGAGAGAGAGAGATAGAAGAATGGATAATATTTTTATTAGCTGAAAAATTGAAATTGAAGTTCATTACTAGAATGGGGATCTGTCGGATATTGACACGAAATTGTGACGAACAAAAATAAATGGGAATTTAATTTGAATTATGTACTCAAGAGCTTTATTCTTTATATAGTGTGAGATAGATATCAATTTTTGTTCGGCCTTGAACTTGCCAAGTTGGATTATAATGGAGTGCAAATGATTAAAAAAAAACAGGAATAATAAATTTATGAGTGCATATGACAACAGATACAAGGATTGGATGAGTTTGATGTTTGATAAATTGGAGAATTTTCACTTAAATATTTTTTTTTAAATGGGGAGTGTTGGGTGGGGTGGATGAGGGTTTTTTACATGTACATGGGTACACAGAAATAAATCTGTCAAATAAAGCCATTAAACACATACAAATATCATTGGCATGCATAAATTTGATTTATTTCGTTTATTGGTTGAATTGACTTACTCTGCGTTTGAGGTACATATTTTAGCACTTACCTGGAAATAGAAAAAAAAATAATTGAAATAAATATTGAATGAAAATAAATATTAAAAAAAATATAAAACATGTTTTTTGGTCGTAAAAGAATAATATATTTTAAGGGGCGCCAATGGCAAATAGATAGGTATATTTTGTAGTGTCCGTTATTTCTAAAAATAAGATGTAAGACTGGATCGTACGAACTTGCTCTTGTAGCTAACAACTTTAATGTAGCTAACCGTTGAGGTTTAGTTAGTTAGGTGTAGTTATCCTATGCAGGTTTAAAGCCTATGTAGGTAAGATTATTATAATAAATTGTCGAATTGATGATTCAAGGTACATAGGTACCTAGGTACCTACAAATTTTTATTTACATCTAGGTTAAGATTTTAATTGTACATGGATGGAACCTAGGTATATAAATATGTACTTATGATATTGAAAATGAAGGATGTAGGTTGTTAGGTATGCCATATGCATTCATAAGAATCATGAAATTCTTACAGACCACATATGTATATATAAATGCATGAGGGCCTACATTGTATGTAGTATTCAGAGACGTACGCAAAAATATTCAAAAAAGGAAATAATAATAAGGTAGATAAATGGATAATAAAGATAATTAAATGTTTTTATATTGCTTATTTGATATAGTTTAAGGGAAGACCAAAGATGCCACTTGAATTCCTTGATCAATAAGAATATATTAAAAAAATGTCAAAAATCGTTGGAGCGGTTTTTTAAAAAAATAATTTTTTATGTATAAAATTTTAAAAACATTTCTCGAGAAAAAAATTAAAACCCCATTTTGAAGATATTATTAATGTATATATAAAATCCAAATTTCAAAAAACGTCAGTGACTGGTTTTTGAAAAATCGATTTTTCAACAAAAAAAATTTATTTTTTTATTTTTAATTGAAAAACTTTTTTTTTGAAAATTTCAGTATGCAGTTTTATTAACAATTCTAGGGCGCATAAAAAAAAACTTTTTTAATCGGTTCCTTCAATATTGAGAAAGTCGAAAATATGAAAAGAGGTTCTATGGTAAGTACCGTTAATAAGTATGCAAAAAATAAATATATTTTTATACCTGAAAGTGGACTGTACTAAATTAAGATCACGCACATTTTTTATCAAAATTCTTGGACCCGTTTTCGAGAAATACATTTTTATCTTAACGGTTTTTTTAGCATTTGTATGGGAGGTACCGTTTACCGTTTATTTTAGAAAAAATATTTTTTTTCCTATTAAAGATAATGTCAAAAAACACCAAATACGAAGTGTCGAAGAAATCTATTGAGTAGTTTTCGAAATTTTGAGTTTTCAAGTTTTCAAAAACAAATGATTTCCAAAATATTTTTTTTTTTTATTTTGGTTTAGAATAGTGTTTAAGCTTTTTAGGAGCTTCTGAGTAAAAAATTTCAAAAAAATCAAATTAACCGTTTCCCAGAAAATCGAAAACAAGAAATGGTTCTACTAGAGGTACCAAAAATAACAATATTTTTTCCAAAAAAAAAATTATCAAAAGGCACCCTTTCCCTCCAATAATGAAATAATTTTTTTTTTAAGAAATCGTTGGAGAATTTTTTGAGAAAAATAAGATTTTTTTTTGGGAAAAAAATTTATTGGATCAACTGTTATTTGTCGTCTTAAAAAAATGAAAAAACGTGTGGGCATATTACCGAAAAAACAATATGTACTAAGTTTGAAGCAAATTCACCGAACCGTTTAGGCTGCAGACTCGAGGACAGAAAGAGAGACAGACAGGCAGACAAACAGACAGACGAATTTTGGGGACCCACTTTTCTGGTATTCTCTATGATCGTAATGGCATGTTTGATGGTAGAAAAAAAAATGTACAAATACATGCTTTATAGTACCTACTCGTATAATCGCAAGTAAATATGTCTACAATTTTGAAAACATTTTTATGAAAAAAAATTGGATTGCAAATTTAAAGTAATTATTAATATGCGTACAAGATTTGAATTTAAAACAATTTATGGGACTCGTTTTTGAAAAATCGATTTTCCAAAAAAAAAATAAAAAGCTTATTTATTTTTTAAAAATCGCAAAAACAATTTTTCTGAAAATTTTAATATGATATATTATTTAGACTTTTAGGGAGCATTTGCATAACAAAATTATGGTTTTACCTGGAAGTACCGTTAATGCAAAACAAAATATTTTTACTTAAAAGTGAACTGATTTAATGTAAGAAAACACGTACATTTTTTTTATAAAAATTTTTGAAGCAGTTTTTTAGAAAAAATGTGTTTCTTACGGTTTTTAAACATTTGTATGGGAAATACCGTTGTTTTTTGTTTAAGGAGAGTAGTTTTTTTCAAGTATGTAAGAAAATTTCAAAAAAGTACAAAGTACAAATTTTCGAAGAGAAAAATTGATGAGTCGTTTTCAAAATAACTAATATTTAAACATTTTTTTAATATCAAAAAAAAAATTGAAAAATTTGGGATTACAATAAGTATTGTTTAAACTTATTAGGAGATTCGTCATAAAAAAATCAAATGAACCCTTTTCCAGAAAACCAGAAAAATGGTTCTAAGCAAAAACCAATTTTTCCTAAAATAACAATTACCAAAAAGCTGTTTTTTAGAAAAATAAGATTTACCTTTTTTGGCCAAACGAATAAAGTATATTGGGCACCGTTATTTGTGGCTTAAAATAATAATAAAAATAAAAACACCGTTTGGGCATATTACCGGAAAAACATTGTGTACCAGGTTTGAAGAAAATCGATCTAACCCTTTAGACCGTAGACCCGCGAGCAGACAGAAAAACAGAATTTTAAGATCCACTTTTTTCGTTATCATCGCAACGTCAAGTTTAATTAAAATCTCGAGTTCGATTTTTTACGAATCCAAAACTGCCATATGATACCTACATATCGCAAGTAAAAAAAATAAGGACCCAATTCACTTCCCTGAGGTATTCCAAAGTAAATGCACGATTTTGAATTAAAAATTACCCACTCTGCAATTGTTTGTTCAGTACCAAGACGATGATTGCTAATTAAGAGCAGCTGAGTCAAAGATGTTTTGTTTTACAGCAGAAGTGACAAGTCTTGATTAAGTTAGAAATAAAAAGATCCAATACAATGGTGGTAACACCGAAAACACCATTCTTGGGTCCCTTCCAAAAAGTAATAAAATAGCAAGTTTCGATGCCATACAATACAATACAATGAGAAAAATCATGTTACTCAACAACATAATATATAAACATAATATAAGCGTGGTTTCGGTTTAAGCCATTAAAATTAACAAGCTTTACAAAATCCACAACACTTCAAATTCTGCGACATGTTATCAAAACTCAAAAATATTTCGAAAATTAATAAAAAATGCATGTCGTTTTTTTTTCGTCATAGTATATGTTTTCGTTTTATTGCAGTTGATCAAATTGGTGTTCCCAAAATCAGTTCAAATTCATCACCTTACTTAAAGAGTAGAGGAGCTGGCGCAGCAAACGCAGCTGGTGCGGCGGCGGAATATGCAGCTGAGGCGAAAGCCGGTGCTACATAAGCAGCTGGAGCAAATGCTGGAGCGGGGGCGTATGCTGCTGGAGCAGCAACTAGGGGAGCAGCAGCAGCATAAGCCGCTGGGTAGGCAGCAGAGTGAGCAACCGAGTGTGCATTGTAGCTTGAGGCGTATGGTGCAACGTATGAAGCGTATGCAGCGGGTGCTGCCAGAACAGGTGCAGAGTAAGCCAATGGAGCAACAACTCCTGGCTTAGCGGTAGCTAGGGCAACAACAGCAACCAAGCAGATAGCAGCCTGTACATAAATTGTAAAAAAAAATTAAAAACGAGTTAATCCTTGTAAGATCCTTTCAAAACATTTTTAAATATAATTTGAATACTTACGAATTTGAACATATTGGAGGTTTTTTTTTGATATTTGATTTACTTTGATTGAGCGAAAAGTGAACTGTGATATTGTTACTGTTATTAGCAGTTGGTTTTATACCATTTTAGTGTCAATACTACTCAATATTCAAGAAGCAAAAAGCAAAGTGGTTAAAATCGAGAGTGAATTACGAGAGCAAATTAATGTATACTTATCACGTCCACCGCTACTGTAATTCATGGACTATTGCATTTTTTGGTTGTCTCTTATGGTCTGTCATGGCCTTCTTGGTCTTTTTGCATTCAAAGAGTATTATTCAACACAACATAGTATTTTAATTTGTAAATAATGTTTAAATTAAATTAAAATTAAAATTGGTTTAGACCTTCACATGATCATGAAATGTTAGAAGGATTTAAGAGAAGTCAGGCAAAACGATTTTAAAGAATAACTTCTTGAAAATAATTCAGCTACAAATTTACAACTATTTTTTTTTTTTTCAAATCGGCACGAGGGCTCTAGAGGCGAATATTTTATTTATAAACCAATATAGCAATTATAAGAAGTTAAATTACAGACAAATGGTATCAAAAAGCCCAAACAAAATTTAACCTAATAAAATGCCAAGGAATATTTAATTGTCATTTTCTCCAAAAAAATATCAATTCGACTTAAAAATGCCAATTCAAAATTGTTAATTCGCCTTAAAAAGTCAATTCGCCTTAAAAGTGTCCATTTGCCTTAAAGATGTGAATTCATCTACAAGATACATTATGTAGATATATAAATTCGCCTATTCAGAATGTCAACTAACCTTAATTCGCCCTTAAAATGCCAATTCGCTCTAAAAACTTCAATTTGTCTTAAAAATGCCAATTTCCCGTAAAAAATCAATTCGACTTAAAAAAAACCAATTCAACTTCAAAATGTCACTTCAACTTCAAAAAAATATACATTCGTCTACGAAATGTTAATTCGAAATATTAAATGTCAATTTGTTTAAGAATGTCAAATCGCCTTTAAAATAACAAGTCGTACAAAAATGTCAATTCCCCTTTAACATTTCAATTCGCCTTAAAAATGCCAATTTACTTTAAAACTGTCAAGTCCTCTCAAGAAATTCAATTCGCTTTAAAATTCGAATTTAACTTTAAAGAATATCAATTCGCCTTAAAAATATCAATTCGCCTTAAAAATGTCAATTCAAAAAAATTAAATTCGCGTGAAGAAAATGATTTTAACTCCCTCCTATGTTACGGTCGCGATTCTCCATTGCGTAAGGGTACAGTACGTTTGTGTTTATTCTGCAGAAGCTTATTTAAACAGTTTTAGTGCTCTGTGAAATAAAAAGAACAATTATTGACAAAACGTCAACTTTTATACGATTTATAATTTTCAGTTTAGGGTGTTCCCTTCATGTGTCACATAGCACAACATTTTGGAACGTCATGAAATGTTTTCGCTTTAAGCTGATTTAATATTAAATGATTCGACAAAATATAAAATCACTGACAAATATTAACACGTCAAACGGCCCAAATAATCTGTATATGTGGTTTGTCTGCAAAAATACTGTTTGCTTATGATGAATAGAGCCGGCATCATATTTTGGAGAAGAAGGAGTTTTCACTCCGATTGGCGATGGTATGTGATAGTATCTACACATCCAAGAAAGTTATAAGAACATAAAAAAATATAAGAAGAATGTCCCCAGGGCAGTGTCTTTGGACCACTTGTTTTTAATATTTTATAAATACACGCTTATTTTTCTTTTATCAAAAGCTTATTTTAGGGGCTTATCAATATTGTTTGCCAATTAAATAAATGAGAGAATTTCCTGTGCGTCTTTGCAGCATTGAACCCCAAAATAAAACTGTCATTTGCAAGCAAAATGGTTTGCTTTAATAGCAAGATAGAAATTATATTTTCATTAAAGAATAAAAGACAACAATAAAACTAATAAGATTAAATCACTGGAACGAAAAGCCAACATTTATACTCTGATACTCTGATACTGACTGTATTTCAATTAATTTATAAAGAAAAATAAAATTAAACTGCGCTATCTACATCGTATATACTATGTAGAAGGACGAAAGGACTTACCATCGCAATGAAATACAAATCCTCATCATAGTAAGCCTGTCACGCTTTAACGAAGCCTCTAGCATAATTTTAAAGTAGACAAAGCCGTCTAGTAGCAGAAGCTGCAGGGATTGCGTACTAGGAATTGCGTTCTATATTTTTTTTTGTTATCCTGAGCTCCCTCCTACTTACATAACTCCCAAATCCCAAACAAATGAAATCCTACATATCAGTTGGCTATTACGACTAACAGATGGCATAGAGTATAGTAGAAGTGATTTTTTTTTTGTCAAGATATGTACGCGTATATACTAGGAGAAGAAGGAGGATATGATATTGCTTTATCCGGTTTTATGTGCAAATCTGGTTTCTCATCACAATTCTACATGGTGCATATATTTTAACAGCAGAGAGATTTTCAAGGATTTTTTTGGTCCTGTTTTTTTTTTTTTTTGCTTCAAGTGGATTATTCGAAAGTAATTACTGCGAATTAATGAAAACATGCGTTTCCAATCCGCAATGTAAAATTTATTCAAAACATTAAAACATACAAGACTATCAGGATAATTAAATTAATGCCAGAGAATGAACGGAGGATTATTCTAGATGATCTTCAGATCAAATAGAATACATTTTATTTTAATTTGGGCAAATGTAATAATTTCGAGAAGTTCGACATTGAGATTGCTGGACATTTTGTTTGTTTTGAATATGTGAAGCCTGCATAGATAATAACTGTGGGCGTGTGCTTAAAATAATTATGCTGGGTATATACTTCTATGTCCAAAGGACGAAGTTTGACAAAAGAGAGTGGCGTTGGTAAAATGAGAGGAAAACTAAAGGCTTGAACATAGGAGTGAAAAGACTTTGAAATTAATGGCGGCCAAGTAATCTATTGCCAACGTTTCTATTTTTATTTTATTTTTCAGGCTGTAAAAACAGATCACCGTTATAGCATGTTATATAGGGTATCCGCCGTGTAGGTAAGCTACTTTGTTTGTTTATAATTTTTGATTAAATGAAAGAGAATGGATCTTATATTGGTAAATGTTTTATTTAATGTCGGCAATTATTAATGGAATACAATATCAGGTGAATGTCCGCCTCTGCTAGTCTCGCAAATTCGAGCCCTTTTGAGCACATTTTTTATTACATGCTCAAACATTTCAGCGGTATTTCATTAATTTCATTACGAATATTTTGTTTGAGTTGCTCAAGCGTTTCTGGTTTGTTTGCATAAACCTTGCTTTTCAGCTATCCCCACAAAAAGAAGTCCGGAGCAGCCAAATCAGGCGATCGTGGAGGCCAATCAACATCACCATTTCTAGAAATAACTTGTTGTGGAAAGAGGCATCATAGTAATTCCATTGTAATCCTGGTTGTATGCGATGTGGCACCGTCTTGTTGATACCACATGTTAATCAAGCCCAAAGCATGCAGTTGTGGCGTCAAAAAGTTTTAGTCATATCACGATATCGCTCCCCATTCACAGTTACCGTTATGCCGTTTTCATTTTCAAAGAAGTAAGGTCCAATGATTCCTCCTGACCAAATTGCACACTAGACTGTAACTTTTAATGGATGCAAAGGTGACTGATGAATAATTTGAGAGTTTTCCATTGCCCAGAACCGACTATTCTGTTTATTCACATATCCATTCAAATAAAAACGTGCTTCGTCCCTCATTATGATTTTGTGATGAAAATCGTGGTTGTCATGGGCTAGCTGTAATATCCTATTGGCATATGTACGGCGGTGTAAATGGTCTTGTGGAAGAAGCTCTTGTGTCAACTGAATCTTAAATGGAAACAAATGCAAAACCTTTTGCAAAATTGTGGCCAAAGTTGTTCTTTGAAGACTAAGCTCCTGAGCACGGCGTCGAATTAGGGTTGATGAATTGTTTTGAGCACTTCCTTGATCAGCAGTAATGTTTTCAGCCGATCTTGCAGTAAGCTCTGATCCATGCTTGGGCCTATCATCTACAGACCCTCTTTCTTCGAAATTATTCACTACACGATAAATAGTGCGTTTTGTTGGCACGTTGTTTCTCCCAAAAATTTCACCTAACTTCCTGATCGTCACAGTAATCGATGATTAATTTTGATAAAATGTTTTAAGATTAAAACACGTTGGTTTATCGAATATTTCTCCATAATAAATTTGCCATGTGTCTACTTTACGACTGCCAAATATGAACTGTCAAGACTAATGCTTACCAAAATGGCGGCAAAACAAAGTATAATACCTTCCCGGCGGACCCCCTGTAGTATCTAGCAAGAGTTAAAACTTTACTATCGAAATTGGTGTTGTCCTGTACCTATAATGGTTTACCTGTTTTTTTCCCAGAATTTCATTCAGAATTCGGTAATTGCATACATTGGGCGAACTTTTGAATCCACATCCGTACAAAATCCAAACGACTCAATAACTGAAGGACAATGTCGTCATTAGATAAGTCATGAGTTCGCTGGCTTGGTTCCGTTCGATTTCAAAGCGGACCTCAATTTCGGCAAACAAAATTATTTCAGACTTTTTTTTTTTTGACTGACCAAGCAAAATTACAGCATTTGGGGGATGAAGTCGATCGACACGAGGCAGTGAATCATTAGAAAATCACCGTGAGTTGTGGATTGTCAGGTGGCCAGTACTTCTCAGGAATACGACGATGACATTACTTAAACCAGATTCATGTGGCTCAAAGTGGATAATATGGATGTTGCGCATTCTTCACGAGTGATTTGGTGCATGACGATCGACGTCAGCTGACCACAAGGATCAGTTATCCTATTAAACTAAGTTTTAACAAGACGCACAAGAAAAAACTCAAAATAATCATCGCCCAAAGTTAGTCGGATGCGCCACTCATGGAAAATTAGACCTCTAAAATATAAATAAGCGCCACAGAGCAAGGTCGGGCTGCATTCAAACAATATCCTTGCTATCTCAAACGCAAACTTTCAAACTTTCTCAAAATGATTACTATATCAAATAACTATTCACCTAGGTTTATTCAAAATAAAGGAAGAAAAGGACTCAATTGAAGCAGAGTTAATATTAAAATAGATTCCTTTCAAATATTTGCTAAAGTCATATAAAATTCAATCACCTACCAAAATATTGAATATGAGAGCTAGTACACCATCAATCTTCAACAATCATCTAACCGACTTTTAGCAATTTAACTAATGATTAAATACACATATCTTTTTGGCCCTTCAAGGCTTAACAATGGTTTTGAAATAACTTATATGCCACTTAAAGTTTCGATGGAAACAGCAAGATAAATTTGCTTTCAGCTCTTGGTTTTCATCTTTAGCCACAATCAACCACTTCACTATTTCTATACATATAACTAGACATGTACATATATACATGTACATATAAGAAAACGAGAAGTAGAAATCAAACATTTTCATATGTATAAGAACTAAAATGAATTGGTTATTTATTACACAGATATATCCTGCGACTATTCTATTTGAATGATTTTTGATATTTAATATTAAGTGATGACACTTTATGCGAATTTTAATAGAGATAATTTTAAAATAGTACTACTACTTCTTTTGTAAAATAAAATAGTAGCTTCGCGATACAATTTGTTAGAACATAATTAAGAATTGCTAAAAATTATACTGACAATCATAAATAAATAACATGCTTCAGTCACAAGACTATACATTTTGTTCCACTGTTGTATTTAGTACATTTTCTATAACACGTCGGTTTTTTTTTTTTTTTTTTTTTTATAACTTTGCACGCGCTCAAGGGATTATGAATACTCTTTATATGTTTTTCTTAACACAGCGCGGGCATCCGGTGAAAGAAGAGAAGAAGGATAGGAAAGGTGTGTGGCGCGATGTTCTGAGACTAGAGCTGGTTGTTGTATCAGATTTATCTCCAGGGATGGCGGCTGAACTAATGCGGAGAGAATTACCATGTCTTATTTATTTATGTCTCTTATAATTCGCATTATTTTATTTATTTCGTTGTCATATTTTATGGGTATGCTAGTTTACTCAGTCACATGTTGTTAGTGTTATGCCTAGACTGCATGTAATGAGCAAAGCAGCAACTTATTTTATGACAATTTTTAGAATTGGTATTTAATGACATTTTTAATAACATAGACAACGGCAGGAATCGAACCCGCAACCATGAGGTTGCCAGGCGAGCACACAACTATCGCGCCACGGCCACCCCCTCCGTTGGCACACTTTCCACTTAATTTATGTGCAGTAATAAATAGCTGTGAATTAACTCAACAACTGACAATTTGGATCTTAAATGCCTTTCTATATGAATAGTAGTGCTTAACCAATTAAATATTGCAGACTTAAATAAAAAGTTGATTTGAAAATATGTATTGACAAGTCAGACAGAAATAAGCCTGCATTTAAGTTAGTCAGTAGTTTAAATTAAAACCTGTAAGGGCCAATTTTCCAATAGTCAGTTAAGCAGTCAGTTAGTACATATTCTCAAGAAAGAGCAAACATCAGTTTTTCAACAGTCAGGTACAACTTAACCTAGAAATAAAGTTATCTGCTCGTTTTAGAACGGAATAAGGAGTTATTTGAGGAATAAAATAAATATGTAATTTCGATGTCAAGAACACTTTGAAAAATTATTGCTTTGAAACTTTAAACAAAAATTAATTTCTATAAAACAGTTCGATACTCGAATTAAAAGTCACGTTCAAATTAAATTTTTCCGAGTGTTTAACAGTCAAGTAAGTTTATTCCTCTGGCAACTAACTGGATGTTTATCTGAAGATTGAAAAATCGGCTCTAAATGTTTAAGATTATTGTGACGATAGTAAAAAAAGTATTAAATAAAATATAAAAAAATTCCATTTGCCCAAAGTGCTGACACTTTGTTAGAATTTTTTTTAATTTCCTTTTATTTTATTTCTGGCATGCTGAGGATCGTCTTCAAATTGTACATGTTAATGTCTAATGAGTTATTCGAAACGGACCTTTTGGGACATAACAAAAGTGATTTAAAAAAAATTGTTTGAAACATTTTTGCTAACAATACTGTTCAAAATGTTAAGGAGCTTCTACATACAAGATTTCAAAAAAATAAAAAGTTTTCCCTATAATCGAAAAAATGGCTCTACCAAAATTAACTATTTTTACCAAAAAAAAATTTCCAAACAATACTCTTTAGTTTCATTGTTTAACTTATCTTTTACTTCCTGCAAGTTTTGCATTTGGAAAAAAAATCCAGCTCAAGATATTGATCAAGCTTGACATTACGATGCTAGAGAAAACACAAAAGTGGGTACCACAATTTCGCCTGTCTGTCTTGGAACACTTAAGCTTCTTAGGTGTTTGTCTTGGTTCTTTTTCCTGAGATTTTGTTAGCCCCAACAATAACGGTACATTTTTTTTTACAAAAAATGGTAAATATTAACTATCTCAATAATTTTGATAGATAATTTAGTGCAATAGTATAGATATAGTCTATAATTTGGCAAATAATTTGTTTAATTAAGATATTTTATACGGTACCTGCGATATATACCTTTTTTGATTAACGGTTATTTCTTTAACGGCTGAATGGATTTCGATTAAAATTTGTATAAATAAGGTCCTTCAAATTCTAAATAATAATAATGCATACCAAAATTTACTAAATATATTTTTTGGCCTTAAATAAAGTCATTTAATTTTTCTTTTAAATTCAAATTAAATTTTTATTATTAAAACTTAAAATTGCCATACAAACTTTTTTAGGAAAAAAAGAAGCAATTTTTCAAAAATTAAGAATTCATAATACTTAGCTGTTTCTAATAATAATCTTGTGCATACGATGTAATCGAACATAACAGCAAGTATGTGCGATCCAATCATTTTATTTTATTTTTGTAAAAATAAATGGTACAGTTATTTTTGGTCTTTACCGAAAAAACATTAAGTACCAAGTTTGAAGAAAATCCATCATATATGAGAGGCTGAAAACTCGAGAACTGACAGAGAAACTGACAACCAGATTGGGAGACCCACTTTTATGGTTTTCGCTATCATCGAGTTCGATGTTTTTTGCGAATCCAAATTTTACCATATAGTACCAATATATCCCAAGTAAAACAAAAAGTGTCAGCCCTGTCGGGATCCTATATTCACCATAGCGGAATTTATCAAAACGAAAATCATACTCATGTTGGAATGTCATGTCTTTCTGGTAGTCCTTGGTATGTTTTTGCAAACAACTCCTCTCACAAGCATGCATCCTGACAGGAGATAAGCTTTATTGTTAGCAAAAATTCTGACCTTCTGTGCGTTCCGTTATAATAACTTTGGTTTCCTATTCCTTCATTTTATTTTATAATTTTTTTTTACAGGAAAGTGGAGGCGTTGTTTGAAAGATGACCGGAGATAGAGAGCAGCATGAAAATGACATCTACAAATTGTTATTTCTCCCTTGCGCGTAGAGTAAAGTACTTTGAAATTAATTTCTACTTTTTTTTAAAAGAAGAAAGGATTCTTTAATATTAAAGTTCATATCTATCATGTTGGGTATCTTACATCAGCAAACAGATGTTACCAATAAATTCTGATAGAAAAAAAGACGTCCCAATTGAAAAATAACTAATCTTATGGTTCAATGGGACACATTCGAACAACCCAGAGACTGTAGTCATCAAAATAGAATAATTTTTTTTGAAGGATTTTCGTCCTTTTTAACTATATTTTGTTTCCAGCACTGCGGCGACCAAAAGGGCGTGCAAAAAAATATAAACAAAATGTAATGCCAAAAATGCTCAGAAAACATCTAGATATTTCATCTCGGATTTCATTGCCATCTGTTATGAAATAGAAATGGTAGAGTAAGAGGAAAATCCGCTTTCATGCGCAGTAAAGTTGGCGGTTGCTGACTGATGGTCCATGTAGTGCACGTGGGAAAGCATCGAAAATCCATTAAAAAAAGGGATATCTTTTTTCCTTTTACGATTCCCGATTCCAATATGGCTAACAACGGCATGGGAAATATGGAAATAACCTTCCATATTGCTCGAGGTCACATTCTCGTACCTACAACCAACTCTTTCTTTTCCTTTGTTTGTTCCTTAAATTTTTTTTTTTGTGAGAAAACTAGAAAATACCTTAGGCGTTGTGAACATCCTTAGACAGGGTATCATAAATGGCCTCTGAAATTTAATCATTAGCGTATAAGAAGTATGTCGTCATTTTTGGTATTCTATTGCGGTAAGAGATTTAGGTGTAGAAGTTTATTTTTCCCAATAAACATAACTAAAAGCTGATAACCCTACGGCTACAGAATTTTGATGTTGGGAAAGGACAGTCGATGGTGACGTTTTCTCTATTTTTTTTTTCGTTTTTAAAGTAGCTCTTTTTGATCCTTCGTCATAATTTTTTGAAGGAAATTGAAAATGGAAATTGCATTGCAAGATATCGAAGAACTAATGAAAAAGGTTTACATTAATAAAAAGGACATTTTCTGTGATCAATTTGTGTTTATATATATGTATATTGAAAGTATATTTATAATGAAGTTGAGTGCTTTGGAATGTTCTTACATAAAAAAAAATACATTTCCGGTTAAATAATAATCAAACAAAAAATTGATAAATAAGAATCGGAGGATATAGACAATATTATTCAAAAGGTTAAATGTTAAGTTTTAATAATGAATAAGTACTTCGGGATATCACCATATAACACAGGCTCACAAACGTAGGATATATCACACGATTTGTTCCCCTTTTCGTCCCAAAATCTCTATTCTATGCATTTAAATTAAAAAAAAAAAAACATTAATCAATGTCAATTTTTCACAAATACGTTATGTGATCTTTGCCAACTTTACACTTTTTTCTATTTTCTTTAGCTCAGGGGTGTTGTAAGAATTAAGAAAAAAAGACTGAGCATTTGAAACCCCCATGACTCAACAATACATTCATCATTTATTAAAAATTATAACTGAATTTATTTTGAGAGTCGAAATAATGAACTTCATTAGTAGCAAAGATGAACCCACTACCTCTAGCCGTTATCCTTGAACAGCATGGCAGTTGAATCGAAGAAATCAAAACAGCTTTTAAAAAATAAAGTGTCGCCAAAAATGCTGCCAAGTGTTTAGGTTTTTTTTTGCAACGATGGAAGGATAATCCCCTCCCGCATGCGACAATTTTTCATCCTAAGATTTTGCAAATTATTTTAAAACCGGTTTACTGCTATTTTAATTTAAAGTATTATAAGCCACATTCTAATTTCTAATAATGTGTCAATTTTTATAATAAAATGACATAATTCAAATGACCTACCATTTCTATTCACTTCCGACCACAATATGTATCATTCAACCACTTTGTTTGCATCCCGTTAAATCCGAACAGATCAACATTGGGTTTCACATTAAATAATTGTGTATCCGTTTTATACATTATGTGCATATCAATGTAAACGGCGCGTGCCAGCATCGATTTTCCCAACCAAAATAATCTCAATTTTAATATTTCACAGATAAACAAACACCAACGAATGTCTAAATCCACAAAAATCCTTAATGAACTTCCTTTGTTCGTTGGCAGCGACACTGAACAATCATTGTGTCAATGTCAATGTTTTCAATTCCATTTAGGTATATTGATTCGCTATGCTTCCTTTTTTGCTAAACCACAATTTGCGTCAAATATCATCTATTGATCCTGAATATGAGTTTCTTGTTTGTATTACAAACTCCTCGATACATCATCGTTATCAACATGACACGATTATAATCATCTGGTGTCCTGTCCGCCATTGTGTATTATTTTGTCCACTATAACTTTATTAAATTAGACATTATTTACGCTGGTTTGCATCTTTATTTTGTATCTTACGACCAGAGCGATTGACCAGGATTTAATTCCATAAACCGCTCCATTTGCCCTTCAAAGATAAGTTGTGACATCTGGTATTTTATTTATGCTGCTATTGGAGATGAATGCAATTAAATTATTCCATTTGAATCATCCAATAAAAAAATATTTTAACCCTCAACTAGTTTTTATGATTATGACGATGACGGAGACGATATTACCAAAATATCCTTTCTGTAACCACATTTACGCCACAAACCAAACGAAGTTTTCCTCTCCGTATGAAATTCTAATCTTCCAAATAAGAATATGATACATACACATACTTGTGTGTATATTGTATACAAATACATAAATATAAATATTTTTTGACTTGGAAAACTTTAGCCTCAATATTTTCTCTAATTTTCTTGGTCCAACAAATCCCAAAATATGAGAAACTCAACTTCATGGCTAAAGTTCACACGTGCATATAAAGGATAAAATATTTTCTTCAGTATCCTTACAACGAATCTACCTATACACAATAGATAATCCTGGACCATCCACTGTACAGTTGTAAGACAAAGTAGCTATAGAGAAAAACCTCTTTGTGGGATTTAAGTAACTTGTGTGGTTTATCGGTTTACTGTAAGATGGAATCTTTTGACAAAGATATACGAAATTCCTGGTTTAACACAACAAAAAATATCCACAACCATATCGCACGAACTTGCTATTATTGATCAAAACTATAAAGTAGTTAGCAGAGTTTTAAAAGAATGCAATCTTTTTTAAATGGAATCCTTTGTGAATGCAATCTTTTTTGAATGCAATCTTTTTTGAATGCAATCTATTTTGAATATCTATTTGTATGACTTAAAAAAAAAAGATTTTATTCATTGACTTTACTTTGAGACTTCGACTTTAAATTTGATTATTTTATTAATATTAATTAATATTATTTTTATTATTAATTCGTTTTAAAAAATAATTAATCTTTGCACTAATTAATCGAATTCAATCTTCTGTGCAATCATGCCTTCTTTGATATTCCTTGCATTTGTTTTATTCTTCGTAATCTTTGAAATCCTTTGCATGTCGATTGCATGATTGCAATTTTTGTAAAGTACGATCAACGATGATTGCATAATTTGAAGTCACAGTTTAAAAACGAACTCACTTAATGAATGCAATCTATTAATTGAACTCAATGATTTAAAATGAATGGTAATGTTTCAGTAATAATTTAAATTACTTAAATGAACACTTTAGAACAAACTTTGTCTGATTGTTATTGGAAATAACAAACAATCAAAACCATATATTCATTAGTCATATGTTTTTTATTTTGTTATGGTAAAAACCTAAATTTCAATATGTATTTGATTGACTGATTAATGCACTACCTTTACGAAGTAAAAACAAAAATCCTTCTCTTTAAACTAAAATAAAAATTGGAAAAAAAATATCGTCTACTAGTACGCACACCACGCGTGAAAAGGACTTCTTTAACAATTTATTTGTTTTTCACGAATCCAATACATGCCCTATAGGATATAAGTAAAAAATATTTCTTACTGAAGTTATCATATTAAACGAAGAGCTTATTTGATATCCTTGAGGAAAATAAGAAGGATAAAAATGTACTAATACCAAAAAATATTGAGTAATGTACAAATAGGGTTTATTTATTTATTTTTTTTAAATTCCCGCTATGTGAATTCCAAGTATATTTAATTTAACCTGGGTGTCACATAATATTATGTAGAAGGATTACTCCAATGTTAAACACAAAAGCTACATGTTGTGAAGAAACCTAAGAATATGTAAATCTTTTAAATAATTCATTTTTTATACATCGCACCGTAAAGAAATGTAGACACATTAATATATTTAGTATGTAAAAAAAAGGTTGCACATACGCCAGAGTAACCCATACGAATTTTTTTTATCTTCCAATTGAGATGATTGTACATAAAAGGGAAATATATTATCGAATTTGGTCTCACTTTAACACCACCCAATGTGCGACAAATGTATTGTAATAAATGATTAGGTACTTAAAAAAAAAAGTCCTTCAAAATGGTTGGTAGGACATTTAAGTAGTCTTGCGTGTGTACCCTGTTAGGAATTTAATGCGTCGCGTCGGAAATATTTGTTTTATATAAATTGCTTTCGGCTTTAAAGTGTTAACCAATGAAAGATGAGATTTTTCTATTGGATATTTTGGAGAGCGCAAAAAAATAAATAATTCAAATTGGTAAAGTGTTTTACTCGTTCTTTCAGTTGCTGAAAAAGAAAAACGCAACCAAATTATAAACATGCTAAAAATAATTTTATTATTAAATCATTCACAATGTAAGTGACATGACATTCAAAAATAATTTCTTTCATGTCCAAGGAATAAGTTAAAGTGACTCGAGTTTTAAAATGTTACTCTTTTTTTTAGTACTAACAAAGATGATGACTTTGAAAGCTGAAAACGGAGAATAAAATCAAAATGTTCAAATAAGGTTTTAATAGGAAAATTAATTTTTTTTTTGAAGAGTTCCAGACAATGGAAATTTTTTTTTTATTATTTGAACAATTTTCAAGTACAGCATTTTTGAAAACCGACATATGGATTTACAGAATTTTAGTCAAGTAATTTTCGACAGTTAGAAATTTGAAAACTGAATTAAGATCCGTACGTAATTTTGACCCCAATAATTGTAAAGTGTTGGCGTGATTTTTTTTTGTTTGCAGAAAAAAGTCAAATTAATAATATTTAGAATTAAAATTTTCTGCCTATTTAAGTGTAAGTAATATGAAAACAAAATTTAACTAATATTTGCGGAAAGGTGTACAGTAGGTATACATTTTGTCTGACTGTCCTCGAGTCTGCAGCCTAAACTGTTCGGTGGATATGCTTCAAACTTGGTACATATTATTTTTTCGGTAATATGCCCACACGTTTTTTTTTCATTTCTTTTTTAAGACGAAAAATAACAGTAGCCCCCATACATTATTTTTTTTGCCAAAAACAAAAATCTTATTTTTCTCTAAAACGGCTCTAACGATTTTTATAAAAAAAAATCAGTTCATTAATGAAGGGAAAAATTTATTTTTGGTACCTCTAGTACAACCATTCTTTTGGTTTTCGATTTTCTCGGAAACGGTTAATTTGATTTTTTTGAATTCTTTTACGCAGAAGCTCCTAGAAAGTCTGAACACTATTGTATACCAAAATTTTTCAAAAAATGTTTTTTGGAAATTCATTTTTTTTTTTGAAAACTCAAAATTTCGAAAACGATTCAATAGATTTTTTCAAAACTTCGTATTTGGTGGTGTTTTGACATTATCTTGAATAGTTAAAAAAAACTATTTTTTTAAAATAAAAAACAACGGTACCTCCCATACAAATGTTAAGAAAAAAATGTATTTCTCGAAAACAGCTTAAAGTATTTTTATAAAAAAATTGTGTGTTCTTAAATTAGTACAGTTCACCTTCAAGTATAAAAATATTTTTTTTGCGTACTTATTAACGGTACTTAACATAGAACCACTTTTCATATTTTCGATTTTCTCAATATTGGATGAACCGATTAAAATATTTTTTTTTTTATAAAAATGCTCCCTAAAATTGTTAATAAAATTGCATACAAAAATTTTCATAACAAACGTTTTTCGATTTTAAAAAAATAAATAAAATTTTGTCACAGAATTTTTTTGAAATTTGAATTTTTTATGTATATTAATAATACCTTCAAAATGGCGTTTAAATTTTTTTTTCTAAAAATGTTTTCAAAATTTTATACACAAAAAATTAATTTATTAAAAATCCGCTCCAACGATTTTTGAATTTTTGTTTAAATATATTCTTATTTATCCATGTATTCAAATGGCAATATACAAATATTTAAGTATGTGTATTATCCATTTATTTATACCTTATTATTATTCCCTTTTAACGAATTTTTTCGTATGTCACTGAATACTAAATACAATGTAGGCCCTCATACATTTATATATACATATGTGCTTTAAGAATCACATGAAACTTATGTATGCATATTGCACCTAAATTATGAAGTTGGATGTGTATAGCTAGCTACCTATCCACCTATGTCCTTCATTTTCATTATTATATGTACATGTTTACATACTTATGTTTTATATATGTAGATACATTTTACTCTCCTAACTTACACATTTATACATTTGTAGGCAGGTACCTATGTAACTATTCCTTGAAACATCATTCGACAATTCATTATTATAAGAATCAAGGTAATCTTACCTACATGGGCTTTAAACCTGCATAGGATAACTACACCTAACTAACTAAATCTCAATGGTTAGCTACATTAAAGTTGTTAGCTACAAGAACTAGTTCGTGCGATCCAGTCGTGCATTTTATTTTTTTTTGTTGAATCGCATATATAATTTTGCTTTACCAAAAATGGAGGTTCTTCAAAACTCCGACAATGAAGGTTTTATTTCCTTGAAAATATAAAATCACAATTTAACAATCGAATCGTTCGTATTTACTTTTCAATGAATATATAAGTATGTACCTTAGCTTTTGGTTAATCGCAAGGAAATAAATCTTCAAACAAAAAAATGCCTTGTTGTTGATTTTAGTAAATTGCTGGATTTTTGTTATTGTTGACTTTTTAATCGCAATTAATTTATTATTTTGCATACTGGATAAAATTAATATTTACATTTATTTTAGCAGATTTGTTCTTATTGTTTTTTGTTGGCAAATTAGTTGGGCTACAATATCATGGGGGATATTCTTGTTTAAAGAAGATTTAAAGTTTAAACAAATTGATCATATTCGGTCAAATAGATGTCTAAGGCTTATGAAGTCAAACTGCGGTAATAAAACGTTTGATGCTTATGCAAAACTAAATAATCCAACGACGCAACGAAAATAAACTGCAAAATTCATTTTGACCAGCCAATTTTTTTTTTTCTTGAGAAGTCTCCACTAATTTTTTGTTTTAACCTAGTACGCTGCTGATGCGAAACGAAAAATCGCAAACAAAAATGACAGAACGAAATCATAAACTAAAATTTTCGTTCGTTCTGCAGTAGATACGCTGTTTCATGACGAAAATTAAAAAGTCTCTACTCACTTTTCGCAGGCAATATAATATATGTATTACACAGGCCAATTAATTGTGTGCGGAAAATTACATTTGAGTTTTTATTCGTTTTTTTTTTGTTTCTTGTTTGCTTTTTCTTCTTGAAAATTTGTTCGTTCATATTTTCGTTAGCATTTCGTTCCCCTAGTGGAGACCACCGAAAATGTTTGTTTTGCATCAGCAGCGTACTAGGCTTTAAGAAAGAATAAGTACAATTGTTGTTTTATTACATTATAGTTTTTTTTGTGATGGTTTGCTATAACTTTTTTGTTTGCAATTAATAACAGTCTCCATTTTTCGTGAATTTTTGGAGACTTACACACACCTAGTTTCATGGTTCCTCGCAAATAGTTCTATTCCTTGGAGATGACGCAAGCGATTTGGATGACATTTTCAGTTTGTTCGTTTTTGCAAGAGAAAATTTCAAAAAAAAAAAAAATTCAAATCCGCCCAACACCACACATACTTTTATTATTTCATTAGGGGTTTATAACGGGTGATTTTTTTGCTACTTGGTTTTTGACGTTTATATTTTTGACAGATCACACATGACAAATTCCACGAAAATTTGACATTTCGATTCAGTATTGTTTGCCATTTCATCATGAATAGACTTACGCCTGAACAACGTTTGAAAATTATTGAAATTTATTATCAAAATTCGTGCTCTGTGAAAGATGTGTTTCGCAAGCTACGTCCGATTTTTTTCCGCTCATTTTTGGCTAAATGGATACGTGAATAAGGAGAATTGCCGTATTTGGAGTGAAGAGCAGCCAGAGGCAATTCAGCAGCTACCAATGCATCCCGAAAAATGCACTGTTTGGTGCGGTTTATGGGCAGGCGGCATCATTGGGCCGTACTTCTTCAAGGACGATGAAGGCCGCAGGGTTACGGTCAATGGAGAAAGGTACCGTTCGATGATAACAGATTTTTTTTTGCCGAAAATGCAAGAATTGAACTCGGTCGACATGTGGTTCCAACAGGACGGTACCACATGCCACACTGCACGCGAAACCATGCATCAATTGAGAGGCGAATTTGGTGAGCAGTTGATCTCACGTTTTGGCGCAGTCAATTGGCCACCAAGATCATGTGATTTGACCCCGTTAGACTATTTTTTGTGGGGCTATGTTAAGTCTATTGTCTATGGGGACAAGCCAAACACGATTGCTGCCTTGGAAGCCAACATTGAACGCGTCATTGGTGAGATTCCGGCCGAAATGTGTGAAAAAGTTTGCCAAAATTGGACCTTCAGAATGGACCACCTGAAGCGTAGCCGCGGGCAACATTTAAGTGAAATTATTAAAAAAAAAATGGCAGAAATTGATTTATCGATCCAAATAAAAATTTCATTCACTTTTTACAAGTTTCTGTGTTTTTTTTGAATTTTTAAAAACCAAGCTCTTAAAAAATCACCGTTTATAAGCAAAACAAGAATTCAAGAAAATATTTTAAGTACGCCCACTGATTTTATTTCCTGGTTTTCCGGGAACGTTTCAAACGAATTTAATGAATTTTTCAGGGTTTATTTTTATGAACGAAAACAGTAAAATTTCAACCACAATATTTTTTTTATATTTTGAGGAAATACTGTTGTTAAAAAATAAAAACAACTTTAATTTTATTTCGAATCTTATAATATTGATTTTTTTAGTTGTGTAACAGATTTTCCAGTACGCACAGTTTTATAAAAAAAATGGAATAATAATCCGATTAAGATGATATCACAGTTTCAAAAACATAATTAAATTCATTTTTGGAAATATTTATTTAACAATTATTTACCCAAAAAAAAATAATTCAAAACTAAATTTCTCGAGGTAGCGCCAGTTTACAAAATAATAATCATTCACTTCAAAAATTTCGCAATAAATATTCAGCTTCAAAAAAAAATTATGACAAATGAATAGCTAGGAACTTTGCTATTTTTTTTCTTAAATTTACCCATATAATCTTATTTACTCAGGTTTGCAATTTTTTCGCAAATAATAAATTACATCAGTTTCAAATTAAAAAAAAAATTATCTCAAAAACAACATTATTTATATTTCAAGATTAATTAAATTATATCAAATTTGAAACGCTCGCTTAGTCATTCGAAAATGTCAAAACAATACTTTATTCAAAAACAAAAAAAAAATAATAAGGAAAACAAAAACCACAAAAAAACACACAAACCACAAAACGTAGACAAGTCACTTCAATCTAAAGTGCGAGTGACTCCAAGGATGAATGTATATGACAATGTGACAGATTTTACAAATTTAAGAAAAAAATATGCAAAAAAAATATGTACATGTATATAATATACGGGGATTCTACTGGAGACATATACATTTATGTATTAAATGGATGTGTTTAGGCGCATAGCTGATATAGCAAAACAACACAAATGTGGTGACAATTTTGTTCTTACTTTTGTCTCAGTCAAGGTTGGAAATAATAAAATAAAAACAAATTAATTATTCAAAAAAGTTAAAAATAATATACAATAACAAAATCCATGTGATAGGCATTTTTGACTAATATTTATGATGGCAAAGTTTTAGCACTTGTATGTTAATAGGTATATTTTAAAAAAATTAAAATAATAAAAATATTTTTTTTTTTGTAATGAAATTCAATTTGACTGGCCTAAAGGATATTTAAGAGTTCAAGGAGGTTTATTATTAGGCAGGCAATTTTCCTAGGAATATCCTGGAATTTTGAATTGATATTTTGACATAACCTAAATAAAGATCACAAAAAATTGAAAAAGCCTGTTTTTTATTGATGCTTAATGGCTTGACTTTAATGTGGACTGAACTGTTTTTTTTTTTCAATTTGTTGAATAGTATTCATCTTTCGGATATAGACTTCACTTCTGCACTTCTGGCAGCATCTGAAGTAGACATAATGTTTGCACTAGACGCACGATAGGGAAAATTATCACAAAATTAACCCTGCATTTAAACAACAGACCAAACATTTGCAATAAAAAAAAACACAATACGCCGTCGTCTTAGTTATGTTTCTCTCTTTTAGTTGACGTAAGCAAATTTCTTTGACGCCATTTGCAAAAAAATTAAGGCATATAAGCAATATTGGTCCAAGGTGAGGTAAAAGCAATATTACAATGTGAATATTGCTTTAGCCTCACCTTGGACCAATATTGCCAGATGCGAATGGTCGGTCCTTAGACAGAAAATAACATTTTTATGAACTTTTCTCATTTAGGTTTTTTTTTTGCAAAATGTTTGTCTGAAATAAATCTCCTTCACACACACACACAGTCAATAAAAACCTCAATCTTACCTTTTCGTGATGCAGACGATCTTTTAAATCCAATAGGTAGAAATGCTGGTGGTGGTGTTATAGGCGGAGCCGGAATAGCTTCCCAAGCCATATCCTTTTGCTGTTCACGACATAATTCCAAATGATGTTTTTCACATCGCCGCCGACGATGTATGTTCGGGGCGATTGTTTTCATTTTGGTTGTGGACGTCGATGAGGCATGACCGCAGTCAAATTTCAACATCGAAACCCTATTTAGGCCCGCAATTTTGACAAATTTTTTTTTACCTTTGGTTGATAATTATTTTTAAATTTAAAATATTTTTAAATTAAATAGATTATGTTTGACGAGGAATTTTTTTCACTTTTTTTTTTAAATAATATATTATATGAATAAGTCAACTGTTCTTAAATTGTCTAAAATATTTAACTTTTTTTTTTTTTGGAAGAATTCGTTAATAATTTGTTTGCACTTTTAAAATGTATTTGTACATTTATTTTTTTTTGGATTGTTTATAAGTTAAACACACACATTAAAATTCTTAATTAAATATGTATAGTTAAAAAAGCTTGCACACAGATTTTTTGTTTTAAAGGTTTTCACTACCAGAAGCACTTGATTTTATTAATTTATTTTGTATTTTTTATTTATTTTGTACATAATAGTTACATAATAGAAACTTTAACAATTTTTTTTTTGTTTATTATAAATATTTAACAAACATCTAGTCTAGACAGGATTTAAATATACTTAAAGCCAAAAATTCTTTGTAGCTGTATGGTTAAGGTTTTTTTTTGTTTTTTTTTATTGGTTAACAACAATTTGTGAATTTTTTAAAAATATATGTACTTTTTAAGTTTTGTTTATCTGAAAATATTGCATAATTTTTATGAAACGTGAATCTTGTTTCTTACAAAAAAAAAATTATCTTAGGCTATATTTGTTTTAATAGCGTTGGCAAGAATTTGCCGAATAAAAAAGGATCATATTTTTGAATGTGGCAAACTCGGCTTCCAAAATGTGTTCATTCAAGATTTTATGACAAAAAAATGAAATGGAATGGACATTAGGGCAGAAAATTTACACTGCACTAAGAATCCCGTTCATTAAAAAAAAAACAATAACTTAATTCTGTGTACTTTTTGACAATTTCATCGAAAATGAGCCCGGTATGTTGTTTGTTTTTTGTCAAAAAGTATGGCAATCCAAAATATTACAATAAATATTTTGCTTATTTTAAAATGTTTCGAAAACTGGATTTTGAATAATAAGCTGTGGTATTAACACATTTATTTTTTGGCGAGAGCACTTATTATTTTTTAAATTCATTCATATTATTTCAATTTTTAAAAACAGATTAACATACATACATAATATGTACAAACTTATGAATAAACTGGAAAAATCCACTATAACAATAATTTTATTTTAAGATCACCGTACAAGAAAGAAAGATTTATCTGGCTCGAAGGACCAATTTCCTAAATAGTTCATATACATCGGCTGCTACTTTGCCAATACGGGGTTGTTATGTTTGACATTTTTAAAACTTATTTAACACATTATCGATTATGTTTCAGCTAAATAAAAAAAAAAAAAAACACCTTCAAACTTTTACGAAATTAATTTATTTAATAGTATCTAAAATAATCGTAACAAAAGCTAATGTCAAATCAATTTGTATGTTTCATTTGGAACAAAATGTAATGCCCGTGTCAAAAAACTAATACAATAAATTAGAAAATTATTTCAAATTCAATTTTCACTTACATTTTTCTTTCAATTGCTGTTATTGATTTCGATAAATTTATATCGGTGCATACATATATGTACATTATGTACAACCCATGGAACATTAAGAATATTCTTTTGGTTATTCTGACACAAAAAAAAAATTGTGTACAAATAATTGAATGTCATAAAAAGATATTTCCACAAATTGTTTATTCCTTCCATTTCCGTATCCTCGAATAGGCAGGCAACTGTTTGTGTTCTGACGACCAGGGATGTCGGTATTTGTAGTTAGGGAGTATTTGTAGTATTTTGACTACGATTAAACTTTATCGTTCTGATTACAGTGGAGCAAAATTTTAAACAGCTTTCTGTTAAGGGCTTAGCATGATACTATTTAACAGTTTGCTAATACTAAAGCACTTTACTAATATTTTCCTAATTTTAAACACTTTTAACTAGCACCATACTTAATCTATTTTCTTAATAAACTACAACTAAACACGCCTGAAATAATGCAAAAATGTAAGCGAACATAACTTTTAGAAGTTTGTAGATGTCAATGTGGCATATGGAATTAGTGCAATACTAAAAAAATAAAGTAGCCATTTTGTGATTTTAAATTTAGTAAAATGTTAAGAAAATAGTACGATACTAAACTGGTTTAAAATTTGCAAAATCTTCTTTTTAGCCTAGTATCATACTAAAATTGATTTAACTTATTACTAAATGACTAAAATTTTGCGCCAGTGTCTTTAAATGTAGGCAAATGTATACACTTCACTTTTCCTTTTACATAGAGACTTTTATTCCACAATAAAAAAAAATTGGTTAAAAATACTAAAATATTTTAAATAAATAATTAAAAAAAAACTGAAATGACACGCATTTCAGGATCAACATCAACAAAAACGTATTCTTCACATGCATTGTCTTTATTATCACAAATCTCGTGAGGACTGTAACCAAGGGATATACTCCCTTCGGAAATTGCAATACCGACATCCCTGTTTCTTGGGCATTTTATGATTTTCAATTTTCTGCCCATTTAAGTGCAAATAAAATGAAAACAAAATTTAACTTATATTTGTGAGGAGGTACAGTAGGTATACAGTTCTTGCAGTTTTTTGGACCGCAAATAATATTTTGCTTTAACAAAAAAAAAAATAAGTTCTTGAACACACCGACGATAAAATTTTTATTTCATTGAAAAACAAAAATCACAATTTAACAATCGAATCGTTCGTATTTACTTTTCAAGAAATACATATGTAAGCACCAACGTTTAAAATAATAAACTGTATCGAGAAAAAAATACGATATGTGACCTTTTATGGTGCTTTTCTGTTTCTGTGCCTTAATTGTAGCCACCGGTTGTATTAGCTTTTGGTTAATCGCAAGTAAATAAATCTTCAAAAAAAATACCTCGTTGTTGATTTTAGTAAATTGCTGGATTTTTTTTGTTGACTTTTTAATAACAATCAATTTAAAAATAATATTTGCATTTATTTTAACAGATTTGAAATGTTCTTATTGTTGTTTGTTGGCAAATTATTTCGGCAACAATATCATGGTAATAATTTCATTCTCGGGGATTTTCTGCTTTAAAAAATCTAAAAGGTTTAAACACATTTATTTAGATCATATTCGGTGAAAGAGGCGACTTATGGTTATGAATCCTAATAATCCAATGACAGCGAAATCGTTTTGTTTTATTTTTGGAGAACTCTCCACTAATTTTGTTTCCTTAAAAAAAAAAAAACAGAAATAGTGCGTTTGGCTTTTATTACATCATAGTTGTCATTGATGGTTCGCGTACATTTGTTGGTTGCAATTAATGACGGTATCCGTTTTTCATTAATTGTTGTAGACTAAACAAACGTCTAATTCAATGGTTTCTCAAAAGGGTTCTATTTCTTGGAGACCAAGCAAATGATTTGGATGTAATTTTCATTCTATTCTTTTTTGCAAGAAAAAATATTTAAGGAACACATATTTTAATGAAATCCGCCCACCGTCAAGCCATCTTTTATCATTTCATGGTTGCTCAAAACCTCGGAAACTTCTGTAAGGATAATGAGTTTTAATGAGCGCGAAAAACTCAAAAATATTTTAAAATCAGGTCCGCCCATTGTAACGCCAAATTTTCTTATTCGTAGACGGGAACGATTCAAACGATTTTAATATTTTTTTTTTCAGAATTTATTTTTATGAATGAGAAAAAATAACAGTTCGATTTAGCAAAATATTTTTAAGGCAAGTTATGCATTCGTCGGAAAAAGTTTTGAGATAACAATCAATCAATCATGACATTACGATGATAGCGAAGACGAAAAAAGATAGTCTAAAAATTCTGTCCGTCAGTTTGTCTGTCTGTCTGTCTGTACGTATGTATAGACACCTACCGCCCAAACTGGTGCGCCGAATTGCTTCAAACTTGGAATATAGAGTTTTTTAGGTATTGTACTGAGGGGAAATTGAAAAGGTTCTCGTAAACGGCTCTAACGATTTTGATTTAAGAAAAACTGTGCATCTTTTTAGTAACGACCGATCATATGGTTGAAAAAAAATTTTAAATCTCTAAAAACTGTACTTTCCATAGGACCGTTTTTTTGCTTTCGACTATCTCGTAAATGGCTTAACCGATTCATTCGAAATTTCACACATATGTAGGTTTAGGTTGCCCAATTTCTACTGCATACAAATATATTTAATTACTGTTTTTTTTTTTTGCATTTTCAAATGCATCTAAAAAACTTAAATTTATAATTAATATTTTGAAAACTGCCCATTAATTTTTTGTTTTTCAAAAATTAAAGTTATATGTATTTGCTGAATACCTATGAATTGGCGTTTTTGAATTTTTTTTTGAAAAAGTTTTCAAAAAGTTTAAAAATAAAACTTTTTTTCTCTAAAACCGCCGCACAGATTTTTATTTTTTTTTTCTCATAAATTCAAATTTATCCAAGAAATAAAATGGCGTACTTTTTTTGAGCTCAAATTAGTTTAAGTAAGTATATTAATTTCAGAATTTTGATTTTTTTTCTGTTTAAAAGAATTAAGCCGATTAATCTTTTGTTTTTAAGTTTATGCTATTAAATACATATTTAAGATGCTCGTACTATTTTTTTTAAGAAATAAATTAAAGAAATTCTGTTTATATACAAAATTAAATAAAAAACGACTTTAAAAATATATTTAGATTTTTAATAGAAATCTTTTGCATACGATGTGATCGAACATATGATCGTTCGTACGATCCAGTTGTGCATTTTATTTTGTTTAAATACGAGTATTAGTGTAGAACGCATTGTCCCAGAGTAAACATAATCTACAAGATAAAATTGTCATTATTTATTTCTTGTCATTTAGTCCGCGCAATAACTTTGAGAAAATCAAACAAAATTTAACCACTGAAGCCAAGGCAATGATGACATTTTGCAGAGAAAAATCTGAACAAACCCATAAATGAGTTATAGGTCTTCCATTTGGGACATTGTTTATGAGTTGTATTCTACGGCAAATGCAAATTCTATTTCTATTTCCATTGCTCACACTGGACTTGTTTAGTGTCATTGAATGATTGCGTTTACGTTTACTCTGTTAGTTACAAGTTCGTAAATTCTCTAAATTTTTAGTACGAGTATGTATGTATTAATACAAGTTTGACTTTCTGGGACAAATTACTTTTTAGCTTCAAAAATAGCTTTTCGAGATAATTGAACTATTTTGTTGGAAAAGAAAAAGGAAAGTAAAATTGTTCGTCCTTTTATTCTCATTAATATCATTCCAAATTTTGTTAAAATAAATACTCGTAAAAAATCATATAAGAACAACCAACTCTCCACACACACATACCTGCGTCACTATCTAATGCGACAGCCATATCGGTATAAAGCAGTTCCTCATTTCCCACAGGAAAGTGCCATTATTATCCCAAAATAGAACTTTCCGCTGACTTTGTGTGCTGGAGTATGTGTGTGTGTGTAAAAACTTATACTTAAACAAGCAAGTAAAAAAAAAAGGTAAAATTATTATAAAATAATGCTTTAGGTACTATCATGCGTGCGGCTTTTCACATATCAAGGATGAAAGGAAGCAAAATTTCTTAGGATTTTCAGAGAAAGGAATCTTAACGATGTCATTAAATTATACGCGCAACAAAAATACGTGCTAACGTTCCACTGCTGCTTATGTATATATTCTGATGAAGTTCTTGTACCTACATACATCTACTATAGAGGCTTGAGATTTTAGCTAGATGGAACATGATAGAATGGAAACGAGGCAAATTTTGAATATGTCTCTGTTTGTTTTTGAAATAATATTCTGCGAGAAACAAAGTTAATTTCAAATTCACGAGACAAGAAATTAGATCCTGCTGCATTGATTGTTATAACTTTTATCCTTTAATCTTAAATTTAAAGTAAATACGAGTATTTAGTGCAAAAAATAAAAAGATGTCCTTGAATAAGAAATCTAAAGGAAAACCATTAGAAATAACGACCGGTTACTATTGATAGAATTTACTTTGATCACAGGAATGATACAAGCACGATTGTCCTAATTGAAAATAAGGATGCTCTTCTCTGGGCTAGTGGGATGCTGCTGCTGTTTGCCACACAAACACTCTAGGCTCGCATAGAAAAAGTGAACTCGATGACATCAGTATTCAGTTTGTATCGTCAAAATAGACTCAAGTGCATCCTTGTATCGCATGAGAGATGCTATCAACTTTCCTGCAGGCTGACATCAACAAGCGGCTACTCAAGATTGCTTTTTCACTTCTACATACACACTTCAACCCACAGAGTTCCCCACCTCAACCACAATCACATCTGAATCTGAAGGACATGATTTGATGACTACAAAAGTTTGCTCTCGAATGATTTATCGTATTTTGCAGAGTGAGTATTTTTTTTTTTTTGGTTGTTACGAGTATTTTTAGTTGTCGTCCTTTTTGCCAACCTTAACTCAAGTCAACACAGGCGCTGCCGTGCGCCGCACCGTATAGTTCTGATTAATTATATTTTTTTTTTAGTAAAGGAGGAGGACGTTTGGTATTACGGTACGAAATTGTTTGTTCACAAATTAGATGGATGTAAGGTAATTTGAATTTGGGGTCGTTTTACGGTTCGGTGGGATTTGGCTTCTGTTATCTGAACCCAAAAAGTTAATGCTGTTGAAGGTAGTGGTTATGGTGTTGATGTTTGATGGTGCTAATGTAAATAGGAAATGGATTTCGGCATTGGAAGCAGCAAAGGAAGGGGAATCATCTGAGTTAGTGATTTCATCTGTTCACCGTCCAAGGGCAGCTTTGAAATTTCGTCAGAGAATATTCTTTTTGTACATACCGACATGCCATAGATGATTGGACAGGACATGCGATAAAAGTTATACAATCACATTTTATTTATTTACAAAATCAGGTTCATAATTGTGTGGGGAGTTTCTAGATTGCTAGTCATGGTTGTCGGAATGGCTTTTATTGGTTTTTATTTTTCAAAGAAATCAACAAATATGCTATTCTATAGAGACCATTTAATTAAACTGACAAAAAACACACGGATCAATAAGCCCAATCAGTGAACATGTGAACATCATAAACTAAATGCGCTGTTTGGCATTTGAAGTCAATTGGCTTTGACTTGGTGTGGGTAATTGTGTGAGAATTTAAATTAGATTTCCTTTTATGCACATAATTGGTTGCTGAGAGTAAATTTGACATGAATCTTAACGTGATTTGAGGGTAGATAAAATGGATTACAGAATTTGACAAAAATGTTGGCTTAAGGAAAAATTGGTGAATTGATGAAATCGATTTCAGAATTGAAAGATTAACTAAATTGATACCTTGATTGTGTATGTCTTCTGGCTCAAATGGTCAGTTATCCTTGTTGGATCTGGTTCCATAATGCAGATTGTAGATGATTTGGTGTTAATTGTATACAAATCTTTAAACTTGAATGGCACTGTGACACATTTAACTCTAAACAGTTATTGGTGAACAAGACTGTGAAGTAGGTAGGCAAATATCGGAAGAAAATGTGTCGAATCTCTGCTGAAAGTTATAATATCGTAATAAATAAAATGCACGACTTGCTCTTTTGTTCGATCACATCCCATACACAAGATTCTTAGGAGAAGCAGCTAAATATATTTTTAAAGTCGTTTATAGCTTTTTTTTATAAACAAAACGTCTTTAATTTTTTTTAAAAGAAAATATTGGTGTTTATAACAACACCAATTTAAAAACAATATAATTTTAAAAAAATCGTCTACCAGTTTTCGAAACATTGAATTTTTTCAAAAAAAAAAAATGCAGTATTATATAGAATTTGAACGACTTCTTGAACGAAATCTGTCGTTCATTTAAAATCGAAAATAAAATAAATTGTGGTGGTAAAATATGTAAACAAATTGTTGACCAAAATGTAGACTAAAGTAGTGCACAGAGTTTTTTTTTTCAAAATCGTTAATTTGGTAGAAGCAATTGTATGGCAAGTACAGCTATTTTTCGGGCTAAAAAATGTTTAAAAATCTATTTGAGATAATCACCTGAAACTCTTAAATACCAAGTTTGAAGAAAATCATTTAAGCAGTTTAGGCTGTAGATCGATCAACAGACAAACAAGTAGACGAAGTTGTGGGACCCATTTTTTTTGGTTTTCTCTATGATAGTAATGTCAAGTTTTATTAAAATCTCAAGTCCGATTTTCTCCCAAATGCAAAACTTGTCCTCGCAACTTACAAATAAAAAGATGAGGACCTAAGTAGCTGCTTTGGGCTACCCCGGAATGAATGGGAATCAAAGTTCACGACTTGATCTTTGTATAAAAATTTTATTTCCATATGCAAAAACTTAGACATAAGATAAATTCGAGTAAAGAAAAACAATTCTTTTAAATTTTTTTTTGCTTACAACTTTTACATTTATTAATGTATTTCCAGGTTTGTCCGATTGTCGTACAAACATTATGGAAAATTCCATTTTATCTGCGGTAAACGACCCTCAATATTTCTATACAAAAGGTACCTATAAGACTTGTTTCAGAGAAAAGGCAGATTTTTCCAAAAATATATTTTAACAGATAGGGGAGAGTTGGATGAAATGGACAAAGTGGCAAAATGTTGTATAAAAAGTAATAAATAAAAAATATTGAGTTCTACTTACGAGAAATGGTAGAATTTAAAAAAAAAAGTACATAGGAGGGACTGGGGTAAAACGAACAAAGTGGCAAACTGTTCCAAAATAATAAATATTATAAAGTAATGAATAGAAATCTTGAGTGCAACTCACGAAAAAGGGTAGAAATTCAAAAACAAAGGAGATAGTGGCGTCAATCCGACAATTTTAAAAATAAACGTTCGAAAATAACAAATGGTGCTAAATAAAATTCATAAGTGCCATTTAAGAAGGGAATTAGTTTTTTCTTTTAATATTCTTGGGAGATAGGCAGGGAGGTTAAATCGACAGTGGCAAATTGTTCGCCCTCTAAAATTTGTAAAAAAAAAAGTAAATTACTTACACAAGTCTTTACGCAAGAAAAGTTTTTTTCTTATTCTTCAAATATTCTTATTAATTTCGTAGAATTCAAATCCTTCATTGAGAAGTATTTTTTTTTTAAGATATGATCGTTGAGCATTTAAAACATTTAAAAAATATATATATTTTAAATTCCCGACAAAAAAAATATATAACGTTTTTAAAAAATCCAAAAAAAAAATAACATTTGTATACATCGCACAGGTTTCATCGAAATCTTGTAGCCGTTTTCAAGAAAATTCAAAAAATATAACCGTTGTATTACATGAAGCTATTAGTTCTTAATTGGCGTTTTTCTTTTGTAGCTCCGAGTAAAGAACTCAGCTGTCAAGATAAGATCTGTGTTTCCTTTTTAGCTCAGACACATTTAAACTCTCAACTCGTGTTTCTTTTTTAAATCAGAGCTAAGTCGAACCATTAGCTCAGAATAAAATGACCGATCAAACGGAGCAAAGTGCAGGGTGCGGCTAACTTTACTCATAATTTTAACAATAATCACTAAAGTAAAACCAATTAAAAACAAAAATGAATTCGGAAAACGAAAGCTTTGGATTTGCTGGTAAATAAGTTTTAATAAAAACAATTATAATAATATATAACAGTTCTGCGCTTAAATTTATTTCAAATTAAATCTGAGATATCTGACCATGCTACACTCAGATCTAAATCGGTTTGCTCAGTCTCTGCTCAGAGATCTGCTCGGAGATAAAAAAGAAAAACGCCAAATATAACACAAATACATAAGTAAATGTCTTCACCAGCGAACTACTTTAAAATGCTATGTCAAATTTAAAGCAAATATTTAAGTCCATCTTTATAAGTTTTAGCTTTATTTTTAGAAAAATAAAAACATTGTTTCGTAAAAAAAAAAATACTCCAAAATCGATTGAGGCTTCAAAAATAAAGTCCAAATTAAATACAACAACAAAAAAATACAAAACTCCGTTAAACAGAATTTGGTGAAAATCGAGTTCTCAATTTTTTTATTTAGCAAAACCAATTTACGTGTAGATGGTTTTAAAACTCAATGTAACATCAGCTTTCCAAGGGTAAACAAATCTGGTCCTATTATTAACTCATAAAATACTAAAAGAAGGCCTACCCCTAATATCCAATTCCGATTCTGTTTTTTTTTTTCGAAATGACCAGTGCAGAAAAAAATTAATTCACATTCAAAAATTTTTAGGCCAATATTTTGATGTAAGAAACAAGTTTTCTTAAGGTTTTTTTTTTTAATAAATTCAAAAATCACGAACAATCTTATTCCACTCGAGCGAATCAAAAAAATAATCGAAAATGTCTGATTGGCTCTCTAAGACAAACACATGCAGAAAAAAACTTGTATCATTCGCAAAATGCCTCCATATTATTTTAGGTATACTCAATATGTTTGGAATTTCAACAATTTAGCATTCTGATCTAATTGCTTTTTCCTGTATTCACTCAAGTGGTGGAAGATTTATTTCACAAATTAACTTACTTTATATATTTTAGTGTTTTTATTTTTTTTTATTAAAAAAAATAATTTTAAAATTCGTTTTTTTTTTTTAATAACAATTAACACATTGTAAAAACATATTTATATTTATGTAGGTATGTAGATTATAATATATGTATTTAATTTTTTATTTAAAAATATTTAATTTGATTTAGAATAAACTTCACTTTTTGTTTCCAATTTTTTTACAACTTATATATTTAAGACTTAAATTTAAGTTTAATTATTTTAATTTAATGATTTTTTGTGAATATGCATTTTTGAAAAAAAAATCACTTAAAAATTAATAAGTGCATGTAAGCTAGATACTTGTCGCAAATTTCCCCAGCAACATTTTCAGATCTGCCTTGTGCAACAGATACTAGTGTCAATTTAGATTTCTTTGATATTTCAGACACACATGATGTTTGTTTCTGTTTTTAAGTTTTTTTTTTTTTTTCAAAATAAAATCTCTCAGATTATGAGTGATAAAACAGGGCGGGAGAGCAAACAAAAAAGGGTCCAAATTTGAAGTAGCTTTTTTGTATTAAAATCTCATATTTTTATAAGTTTTTTTATATTCAACAATTTAATTAAAAAAAAAAAACTTAAAAAAAATTTAAACGAAAAATGTCGACGACACAATTTTGTATTTTTATTTCATTTGTTTTTTTTTTTTTTTGTGACACAAAATCAGATAAAAAGTTTAAAATAATTAAAAGGGATTGTCTTTTGTGAGAGGAAAGTCTTTTGAAAAGGGAGATTGTTTTCCGCACCGGGACCGTCACCAGTGAAAAGTTAAATCAAACTAAATTTTCATTTTCCCATCGAGACACACCGAGAAGATAGAAAATCCACGAGGAAATTCTTTTTTACAATTTTCAGGGTGAGATGACATCAATGTGTACGAGAGATGAGATTTCTGTCCGAATAATGTTATGATACACATACTTAGATTCTTTTACCGCTGTGTGTTGTATGAGTGTGTTTACACTGTGGGGTTGGTTAGTAAAATGTTTGTTGCGCTCGTTTCATTCAGAAAATTTTTCTGAACTATCCACATAGTCAATATAGATACTTATTATTTCGATTAGAGTTTAGTATGTATGGGTTTTTGATCTCATACAAGGACGTTTAGCAGTTTTCGCTTTTCACGAAAAGCGTTTTTGTCATTTTGTCGGAGAGCGAAGAATTTGAGAGAAAAGCTCTATTTGTATCTTTCACTTTTTACTCCTTTGCAATGAGCTGCTGCTGATGCACGTGCAAAAGCATTATGTGGAGAAATTGAAACTTGAACTTGGCTGAAGTTGACTTGCCCGTGAAAATTCCCAACCCGTTTATTTTATTTTTGGGGTGGGCGGTGTTCATGATTTTATATGTGAGTGGAGTATTATTTTTTTTTTTGCGAGGGCTTTAAAGTTATGTGTGATATTG
Source organism: Philhelius pedissequus (assembly GCA_910595825.1). NCBI lineage: Eukaryota > Metazoa > Arthropoda > Insecta > Diptera > Syrphidae > Philhelius > Philhelius pedissequus. Next base: position 161,840,022 of record OU343162.1, on the reverse strand, counting down.
TATTGGCAGGCAAGCATGCAGACAGCAGAGTGTGCACTTGAATTACTTTAATTTATTAATACCTATTTTATTTTTGAAGTGGTTGGATTTTAAAATTGAAATATGTTGAGTATTTGAAGAATTATTTCGGAATTTGTGCACACACACTGGATGTTAGCAAAGCAATTTCGGAAGTTATTTAGGTTTTTGGGAAAAAATCTAATTCAAAGTTTAGAGAAAAAAAATTAATAATAGAAGAAAATATTTTAATTAAATTTTAAATTTGAAATATTTAAATTTTAAATTCATAAATATAGATTGAAAACATCTGTATTTCGTTTCGTGAGCATTGGCTTGGTTAACACACAGGTTTTGCTCGGGCAATTTTTTTTTTGTCACGTAATGTAGATTTACATAACAGACGCAAACTTTATTAAAATTTGGCAAAAAAAGAGGAGAAAAGAGAATAGATTGATTACAGCTAAGAGAATAAAATTTATTTCTTTTATATGATTTTGGAGCGTGTTTAAATTTACAACACCTGCACCTACATTTTACAGGATACATATGGATGTACCTATTTTTTTTTTTTTTTGAAAAATTTAAATTAACTACATATGGATACAAAATAAGTTGTACACAGTTCTCCCCTTGTGCTTTTTTCGATCAAATTTAGGGTTTAAGTTAGGAAATATTTATCTATTCGATGCTACAAAAACTGACTGGTACTAGGAATAGGGAAATTTTATGTTACATACGGAAGTAGTGTAAAGGGGCTTTGGTTGAAGAAGGTGCTGTAATATTTATTCTCTGTTATATGCATATTGATCAGCTAAAAAAATAAATAGGTTAGGTAAGAAGGGGTTATGAACGGCAAGCGGCCTCACCTCACTCGGACCTGAATGGATCCATTGCGGTCCACAGAGAAATAAATAAAAACAATAACTAATTAATTTAATAGAAATGCTGGAATTTTTTTTTGTATTTATCGATTTTTATGTCATGAATTTCAGGTAAAAAAAAATTATGGCTAATTTTAGATACATGAACGTCTTTTTTGTGAGTGATAATGATATTCGTTATGTAACAAAGCCTAAACACGCATTTGATTTGCACATTTACGTTAGTTGATGGAAACAGTTAAAATTTATGACATCAAAAGACTAATATGGTTGAGGCTGAACAGAAAAAAAATAGCCCAGTTCTTTAATATAAAAACATGTGACCAATAAAAGTCAGTATGTCGGCAGAAAAAAAATGTAGAATATTATTGAAACAACGTCAAATAATAAGAGAAAATTTTTATTATGTATTAATGATTACTGACTAAAACTTCTAAATATTAACATATGTGTTGAGTCATAGTTTATTTTTACAAGTTACTATAAAAAGTGGGCTCCCTCAACTAAGCATATCAAATTTTAAATTTTTTTTAACACTTAAGGCCCCTCTACCTGATTTCGTCGGATAATAATTCTAAATATGTGGGCGGATACCACGCCCTTTCATGGAAATCCACAAATTTTCTATTTTTTTTTTTCATTAAATGCCCAAAAGGACTACCACGGCGCGTAGTTATAAATTATTCTGCTAGTTTATAAAGTGCTCCATAATTTGTTATGAATTATGATTTGTCAGTGACTTACAGTGAGTTAGTCGGAGATAAAGTTTTTATGTTTTAACGTTTTAGGCGCTTGTCTTAAATTGAGAATAAAGGGTAATCCATTTTGCGGTTTCAAAAGTATAGGGCTGGAATTCGACATCTGTCAAACTAAATTGTTAAATCAATTTTTTTTTCAGTTGAAAGTCTGACATTTACGAAAATGGATCGCTTAACTATCGCACAAAGCATAAAAATTGTTAAAACCTACTACAAAAATGGTGATTCTGCCACAGCCACATATCGTGCTTTAAGAGGAGATTATGGTTTACATAATCGTCCAACTACGCCGACAATTGGCAACATTGTGGAGAAATTTGAAGAGACTGGATTGGTTACAGATATTGTACTGAAAATATCGCTGCTTTAAGTGAAAATGTTGCCGAAGACCCGAATGTGTCGATTCTTCGTCGTTCTCAGGAATTAGGACTGTCTAACGGCACATTATGGTGTATTTTGCATTTGGATCTACTCCTACATATAACTTCCAGCTCAGACAACAACTAAAGCCAGCCGACCATTTACAACGTCGTAGATACGTCGAATGGATGCTTGAACAACAGGCGGTGGCCATCGATTTTTCGAACAAAATTTTCTTCAGCAACGAAGTACATTTCTCACTCGGTGGGTATGTTAATAAACACGTTCTGAGAATCCTCAAATAATTGAAGAGAGGCCATTACATCCTCAAAAAGTCACTGTTTAGGGCGCTCTTTAGCCCGGAGGTGTGATTGGACCTTACTTCTTCGAAAACGATGATGGAACGACTGCCACCGTCAATTCGGAGCGTTATAGTCATATGATAACCGGCTTTTTTTACCTGCTATTAAAGAATACGACTTGGAGAATATGTGGTTTGAACAAGACGGTGCCACATGCCACACAACTCGAGCGAATATGGCTTTATTACAAGAGACATTTTCTGGCCGCGTAATTTCTCGTCGTGGCATTATCAACTGGCCACCAAGATCATGCGATTTGACACCGCTGCACTTTTTTTTGTGGGGTTACACGAAAGACCGTGTTTATGTAGATAATCCTTTAATTCTTGAGCAGTTCAAAACCAACATTCGTCAATTTATGGCTGAGATACCGCTTAATATGTCAAAAAGTGGTCGAAAATTACCTCAAAAGAATCGATGCTTGCAACAATTCGCATGGTGGTCATTTAAATGATGTAGTGTTTCACACATAATGTCAACGTTCAAACTTTATAATAAAAAAGAAATATCATGAAAACAAATATTTTATGTGTTTTACTTACGTTTACTTTTGAAACCGCAAAATGGATAACCCTGTATATAAATGTTTGTTTTCGATTCTTTACTTGCGATATATGTATGTACTATAATAAGTTTTGCATTCGTGTAAAATATCGAACTCGAGATTTTGATTAAACATGGCATTACAATAATAAAGAACACCAAAAAAGTAGGTCCTACAATTCCATCTGTCTGTCTCCCTGTACAATGATCTACAGCCTAAATGGCTGAAGCGAGTTTCTACAAACTTGGTGCTAGGTCTCAATTAAATTTTTAAATATTTTGTTTGGCACCAAAAATAACGGTGCTTGCCATACAATTTTTTCTACCACCTGAATTATCCCGAAAAGGATATCACGATTTTGATTAAACAAAAAACAGTGCACTCTATGGACATAGTCTACATTTTGGTTCGTCAAAAAACATTTTTTTTTATTTTCGCCTTTCTGTCAAAATGTTTACACATATATAGTACATTATAATTTATTAATTATTTGCAGTATTTAATAATACTAACATTTTTGAAAAATAATATATATATTGGATTTAAAAAAATATTTTTTTTTCAAAATTCATTATTTTGAAAGCGGTTGGATTTTTTTTTAAATTAGGTTTTAATATTTTATATATTAAATAACGAGAATTTAAAAAATTTTGTATATAAAAGAATATAAAAAAATTTCTTCAAAAATATATTTAGCTTTTTACTATGAATCTTGTGCTTACGATGTGATCGAACATAAGAGCAAGTGCATGCGATCCAGTCGTGCATTTTATTGTTTTTTTTTTTTCACTGTCAATATTTTAGTCGTGTCCAACTACAATTTTTTACCAAATCCCAACGGATAAGGTGAGAAGCATTTTTGCAAGACAAGATGTTGTATAATTATTTCAAACATTTATAAATCACAAATTTTGTACACAGTTCTGACAAAAGCAACTAAAAAACGTTCAAATCAGTCCAGTACGCAGATCGAGCTATATTATACTCCTACAGAAAATTCTCCCCAAAATTTAATGAATATAAAATTAATTTTTGCATTTTAGACTAGTGGTACGCGCGCCGCCGGCCGTTTAAGCTAAAAGAATCAATTTTTTCGTACCTACATGTATTTGTCAAAACTAAGAGTGCGAAAAATTGTTCATCAAATTTTGTTTCGAGCTAAATTTTGACAAAATTTAAGTTGCATATGTGGTTTGTGAAAACTTATTTTGAGAAAACAAATATATACAGAAAGATTTCGGGACAAACAATTTATTAGACCCAACTGATGTGATTTTTTTTTTTAAATGATTAGCTGTTTCGTGTGCCGTATGTCTAAAATCCTATTATGTCAATACCGAGCAAAGATTTTAGGTGGTTGAAAAAAAAGTACAATAAAGACCAATACTTTTAATCCGGATGTTTGGACTTTTAGCACTCAACATTTTATTTTTTTAAGACTCTTGTTTTTGAATACTTTGAAGAATATTTTTTAACTTATCGAAAACGGACGGCTCGACATTTAAACGTGAACATAAAAAAAAACTCAAAAACGCGACTTTTTTCGTTATATTTATTGCTCCCTAAACGGAGAGGAGAAGCTTGGAAAAAATATGTATACTTTTTTATTTTTCTTCCACATCCTTAATGGAAAGAATCTATCTGCATTTCAATTGAATTATTCATTATTTAGAAATATATTTCTTATACATTTCTTTCTATGTTTTTTAATTCAACAACTCTGACAGCTAGATGATCCATTTTTTGTCCCTTCAATTCTCTGTTATGTCTGAAAATTTCATAAGAATTGCGCAATTAGATCAATTTTTACCGAACTAAGTCAGAACAAAAAGAATTTCTAAGAATTTCTAAAAATTTAATTTTCTTTAATTTTTAGGTACATAGAACAAATAGATTTTCTTTAGCGATTATGCCGACCAAACTCGTATAATTTTTGTTTAAAATGGACATACCAGTATGCGGGAATAATGGTGTTGTTATTGTTATCATTCCTGAAAATTTCAATAAAATCGTTTCAGTTGTTCTTACGAAGTTTCTTTCCGCTCTGCAGATGCAATGAAATTAAATTATTTTTTTCAGAGTTTATCTCATATATTTTTCCAACGATGTTTGTTTCAAAAACTCTTACTGCTTATTTTAAGGAAAGTTTCACGTTTCATAATTTTGTTGGCACGTATTGAAATTATAGGAAAAAAAATATTAATTGAAAAAGTCCTCAATAAAACAAAAATAACGACAACAATTAAGAAATTCTTTAGAAACTGATCAATTAATTGTGAAATACTGTGCATAAAGGACCCAGGATTCTACTTCAGTATTTTACAATGATTTTTTTTGTTGGTATTAGTTTGGGTTTTTGAATACCTTGTCATTAGTGGCGATTTCAAAGAAAACCAATACAATTTTAATGATTTTCTTATTAGAAAAAAATATGAATGTTCACGATGGGATGCCAAAATATCAGTTGCATCGTTAGGCCAAGGATTCTCGTCCATCTTATTTGGTATGAAGACAAAATTGTTTTTTTTTCTTTTTTTGGATTTCCTTTTGCATTGAATTGCACATCATCTGCATTGCATTAATGTATTTTTTTTTTCATTTCATTATTTTGTTCTTATTTGTGTATCTTTTATCTGAAATATTTCATTGAGTTATGCTTCAATGGAGCAATAACGGGTACTAAAAAAAATACTAGATAAAATTTTGTATGTTTTTTAATATTTTGTTATTTGGCTTTTGAGTCATCAGTTTATGGGTTAAAGCACACAAATCGCACTCTCGTTTGCTCGTCATCGCCCCGTTCAAGGCTGATTTGCACCTTCACTCTCTTATAATAATATGCAAGGGTTGCCATTGCTTAATTGGTTCAATATAAAAGTATAAAATAAATGAGAAAATTCAAAACGGTCAACTTAATAAAAATTTCAGATACACTAGCTGTATTTCGAGTTATTAACATGTTACACACTGCATTCGACAACCGAAGTATATACACAAAAAATTCTTCAATTTAAATTCGAGCCTATACACGTACATTACAATTCAAGCTGGTCTAGATACTCACACATCACTCTTAGCACTTGCTCTTGGTTCTTGGTATGTATTGCATTTGCATTATATAGTAGAAATTAAGAAAATGTATATACGAGTCATTCGAATGATTTAAGATTAAGTATAATGGAAGAATCGATTATCATCGATATTCCTCGAAACTCTAGTTTTCAATATTCTTATTTCAAAATTTGCTTTCCAAAATTCAGTTTTTTTTTTTTCAAAATTCTGATTGTGCTAAATGTACACGTATTATATAATTCTCTATATTATGTTGTAAAAGAAATCAAATTTTGTTAAACAGAATTTTAAAATAAAGCATTTTGAAATACAGAATTTGTTTGTTCGGGCAAAATACTGCAATAACAATTATAAAAAAAAACAGAATTTTGAAAACTAGAATATTGGACCCAAACCCTGTTTTTATGTCTTGTAAATTTTGAGATACATAATATAAACATTGGACATCATAACATAGAATTTTAACTCAGAATTTGACAGAAAATTCTGTGAATCTGGCAATCTTGCATTCATTTCTACAAAATATATGTAGGTATGACAAAGGAAAAAAAAACCAGACGGATACGGATGCAACCTGAGAAACAGATAAAAGGATACCGTCGTCGATATGAATTTTCGTTGAGTGTTTGCACAATGTGAATTCATCATAATATGCAGTTTTTTTTCCTGTGTGTTGCTATTCAATAGCTATTTTTTTTATTTATTTATTTTTTTGCTGTATTCTTTATTTGTGAAAACGAAAAATGGGAATTTTGCCAAATTGAAAGCATGACCATTTTCATCGCTATCATCATCGAGCCATCGAAAACCCATATGGGCTTTATAATTAAGTCATCTTTGGTGAGGAAGGATTTGTTGTTTTTTTTTTGTTGTTGCATAAGCATATTTTTCAATTATAATAATTTGTATATCTGCATTTATGTACATATATGTACTTATGCAGTATCGACAGGTAGATGGATAGGTTTAAAATACAGCATTAAAGTAATTGGTAAAATAAAATAATTATTTATTGAACATGATTTAATAGACTTTATACATGAATTCGTAAAATCAATTTAGAATTAATTTAAAAGGTTTATTTTAAATTGATTTGTAATATTGGCTATTATAATTTAAATAAATATTACACACCTAATTAAAAAATTATATTTACATTATGTTCATATTTATATATTTTTTTTTATTTTTAAAATTCGTGAAGCAGTCACGTAGGGTAGAGCTTATACAGTAATATATTGATTTATTGCTGCTGTAAGGTATATGGCTGGCAAGGAGACTGAGACGAGAAAGCATCCGAGACGAGACCGTATTTTGGGTACCGAAATTCGCCAAGAGTCTCGGCAGTCTCGGTGGTTTGGTTTCGGTTTTCGGTAGAAGAAATATTTTTGTCTTTAATTATTTTTAAGTACATATGTTCAATTTTTATAATATTAACAAGAAATATTCGAGATTTAATTTAATTTTTTTGCTTTGAAAAAAGTTGATTTTAAGCATTTGGGGTGAAATTGGGAAAAAAATATTATCCAAACGTCAAAATATAATATGGTGCCTACATGTCAAGCCAAAAATTGTCAAAATCGATTGAGGGATGGGTCCGATGTAAATGGATTAAATAAACAAAATTCAAATTTTACTTCAGAAAATTCGAGATTTTATTTTGTTTGCTTCGGAAAAAGTTGTTTTAAGCATTTGGGGTGATATTTGGGAAAAAATATTATCCAAACGTCAAAATATAGTATGTTGCCTATATGTCAAGATAAAATTTGTCAAAATCAATTGAGGGATGGCTCCGATGTAAATGGATTTAAAAAAAACTCTACAAAATTCAAATTTTACTTTAAAAAATTCGAGATTTTATTTTTTTGCTTGGGAAAAAGTTGATTTTAAGCATTTGGGGTGATATTTGGAAAAAAATATTATCCAAACGTCAAAATATAGTATGGTGCCTACATGTCAAGCCAAAAACTGTCAGAATCGATTGAGGGATCGCTCTAAAGTAAATGGATTAAAAAAAAAACCTCTACAAAATTCAAATTTTACTTAAAAAATTCGAGATTTTATTTTTTTGCTTTGGAAAATGTTGATTTTAAGCATTTGGGGTGATATTTGGAAAAAAATATTATGCAAACGTCAAAACATAGTATGTTGACTACATATCAAGCCAAAAATTGTCATTGATAAACTGTCTTTTATACGAAGCGGCTGTGTTTTTTTTCTGCTCTTCTTAAAATTTCTATAAAGATGAATTCAAAGTGTTATAATTGTCTTAAAGTCATATCCGATTTGTTTTTCCTAACATGTGATTTATGTGGCAAAGACTCCCATTTGGACTGCTGCAATATTAGCAAAATAGACATGAAACTTATAAAATCTAATAAAAATTTATTTTTTAAATTTGATAAGTGCTTGCATATTCCACTGCAAATATGTATCAACAAAATGAGAGATCTCTCAGTGTATTTATTGGAAGATTCTCAGAGTGCAGTTGGGAGTTGCACAAATACTAATCCAAATCCGCCAAAATTGGATACGAGTCGTCATGTTCGTGATAAGACTCGTGCTCAGAGAATCTCCAAAGTTAGTGAGACTGAAAAACGGGTTTCGATTACTGCTGGAAGGAAGATTGCTCTTGCGGGAACATCCACTCCCCAAGATCGCAATTCTTTAAAAAATAAAATTTCTACTAAAAATTCTCTTTCCCCCGCTAAATCATTTCACACTCCTACACAAACAAAATCAACTCCAAATTCTACCGTCAGGAGCCAGATTAATACCGATGCTAGCAATGAGATCGTTTTGGTGTCTCTTTCTACCACATCAGATGTTGATGCTAAATCTACCCAAGCTACTGATGTTGATTTCAATGATGCGATCGAAGGTGATGCTGTTGCTGCTGCTGGTGGTGAAAATGGATGTGAAGCAATTGGTGAAAATGATGCTGCTGCTGAAATACGAGTTGCTGAAACACGTGTTGATGTTGAAAGGGTTGAAGTTGCTAAGGATGTTGCTGTTGTTGTTGTTGATGCTAAAGTTGCTGATAGTGTTGTTGTTAATGGTGTCGAAGATGATACTACCGACGCTCCTGCAGCTGTTGCTGGACATATTGGATTTTCTGGTAAGCACAACCAAAAACAAAAACAGCTGGTAGGCAGCGATGTTAACGCTGTCGCATCGCTTCCATCTGTACCTAGGCTTCGGTTTATTCACATCTCTCGATTAATGAATACAGTCACTGAAAAAGATGTTATAGATTTTGTTGCACACAAACTAAATTTGCCATCGAATAGCTTGGTTTGTTCTAAATTAATTAAAAAAGATGCGGATGTTTCATCGTTCCATTTTATAAATTTTAAACTTGGAGTCCCTGCGGGATCTTTTAACGATGTGCTTCGTGAGTCTATATGGCCAATAGGAGTACAAATTAAACAATTTATAAGCCGTTCAAAAAACGATCTTGGCAAAAAACTGGAGGTCGCAAAAACATAAACAACAATTTTCCTGCTTCTGAAACCAATAATTACTTTTCTATGTATTATCATAATGTTGGAGGTATGAGAACAAAGTCTCATGAATTTTTTACTGCTGCTGCTGACTGTTCTTATGACGTTATTGCCCTAACCGAAACATGGTTAAACGAAAAACTTTTCACTAGTGAATATTTCAATTCTGATTTCAACGTTTTTCGTAAAGATCGTTGTTACGAACGGACTGGCCTAAATAGAGGTGGCGGTGTTTTATTAGCTGTAAAATCTATGTACTTAAGTAAAGAAATTAATTTATCTCAAGATTCTGTTGAACAAATTTGTGTACGTGTAGATTTACTCATTCACTCCAATCTTGAAATGATTCATGTGTACTTTTTTGTTTCTTATATTCCACCTTTATCGCAATATGCAATTTATGACACTCATATCAAGAATATAACAAATATTGTTAAAAATATCGATGAAAATTGTTATTTCGTAATCGTTGGAGATTTTAATTTGCCTAACGTAAAATGGTTGTTCTCAAATGATGAAAAAAGAATGTTTCCTGTTAATATCACCAAAGATTTTGAATATAATGTGATTGATAATATAACTGCTTTAAATATGTACCAAATTAATAATATTCCTAATTCTTTAGGACGTATTTTAGATCTTATTTATATTGATAGTAATTTTGAAGCTCAATTAAATGAATCAAGTTTTAAATTATTGGAAAATAGTATTCATCACAATGCACTTGAGATTGTATTTAACTTTTCTGTTTTAAATGAATCAAAATCAACTAATATTGTTCAAAAGTATGACTTTAAAAATGCGGATTATGTGTCAATGAATATTTACTTAGAAACTATTGATTGGCAGCCAATTTTTAAGTGCTCAAATCTGGAGCTAGCTTTTACTATGTTTCGGAACATTCTAGAATATATTATTTCAAACTTTGTCCCTATAAAACAAGTTAAAAATTCTAAGAAACATGTTTGGTTTAATAAAAGTTTGTCCAGGCTTAAAAATGTCATGAATAAATTGCATAAAAAGAGTAAAATTTTTGCTTCATTTCGTGAGCAATTCAAACAGGTAAGGAGAGAGTACGAATTTTTGAGAAAATTTATTTATAAGCAGTACATTTGCTCTCTTGAATCGAACATTAAAAAAAATCCGAAGTGTTTTTGGTCATTTTTAAATACAAAAGTAAATCGCTTGGGATTCCATCTAACGTTTCATACAAAGGGGTAGCCTCAGATAATCTGAATGTAATTTGCAATAGTTTTGCATCATTTTTTCAGTCAAATTTTATTGACATGAAATTAAATTATGATAATCTGGAAAACTCACCTTCAGTTGTTGACGTTGGTAGTCTATATTTATCTGAAGATGATGTACTAGCAGTCTTATCCTCTCTTGATGAGAATTTTTCCGTTGCTCCAGACAACATTCCGCCAATTCTTTTGAAGGCTTGTAGATTTAAACTTGTGGTTCCATTGTGTTTTATATTCAATATGTCTTTAAATCAAGGTGTATTTTTGGATACATGGAAATATTCATTTATTACTCCTCTGCATAAATCCGGTTCAAAAAGCGCTGTTGAGAACTACAGACCTATTGCAAAACTTCAGTTGATCCCTAAAGTTTTTGAAGCAATAGTGAAAAACAAACTGAATTTTTTAGTTCAAAATCATATATCTCAGCACCAACACGGTTTTATGAGTGGAAGGTCGACATCGACAAACTTATCGATTTTTACCAGCTATTGCCTTGATCATATGGAAAAACATTTTGAAATTGACACCATCTACACAGATTTTTCAAAGGCTTTTGATCGCGTTCAACATAATGTACTAATAAAGAAACTTGAAATGTTTGGTTTTCATTCTGTGCTGCTTAGTTGGATTAAAAGTTATTTAGAGGACAGAAAACAATATGTCAAAACTGGTTGCGAATTATCTAAGGAAATAGTGAACTTTTCAGGTGTACCTCAGGGTAGTCACCTTGGACCGTTACTATTTATTATTTTTATTAATGACTTGCCCAGCCGCCTATCTTTTTCAAGATGCCTTTTGTATGCTGATGATCTAAAAGTTTTTAGCTGCATAAAATCGTTATCTGATGCAAATAATGTCCAAGCTGATCTAAATAAAATTCTTAAATGGTGTAAGATGAATGGACTCTTTTTTAACAATAACAAATGTAGTGTTGTGACTTATTCAAAAGTAATGAATCCTTTCTGTTTTGAATACAAGCTTGATAGCCACTCTTTACAAAGAGTAGATTATCAGAAGGATCTCGGAGTGATTTTCGACTCGAAAATAAATTTTTCGCTTCACATCGATCATATAATTTCTAGAGCAAACTCGATGTTCGGTTTTATAGTCAGAAATTCAAAATGTTTTGTGGATCCTTATACAATTAAAACTCTTTACACGAGTATTGTAAGACCGTTGCTGGAGTATTGTAGCGTTATATGGAATCCTTACACTAAGTCAAGTATCCTTCGTATAGAAAAAGTTCAAAAAAGATTTACTAAGTTTGCCTTACGTAAAACTTTTGGTTCTTAAGTGTTCCATGTTATGAAAGCAGATGTGTTCTCATCGACCTAAAACCTCTCATTTTGAAAAGAAAATTAAATTCTGTACTCTTTGCTTATGATGTTCTCAATTCCATTATTGATTGTCCAGTGCTGTTGTCAATGTTTAATATGTATGCACCTGCTCGTAGTTTGCGACCAAGAAATGGCGATTTTTTATATGTTCTATATCATAGTACAAGTTATGCTAGGCACAGTCCAATCACTAATGCGTGCATTGATTTTAATGAATTTGATTATGCAATTGATTTTAATATGAATAGAATTGAAATTAAAAGAAAATTGATAAGCTTATTGCAAATACTATAACGTATATTTAACTTAATTAATTTATCTTTTTAAAATTGTATATACATATATTGAAAGTTAATTTTAATGGGTAGTCTTCATAAAGTCTTGTAACTTGAATGACGGTAAATAAATAAATAAATAAATAAATAAATAAATAAATAAATATCGATTGAGGTATGGCTCCTATGTAAATGGATTAAAAAAACCTCTACAAAATTAAAATTTAACATTTTACAGAGACGATACACAGTAAAATGGTCACAAGAAAAACGAGAGACCAAGATTGAGACGAGACTTGATAAGGAAAGACCGAGACCGAGACGAGACTGAAATGTTTCGATTTTGACGAGACTGAGACGAGACTGACAAAAGTCTCAACTGGTCTCGGCCCTTTGCCAGACGTAGTAAGGCAGTACAAAAATTAATGGAAAATTAATGTAAATACAAATCACATAGAAACAAAATGCTCTCAGAAATCACTCTGGAATAAATTATATACTTTTTTCCTGCAAAATGGGTTCTCGTAAGCTCAGCAAAAACACTACTGGTCATTTAAAAAAAAATGAACTTATTACTAGGTGACTATGTATGTATCATTTTACACATATCGATCATAAGCAACTTCCGAAAAAAAACTCAGCTATTCGATTGAAAAACAATTTCGATTCGACAATGTTTGTTTGTCAAAACGCCCACAGCAGTTGTTCAATTGTCAAAAAAAAAAAAAAAATTTAAAACCTTTTCAATGTCAACACAGGAAGTCTTTTACTTCCCCCATAAGCCCTATTGATCCACCTCTAATCTCAACTTATACTATAAGTAAGCTCAAAAGTCTAAACATCAAATACATTTATCAATAACCATCACCGCCTACCACAATCACCATACAGATACAATATATTCCACTATTAGAACGTCAAAATGATAAATTTACCTTTCTCCTTTTCAAAATGAATATTTTCATATACGAGTTTGTATAAGAATGCCGTGTATTTGTGAGCACACGTAACTCTGGCAGTTTATCTAATCGAAAGTCTTCTTTTTTATTCGCATGTCTGAAGGATTCGTCATATAGTTTGCATATGTCAATTCGACGAAACAAAAAAAACGCCACCACAATCTTATTCAAAATCCCATAAGTGCTTAAATCTCTCCTTACACCACATCAATTGAACAATAAAAAGAGCACCTTCAAAATTGAAAACCCCCATAATCTTCAACACTCAAGCCTGCCTATCCTATATACCTACATAGCCTTTATGGTTTCATAAGAACTATTGTTGAATTGCTAAAAGATGAAATTTTCATAAACTATATCCCAGGCATTTTGCCCCAGCAGATATACATACATACATGCATATGGAATTTTAATACATTCAAACTCGAAGCGACGTAAACAACAACCTGTTTGAAAACAACAACAATAACTACACAAAAGCTTCTCTTTATGTGTTTACTTTGCATACTTATATGCCGTTGGCGTCTCGCTCGTTGTTCGTCTGATATCTGATTTTATCCCGGCGAATGTATCTCTCTGCTGGTTCTGGCTCTCATTTCGAGGTCATTTACGTCATCGGAAGATAACAAAAAAGCTTTTTTTTTCTTCCATTTTCTTGTCATATCGCGAGGGTGTATTTCGTTTTCAAGTTCATGTTGCAAGTTCAACAGAGAGCCACCGACATATTACATGCAGAGAAACAGAGAGAAAAATGTTTGTATGTATTCCGAAAGAGAGAGAGAGAGAAAGGTTCGTCAATCTCTCGCTTTGCAGAAAAAAGCAGTTCTTTCTTCTCCAACCACTTTTCTTTTTGCAAATAAATGTTACATAACACTTTTGTCCTAGAGAATTATTGCAGATCTGCCCTTCAATGCAGGAATGTATTCTGCTGCTGGAAAATAGTTCCTCAGCAGGATGTAAGGCTAAATAGACAGAAATAAAAAAAAAAACAGAATTAAAGTTTTCTTAGAAATTCTTAGCGAAACATTTTTTATCTTGGTTGCGGCGCGGTTGCTGAACAAAACTCATGATGATGATGATGGCAATGGTAATGGCAATGATGATGGTGAGGAGACCCAGTTCTACGCCATCAATCCAAGGGTGGAACATAAAGTTTTTTGCATTTCCGTTTTGCAGATTTCACCGGATCCAGAAGGAAATTCGATTCGTCTTCTTCCGCTCACAGAGTGGTATTGAAAGTTTTTCGCGGTCCTTATTTTTCAAGGTGCACATTACTCATACCCTATCCCCCTCTCTTCAGCACCACCACCACCAAGCACACAGAATTTCTTCCTCTTATTATCCAATGATGCCTTTGCTTTTCCTGGGTGAAGGACATTTTGTTTTTTTTTTTTTGCTTTCGTTTCCACTAAAAATGTTAACTAATGACTTTCCCTGTTTCCTTGCTATCACCAGCTAGCTATTCAGGCAAAAAAAAAAAAACATTGCTTTCCTTATGTAGGGAGAATGATGCATCATTGAATGAGGCGTGGCACAGGATTTTCTATAGCCAGTGATGCGACCCTTCTTTAAGTGCTCATTGCGAATTAGACGAGAATATTTACTTTTTTCGACATTAAAAACGTTTAGGGAAAAAACACAGAAGAAAAATCATTTGGTCCTTGCGTGTCTGGCTTAAGAAATTCGTTGTGGAAACATGACTTGTATTTCATAACCCGAAAAAAAGCCAACAACGACAAAAAAAAACCTGGCTATAATACCTTTAAGCTTTGTGAGTTCAGGTATGGAGAAGTGGAGGAGTCCTTGTCAATGCGAGAGGAGTATATGTACATTTAATTGATTTGCCCTGTTGGTTGTTTCCAAAACGGTAGTGGCAGAAATATAGGATGGGGCTTTGGTGGAACTGATGAAGAATATACATATGGCAACTTATCATCTCGAAAACGTGTCGCATTAGCGTCATATTGCTGGAATACCTATGGCAGTGGTTTAATACAATATTTTCTATATAATATGTTAGGTGAAGAAATGTTTTATAAATCACGATCTTTTTTTTGGATGTGTGTGTGTTCACAACCAGGAACAGGCAGCGCTGTTTTCCTTTGGGATTACGGCTGATAGAAAATGAAAAAGGTTATCATGTTGAGTATTTTTTTTTCTCTGTACGTCCGATACCTTTGCAAGCTGTAGATATTGTTCTTGATATTTGTGAGTACTCAAGGTTGATTGGAGACATGAGAGGAAGATGACGAACAAATATTTACGGTTACTTTTGGCATCTGCTCGTTTTTTTTTTCACTGATTTTCAATGGAATCTTATACAAGAGACGAAAGATGGGAATGGTATGTTAAGGTCGAAAAAAAAGGTGATAAGGGCTTTTTGTGTGTTGTTGTGGTTGTTGTTAAGAAAACACAAGATTCCCAAAGAAAAGGGTTGATTTGATTTTATCCAAACTCACTTGGGGATCATGAACTTTCAATGAAAAGCCAAGGGTTTGTTGTTCATTGTATTTAAAGGTTAACTACAAAAAAAAATTATTGTAAGAATTTTAAATTAGAGAAGAGAAGAGGTGTTTTTTTTTTTGTTAATTTTTCACCAATTTGTTGTGTGGTTTTGGGTTGATAATGATAAGTATACAAACCTAGCTATCAAGTTGTTGAGACAATGGGTTAGCTTTTTAATTTTGTATCTTATCGTCTTTGCAGAGGCAAAGTTTTATCGTGTCTGGTTATAATTTGTTGGAATTATATATCTGTTTTTATTTGCCTTAAATTAAAAGGTTAAATCAATGAACCTTTAGAGTACCGAAGAGGTGTCATTAAGGACCAATTTTTGTTGTATATAATTTTAAGAAGAATTTTCGTTTGGTTTTTTAAAGTTATAAGGCCATAAATGCTTATTCTGGAATAAAGGTTAAATACGAGTAATTAACAGCAGGTATGCAATGGGAAGAAGTGTGTAATATATTTCAGTTTTAACTGACTATGCCGATATGGTGAATAGCGGAAGACCTTCGAGAAGATTTGGAGAATATTTTGTATACATATTTTTATTTTTTTAAATAACCAATGCACATTTTTGAGTTAAGGTTTCTAAAATTCGTGAACATTCAATCATTATTGAATTAAACATCAAAATATATAAAAATGCACTGTTGATAGGTCGCACGCACTTCACTAAAACGGCTGAGCGATTTTCTTTAAGCTTGGTACTTAACCAATTTACGCGATTGGCTCGATTTTGTATATATGTGTTTAGACCCAAAATTAACGGTACATACCACACAATTTTTTGTATGAAATGGTACATCGTATTTATCTCGAAAACGACTCCAACGATTTTGATGAAAACAAATTGTCCAACTACTAATACCTAATCTACATTTTGGTCCCAAAAATTTGTTTACATATTTTGTTACTAACGGTACATGTCATATATTTTTGATTTTCGACTCTCCCAACGGCTCAACGGATTAAGATGAAAATTTTTATACAGTAGTCCAGGAAAATTAGACATTCACTTCGAAGAAATTCCGACAAAGCTGAATTTTGGTGGAGAGCTTCATGTTAATGTCCTAAGCATTTCCTAAAAAGGAAGGGGGGGGGGGGGGGTGAAGGGGAAAAATTATTATTTTTCCAAATTACTCGAAAACTATAGGTTCTTTTGAAAAAAGTTGTAGGTACGCGTGGTAGCCAATTTTATTCTCCACAAAAAAAGGTGCAGACACTTTTTATCGTACATTTTATAGATTTGGAGAAAAATGGTCGAAAACAAAAAATGGTTTGAAAACAACATATTCTATGGAAAAAAAACAACAAATTTTAAGTGTGGAACCGGGAGAGTAATGCTGCCATCTTAAAAATTCTATTTTTTTTATTTTGATTAATAACTGCCAAAATTTTTTTTATTTTTCTGAAAAAAAAACCCTAAGAACGGATGTAAGAATCTTCATATTTTTTTTGAATTTCGAAAACGTGTGGAACATTATTTTAAAATTATATTTTTAAATTTAATACGTTCTTAGAATTTTTATACCTACCTACTATTGAAAAAAAAAAAATTAATAAATTATTTTTTCTACAAAAACAATAAGTAAAAAACGACTTTAAAAATACGTTTAGCTATTTCTACTAAAAACCCTGTACTTACGGTGTGATCGGCTTTAAGAGCAAGTACGTGCGATCTAGTCAGGTATTTTTTGTTATTGAAATTGTCGAAAAATCAGATGGTGAAAAATTCCATTTTGCATATGTCCAAAGTGGATCAATTGTTCCATTTCTCATCCACTTTTTCATATTCAAGGAGATATCCAACATATAAGTTCCTCCCCTTAGTTATAAGTTCCTTACCTTATAAATCTGTATGATGAATGTGATCATCGAACAACTGATACACGAACGGAATGAGCCACGTTTTGGTAGAAGATGGTCGAAGGTTCATTTATTCAATAGAGATGCTGGAATTTCAAAAGGAACATACGCACTTTTAGGCAAAACGAAATTCGACGGGTAGGCTGGTTACTAATTAAGAAATTTTGACACAAAGGAAGTTTCGAATGACAAACACGACTCGAGAATCACCGCCAAACGTCGAACAGGCCATATGCTAAGCGTGAAGTCCAGAGTATAAAGAGAGATAACCTAGTCACTTACCTACCATGAGCGTGCAAACGTGGTAGCTATACAAATCGGAGAGTCTCGCATAACTGGCTGTTGGGTTTTAATACCGAGTTGATAGCTGGTAAAAAAAAGGCAGTTACTGAACTACAGGGAATAGTCCACGTACTTTTTTTTTAATAATCTCTACGCGCTCAAGGGATTATACTACCCTTTAAATGTTTCAACACAGCGCGGGCGTTAGGTTAGGAAGAGAAAGAATGATAAGAAAGATGTGTGGCGCGATGTTCTGAGACTGGAGGTGTTGTCGTCTCAGATTTTATCTCCAGGGATGGCGGCTGAACTAATGCGGAGAAATTTCCGTATCTTATTAATCTTAACGTGTCTTATAATTCGCATTATTTTTTTCAATCGTTGTCATATTTATTGGTATACTAGTTTTACTCAATCACATGTTGTTAGTTCTATGCATAAACCGCATGTAATGAGTAAGCCAGCAACTCGTATGACATTTATTTTAGAATTGGTTTTTAATCGAAAAATAAGAGAACATAGACTACGGCAGGGATTGAACCTGTGACCATCGTGGGGGTCAGAGTATTCACTTCCAGTAAAAAAAAACACGATCCGGATGACTAAGAATTAGCTTTTAAATGTTTCGTATGCCCTCATCTACAAAAAACAGTGAATGTACTTAGGTACACGCTTCTTTGTACACTCAATGATCATCTATACGTAAGCTTCCGGCACTCCTCGTTGTTTTAGGGTCACCCAAATCAGATCTCTTGGTTGTCGATCGAATGCTTTTTGAGGTTAACCAACATAATAGGTATGCAAATCCTCCAATGAATCACGGTTATTTTATATTAGGATTCTTATACTTTGCATTGCATCTTCTGATCTTCAAAGTCTAGTACATCAGCCTGATCGAATGGTAATTATCACAGCACGCGTATCTCCCTTCAGTGTTTACATTTGTAGAAGGTAACTTTACACGCCATTGCTTAGGAAATGGGAATTGTGAGCCATCTAAGCCCAATGACCCACTGATTTTCAATTACTTAATCTATTAATTTAACGTAATGTGCTGACATGAAATGCTTTATAATATACTTATATCCTCATCATAGCTTAACACTTATTTAACAAGAACGACGAGATCTCGTCACGTCTCGTTTTTTTATCGCATCCATTCTATTCAAGAATAAAGAATTCTTCTAAATGCATGGTAATGCTATTTTAGATTTGTAAGCGGACTTAGGATTCCTCGTATATGACCTGGGCAACGTTGTTCAAAAAGATAATATTAATTTTCTTTTTTAGTTTACGTTAATTTATTTGTTTGTTTTAAGTACATAGTTAGATTGTACGTAAGTATTTAAAAAAAAAAGTGAAAAGTGTTATCTAGAAATTAGTGTATTTAATTTCTTTTTAAATCTGTGGCGACAAATTCTGTTCTCTTGGTCTTTTGACAAAAAACGGGTCGGTTTGATATATCACTGACATAAAAAATATTTACCCCCAATGGCGCAAAAGAAATTTTACTTCAAAAACCAATCCTATTTTCTTTTAGAACTGCACAGTAGTGATATTCCTGATAAGCCGCTAGTTATAGCTTTTATTGAAATTCATCATTGAAACTCAAATGAAGGAAACAGTCGAATTTATTGTTGGCAAGTCGATAATAGTTATCATTGAAACTTGATTGTGATTGAAAAGATATTTCTTAGCCAAATTTAATTTTGAGGTAAGATTTGATCATTGAAGAAACACTGACATATTAGAAAAGGAAAAGGGAACACAAACCATTGAAACGATTGTGCCGATGATTGGCAAAATGCCAGCTGTTCATTGAAAACGCAAAAAAATTATATATGTATTTTATCATTATCAAATTCATTGTATTAATAAAACAATATGATTTTTTTTTTGTTTAAGAGCTTCAGAATTGATAGATACATTTTTCAATAGCTCTTTTTTATTGGAAAATGTATAGGCAGCTCAGCAAATTTTGTTCAGTAAACAAGAACAAAGCTAAAGTGCGAATAAATTGTAAAAATAGTGCCGATAATAGTGTAGATAAAGCTTTGGAATATTTGGAATGGAACTACGTTCTCGCTTGGGTTGCAGACAAAAAGCCTGTACACCATGGTTGGCAGGCAGAGGGAGATGTAAAATAAGAGTGTATATCAAAAGTGCATAATTGTTTTATTCAGACTCTCATTACTGCGCTACCTATACGTTACCCATAAAATACGGCTAATGATGAATCTCAATGATTTTAGCCCTCACATGTGAGAGAAGTCTTATATAATTTGCTAATACTTTAGACAACAAGTGTCTGACCTGCATCGCCACTCTGAGATAAATCCTTAAAAGGGCAGACGGCTTTACAAATCGTATTCATTAGATTAGAACAGATTTACGTGAGCAAAATTTTATAATATGCGTTATTTTTATTAGAATATTATTAAATAATTAGTTAAATAAATATTTGTTTAATTTGTTTGTAAAAAAAATAAGAATATTTTTGTCGTTACTTTATTGTTCACATGAATAACCCATTTCAGACAAATTTTGCTTGTAATCATCGTCACCCTATCCTACATCATTAAGCAATTCTAAAAAAATTGCCAAAAGTCTATGTTATTATTTTTATTGCCATTTTGTTTTTTTTAAATATTATGTAGCCAACAAAAAAATTGTTTATTTATCATCAATAAGTTGTCGAAGCAAACATGGTCATTCGACCATAGATCCATGCCGATGAGAAAAATAAAAGCAATAAAACAAAGCAAGTAAAAAAGAGAATAGAATCCTTAAAGGCAGAGATATACATATGTATCAACATTTATATACATATATAGATATTTATTTAGAAAAAAAAGGAGGAAGATAACTGCATCATCTATATACGAGTAAAGAAGGTATACGGATAACAAGGAATAAAACAAAGCATGCTAAGGACATTTCCTTGATGGCAAAAATTGCACAATATACTTAAACTCTCACTAAACATATACGTTGAACATTATTTGTTGTATTTTATATCTTCCGCCAGAATGGTCCTTCATAATTAGTCTATTCAAACAGGGTGATTCCTATAAAATTTAACGAAGGATTGGTGAGTTATCTTCATTAAGACGAATAATTGTAAAGGACCTTTACAAACTGGATCAAAAATAATGGAAGATTTAGTCCGTGTTTTCCAGGACGATTTTTAGGATGCAAAATAAAAGACATTGGCGCAAAATTTTAAACAACCCATTGTTAAGGGCTTAACATTTTACTAGTTAGGAATTTCCTAAGTGCTTATTGATTGAATAACTATTTCAAAATTTTTAAACCTTTTCTAAACTAGTAAATCGCTAATTAAGCAGAAAGCTGAGTATTTGTATTGTTTGAATTTTGATGAACACAATTATTATTGTTATGCGTATTAAATTAATTATATGTTGATGAAAGCCAAAAATGTGTTCTAAAAAGGTATAAGTTAATTATTTTTTCATCATTTTAACTTCATTATTTACAAAAAAAAAAAAAAAAAAAAAAAAAAAAAAAAAAAATGTGCACCAGTAGGACTCGAACCTGGGCACCCCGCGTGCAAGGCTGATATACTATCAGATTCCATTTAAAGTAGCCATTCCGTGATTTTAACTTTAGTAAAATGTTAGCTAAATCATCTTTTTAGCTTAGTAAATAGCTAAAAGTGGCTTTAACATTTTACTAAATCGTTTAAAATTTTGCGCCATTATGTTGGACAAATGTTATCAGTCAAATCACCGAAATTTTGGCAGTAAGATTTATATATAGTTTTTAGGGATTTTGGTATATTTTAAAAGAAATTTTACGCCTTCGTCAGATTTGATAAATTCCAATAGACAAAACGGGAAACCACACTGCCCAGAAATTGGTGTTTCATGGGAGTAAGTTAACATCGAACCACTATCCAGCAATTAATGAACTATTTGCCATTTTTTACAGCATACCTTGAGGTCTTTCACCAAAATAACACCTCGTCGACGTTTAGGGACTGGTGTAGACATATCCCCAGCCAAAGCACTGGAAGTCAAATAAACAATATGCTGCTGACCATTTCTAGCGACATATCTAGCGAATTTGGTTTGCAGAATACGTTTAGCTAAGCGCTAAATTTCACAACAACATACAGGGAAATGTGTCAAAAGAGGAGAAACAATAATTTTGCCTTCTTTCGGCTTGATGTCAACTCTATTCTCAAATCAATAAGTGTCAAAATTAGCACACTGATATTTGGCGCCATTTACAAACATTATGGCACATTCACATTGCGAAAAATTTTAAATCGAACTTTTTTTCTCAACTCCAAATGTTTTGGCTGGTTCATAACTTAAATATTAGACATTGTCAAATACACGCCATTTTACACTATAAATTAAAAATTTGTTTGTAATTTATTTTATTAACACTGTCTAAAATTTCATTTAGTTTTCTTTTTTAAAACTTCTTAAAGTCTAGGTTTTTTTTTTTCTTGCAACAATTGAACTGAGCCACCCTGTAGATGTATATAATTTATTTCTTATGTCATGTCGTTTATCAGACCAGAGGAAGGTTTCGAACAAAAACACGACAAACTAAATGAAGGAATACACCAGCAGCAAGCGAAAGAGGATAGAATTCATCTGACAGTATGGTGACAGAAACCAAGCAGAAGATAAAACCGCTCGTTAAATGTCCTTAACAAGGAAAACAAGAAAGACAACCAGGACGAGCACTTCCTCAATGTCACCCAACCCGACCAACTAAAAAA
This sequence comes from Philhelius pedissequus, assembly GCA_910595825.1. Classification (NCBI taxonomy): domain Eukaryota; kingdom Metazoa; phylum Arthropoda; class Insecta; order Diptera; family Syrphidae; genus Philhelius; species Philhelius pedissequus. The sequence goes on along the minus strand of OU343162.1, from coordinate 161,817,318 downwards.
CAAAATATAAAGCAAACGGTTAAGAATATATCTTAGCCCAAAACCAAAAGAAACTGGTACCTATAGAATTTCTTGACGTATCCCGATTTCAAACTACCGAGGATAGACCAAGAGCAACAATACTGCAACGTCAATATAATTCGAAACTAACTCCGATGAAGGATATTGAAAACATAAAACTCTCCACTTACATTCTCAATGTATACAAACACCAGAACCAGGAGGGATACATTTTGATAATTTTAATAATAAAGGAGGATTTTCTTTTCGTATTTTCGAAGGACATTTATCTTATTTACTTCTTAGTCTGTCTATCCGTTGTTGGGTGAAGTATTGTAAAATATAAATGAATTCATCATTGTCATCTTCTAGATTATGAGTGGCTTCAGGTTTCATTTTTGAAAGTTTTGTGTATTTTGGGATGGCCGACAGAATGTTCAGTTGGCAAGCTCTCGTGTCGAATTGTCTGTCTTTTTTGTTTGCCTTTGTTTTTTTTTTTTATTTACAAATATATATTTTAAAAGAACTTTGTGTATTTTTATTGCCCTGAAGACCTGTCAGTTAAGATGAGTATTTATCTTGAAATATTGTTGTCGTGTTGTTTATGCAGGGGAGTATATAATATAGTTAACGATGTCATTAATGCCAAACGATTTTTAAATGCACTGATGAACCGGAAAACGTTTGTTTATTTTTTTGTTGTTTTTTTCTTTAATATCAAATACTAAAGTACAATGAAAATATTGAGTTTTGCGAATTTTGAAGTCATTGGCTTGTGGTCGTAATATTGTCGTAAAATTTTTATTCACGGTGATAAAAAATTTTGAAAATGATGAGGAAGTTAGGGCAGTAAATATCGTTTTGTTTATTAATAACGAAAAGATAAATTGTTTATCCAAGAATTACTCATCCATCCGTTGCAAGTATCAGATACAAATGATTCCTAAAAAAAACGCTAATAAGAACTGTCTTAAAATTTGGGAAGCATATAATGTCACCGATAATTTTGATGTCAATAAAGATTTTAGTCAAGCACAAGACAATAATGTCAGCGGGCATTCTTGATGTTAAAGAAAATTGTGAGGCACAATTTCGGTTCCATTCATAACTCGTAATATACTCGAACGGTATTAACAAATTTGGAAGAAATCAGCGTCATTTTTTTATAATAGTATTATGGTAACTTTGTAAATATTGGAGCTTTAGCTAAGTATATGCTGCCATCAATAAAAAATACGCAACACTGGTGTATTGGACATAATGATATAGTCGACAACTATATAACTGTGTGGCAGTAAAGGACTTTGTCTGCATTTTGAGGCAAGGAAGGCAAAGAGTACCAAATGTTTTTCAGCAGGTTACTTTGTAAGATACCAACTAGTCCGATTAGGTATTTTGTATGGTACTGATGCAAGGACCTGACCTTGAGAAAGATGGCTTAGAACGCTTTTGACTGTTTCGAACGGAAAGTTCTACGTGTGTTTTTTTTCAGTACCGAGTGCAGAGATATAACAATGACGTGCTCTACAGCGACAGTGACTTAGCAAAACAATTTTTTTAAATAAACAAAGGGAGTCAACACCAATATTTTTGGTTGACAGTGTAAACAGCATGACAACGAACTAAAGACACGTCGCCGTCGACAGGGAATTCTCTACAATATTAACGCACATGTGTTGTCCTTCATCTTCATCTCAAAAATTACTGTTTTTTTTTAGGAATTTTTTAATCAATTGTATATGACTTCAATTTTTATAAATATTTGTATTCATTGATATTTTGACAAAAAAAAATAGAAAAAAGAAAATGGTGAGAATATTTTTGACTATGAAAATAAATAAAACTAAAAGCTTTTCCAAACTCTCGAATCTAATTTCGCCTTTAAAGCGTTAAAACGTACATGACGAAGGGTTCTTACAGAATACCATCTCGAAATTTGAGGATTATCAATCGGATATTTGGATGGCACGCCTTTGTATTATTATCTATTATTTTAATTAAATTATTTTATTCAAAACAAAAAAAAAACACCTGTGCTCGGCATAAGTAATTAACATTCTTTGGACATCAAAATCATATACTAACTAAAGATACGTAACGTCCCTAAATATACAGTAATTAAATGACCGATTGAATTTTTGCAAACCACGATTAATTGCAAAATAATTCTATTCAAAAAATTATTAATAATTAGAATATTGATAGCATACCCTATTTGTTAAGCTTATTAAGCTGAAGAAAGCTTTATGCAACTTATTAAAGCACTCAAGTTCATTATTTGCCATTCTGTAATAAAGCATTTTATAAGAGCTTTGAGCTTTCTTCGAAAAAAAAAGAGCAATAAAGTTCTTTCATGCGCAAGAGAAATTTTATCAGAGCTTTTTTTAATGAACAAAAACAAACACAAAAGATATATCACCAATTACAATAAATTTTGTGCTTAAGAGTATTTTGCTTGTTTTTTTTTTAAAGATAACTGTATTATTTATGAATGTTGAATAGATTTGGCTTTTTTTATTGTATCAAGAATAAATACCCCTTTAACCGAATTTCTGATACATAAATCAAATTGATAAAATGGGTTTATTTTTTTTGTAAAGTTATAAAATAGTTTTGAATATTTATATGTTTTTTATAATTGACTGCTTACCGTTATTTTCATCATCGGTATTAGCAATAAGCTTACCTGAAAATAAAAAAAATACAATGCTAAATTAGATTTTATTTTGAATAGAAAATAATTTCTGTAAAATAACAGAAAAATACAATTCACAATAAAATAAATTGTTGGGCATTAAAAGTCATCCAATAAAATAAATTGACAAATTTTCTTAATTTTAATTTAAAAATATTTGTATTTTTATTTTGCTACATACCATGAAAGGACTCAAGACTCATTCAATTTTTACCTACACTAAATTTTGTTCCATATAATTTTTAATTCCGATAAACAGGGTGTCCCGTACCAGCTTGAAAATATTTAACCTTGGGCCTCCACATGCAATTTTATTTTGTTTTTATTTCAGCAATTATTGCAGACATTTTTATTTCTTCCTTCAGTGGGCAAATTATTTCATGAAATCTTATTGACAATCAGACTGACAAATAATCAACACCTATTGTATTTACATTTTCGACCTGGAATCCAACTCGACCCATCAATATACACATGTAAAAGTAAAAAGCACACAAATTTTAGTAGAACTAACATTAAACGTCAAATTATTTCTTCATTTATTTCCACAGAGAGGGTAAGAAAAAAAAAGCTAAAATCGATTTCGTAAAATAATTTATTTCGTGAAATGTATATGGTCCGCATTGGACATTTCCATTGCATGTTCGATCTTCTGAAACAAATCATTGTTTGTGGGGTCCCAGGGTAAGTGTGTGGTAGGCATCATTTATTAAGGTAGAAACGCGTAAATATATATTAAGTACATTTTTTACTTGCGATATAGTACTCCTATAGGCCAAGTTTTGCGTTTGAAAAAAAAACGAACTCGAGATTTTAATCAAAGTTGACATTACGATGATAGAGAACACCAACAAAGTGGGTCCCGCAATTCCGTCTGTCTGTCTGCCTGTAGAACTATCTACAGCCTAAACGGCTAAGCCGATTTTGTTCAGCTCTTATGCGTTTTAGGTGATTGTCCAAAATAGGTTTTTGAATCGTTGTTTTAGCACCAAAAATAACGGCACTTGCCATACAAATTTTTCCACCATCTTAATTATCTCGAAAACCGCTCTAACGATTTTTATACAAATTGGTGTGTGTAGTACTTTCGAGTATGGTTTACATTTTGGTCAAAATTTGTTTATAAATATTTTGTTATTAACGGTACCTGCCATACAACCATTTTATTGAATTTCGACTTTCTCACAGACGGCTCAACGGATTTCCATTAAAATGTCTTACAGGAGCTCCTTCAAATTCTAAAGAATACAGCATTTCATAATTTTCGAAAAATATTTTTTTTTTTTTTGGATTTTTGAAAATTCATTATTTCGAAAACGGGTGGACGATTTTTTCTGAAATTTTGTTTTTAAATATATATTATTAATAATTTAAAATGTTCATACCATTTTTTTTAATCAAAAATTTAAGAATTTTTACATTTAAAAAATTAAGTGAAAAACGATTTAAAAATACATTTAGCCGTTTCTATTAAGAACCTTTTGAATATAATATGATCGAACATATTGGTAAACTTGCGACCCAGTCGTGATTTTATTTTTATATACAAAATTCCTTAAATTTTTTTTCTAGAAAAAAATGTTTGTATTTTTAATTTAAGTATTTAACAATATAAATTTACAAGCAGAATTTCAAGAAAATCATCCACTCGTTTTCAAAATATTGAATTTTCACAAAATTCAGCTGTTTAGTCTGTAGATCACCCTACAGGCAAGACAGACAGACGGAATTGCAGGAGCAACCTTTTCCACGTTCATCATAATGGCAAGTTTGATCAACACCTGAGTTCGGTTTTTTTACAAATCTATGTATATCCCAAGTAAACACAAAAGCGGAGAAGAGAAGATCTAAGCCCTTAATTATGCCCTAGGCAAAAGCTATTTTTTACTCTCGAGCTATAAATAATTTAACTAAGCAAATCTATAATCGCAGGAAGTAATTTATCCCCGATTATATGTGCTCGTAAGTGTGTGAACATTCATCCAAGAATAATTTCCAACAACTCTTCCCGCACCACCATAACCATTTCGCTTAACGTATGTAAGTTCTTGTTTTTGTTTTTATGGAAGGAAAATATTCCGTTCAAAGGATAATATTTCACTATATCGTAAATCCTTGCCGTCAAACCGATGATGATGATGACGAAGATAAATATACACCGCAAGTAAATATAAATTGAACTCACTCCCTAGAAGAATATTACTTATATCGCCATACTGCCACGTACCAAGCTCACAAATTCGTCGTTGTTTTGTTGTTGTTGTTTCCGGATATAAATATGTAACGCTAAGTCTAGAATATGACTCCAGAGCCTCACCGAGGTAATTGCAACAAGGATTATAATAAATATACTGTGCATAGATGCTTGTCCAGATCCACTTGCTTCATAATGTTTAAGCTAAATAAATGAACTTAATTCCATCGTCCTAGAGTGCGAATATCCTTGATGCAAAGTTATACTCCCAATGACCCAGGATGGCCTTAGTACAGGGAGAATACTCATATCTCATTCCTTCTTATTGTTCCTCTTGTAAATTGATGCTGCTTATAACACAGTTTATTCATCGTTTGTCCGCCCAAATGGACTCATTTGACTCAAATTTTTTTCCAACTTCTTCAAGGAAAGGCCTGCTTTAAAATGTCTATAGAGAAATGAAGGACCTTTAAAACGAAAATTTATGTTTTATAGTTGCTAGCTGTGAAACGGGACGCTCAAACGATTGGGTTAATTGAAATAAATATTACTTTTCAATGTGGATAGGATCGATAAGACCAAAAGGCAACAACACAAAACACCCTACAAGTCTTGAAGGGGTGTCAAGTTGAATGGGTACGAATATACACACAAAGCTAATTGCACGATAAAAGGTTCACCCTTCAATGGACTAAGATGTTTTTATGTACATATCAAGGACACTCGAGAAGATCTGCAATAAGTGTTTCGTCTCAAATTACCATGAAGAATGTTTATTATGTGTGTGTGTCCTTTATATGGTGGATGTGATGGACAACAGTCTAGGTATGCCTTATGTAATCTACTCAAGATTTATGTGCACATGTTGGATCCATTTTGCTGTCCGGTTTATTAGGGTTCCCTAAGGGAATTTTTGATATTTTGTTGCATATTAAAACAGTTTTAAGATTTATACCCAGCCTAGAAATTGAAGAAGTAAGTGTTGGGCGCCAGTTAAAAACATCAATAAAAAATGTTATTTTTTTTTATTATGAGAACTTTAAAAAGGCAAAATAGATTATTATTTTTAAGCAAAAGTTACACTAAAGACATGTTATATGCAGCTTAAAAATAAAGTGAGCTTTAGAAATAAAGTGACTTATTATTTCAATGATGGAATGGAATTACATACGTTATAATTTTATATGGAAGGTTTATGCACAGTTAAATATTTTCATGACTAGGCTTAGTATTTTAGTTTTAAGATATTTATAATTTCACCCTGAATATGAGCACTGATTTTAACTTTTAAACTTATCCAAGTTATAATAAAATGAAGCCATAGTACTGAGTAAGAGGCACTTAATTCATATATTGCAGACTGGGGCCGATTATCAAACTTCGCAATACTCCCAAAAAACATACATAATCTAGCTTAAAGCTCTTTATACTAAGAATCAAAATCCAGCCGTACATTTTATTTCCTTTGAGGTTACCTAAAAAATAAGCTTTATGCCAAGAACTATCTGACAATGTTATCCGCGAAGAAATGAGGTCGCTGGGAATTGGAATTGTACGTTGTTATATTTTGAGGAAAAAAAGATCTCATTTGAATTCTAGGAGAAATAAGAATATATCCAAAAAAAAATCAAAAATCGTTAGAGAATTAAAAAAAAATGTATGTATAAAAAAATAAAAAACCTAAAATTTTAATTTCAAAAAAATTCAATGACTCATTTCTGAAAAGTCGATCTCTACCGGCTTATAACATTTGTATAGAAGTTTTCTTAGGAGAACAGTTTTTAAATATTCAAGATAATGTCAAAAAACAGTAAATACAAAGTTTCGAAAGAATCGATTGAGTCGTTTTCGAAACATTGAGTTTTCAAAAAAACAAAAGATGTTTTTTTAATTAGCTCACATTAGTGTTTAAACTTTTTAGGAGCGTGTGCATAAAAAAATTGAAAAGAAAAATCAAATAAGCGCCCAGAAAATTGAAAACCAAAAAATGGTAACTAGAGGCAACAAAAATAAACTTTTTTTTGATAAAAAAAATTAATAAAATGTATCTTTTCCCTTCATTAATTAATAATTAAACTAAACTCATTTTTACTTGCGATTATAGGTAGATACTATAAGACAAGTTAAGCATTCGTCGAAAAAAAAGTTTTGAGATAGCAATCAAACATGACATTACGATGATAGCGAAAGCGAAAAAAGATGGTCTAAGACTTCTGTCCGTCTGTTAGTCTGTCTGTATGTACATATGTATGTATGCATGTATAGACACCTAGAGCCCAAACGGGTGGGCCATATTGCTTCAAACTTGGTATATAGAGGTTTTTAGGTATTGCTCGGAGGTAAAATTGAATTTTGTTAGCTAAAAAAATAACCGTGCCTGCCATATAACCGTTACTATAAAGCCTATTTTTCTCGGAAACGGCTCTAACGATTGTGATTTAAAAAAAATCAGTGTAGCTTTTTAGGTATAGGACCGATCACATGGTTGAAATAAATTTTTCTAAAAACGATACTTTAAATATTTTGCTTTCGACTATCTCATAAATGTCTTAACCGATTCTTTCGAAATTTCACACATATATGGTTTTAGGTTGCCCAATTTATACTACTAAATAATATTTTTTTGGATCTTTAAAAACATTTTTTTTTTAAATTAAAAAAATATATTTTGAAAACTTTTCATTAATTTTTTTTCAAAAATTATAGTTATATGTATTTGCTAATTACCTATGACTTGGTGTTTTTTTTTTTTTTGAAAAATGTTTCCAAAAAATTAAAAAAAACTTTTTTCCCAAAAACCGTTCCACAGATTTTTAAAATGTTGTTCTCATAAATTCAAATTTATCCAAGAAATAAAATGGTGTACTTTTTTGTTTAGCTCAAATTAGTTTAAGTATTTATTTTGAATTATTTTTATTTGATTAAGCCTATTTATTATTTTGTTTTTAAGTTTATATTATAATATTTACGATTGTCATACCAATTTTTTTTAGAAAAAAAAATAAAGAAATTTTGTATATATAAAAAATTAAGTAAAAACGACTTTAAAATAAATATTAAGATTTTTAATAGAAATCTTTTGCATACGATGTGATCGAGCATAAGAGCAAGTTCGTGCCATCCAGTCGTACATTTTATTTTTATAAAAATCGTTGGAGTCATTTTTGAGAAAAATTAGATTTAGGTACCGTTATTTTTCGTCTTAAAAATAAAATAAAAAAACGTGTGGGCATTTTACCGAAAAAACAATATGAACCAAGTTTGAAGCAAATCCATTCAAGCGTTTAGACTCGAGGACAGAGAGACAGACAGTCGGAATTGCGGGACCGACATTTTTGGTGTTCTCTATCATCGTAATGTCATGTTTGATTGTTATTATTTTTACTTGCGGTATACATACATACATAGGTATTATAGGGAAAGTTTTGCATTTGGAAAAATAATAGAACTCGAGATTTAAATGAAACTTGACATTACGATGATGAGAACACAAAAAAATTGGATCCGGCAATTCCGTCTGTCTATCTGTATAACGCTCTACAACCTAAACGGCTGAAGCGATTTTCTTCAAACTTGGTATTTAAGCGTTTTAGGTGATTGTCTAAAATATCTAGATTTTTGAATTGTTTTTTTGGTACAAAACTAACGGTAAGTGTCATACAATTTTGTCTACCATCTCAATTTTCTCGAAAACGGCTCTTACGGTTTTGATAGAAAAAAAAAGTATATGCACTATTTTGGGTATACTCTAAATTTTGGTCGAACATTTTTTTTTATATTTTGTTATTAACGGTACCCCGCCATACAACAACCATTTTTTTGATTTTGCACTTTGTCATAAACGGCTCGACGGATTTCGATCACAATATTTACAAGGAGGTCCTTCAAATTATAAATAATATTGCATACCAAAATTTTCGAAAAAGTATTTTTTTTTTGGATTTTTGAAAAAAAAAAATCGTTTTTGAGCTTGTATTATTAAATATTTAAAATAATCATACCAGGTAATTTGTTTTAGAAAACAATTAAAAAAATATTGTATATAAGACATTAGGTATAAAATTATCCAAAATGTAGAGTCGTTTTCGAGATAATTAAGATGGTAGAAAAAATTTGTATGGCAAGTACCGTTGTTCTTGGGGCTAAAACAACGATTGAACAATCTATTTTGGACAATCACTTAAAACGCCTAAGCACCAAATTTGAACAAAATCAGTTCAGCCGTTTAGGCTGTAGAGAGTTATTTCGCAAGTAAAAAAAAATAATGGAACAAATAGTTTTATATTTTTAACAATCGTTAATATATATTTTTTAAAAGAAAAATACAAAAGCATGTGAGTCAGTCATTAACCTTATTTCGTAGCTATTTACCTGATAAATTCCATTAACAATTTAAACAAAGTTATAAAAAAAAGATGTCATAAACATCACATATCACAAAGTTCAGTGCCGTTTGTTTTATTGCCTGAACTCATTCATGTTGAATTGAAAAAATATCACATTTTTGCCATCGTCAATAATTGGATGTTTCAAAGAAAAAATGTTTTCTCTGTTTAATACAAGGAAATAATTTCTTAAGGACACACTCCACTCTCACATAACGAACGTGAAAATACAGTTGAACTCTACATGAGAATTTTTGATTAATTGTTTTTGTATGCAAAATTGCCTTTGAAGTCTGGTAAACCTCATTTAAATATCAGCTGTCAACTGTTTAGGGATAATTTTTCGTTTTCTTTGATGCCAAAATAAAAACTGAGTGCTGGAGAACAACTCATTACCTTCCATAATTAATTTAAAAAAAATCATTAAAAAATTCCGTTTTATGAGAAAATTTTCTGAAGCGGATATTCGGATTTCGTATATGTATGTTGGTGTAAGTGTCAGGTGCTAAAAATTATTTTGAACTTCCAGCCATTACCCTATTCAACTTCTTTGTTGTTAAGAATTCAAATGGTAGGTACTTTATTTGAAAAAAGTCTAGTTCCGAAGATGGATGGGAATTATGTATATGGCTACCTGGAGTAGTCTTGTTCACTCAATAAGAATTTTTGAGATTTAATTTTTTTTTCGTTGGTTTCCTTTAATATCGACTGTATGGTTGAGGGTGTACGAGTATGTATGTGTATGTGGGTTTCCAAGGAGCACTCAAATCTTTCATAAATCAACTGATTTGCATGAAAGTATGGCGAACGAGCACTGAGATTGGGTGCCCTCAATATAGTCGTGATGAAACTGCCTTCTTTTTCACCAATGATTTGCATTCAATGAAAGAAAAACACAAAAAATAACTTGAGATGGGAGAACAACCTGAATGCTGGTTTATATCCTGCAACCACACCACACCGATTCCACATAGAAATCGTTGCGTTTAGGGGTTGGTTGAACCATATCCACTTGAGGCATGCAAAGCTTCTGCGAATTAACGAACCACGAAGTATGCATTTTGTGCAAAAAAAAGGAACTCTTGACCTAGATTTCTGTTTAGTAATTTTTTTTTTTGCAAATGGAAATGGAAATGAAATAGGATTAGGCGGTTCTCGCGTTCCATAAATAACAAATCAGGATAATTAAATTGCAACGCGAAACATTGTTATTTTATGTGTGGGAGTTTTTTTTTTCTACCAGAGATGTGAAGTCATTAGTAGGTAATGGCCATAAAAGCTCTACAGACTGACACTACCATTTGACAAAACAGACAGTGTGGGTTTTATTATTATTTTTATTTTATTTTTTTATTTGTAAGAGAGCTGGCACACAGGAAAGTTTAAAATTCATTTTATAATTATTATGCAAATTATTATTTTTGTTTATAGCTATTTTTCATGATGTTAAAGGATCGTTGACGCCATTAGCTATGAGAACTACGGTGTGTAAGTATATAAATAGAAGAGAAGGGAAAAATACATATTTTGTAGTTTATATTGGTTAGTGTTAGGAAAAATCTATACATAATACATATATTTGAATTTCGTAATCAAGAGAAAGAAGGTCCTGATTGGGAGATAGAATCGGTTCCAAAAATGTAAACAAGCCACTTTTTATTCTTGTTAAGAAAATCACACTAAAAACTAAATCAAGTTCAGAGTCAAAAACAGACTCAAGTTCTTCTTTTATGTTCAAAATCACTGTGTTTAAGAAGGGTAAAGTAGTGAGATCTAAAACTATGCCAAGTTCTAAGCTTGGAATGTTAAATATCAAATAAATAAAATGAACGACTGGATCGTACGCACTTGCTCTTATATTCGATCATATCGTAACAACATGATTCTTAGTAGAAAAATAGTAGTATGTTATAGAACAATTATAGTTATTAACTTATTTTTTTTTAATTTTCTTAATTTTCGCAAATTTTTTTCTAAAAAAAATTGTATGTCAATTTACTAATATAAACTTCAAAAAATAATATCAAATATGAAAATTGTCTATCCGTTTTAGAAATATGTATTTAATTTTCCAAACAAAAAATAATTTTTATTTAAATCCAAAATAATATTTTTTTTTTTAAATCCGGAAAAACTCCTGTATATAAATTTTGATCAAAATATAAATATAAATATTTTTAAAGTCGTTTTTTACTTAATTTTTTATATATAAAAAATTTCTTTAATTTTTTTTTCTAAAAAAATTGGTTTGACAATCTTAAATATTTAAAAATATAAACTTAAAAACAAAAGATTAAATCGGCTTAATCAAAGAAAAAATAGTTCAAAATTCTGAAATAAATATTTAAACTAATTTGAGCTTGAAAAAAAGTACGCCATTTTATTTCCTCGATAAATTTGAATTTTTGTAATTTTAATTTTAAAAATCTGTGGAGTGGTTTTTGAGAACAAAAAATTTTTTTTTTAAACTTTTTGAAAAAAATTTTTAAAAAATTTAAAAAAAACTTCAAAAACATATAATTGTAAATTTAAAAAAAAATTTAAAAATATAAACTTTTTTAATTTTTTTTCTTAAAAATGCTTTTAAAAATCCAAAAAAAAATATTAATTAAAAATATTGGTACGCAGTATACTTTGGGCAACCTAAACCTATATATGTGTGAAATTTCGAAAGAATCGGTTAAGCCATTTATGAGAAAGCAAAAAACGGGTCCTATGGAAAGATTTTAGACATTTTTTAAATTTTTTTTTCAACCATATTATAGGTCGTGCCTAAAAGCTGTACTGATTTTTTTTAATCAAAATCGTTAGAGCCGTTTCCGCGAAAAATACCGTAATGTTTATATGGCAGGTACCGTTATTTTTTGTTCTAAAAAAATTTCAATTTATCCTCTGTAGAAACCTAAAAAACTCTATACACCAAGTTAGCAATTCATTTGTTTTTTTTTTTTTCAAAAATTATAGTTATATGCATTTGCTGAATACCTACGAATTGGAAAAATGTTTTCGATAAGTTTTTTAAAAAAAATCTTTTTTTCCCAAAACCCGTTCCGCAGATTTTTATAATTTTTTTCTCATAAATTGAAATTTATGCAAGAAATAAAATGGCTTTGACTTTGATGATTTGATGACTTTTTTTTGGGCTCAAATTAGTTTTGGTATTTATTTCAGAACTTTGAGTTATTTTTCTTTGATTAAACCGATTTAATCTTTTGTTTTTAAGTTTATATTATTATATATTTGAGATTGTCATGCCAATTTTTTTTAGAAAAATTGAACGAATTTTGTATATATAAAAAATTAAGTAAAAAACGACTTTAATAATATATGTATTTAGATTTTTAATAGAAATCTTTTGCATACGATGTGATCGAACATAAGAGCAAGTTCAATCAATTGCAATCCACTTTTTCAAGTGAAAGTCTCGAAATACAATAATTAATTCTTTCGAAATTCTTTGAAAATTAAGGATTGATGAGAACTCTGAAAACTAGGAATCATGTCACGCTGCATGAATGGTATATCACCATTTTGAGGTTATTTCATTGTATGTACCACCGTAAATAATTTTATTATTCTACGATAATCGAAAGCAGTATTTAAGTATTTTTAATTGAAATTAATTTAGGGAAAGTAGGCGGACATCACACACCTCCTGAATAGAAATTCCCAAATTTAAAATTTGTTTTCTCGCATTTTTTATCACTCTACAGTAATTGGAAGTCCTCCATTATAATTGATATTTAAATTCTGATAAAATGGTCTTATGGCACGCCCGTTGACCCACAGTTGTACGAAAGTACAATATTCTACGGTGTCGGGAAATGCTGCATAATTTGTATGATCTATCAGTGAGTATGTGAGTCAGGAACTTTTTTTTTAGTTTTAAGAGTCCTATATCACAGGAACTAATAACGCTAATAAGTTGAAATGTGGTGGGCGTTAGTGTCTGATGATCTTAGCAGATTCAGAGAATTTCAAGTTTCTGATTCTGAATTGGAACTGAAGTTCGAAGGAATCAACAATCGGCTGAGTTTGTCCTGTTAAAAGGGAACTGAACTTAGCTGAGCTGGTGCCTATTGATATACTAGTAAAAGAAACAAATTGGACAGACGTTGCCGACGAAGTTTCAAGGAAATTTATTTTTGGGGATTTCTGACTTGAAGCAGTTCAATAATAATTTAATTGAATGGTCCGAAAGGTAGTATCTAATTTATATACGAATAAATTCATCGCCTTTTCCGAACGAAAAGATTAAGGCCAAATTCTAAGTGTTGCTTATAAAAAAAACACCTTTAGTGACATCTAATTGAAAAACTTTGTGTCATTTTTAGAGCTAGAGCTGGCAACAGTTTCTGCTATGTTTATAATAAAAAATGTATTAGGACACGATACTTTCCAGAAATTATTAAAATATAGAATATATCGTAATTCATTCGTATGTTTTACTAGTTTTTTACAAGCGCTTGACTTAAAGAACTTATTGGTATACTTCATTTACTATCCTCTGTTTTGCTGGAATTAGTCTTAGGAAAAATCTATGTTACTTCACACATTTAAACGCTCCCAACAGAATGCCTTAATTCAGCCGAAGATTATGGAACACCCTGTAACACATCTTTTCTAAACTTGATCAATTTAATTTCATGAGAATTAAAAAAAAATTTTTGTTCTTATTTCAATTATTGACTTGAAATATATAACAGAAAAGTGGTTAGCCCTGGGACTTTCTCATCGACTGATAGATCCATTTGTATCCTGTTTCTCTCAAACACCACATATATATTCTAAAGGCAGCACTACAATTCAAATAATCACAATATTTAAAATTCTTTAAAAATTATTTGTAAAAGAAAAACATTCAACGTAATCCTATTGAAAAAGATGAAATGCTAGAAATGAAATTTGGTGTGACAGAAGGAACGTACAATCTCTAACGGCCAGTCTACTCTTAGCGTTCAAAGAAAACGACGAAAGCACTATGTAATATATCACTCCAAGTCCGCAGATGTCAAGAACCGTTTCAGTATTTTCTTCCACCACTGACCTATAGATCCATTTCTTTTAATCATCGCATACTTTTTTTTCTAATCAAATATTATATCTCCTGGTGAGAAAAAAAAATAATATTTTACCTGAACTCACTACTCACCTACATAATCAACAACATCATTCATTTGCCAACAGCAATCATCTTCATAGAGAAGCATAAGCATAAGTACAAGCAACACTAATGGATGAATCCATTAAAAAAAAGAGGAAAAAATACGAATACCAAGTCTATAAACCATAAACACAAATTTTAACCTATAAAAAGGACATTCATCCCTATCCGTAGTGAAATCATAATATGGGCACGATGAAAAGCATCCGTATAATTAAAGTTTGTCTAGATACCTAGCTACTCGTATATTATTTTTTTTTTTTTTATTTTGCCTCGCCTTAGTTTCTCGACTTTTGATGTGCTGCTGAGCTGAACGAGCCTGGTGCTGCTGCTGCGCCTCCTTTTCTCTCAAGTAGGTACATACATATGTAGGTGCATATATACGAATACCATAAATACTGCCTGCACAAATGATTATAGTCCTTCAAACTCAAACCACTTCCCATACCAGAAGTCTGCCTGTTTGCGTATCTGTATACCATCAACAGACTACCACCCGCTGAATTGTTGAGCCACCAGGACACACATGGTGTGGTAGTGGCGTGGCTGCATATTAAACACACTGCCACGTTTTCTCGCATTACAAAACTAAAACAGGAAAAATCAAAAACAACAACAAAAAAAGTTAAAATAATTGAATTTTTTTCTGCAGAACGCAGAGCTTGCAGTAGGTTGCATTGTTGATGGGAAGGACGAAAACAGCGTACATGCCAACCTAAAAGAAAACAAATTACATGCGCGCCGGTTGTGTCCGACCATGTGTATACGAAATTGTGGCTTTTGTTTTTTTTTTCACAAAACAAAGCATTTTCAACCACGAGCAAGGATTTTTTTTTTCATTTTAAAATGGCAAACTACGTTCTTTTCAATTTTTGTTGTTGTTGTCGTTCTTACATGACAAGTTATATATTTATTAACATGCCCCATCAAGAGCAGTTCTTTAATTGAAACGTCATCTTCAATCATTTTACTCATCTGAACAATCAAACCCAATTGAAGAATGTTGACACATGCACAGGCAGGGTGAATGTTATACAAGCTCAATGACATTACTCCGGTTCAATTGACAAGCGAATAGGCGCATCAGTCTGTTATGACAGAGGAATTTATTTCGTGACAGCTGAATCTGTCACGTTTAACGTTGGCCTGGCTGTATACGTACGAGTACGTTGCGTCACGTTCCTCAATTAAAATTCCACCATCAGTCGCAGCGGAAATAAATATTATTCATTTCTACAGTGCATGAAAATCATTTCAACTTCAAAATTGGCCTGCGCTGCCTTTTGTCGTAGTCGTTGTCACGACAAAAAAAAAACAAATTTCCCAAAAATGAGAGGATTATCTACTCGTACGTCGTACGCGAGAGAGTTTTTAACCCTTATATTGGCGAGGAAAAATCTACTACAAATTATAAAATTGCAAACAAGAGAAATTTCACATTTCTCTTTCCACCAAAGAGTTTTTACTATAGTACTTGTCAAAATGACAGTTCTTTGCGCATGATTCTCTCTCGCGCCGCCTTGCGCCGGGATAACGTAATCATAACCGTGACGTGATCAAATGTCAAGAAAATCCATTGAACAGACATATTTCACACAACATGAACTAAGTCGAAGAGAAAAAAAATAATAATTAATCAAATTGATGATGGTGGAAACGCAATTAAATGTCACATTAAAGTGGTTGATATTATCAATGTATAATCTACAACCGTCCTCTTATCGGGAGCCCAGGTGTATGCCCAATTTATTGTTTTTAATTATAAAAAAAAGACTTATCGGTAAAAAAAAAATCTATATCTGTAGGAATTGCTTTTGCCAACACCTCAACGATGATAATATAATTATTGGTATTTAAACACTTGTTTTGTGCGTGTAAGAGTTTAAGTTTATTATATGTTTGCTCTGGCATTAAATGCTAGACAACATGCACGATGGCACACATTCAAACTGGGAGGAAATCGAAAGTGTTAGGCCAAGTGGTGGTAAAAATGTAATTTCACGGTTCAAAAACAATTGTGTTGGATGATGATGGGTGGAAATTGGGGTAGATAGTAATGTTCTTTGTTGGTTAGAATTTAAAGATGAAATTTAACGAGATAATGGAAGCTGCGGTAAGAAAAAAAGGGTTATGTTCAAAATATTGATAGATTGTCGTTACGGACTGTTGGAGTGTAAGATATTGTGTGCATCAAGAGTTGAATAATCAATAAATTTATCGACAAAAAAAGGACAAATTTGGGTGAAAGATTAGGGTATTCTTGTCATTGTTAGAATAAAAATCGATTGAATTTTGATTCTTAAGAGGGGCTAGGGTTTGAGATTGGAAACAGAATAGTAGATAGAAAAAGAGCGAGATAATATATAATATTATCATAATAATTGTAAAAAAATGTTGCTTACAACTGGCATCCCTCTTCGTTTGACTCCTGCAAATTTCTTGTAGTAATTGATTGGATTGTAAAAGAATGCAATCTTTTGTAAATGCAATCGTTCATAGGATTCAATTAAGAGATTGCATTCATTTTGTTCCACTTGGAGACTGCTTTGAGATCGCAATAAAAAACAAGTAATGGAATATAGGCAGACACCTCTTTTAGGCGGACACATTTTCTTGTACGGAAATTGCTCCATAAACGTTTCATTGTTTGCAGTTTCTCTTGGACGGACAAACACTTGGCCGGACACGGACATGAATTTCACATATGAATGACAAAATAATATTTTTTCTTAGACGGACACCAGAGCAGGATTGAATATGTCATCACGCTGATAATTTTGGCAACGGTATTTTTTTTTAAGTTGCAATCTTCTACAGCGAGCATCAAATTATTTTCTCTCATTCACGAGATGAAAGTGATTTTGTTTGGACGTAAGAAAGGTTTATTTTTGGAGTTTTAGATTTTTGTTTATTTGCGCTCAGGTTGTTTCAAGTTTGAATTTGGAGGACAGTGAACTCGATCCAGAAGATGATTCGCCTATAGCAAATTTAAGAGAAATTTCCAAGCTCCTTTATGAATGCAGATTGGGTGGATAACCTGAAAGATATGTGTTGATGGATGAAAATGTAAATGTGGATGAAAATATTGCAGTTCCTGTTAAAATCAACGAGTCTGGCAGTGAATCTGAGGAAGAGGATCACGACATTGTGGAAACATCTATTAATTCGTACGAAGAAGCAATGACTTCAATTGAAAATTTAAAAAAAAAATTACGGGCCGGCAAAATGACGGTAGCTGTTCAACTTTTGATTGAGCTACAGGTCAGATTCCAAATTAAATCGTTGTTTTCTAGGCTAAACAAGCAAATATTGAAATATTTTTGTTTGAAAAATAAATACATATGAATCTTCTTACATTATTGCAAGGTTTTTAGAGGCAGATTTTTATATGTATTTACATATGTGTTAAATCTAATAATTTTATTCCACTTCCTGTGATAAAAAAGAAGTGAACTTTATATATTTTTGTTATTTTTACTTGTTGTTATTAAATGAATGCTCTTAATTTTGAAAATTAGTGCTTTTATTTGTTTTCCCTTGAACGGACAACTCCCCTAGGCGGACAGAAATTTCTGCACCATGGATGTCCGCCCAAGGGAGATTTCACTGTAATTTGAAAAAAAATCAAAAGTGTGTCAAGAATGCACGAATTCGAAAAACATTGCAATTAATTGATTTGCTATTAAAAGAATGGGCAACAAAATTATTGTAAATTTTTGTGTGAAACTAATTGTGAATCTAAGCTCACAGTCTCAAATGCAATTTTTAACTTGAATTCATAAAAGATTGCACTCAAAAGATTGAATTCTTTTAGAAGTCCGCCGATTAGTGGATGCTCGGTGGCTGCAATGATTAGCATGGTATCAGGTAGGTAAATATAGCAGGAGTGTGAAATTTAACTTGAAAGCTTAAATCAAACTAAATGGATGATGGTGTCGATGTACAGGGTGTCCGCCGGGAAGGTAAACTACTTTGTTTGTTTTTAATTTTTGATTAAATGAAAGAGAATAGATCTTAGGTATATTGATAATGTTTTATTTAATGTCGGCAATTATTAATGGAATACAACATCAGGTAAATGTCCGCCTTTGTTAGTCCCACAAATCCTTTTGAGTACATTTTGCATTTCATTCTCACACATTTCACGCGGTGTTTCATTAATTTCATCACGAATATTTTATTAGAGTTGCTCAAGCGTTTCTGGTTTGTTTTCATAAACCCTGCTTTTCAGATATCCCCACAAAAAGAAGTCCGGAGCAGTCAAATGAGGCGACCGTGGAGGCTAATCAAAATCACAATTGTATGAAATAACTTGTTGTGTAAAGAGGCCTCGTAGTAATTCCATTGAAATCCTGGCTGTATGTGATGTGGCACCGCCTTGTTGATACCACATGTTAACCAAGCCCAAAGCATGCAGTTGTGCCGTTAAAAAGTTTCCAATCATATCACGATATCGCTCCCCATTCACAGTTACCGTTACGCCGTTTTCATTTTCAAAGAAGTAAGGTCCAATGAATCCTCCTGACCAAATTGCACACCAGACTGTAACTTTTAATGGATGCAAAGGTGACTGATGAATAATTTGAGAGTTTTCCATTGCCCAGAACCGAATATTCTGTTTATTCACATATCCATTCAAATGAAAATGGAATAATTGGGTGGCAATGGCGCAGTGGATAAAGTGCTTGATTGCTAACTTAGACGTGTGGGTTCGATCCCTACGCTAGGCGCATTCTTTTCTATACCTCCAATTTGAATTGGATGCCGCCCATGGGTTAAAATAAGACAATCAATACCTGGTTCTTAAATCCACTGTGCCAAACTAGTGCCGTGCAATTCAGGTTGCATTTAAAAGACCTTAGGTCTTACAGGCATATAGTTAAATTTAATTTAAAAAAAAAAAAAAAAAAAAAAAAAAAAAAAAAAACCTCGTCACTATTGGCATATCTACGGTGGCGTAATTGGTCTTGTTGAAGAAGCTCTTGTGTCAACTGAATCTAAAATGGAAACAAATGCAAATCCTTGTGCAAAATTGTGGCCAAAATAGTTCTTTGAAGACCAAGCTCCTGAACACGGTGTCGAATTGAGCATGAGAGATTGTTTTGAACACTTCCTAGAGCAGCAGTAATGTTTTCAGCCAATCTTGCAGTACGTTGTGGTCCATACTTGGGCCTATCACCTACAGATCATCTTTCTTCAAAATCATTCACTATACGATAAATAGTCCGTTTTGTTGGCACGTTGTTTCTCCCAAAAATTTCACCTAACTTCCTGATCGTCACAGTAATCGATGATTAATTTTGATAAAATGTTTTAACGATTAAAACACGTTGGTTTATCGAATATTTTTCCAGAATAAATTTGCCACGTGTCTACTTCACGACTGCCGAATATGAACTGTTACGACTAATGTTTACCAAAAATGGCGGCAAAACAAAGTAATACCTTACCGGCGGACACCCTGTATATCAGAACGGTAAACTTAAACCATTATTTTGCAATTTTCCAACATCCCTACTTTTTTTTCGAAGGCTCATTAGAATATGCAGGTGCACCCCTTTTGCTAGGGAAAATGTGCATACAATAAAAACGAAATTAAATAAAACTAATTTAAATAAACTAACTTCGGTAATTTAGGATTATTTTCTCCAAGGATTCTTGAATTGCTGTTTTCAGTCAGGGGGGGCGCCATTTTAAGAATGTCACGGTTTCTTCGTTTATACAGGCTGAATTGGATTAGCGGTATGAGTTAGGGCCTTATTCATTCTGCAGCTGTTGTGGTAATTTTTCGTTTTTTTTCATACCGTAGATTTTCTTGTTTCTTAAGAAACTGCCTACTACGATCTGCAATCTTTAGTTTTAGATTTAGTTTTCGTTATTACGATCGCAGTCGGAGTATTATTCCACTGCGTAGCTAGAACGTTCCAATTTTGATCAATCGCTCTGTGATTTAGTAAAAAAAAAGAAACACGATTAGTTGAATTTTGAGAACTGGTCAATTTATTATATTTGGTCACTAAAAAAAACAATACTTTAGGCAAACAAGTCGCCTGAAAAGTGTATTCATCAAAGCTTTTTTATAAAGTTTTTTTTAAGAGAAAAAAAAACATTTTTTGATGCTCTTGGTGTGCCTAATATTGTGACGGACAGTGTACATCTTCATTCTAAACTTCAGAGGAAGTCACAAAAGACAAAATTTATTAATGCATCCTTTTAATTACAAAAGCATTTTAGGTAACTTACTGTAGACAAGTAATAAATAAGAGCTATAGACATCGCCCTAGATGGAAAAGTTTTACTTCGAATTATTTTTGTTTTTGAATTTATTCAGCAACAGCAGCTAAAAGAAAATTCCAATACTTTACTACAGATATACTTTGATCTAAGTAAGGGCACCTACGTTTATAGAAACTATTCCAAAAACTTGACGAAGAGAGTGAACAAAAACTTTTCATTTACAAACAAGTCAAATTATAGAAAACTCTGGCAAATTCCAAAAAGAAACTTTTAAAATGCATTTGTAAGCAGAGGATGAAGATAGACCTGAGCAGGTGCACCGTTGTTTTCTGAAAATTGCCCTTAAAACTCATCCGGATTTATGTCTTCTCCTTTAAAACTGAAAACTAATTTTCCATAGTAGCGATGGTTGGCTTTAATTTTTTTTTTGAAAAAAAAAAAAAATAAATAAAACTGAAACTGAAATTCAGCATCCTCTCTGCATAACAGGCACCTCAGTTCTAATCTGAAGATGTTCCATAACATAAATGCCTTATCATTTTATCGTAATCTTTTTTTCTCGCAATTTGATGCCAGTGGTTTTTCTTTTTTCAAAATTTGCACATAAACGTGAATCTAAGATAATTTTACCTTAAAGCCACAGTCTATGCATTGGGTTGTTTTTTTTGTAAATACATGCCTCATATGTATACTAGGGCAATACCCATTGTGTGCCATATCAAAGGACACCATCGTATAATTTTAGAATAAGAAAAAAACTCATACCAACAGATTTTCTATTTGATATCAACAAATACCATGCAAGAAGGACATAATGTCCTTCTGTAGGATCTTGCTTCTCAATGCAAGTAACATTAAAAAAAACACATTTTCTACCTTGCTTTTAGCCTCCACTGCACAGACAGGTCCTTTTTCATAATACATAAAATACAAAAAAGGAATGAACTAAAGGAAGAAGAGCAGAAAATTTGTATATTTCAAGGAAAGGTGGCACTATGAACGGAACGCATTCCGCCTACTTATGAGTGCCACTAAAAAGGATCCTTTAAATTATTTCTATTTTCCTCCTTTCAGTTTCTTCTGTTGCAGGCTCCTATTTAGATTTTATTTTCAAGTTTATTTCTCTCTCAGCGTGTGCACAATGTTTGGCTTATACTTTCCACAACATACTTCCATTTATGAAGAATGTATACGTACGATGAAAATATTATGTAAAAACATATCTGTGAAGGCTTCTGGAACGAGAAAAGGACAATGGAAATGCACACCCACAAGGGTACATACCTACGAGTTATGTACTCGTAGAGATGGCGTGACAGACTCTTTAAGTAAATTTAAGTAAATAAAAATACCTAAGTCGGATAAAAAGGGCAATATATATCTTAGCGAAAAACTTTAGCTCCCTTGCGATTAGTTAAATATCGAAAATCCTTTGTAATCCTTTACGAGTCGAGACAGGCTGAAAGTCCTTAAAACCTTCTGCGTGTTTGGGTTATTAACTGTTTGCTTTTTGGGATGAAATAAACAGCTCAATTTTACTGCTACAGACTGTTGCCGCAATAACTTACCTCCACCACCAATTTGGATTAAGGATAATTATCAGAAAAGGAAGATTAACAAATGCCAGCAGTCACTTACCTGAAAGTAAAAGAAAGTAAAAAGGGTATTTTTAATTAAAAGCATTACAAATGAATTTATTATATTTTTTTTTTTCGAAAATATGTAATTTAATATAAATCTAGATTTTTTTGGTTACGTATACGCCACAGTGGTCAATACGTTAGATTCGTAGGGAACGCAATTAGATATTAACTATGTATTTTTTTTTATTATTTTAAAAGGAAGCCTTACATACCTTTAAAACAAGCACACCCCATGATGTATCCCATCATCAGATAAACTTGTGTTACTAACTTTGGCGTCAGGTGATGACAATAATGTTTTCTTTGGTATAATAACGTTTTTCGTTTGTGTTAATTTTTTTATATAATTTTTTTTTATATTGTAAATTCAACTGGCGATGTATAATTTTATACGTAAAGTCCGTGATTTTTTTCGTTTAACAGAAAAATAACTTACGTTGAGTGCACTTGATATAAATATTATCGGCGGATTATTATTTAACATTTATATATCGTGTGTTTGATCGACGATAAGTACGAGTATGGTATATAATGTAATATATCTGTTTGTATATTTTAGTTTTATAAATTGAATATTTTAAGGCTACCACAATAATTATTATTATTATTCAACATATGATTACGTATAGGCTACAACATTTATATTTATCACTGTTTTTTTTTTGTTATTTATATTTGTTTAAAGAACCAATTAGTTTAATTGGTGTTGATTTTTGTTTGTATGTAGTATGTATATCACTTGTTGTTAAACTTTTTGGGGGTAATGACAAAGAGAAATGTTGCAGAAAAAAAAATCACATTTCGCCATATGCATCCTCAGATGGATGAGGACTTAAATATTATTTATATTATTTCAAACAGGATTATGCGGGAACTCTTACGTTATATGTAGAGGGTGTTTTTTTCTAGACCCATTACTAACTTCTGACAGTTATATCTGTCTGAAAATTAGTTTTCAGAATGCTAATTTTATTGTGACGACGTATTTGGTTGCAAAAGTCATCGTTCAGTTTGTAAAATTTATAGAGCAATTTTACCTAATTGCACCTGCTATTGACCATATTTTTAACCGTTTTCCTATATTATTTTGTTTGCAAGACTCAGTTAAAAAAAGGTTGAAGAAGATCCCACATTATTGACGCGACTTCATTCATCTCAATATGGGCTTTGATCATAGACTTAATGGAAAATAATTGTAGGCAAAGCGCAGTGGATATAGTGCTTGACTGCTCCATTAGACGTGTGGGTTCGACCCCCACGCTAAACAGCATTCTTTCTATGCCTCCGATTTTAATTGGATGTCGCCCGTGGGTTTAAATGAGATAGTAAATACCTGATTCTCAAATACACGGTGCCAATAAAAAAAAGTTCTTTCCTTTCTTTCTATTCCTTCTAACTTGTGTCATGCAGTTGCATTTAAAAGACTTTAAGGTCTTACAGACATATAGTTAAAATTATTAAATTATTATAAAATAAATCTTGGAAAGTTCCTGCGAGAATTGAATTCGTTTGCTAAAAATTTCGGTAAATGGATCCATAGTCATTGCAATTGAATTCACTGTTTTGTCGAAAAGTTGTTGATATGTCAAAAAGCGAAATTGACACATGCATACATATAAAGCTAAGGTAATACACCAGAATTTCTCTTATATATAATTTTCAGATGAAATATCGATTTTTTTGGGCGTTTTTTTTTTAATTTTGGTGTTTTATTCATTTTAAATAAAATTTAAAATGTACGACTGGATCGTACGAACTTGCTCGTCTCTTGTATTCGATAGCATCGTAAGCAAGACTAAACTAAGATTATTGTATCTATACATGTACATCGCAAGTAAAAAATATTTATTTTTAAAAATCGAAACAATTTGAATACCTATGCAATATTATTTATAATTTGACGGAGAATTTAAATAAAAACAATTATTTTAAACGGTTTATCCAATAGTGAGCAGTTTTTGAGAAAAAAAGTTTAACGGATTTTTAACATTTCTATGGGAAGAACCTCTCTTTTTTGTTTTAGAAGCTTTTTTTTTAAGAATTGAATATAATGTTAAAAAACTACCAAAAACAAAGTTTAGAAGAAGTTGATTCGAGTCATTTTCGAAATATTGCGTTTTCAAAAACAATCTTTTTTAATTTAAAACAAAAAATGTTTTTGAAAAATTTTGGTTTACAATACTGTTTAAGCACAAAAAAAACCTATTTATCGTAATGTCAAGTTTGATTAAAATCTTCGATTTTTTTAACGAGCCCACAACTTGCCTACACATATTTATATACATACACCGCAAGTGAAAATAAGGAAAAGGGCCGGAAGAAAAAACCTTTGAAAGATAGCCAGAAATAAAATGTTTGCTTTTTTTCTACAAATTTCTGGGACAGAGGCCACACTGGTCAAAGTGGTACAGATACAAAACCATGTTTGTCATATGAGGATTTGCCAAGGCGTTCAACTTTAAAAATTTATACTTTATACTTCGTTAGTCTACACTAACAGACCAACTGTAATCACAACATTGGAAGCTTAAAACTATTTAGTGGCTTGGTGACATAAAGCCACAAATGGTCGAAAACTTTGTCCCACAGATGACATTCCTCAGACCCAGAAGTGGTCAGACTTTGTATACATAAGACCCGCTATACACTCAGCGAACGATACCAGTGCTGAGATCTCTCTCGAGCAACTAAACTGTTCATTATGGTGCAGAGACATGGACACTGTTAACGATGGATGAAAACGCATTAGGCTGTTTTGAGAAAAAAAATTCTCCGCGTGATTTTTGATCCCCTCTGCCTAGATGTGGAATGGAGAAGAAGATACCACAACGAACTGTACGGATTTTACATCGACACCGTACAAGTCACAAGACTGATATGACTGGATCACCTTAGGCGAATTTACATCAATGTTCCGGCTCGGAAAGTCTTTGAATACAATCTCGTAGGACAGTGTAAAAGGTGGTGCACGCAACTGGACGAGGACCTCAACCAACTTGGTGTGTTAAACTAAAGACAGATAATTAGAAACCGAGCCGAGTGGAAGGAGCTTGTTGATTGAGGCCCTTGGTCCTCCCCGGACTGTGGCGCCACCTTAAGTAAGTAAGCCGTGGATGATATTATGTCTAAAGTAATTTTTTTTTTATCGGATGCGCACACTAAAGGGGTTTTGACTACCCTTAAAATAAACAAGCACAGTGCGAGCGTAAGGAAAGTAGGGAAGGATGCAAGAGGAGATACCGATGCACATTGGTTTTGAATTTCTGAATATTAAACTAGAACCGGGTAAAGGTATTCCACATTCGCGTTGTACGGCTAAAGAAAGATTATCTGTACTTAACAGTACGTCCGAAGTTGGGCTCAAGGGTAAACTGATGAGCATTCCTAGAAGCAGGAGTATTACGGTTGAAAAGATTAAGGGGAGGAATGCAAGTGGCTATTTCGCTCGAACATTGTTTATAAAAATAGCGATAAAATAGTGAGAGACATATAACATTTCGACGGTGTTCTAGAGATGTAAATGTTTCCACTATAGTTCTATCGCCAATCATTCTTAAAGCTCTATTTTGAATTCTACCCAAAAGATTAAAATTAGTTTTGGTAGCTCCTGCCCAAATGTGTGAGTTATACTCCAGTTTTAGACGAATGAGGGCCTTATAGATTACATCCAGATCAGACGGGGAGAAGAATTTTTTGCACTAGAAAGCCCAAACAATTTCCAGCATTTTTAGCGACATTAAATATGGGTTCATTCCACAAGAGGTGGTCTGTTAGGCAAATGCCGAGGACTGGAAGCTGATCGGTTTCTTCAATGCAAGCGCCGCTCATGCATAGCGGCATGGGGGTGGGTTCTGCTTTAACGACAGAAGACAGCACAGAGTTTTTGAAGCATTAAATTCTACGCGGTTTTTTATTCCCCATTGGACAATGTTGTCAAGATTAGAATTTAACGAGTTTATCATACGCTGCCGTTCCAGTTGCACATCCGAAGAACAAGGAGGTGAATCTGAAAACGAATATTAAAAGCTGAACAATTTAGTGGATTAGAAGTTCCAGATAAGAGATCATTAATAAAAATGAGAAAGAGGGTCGGAGACAATACGGAGCCCTGGGGCACACCAGCATTTATTTTGTGAATATCAAAATTAATTGCAAATAAAATTCAATGTCATCAAAATAGCAAGAACTTAAAAAACTAAATTCTATTTGAGGTAATATGTTTTTTTTTTCTTTGAATGAAAGCCATTCTGCAGTTATTAGTCAAAACAACACCTCTCAAAATCTTTAAATTAAATCAGACAGTCTTGACTTTTTCGTTCCAGAAACATCCAATACCGCATAAATTTGTTACCCGTTTCACTAAAACAAATATAACTGCACCTCACAGTTTGCCGAATTTATGATATGCTTGCCTACAATTAAAAAATATTTTTTTTCCATCAAATTTCTTGTGCAAACTAGGTTCTTCTCATTTAAGACTTATCAAAATCATAAACATAAACAAACTAGCATAACCATACTTTGCAAACTCTATTTATATCAAGCAAACACAAAGTGAAGCGAAAAGCCGGAAACTCAACGGAAATTATCAACCATAACCGCAGCGTTGACGGCAAACTATACCGAAACACCTAAAGCGAAAACAAATAATACAACTTCTCACTTCTTGAGCTCATTGGGGCTTATGAAATGTGAAAGCAAACAAACATCGGAACTTTATATGTCCCGACAAAAACGTCTCGACTGTCATATCACCTAATCCATCCAAGAAGTCTCAATTTGCACTCACACTTGAAGACTCCACGTGAACTACAAAACGTCTAAGGAGCAACTTGCCGAAATTAGGTCACGCAATATCAGAACATGATAATTTTTGTATGAATATAGTGAAACAATAATTTATTTTAAGTAGATTCAACAATGTTTACTGTGAGCATAGACAAGCAACTTGTATCTATATGAGTTCAATGAATTATACCACAACCACCACTAACAACCATAACTCCAGCGCACACTCCTTCTTTGGAGTGAGGCCTGAATGTTGGAATGAATGCTGTCTGACTGACTACGCCACACCGACCGCCGGGAATGTGCCTTGAAAGCTAATCAGGGAAACAAATTTGTCGAATGTGTCACTACTGACAGAATTCTTATTCATGTTATCCATACAAATAATAAAAATTAATAAATTATAAGTGAGAGTTCTTGAAATATATCGCCGCCGCCCATAGAGACAGACAAACAGACATACAGACATACGTTATTCCGCTGACGCAGCATACGTATAATGAATTAAAATCCCAAAATAGATTTCATTCACAAAAATGTGCTTAAGAAATGTGTGCGACAAAATAATTTTTTTTTTTTTTTTTTTTTTTAGTTCTTCAATCTGCCACCCGTTGCTCTTGTCGCTGACATGACTTAAAGATATAAAAGATATATACGTTCAAAAGAAAAATGGAAAGATGAAGATAAATATTTTTTTGGAACACGACGCCGCACTGTGGCGCTTCTGTATAAATTTGAAAATAAATTTATTTTCAAAACAAAAATGTTTCTTCTCCATTTTGCCAATTCAATTATTTCTTTGATTTTTATTCGAGTTTTTCACTGAGTGTATGGGTGTGTGTGTGTTTGTAGTATTTGTGTGATGCGAAAATAAATAATATGTATCTTTGTGGTTGAAATTTGTTTAAAATTGTGTGTATTTCTTGGAAGGCATCAAGTGACACATGGAAATTGCAAACAATCGATTGATGCTTTCGAAGCAACCGAAATGGAACAAATTGATTGTAGGATGTGGTGGTGGCGTTAAGGTGGGTGGGATACATTAGACTGATTGATAATGTTGGTCTTGGGTGGAAAATGGTTTCTGCTAAAAATAAACATGAAGAAGGTTAGAAGCTTTGAACTTAACAAAAAAAAAAAAAACATTAAAATAGGCAATTAGTTGCGTGGGAAGATTGATGATAACAAACTTGAATTCTTTAAAGAAAATATAGGGAACGGAAGGAAAGACTGGGAAGTTTGAAATTTTAAAACGGCTACGCTTTGAAAATTACAGAATTTTCATAATGTAACATATAAACTTTTAGAAGAATGTAAACACTGTGATGCATATACTCAAACGTTTCAAAACCCATTTTAAGAGAATTTTGACTTTGCTAGAACAAAAATGACGAGTTTTTGAAAAGAGCAATTATGAACATTTGGAAAATATGGAGTCGTTTAAAAAACCGATACACATTAACTTTGAAAACAACGGGGGGGGAAAAATTGTTTGGATATGCATTCCACATTCGCGTAGTGCGGTTTAAGAAAGAATTTAACTGTATTTGACGATACTTCCAAAATTGGGCTTTAGAATGAACTGATGAAAGCGAGTTTTACGGTGCAACTTTTTAAGGGGAGGAATGGGCATAGAAAAATTTCATCTGAACACTGTTAGTAGGAGAACCTATAAAACAATACGTTGGTTTTCAAGCTATTTTTTAGAGTATGTCCAAAGTGCTCAGATACGGTATTCGGAGCATAAAATAATCAGCTTGATATTTCTAAGGAATCAATTTTGGCAGCGTTTTTAGGAATTTAAAATATGGAATCGTTCCAAAGTATTTATAACTTGTTGTTACATTTTCTCAATGCAAGGCCACTCATACACAGAGTGACATAATTGTCGAGTTTGTTTTAATGACAGTATCTTTGAGTTTTCAAAGCATTAAGTTCTACGTAGTTTCTAATTCCCCATTGGGCAATAACATCAGGATCAGAATTAAATGAGCGTATTTATTCTTTGTTGTTTTAGTTCCACATCGGAAGGACAAGGGCGTGAATCAGGATACGACTAAGAAAAGCTGACTGTAATATCATCTGCACAACAATTCAGTTGATTAAAAATTTCAGAGAATATAGGTAAAGAATAAATGGAGATTAAGAATAGAAATGGAAACAAAACGGAGCCCTGCGGAACACCAGTATTTATTTTGTAAATGTTTCAGACCTGAAACCGTCGAATACGACTTCAATTCTGAACGGTCCGAAAGTATTTTCCTATCAATCGATTAAGAAACTCATCAAAACCAAAACACGCATTTTCAAAAGGACATCTTGATGTCAAACCCTATTAAAATTCAATCTTATAATTAAGAGATATTTGGAGAGATTCAAAATAACAAACATTATATGCATTTTTTACTCTTTTTTTTCCTACACAATTTTTACTTGCGATTATAGGTACTAAAAGGCAAGTTATGCATTCGTCGAAAAAAAAAATTGAGATCATAAACTCTGTATGTATGTATGTATACCTAGAGCTCAAACGGGTGTGCAGAATTGCTTCAAATTTGGTATATAGAGTTTTTTAGGTATTGTACAGAGGGGAAATTGATTTTTTTTATTTAGCTCAAAAAATAATGGTACTTGTCATATAAACGTTACGTTATAGCCTATTTTTCTCGAAAACGGCTCTAACGATTTTGATTTTCAAAAATCAGTGCAGGTTTTTAGAACGACCGATCATATGGTTGAAAAAAAAATCTTAAAAAATGTCTAAAAGCGGTACTTTCCAAAGGATCGTTTTTTTTTTTTTTGCTTTAGACTATCTCATAAATAAGTGAACCGATCCTTTCGAAATTCCACACATAAATAGGTTAAACTAGCCCAATTTATACTGCATACCAATAGTTTTATGCTAGAAAATTTGATATTTAATTTCCATGACGAAATTGACGCCCTATGATATGTTCCTGTGGTGTTGCTTGAAAGATGAAGTTTGTTAACGAGATGACTTCAATGCCTTCTGTCAAAAAATGAAGAAATGACCGCTACACTGTTTGTCATGTGCTGAAAATATATGTGCGATAGCTGTTTAAGGCTGCAATTTCTGTGAGATCGTAGTTTCTATCATTCGTTTGAGTGAGCAATTTCTAGTGAGTGTTTCCGATTAAATGTTTCGATCTTCTCACGACTTCTGAGACACTCAGAATGTTAAAAAATGTTGTGATTCAACTAATTGATTGACCGGCCAACCAACTAAATGTTTAGAAATTCACAAATGCAATCAAGCGAACGAATCTAATTGTAATATATGTGCTTGCGGAACATCCGTCCACCTGACCTAGAAGAAGTAAGAACGGCGATATCCAAACCTAAGTCGGACAAGGCCGCGGGTTCAGATGGCCTGCCAGCTGAACTGTTTAAGGCAGCGGGAGATGACTTGGTCAGGAACATACACCAACTCATTTCTAGAATCTGGTCGGAGGAAAGTATGCCCAATGAATGGAAGCTCGGCATAGTGTGCCCTATCCACAAAAAAGGAGATGCGCTGAACTGCGCCAACTACAGAGGTATAAGTTTCCTCAACATCGCATACAAAATTTTGTCGGCTATTTTGTGTATCCGCCTAGAACCTTTTCCAACGACCTGTTCGGATCTTATCAATGTGGCTCCAAGCGAGGTAAATCAACTAACGATCAAATTTTCACACTCCGACAGATCCTGGAAAAAACCCAAGAGTTCCAAGTCGATACGCAACATCTCTTCATCGACTTTAAAACTCCTATGATAGCGTTGATAGAGACGAGTAATACAGAGCCTTGTAACATCTCGGCATCACTGCCAAACTTGTCCGCTTGTGCAGAATGACAATGAAGCAATCTCGCTGCTCCGTCAGAGTCGGTAAGAACTTCACCGACGACTTTAATGTCGAGAAAGGTTTGAGACAGGGTGATGCGCTATCATGCAATATCTTTAACATCGTGCTTGAAGCAATTGTGCGCAACTCAAATGTCAACACCAGAGGCACAATTTTTCAAAAGTCCGTTCAACCCATTGCTTATGCTGATGACATTTACATCATAGGCAGAACAAAGCGAGCTGTCAGTGGAGCATTTGCAAGTATTGAAGCGGAAGCGGCGAAGATGGGTTTGACTGTTAACGAGACGAAAACTAAGTATATGCTGTCATCGAGAAGAGAAGTCCAACACCATCAAAACGTCACGATTGGCGGTTATAACCTCGAAGTAGTCAGAGACTTTGTTTACCTGGGATCCACTATTACATCGCACAACAATATCAGTGCGGAGATCAAACGAAGAATAACACTTGCAAATCGCTGTTTCTTCGGGCTTAGAAAGCATTTGAGTAGTAAAGTCCTCTCTCAAAGAACCAAAAAGACCCTATATAAAACTTTAATCATCCCAGTCCTGCTGTATGGGTCAGAGGCATGGACACTGACAACATCGGATGAAAACCACCTGGGTTGCTTTGAGAGAAAGATTCTTCGAGTTATGTTTGGCCCAGTGTGCATCGGTGGTGAGTGGAGAAGAAGATTTAACGACGAACTTTACAGGCTCTTCAGCGATATCAACCTGGTGAAAAAGCTGAAAATACAGCGACTGAGATGGCTAGGTCACGTGGAGCGCATGCACATCGACGCACCAGCCCGACGAGTCTTCGTATCCAACCCTGGTGGACAACGCGACAGACGAAGGCATTATCTTAGGTGGCGGGATCAAGTGGTGAACGACATCAACCAACTTGGTGTGCGTAACTGGTGGCAGCTAGCTAGGAACCGGGCTAGCTGGAGAGGTTTGCTGGTTGAGGTCGTGATCCATCCTGGATTGTAAGTGCCATCTCAAGTAAAGTAAGTAAGTGCGTGCGGAATGAGCTTTTACAAAAATAAGTATGATTTACATTAGTTTATTTTCTGTGAGTGTGAAAACGTTTTGTGATCGTATTCTTATGAATGATTCTCAACTGCAAATCGAATGAATTCATACATTTTCCTTAAAAAAACAGATGAATTTTTTTGAACAAACATTTACAAGCTTACAAAATACTATTATGTGCCTATTGTTAGTGTGTAAATTTCTAATTGTAAAAAAAAAAAAAACAAATGAAACAAACATTTTCCTTCATATTTTCTTTGGAACTAGACTCATAAAAAGAAAAAGAAATTACCATTTCCATGCGCTGAAGAGATTCACATCTAAGTAGATTTTCCCGGCCAACAAGCAGTCATAATAAGACCTTGGCGGAAATTTAATTCTTCTCTCGTCCGGCCCCACTTAACAATCACATCAACTGTATAGTTTTTGTTTTTTTGTGTGCTCGGTTTCTTAATTTATTTCTCCTTGCAAAATTGTTGAAGTTACATGTAAAGCATTCCTTAATGTTTCATTAGTTATTGTCGGCAAATCGCCCACACTACGCACACAAAATTGTAGAAAAAAAACACCACCCATATTACGGCAACACCCCCAACCCCATGCATCCACCATTCTACTTTTCGCTTGAGGCCTAATGACATCGTCTTAATTAAATTTGATTAAGTTCAATTAAGCCCCAAGTGGTCTCGACTTGTACAACTTATACGATGAATGGCAGTGGTGACTCGAGACTATAATCAAGGAGCTGGTGTGAATGGTAATGGATTTCACAGTGTGGCCGATGCGTAGACTGAGATATTGTATATCTGATTGGGAATTTCATATAAGGAGCACATAGCTAAAGTGTTGAATGTAAATTTGTTGGCCCCATAACTTGACTGGTCCAAGTGTTTGTCTCTATAGTTATTTAGCTTTTGTGTCCAATGTGTGTTCTATTTCCTTATCTCAAATAAGATCTAGAGTTTATATATAGGGAATATAATAATCTCAGTAAGACGATAGTAGACTAGACTCAGAAGTTTGTGTATTTGTGTTTGTACGTAATAATAATTCTCAATTAAAAGGAAGACGGATGTCATGTTGAAGGCATTTGGATCAATAAGAGATGAACTGATATGCTGTTTCATAATAAGTTTAACAATAAGCTCAATTATTTTGGATTCAGGAAGAAAGTATTATTGTTCCACGGTTAAAGTGTCGGGGAAATAAATACAATTTCAAACAAATTTCAACAAAATATTAACAAGGAAAATCTATTGTCGCAATGGCTTCAAAAAATGTACAAGAATGTTTTCGAAGGAAGGGAACAATTCAATTTCAATGGGAATTAACAAGTGAATGAAGTATTGCAATACCATTAAAGCTTCAAAAGTTTGAGAAGAATTTAATGCTTCCTCCCAAAACTAATTTGAGTCTTTTAGATAGAATGCCAAATAGAGCTCTAAGAATGATAGGCCATAACAAGTTGCATTCTTTCCCTTAAAATATTCAACCTTAATATTCGCCCCTTCTAGGAATACCCATAGTCACCAGTTTACTCTTAAGCCCAACTTCGGACGTACTGTTAAATACAGAGATTTTATCTTTAGCCATACAACGCGAATGTGGAATACTTTACCCTGCTCTTTTTTCCTCTCCCATTTTGATATTTATAAATTCAAAACTAATGTGCATCATTATCTCCTCTTATGCCCTTCCCTACTTTCCTAACGCTCGCACTATCCTGCATAATTTTAAGGGTAGGTAGACAAACCCCCTTTGCCCATCATTATAAAAAATATATAGTTTGTGCACATACATATGTTGACAGAATGATCAACTAAATACTAAAACAAATTTAAAAAATGCATGAATTGAAAAATCAATGTTGCCAATGTAAAGTTCTGTAGTATGTCTGTTCGTTTCTTGGCCAAAACTGTCAAATTTCTTCCATTATGGGGATCACAATTTTAAAATTATACTTTTAACATTGAAAGGCATTTTTTACCAATTATTATTTTCAGGCTTTTGATGGGTAATTTTTTGGAATTTGCGGCAGAACCACGACCTCTATTGGTTGAACATATTACTTCTTAAAAAGAAATATTTATGAACATGACAGATGTTTAATGGAGTTATGACAGCGGCAATGTCAGTGTTTTAGTGTCACTTAAAACGTCTGTTAAGCCTAGAACATAGCAACGTAAAAAAATTAAGATTTTTTATGAGACTATATTATTCGGACTGGCCACGATATATTTGTTTAATTTTATCGAAAAATCAATTAACCCGTTACCAAGAAAAGTGCAACCCTATCATATAGTCTCATAAAAGTGTCTCAGAAAAATTCTAAAATATAATAAGAAAATTGCAGATTGTTACCCAAAAGTCTTAAAATGTTAAATATTTACGACAGTGGTAGTGTGCTGTTTTGATTGTGAAATACACCGCTTAAAAATAATTTGAAATAAATTGTGTTTCTGACAGACTGGAAAAATTAAATTGGCAACAATGTTTTAAGTGAGAGTTTGACAATAGCTGCAAACTGTTCAAATTTACATATGTTGAAAAACATGGTTATTCCTTCTTGGTGTAAAAATTGAATTTTTGTAAGAAAAATCTGTATGCCTAAAACAAAATCAACAAACGTTTTTTAATTTTTATTTTTATGAAAAGATGTTAAATTCCGAAAATTCTTTAAGTCATGTTTTGAACATCCTAAGTTAGATTCTTCAGTATTAATTTTGTAGAAATTATACAGTTACTCCTAAAGATCAATTCTTTTCTCGCTGTGAACGTTCTTGGATACAAAACCTTTGCCCCATTAATTCAAAAGAGCTTAGCATCACCTTTCTTAGGTATTAGGCATTTGGTAGCGATACTATTCTTTTTAGTTGGATAAGTAATTGCCGTTCAGAGAGGATGTATTTATCATACTGGATGGTTTCCAGTCTGATATTTGTTTATAAACGGTGGTATGCCACAGGGTTCCGTTCTATCTCCAAATTTATTTCCCACATTCATTAAAAACCTTTTGTCTGAATCTTCTAATCCTAAGTCAAAAATTTTTTAAATTAAAAAGCAATGTGCACTGGAATTCCCTTTCAAATCCCTCCTTATATTTCTAACACTCGCTTGGTCATTTTAAGTGAATTCAAATCCCCTGTGTGTGTGTCCTCAAAATACACGGCCAGATCACATGTATTTGCTCTTATGTTCAAATCGTAAGCACAAGATTTTTCGTAGAAACAGTGAAATATATTTTTTAAAGTGGTTTTTCACTTGTTTTCCAAAATTCTTCAAAAAAAAAAATAATCCTCCTCTAGTTTTCCAAATATTTGAATTTTCAAAAAAAAAATAGATTTTTTTAAATATCAAAAAAAAATCGGAAATTTTAGTATGCAGTATTATTTTAAATTAAGAGGACCTCATGTAACAAAAATTAATGTGCAAGTCAAAAATAAAAGAAATAGTACTATGGCATGTATCGTTAATAACATTTTACACGCATTTTTTTTAACAAAAATATTATTATTATTATAGGTGTATAATTTTTTGTAATCAAAATCGCTAGAGCTGTTTTCGAGATAATTAATATTTACCAGTTTTGATACAAGTAAATGTATGGCAACAAGTTTCAAGCAGTCAGAAGTAGTAAAATCCGTTTAAGTCCAAAATGAACACAGACACAACACAAAAACTAAAAACAAAATGTAACATGTTTGTCATCCTTTCATCTACAAGTTCTACACGTTTAGATATTTATAAAGCTTTCGAGCGAGCATTGACATTAAACAGCATCTTCACAGCTGGTGGGCAAAGTCTGCTAAGCAAGAATGCACAGTAGAAAATCAACACCCAACCATTCATATAATGTGAATCCTTAATCTACACGGTAAAAGCACCTGAGACGTATGTATATTGTATATATGTAGCTAGAAGTAGATAGATAGTGGAAATGCATAGAATAACTAGACACAGCTAATCTAACATCAAATAAAAAACAAAGAAAAATAAAACAACAAGATTATTTGGCATCTGTAGCATTTATGTGTTCTTAAATCATTTCTATACGTGATCATATACATGTATTGATATAAGCCACCTGAATTTGAACAATAGAAGTAAGCTATGCAACAGCACCTACATAGATACAAAAAAAAAAACACCACATCATTTAAAACTAAGGTTTAAGTTGCAGATAAATGTTCAAATCCAATGCCAAAGTGCCATTAATCTCAAAATGTTACACATACGCCACAGTAACAAAGTTTAACCGAAGAATGGAATGGGTAATAGTCTAAGAAGAATAGTTGTCTTAAGATTTAAGATTTCTATCCGAAGGCTTTTAAACAAAATTATTCTAAGAATGTTTTGGACAAACTTTTATTTTAGAGAAAAAAAACTGTATTACCAACACGTATCAACTTTTGTCGTCAATAAATTCTGTAAAAATGTCAATTTTTCTGCCGATATCGAAATTTTTGGATTCTATTTTTTTTTAAATTTATAATTCAAAAATATTTGAATCTATTTTTTAACTAAGAGAAGTTAATAATCTTAAACAAATATAAAACCAACAATTTGTAAGTAAAATATGTCTGTATTCATTGTTAGGTGAGACCAATCAACACAAAAAACAATACAACACTAATTCCTGTGCTATTCTTTCTTTTTCACTTCAACACCACAAAACTAAAACTCGAACTTTTCACTGTGTACAGACGAAACTATGTGTGTATGTGTACATAATATGTATATTGAAGTAATATAGTTAAATTACAGATTCTACACAGATGTAGTGAAAGCCATTCCAGTATTATAGTACGCACACTAGTCTACAAAAGTTTGAACAGATTTATTGAAAAAAAAACATCATTTATTTGCATTTGTAGCTTAATTTCTAAATCTCACCCAGTTTCAATTGGAGAATTTTTTTCGAAAAATAAAATTTTAGGTATAAATGGTATGAATTTTTGCTCTTAATAAAAAATAAAATGCACCACTGGATTCTTAAAAGAAACGGCTAAACGTATTTTTAAAGTCGTTTTTCACTTAATTTTTTATATGTATAAAAATTCTTAAATTTTTTCTAAACAAAAATTAGTATAAACATTTTTAATATTTAATAATATAAACTCAAAAAAAAAATTTCAGACAAAATCGTCCACCCGTTTTCGAAATATTGAATTTTCAAAAATATTTATTTTTTTTCAAAAATCAAAAAAAAACTATTTTTCCAAAATTTTGAAATGCAGTATTATTTAAAATTTTGATTGAAATCCGTTCAGTCGTTTATGAGAAAGTCAAAAATCAATAAAATGGTTGTATGGCAGGTACCGTTAATAACAAAATATTTTAAAAACATTTTTTGGCCAAAATGTAGACCATACCAATTTTTAGTACATACACTATTTTTTACGTTAGAGCAGTTTTCGAGATAATTAGGATGGTAGAAAAATTTGTGTGACAAGTACCGTTACTTTTGAGGCTAAAACAACGATTCACAAATCTATTTTGGACAATCACCTAAAACGCCTAATTACCAAGTTTGAACAAAATCGGTTCAGCCGTTTAGGCTCTAGACCGTTCTACAGACAGACAGACAGACAGACTGACGGAATTCCGGGACAAACTTTTTTGATGTTCTCTATTATCGAAATGTCAACTTTGATTAAAACCTCGAGTTCGATTTTTTTTCCAAATACAAAACTTGCCCTATAGTACCTATATCGCAAGTAAAAATGATGAGATATTGATACAAATTAGGTAAATTCCCTGTTTCTTTTTATTTTAAATATTATAAAATTTATAGAAATAAATCGTAATTAAAATTATACATTAAATATTAAAAATCGAAAAAAATCCGTACATTCCATTTTTGATAACGAAGCACTTTAAATATTGAGTAATTGTTTTAAAATATATAAATGCAACAACCATTATAAAATACGAAAATTTTTCAAAATGTTCCCAAACATTTGGAAGACAGTGTACCCACCGAGTTACTAGATTGAACTAATAAATAAATAAATATATTAAAAATTGGTGGTGGTGTAGTTTTAACCAACATTTTACATAGAAAATATTTAGCGATTTATTGCAATATTGAAGGACTTTTAGAAAAGTTAACAAATTTCAATATTTTCGAGAATGAATTAATTAGATTTGCGATTTGTTGCCTTAAAGAACTTTTTGCTTTAAATTTAATATAAAAACAAATAATCAAAAGCCACGGAGTGTGTAACGAAAACTTTTCAAACCTCACGTGGGAGTGCCACCACAAAGTGAAGTTTTCTGCCATCTGTTAGATGAGATGAACAAAAAAAAAAACACATCATCAACGGAGCAAGAAGGAAAACAAAATGTACAACTCCATTTTCAACTCTATAAACCTAAAGTGCACATACGGGCTCTCTATATCCACCTTCTATCCTTGAATGGAGTAAAAGTTGGTGAGAATTATTTGGATTTCCGGTTTATTGGCGCTTCCGCATTTAACAACCCCTAGCCAACTATACATTTATATGTTTTTTTTCTCTTGAGGGTGGGGTTAATGGAAAATGCATTGAGGTTTATCGCAGATATGCTGAGGTGGTCGTATTTTTAAAATGAAAGACACTAAAGGACATAAAAGGATTTGCTTTTGGCTACCTAATGCATACGAAACTATATATGAAGTAATACCTTTGGGAGTGGACAGTTTTAAGGATGAGTTTTATAAAAACCAAT
The DNA here is from genome assembly GCA_910595825.1 of Philhelius pedissequus. Classification (NCBI taxonomy): domain Eukaryota; kingdom Metazoa; phylum Arthropoda; class Insecta; order Diptera; family Syrphidae; genus Philhelius; species Philhelius pedissequus. The sequence goes on along the minus strand of OU343162.1, from coordinate 161,778,621 downwards.
ACCATTTGATAGAGTATAATTACAGTTATTATAAGTTGGCAAGGTGCCTTTGTAATTTGAAATTTGAAATTAGAAAAAAAAAAGAAAGCAAATCATGCAATAATTTACAATGTATTTAAATTGGCCAAAACATTAAACCTCTTACCCAACCACCAGACAAAAACAGAGAGGTTGTTGGTTTCATGAAAATGATTTTTTTTTTATGAAATCTACGAGAATGAGAACTTGATTGGGATCTATTCATGAACGGGAAATTATTTAAATTAAATACACTTGTGTGCATGATACCTATACGAAAAAAACGAACTTTGGTTATTTTCAGAGGACGCGATATAATCATGGAAATTGTGATCATGTAATAAACTAAGAAAAGGACGAAACAAATCGAATTATCATTTCATCGTGATTTTTCATTTGATTATGAATGAGATTCAGAATGAAGTTCGTTAGCTAAATGAACTCTTGTATCTTATTCTTATTTTCTTACCAGAGAAAAAAAAACCAAGCTTAGGGGAACGTAATTAGCCTCTAATAAGAGTGAAAACATTAATTTCACAAAAGTTTGAATTTTTTTCTAAAGTTCTAAGCAACCCCTTTTTATTAAAGATTGTGATCTATTTCGATGGGTGTCAGGGTGTCCGAAAATCCGTGGTGCAAAAGTGAAAGCAATCAGTAGAACAGCATGAAGTGTCAGAATTTAAAAAATTGTCAACACTAAATCCCAATTTTTGTCGTTTTTTTTATTGTTCCCAAATTTGAGGCGGTTTTTACTTGCGATTATAGGTACTATAAGGCAAGTTATGTATTCGTAAAAATAATTTTTTTTTTAACAATCAAACATGACATTACGATCATAGAGAACACCAAAAAAGTGGGTCCCGCAATTCAGTCTGTCTGTCTGTCTGTCTAAAAAAATTGTACAGGAACTCCTTCAAATTATAAATAGTATTACATTTGAAGATTTTCGAAAAATAGTTTTTTTTTAATTTTTGAAAAAAAAAAATATTTTTTTTTTTTGAAAATTCAATATTTTTAAAACGGGTGGACATTTTTTTCTGAAATTTTGTTTTTGAATTTATATTATTAAATATTTGAAATGCTCATACCAATTTTTTTTAGAAAAGTTTAAGAAATTTTATATATAAACAATTAATTGAAAAACTTCAAAAATATATTTAGCCGTTTTATTAAGAATCTTTTGCATATAATGTGATCGAACATAGGAGCAAGTACGTGCGATCCAGTCGTGCATTTTTTTTTGTAGTGATAACCGCTTCGTTACGTAACGCGTTACGGCGCCAGTGTGTCCCTTTTTCTCACGCGTACGGAGAACTTATAAAATTTATCAAATTAAGGAAGAACTTTTGAAGCTTTTCTCAAGTTAAACAATTTATATATTAAATAGTTCAACTTAGATTACTTTAAGTTATCACTTCTGTCGGGCGTCCCGATACTTCATGTTTTTTTTTGTAAAAAACTTGACATATTAATATTTATTCCACAAATGTCTGCTCTGTTAAAATGAAAATCGGTTAAAATGTCAACGAGAAAGTTTTAAATAATGTTCACCTTTTTAATTAAAATGTTTAGATTTGTTGACAAAACTAATATATTCCAACTTTATTCCAAAATTTCACAACAAAAAAAATTTTAAAACCTCAAATGCAGAAACCGAATATTTTCTAGATTCAACGATAAATACCAATTTCAGAGCAAGAGCGGTTCACTCCACAATCTTCTAAGATTTCAATTAAGGAACTGAAAGTTGTTCGCCCAATAAATTTATCAGAAAGTAGGAGACCTCGCTCACCGGGTCTGACATTATTATTATTATTAATAATAATGTTAAATATATGCTTGTAAGACCTAAGGTCTTTTAAATGCAAGCTGAATTGCACGGAACTAGTTGAACAGAAAGACATAAAACAACTTGTTCTGCATAGAGATAAGTAAAACTGAGAATTGTTGCTGAACAATCCCAATTTAGATCCAGAAGAAAATATCATAAGTGGACACAATCTCCAAATCCGAAATGTAGAGTGGCTAAAATCTAATAAAAAATTAAAATGCACGACTGGATCACACTTACTTGCTGTTATATAATAGAAATAGATACATATATTTATTAGGTTGTTTTTAACATGACTTTTTTTCTAAAAAAAAATTGGTATGGTAATTTTATAATATTTTATTTAAAAACATAATTTAAAAAAAATCGTAAATCCGTTTTCGAAAAATTAAATTTTGATTTTTTTCAAAAAATCAAAAAATTAATATTTTTAGAAAATGTTGGATGCAGTATCATTAAGAATTTGAAGGACCTCTAGTATACAAATTTTGATCATAACCCTTTAAGCCTTTACTGAAAGAGCCTTTGTGAAAATGGCTCTCAAACATATTGGTAGTTTTAGTGCCCCTTATTCCAATTATAAAATTTGGAAGAAGACTCATGTCTAATTTCTTACGAAAATAGTTCTTGCACAACCCGATTCTTGATTCTTAAAAAGGTAATTTGCCAGGCGTTTTCGAAATTTATCGGGCATTGACTCGACATAAGTATAAATAAATGCCGGCGGTATACATAAATGGCAGCCCTCGGGTCAATTAGCACTGAAGAGTGAGAATTTGAACTTATAAATTAAATTTTGGATATTTTCTCAGGGAGTGTATTAAAAATTGGAAAATTAGGTTCGATAAGTCTTATAAATGAACAATGTATTTTTTACCTCCGGACGTCCTAAAACCATCTCTTCCGTGTGAAAACTAGACAAGAGCCAAGCTACTCCATATGAAGCCTTACAAAAATACCAATGCATCGTGCTCGCGGTCTTATGAATCCGTCGAAAGTCACTGTGTACAAGTAACCGAAGTTCGTAGAGCCATTAATTTGCGTTGAAAAACAAGATCAAGTCTTGGCGTTTCATTTTCGAAAGTTTGTCAATGTCGTCAAATGAACCCCTTCCAATTGATTTATCTCTGATTTTGGACAGAGAAAAACTGTTCCGCATGCAGTTCAATTCGTTAAGAAAAATTAAATATACAGACATTCAACAACTCAGTCCGATTATGCCGAGCCAGTTTGGAAGATGTCGGAACGATGACAAAAGACATTCTGGTTCTAATTAGGAACGTGTTTTCTTCCTGGATTAGGGATCTAGGATCAAAATACGGTTTGACGTATTTTAATTGAAACATGAAATGTCCAATCCGAGCTACGAATTTTATGATCCTATAAATTAGGGTGGGTCAATAAGTCCCTGAAAATTAACACAAATTTTCGTTAACACAATGTGTCGTTAACTTAATGTGTCGTTAACACAATGTGTCGTCAGTTAAATTGAGATCGCCGGGACGAAACGCCAATTTTGTTGGACTAAAGGCCGTTAAAAGCTATTTTGAATCAATAATTCAACAAGTCCACAATATTATAGTGCTAAGTCTTCTACTTGGCTGATGTATTTCAGTAGTATATAGAATTTGTATTATTAAGAAAATAAAAAAAAAATTCTTAGTTAAATTTATCATTTTTATTTTTCTCAAGAATCATTTTGCAGAAAAACATTTTAGTTTAAATAGAAAAAAGTACATTTAACCACTATTTTTTGCTAGAAAACCAAACAATGCTAGACAAATATTTACCATCGATTGTAATCACCCATCACTGATTTATTTAATTTTGGCGATACCGTTCAAAGCTTGAGACGCCAAACGTTCTGGTCGCCTGATTGAGGTCACTACACCAGAAATGGTCGACAAAATCGATGGTTTGATAATTGACGATCGGCGAGTGAAAGTGTGGGAGCTTGATGAGGCCACAGGCTTATCACATGACACAGTGAATTTAATTTTAAATAAATATTTGGATATGCCGCGTTTGCTCACAATTGAAAATAAACGTATTCGTTTGACAACTTCAAAGGTGTGTTTGGCGGGATCTTCGAGAAAATATCGACTAAGATTATGCGCCGTTGCGTAATTGTGGATGAAACCTGGATTCACAATAACACACCAACTCAACACAATGGAATTCTCCTAAGCCGAAAAAGACCAAGTTGGGTTTGATAGCAAACAAGGCCATTTCGAAGGCGACAGTTTTTGGGATGCGCGCGATTTTATTCCCATCGATTACATATGAACATGGGTAAATCGTTGCTGAATCAGTTTCAAGCTCATTTCTAGCAAAAACGGCCAGATTGCGGATATTTTCACCAGGACAAACGCACAGTCGCACAAGTCCGCAGTCGTAATGGCGAAATTATATTAGTTGAACTACTCCCCCATCCAGCATACTCTGGACTATTTCTTGTTTCCAAACATGAAGATATGGCTCGGAGTTAAGAGATTCGGGTCGAATGAAGAGACCATCGAAACAAACGCTTATTTTGAGAGGTTTTAGTGATCGTATTCCTTAAATTGGAGAACCGTTGGATGAAGTATATCGATCTTAAAGGAGGCTATGTTAAAAAAATAAAATGCACGACTGGATCGTACGAACTGGCTCATGTAGCTAACAACTTTTATGTAGCTATTTATGCTTTTATATAACCATTGAGGTTTAGTTAGTTAGGTATAGTTATCCTATGCAGGCGTAAAGTCTATGTAGGTAAGATTACCTCGATTCTTAGTATAATAAATTGTGGAATGGATGATTAAATGAATAGTTACATAGGTACCTACCTACAAATGTATCTTTAAGTCTAAATTATGGATTTTAATTATTTAAGTTACGAGAGTAAAATATATCTATATATTTATATGTATATTAAATTTTGAAAACATTTTTAGAAAAAAAAATTTGAAAGGCCATTTTGAAGATATTATTAATATACATAAAAAATTCAAATTTTAAAAAAAATTCTTTGACTGGTTTTTGAAAAATCGATTATTCAAAAAAAAATAAATTATTAAAAGGTACCCTTTCTCTTCATTAATGCACTGATTTTTTTTTATAAAAATCGTTGGAGCCGTTTTTGAGAAAAATAACATTTTTGTTTTATGAGCAAAAAAAAATGTATGGCAGCTACTGTTATTCGTCGTCTTAAAAAAATTAAAAAACATGTGGGAATATTACCGAAAAAATAATATGTATCAAAGCGTTTAGGCTGCAGACACGAGGACAGACAGACAGACTGACAGACAGACTGACGGAATTGGCGGATCCACTTTTTTGGTGTTATGTTTGATTGTTAGAAGAAAAAAATTTTTTTTTACGAATGCATAACTTGCCTTATAGTACCTATAATCGCAAGTAAAAATGTTTTCACGCCAAAAAGAATATTTTTTATTTTATTTCATTTCGGGGACTTATTGACCACACTAATGTATTTTTTTTTTGTTTAGTAAATATTAGTATTCAATTAACTTAACGAGCAAGTACACGCAACTTATCCAGCATTTAAAAAATTCTGTAGCGATTTTTTTTTACAAACAGTTGCGTTGTTTTGCATTTGTGTGGTTTTCTAAAATTGTTTTTTTTTTTTTTTGTTTGGGGGGGGACTTCCTCTTCCAAACTTTTATTTACTTTTTCCGTTTGCATTGTGGTTTAATTTTTTTTTTTTATTTTTTAGCTAATTATGGCGTTGACTATAGATTAATTACTGTAGATACTTTTTTGTTATCAATATTTGTTCGAATGACAAATGTTTGCCTCTTTAAAAAAAAAAACGTCCATTGTTAAATTCGCCTATCATTTTACACGCGACAAATTCGCACAGTGATTTTAAAAATATCTAATAGTTCGAGATACATACAATGTGATAGCTTATATAAATATAGATACAGATATAATTGAAGTAATTATAATTTCAAAATAATTAGGTATCGGATGTTCACAAATTTATACGAGAGCGGAAGGAAGGAATTTAATTGGAGGCTGGTTACGTGATTTTAATTTTGATTGACAATCAATAGATACATTTTTCCGTATAATAATATTTTATGTTGGCCTTAAATGTCGGCCAAAAAAATTACCCCTTGTGAAAACAGCAATTGCATACGTACAACCTACAACTTTCATTGCATTAGATACTGACAGCTCGATGACTTATTTGACAATGTAGTTGCCTAGGGGTATACTGTAGCATAATACATTGTGTGTAGTGAAGTAGACTGTGTAAAACTTTTAATTTTACATGAGTGTTTTGCTTTTAATTCGGACTTAACCTAAAAAAAACATTAAACTTATTGGCGACTCTTAAAAGGGGGCAATTGCTTGCTGCCAGCTTGTTATAGTTTTCAATCATTACAATCTGAAAACAAGTGTTGTTTTTTTTATGTTTAAATTATTATAAGCCTTCGACTAGAATGTAAAAACCAAAAATTAAGTCTAGGTTAACTTTTTAACACAAAACAAAAAATACATTAATAACACACCTATACGGACACATAAATATAGGGAGGGGGTGGTTACTTTGCTGGCAAAACGTTAAGGTCATCTGTGATTTTTTGTAAGCAGCCATGTGGAAATTTCGCTCTTAATTTTTAACTCGATTAGTCAGGGCGCTTTGACTGCGACTACATGTGTTCACTAACTTTAATAAGATTTGATTATATTCAAGTTAAAGCTTAAAGACGGTTCTTTTAATTAAAAAGAAAATTGTCAAATGTGAGAGCAATGATATTTAGTTGTGAATCACCATAAGATAATCTGGGAATTATGTTTTTTTTGGAAGGTTTTGAAAAAGAAAAATAATAACAATTAAATTACGGGCAATTTGAGACCGTTTAGTCTAGAGTCTAGACTTAAGATTGCCAAAAAGGTTTTTGAACATTTAAATCAATTATAAAATATTTTCTTAGTCTTTTTTTTTAAATAATTAGGTTTGTATGAAAAAAAAATTAGAAAATGTTGACAGTTTATGGGGGCCATGTTGCTTTATAAGTTTTTAATTTTCCTATTTATTTTTATTTGTCAGACACTAAAGACACACTACCATGGTAAGATATAGCGTCGAGCAATACGTGTTTAAAAAACAATCAGCCAACACGCTTAAGTCAATGAACCTCAAAATCTGCTGAAAAAATGTTCGCTGTCAATGAGAGTGTGCAAGAGAATATAAATATGTTTGTCGTTCAAACTAAACAACATCAGCAAATTTATTTCACCGATTTCGGCGAATTAATTTGGGTTCAACGTTGATTAACTTATAATCCGAGGTACAGCAATTTCAACTCACCGATTTTAGCTCAAATACTTAATCTCACCGATTTGCCTCAGAAAATTTCGGCCATCAGGACGAGATATAAGAAAAGAATGAGTCAAGGTTCGAAAGAAAAGAGACTATAGCGTGAAATGATTCACTGTATGCCTTTTTTTAATTATAAGATCATTCCTCAATTCAATGGGACGAAATTTTTCACGATAAGACTTGAGGAAATAATATTGCTGACTGATTTTTTAATTAAATTACTTTGGCCTGTTGGCTGATACGAATCATAAATATTATATATTGTGTTCAACTTAAAAGAGCGTAAACTGTCACATAAGTTCTTAAGTAGAACTTAAATGCTTAAGTTGTGAATAACCAAACGGGTCTTAATCTATTTATTTAACGTAACGTGCTGACATGAAATACTTTATGATGTGTATACTCTACATAGATTGACACTTATTTTACAAGAAAAACTAAATCTTGTCACACTCACGTCGCGTTTTCTTATCACATTCATTCAATTAAAAAAAAATAAAGAATTCTTCCAAACACATGGCAATGCTATTTTGGATATGTCAGCGGAATGATTAGTAGGGGAAACCGGGGCTAGAAGAAACAGGGGTAAAACGTAACAGCTCAAAATGAAAAGGTTCCCCTGAGAATTAAGAAACGCATGAACGAGAAAATTGTTCGTCTACTTCAAAGCTACCGTTAAGTATACTTTAGCGGTAAAGAGGACATCCTAAGGAAAAGTTATAAGGGAAGTGCCCAAAATTGATAAGTTTGTAACATTATTTTTTCTTTGTATTTTTGGTATTCCTCTTCACTCTGAAGATGTATAGTTCTAGTTGTTTTTTTTTTATAATTATTTATGTTTTGGTTAATTTTATGTAAGTAGTTGAGCAACGAATGGTTTTCGGTTTTTTATAACTTGAGTGATTTGTGCTAAATCTCATGGTGGCGCCAGTTGTAACATTTTTGTGGGGTAAGTTGTAACAAATAAAACCAGACTTCGTTCATGTTTTCAAGTTAATTTTTGGGAAATAAGACGTTTTGTTTCTTTTTTCTTAATTTTGTATAAAAAGAAAAAAGTCCATTTGATGTATATCGTTGTTAACAAAAGGTTGAAGAGAAAAGAGGTCGGTCATGTGTTTTTCTGGCTGGCTAATTAGTTAAATTCGAATGCATATAGCTATGTATATCTAATACTGGTTTTGGAATATTTAATTACGTTCCTAATTTTTATGTGACTAAATTTTTCAAAAAAATTAGTATTGATTTAGTTTTTTTTTGTAGGAACATTAAAAATTAATTAATTAATTAAATTTGTGAATTAATACAAATATTTTTAAATTTTAATATAAATTTCATAAGTTTTGCTGATGTATGGGCTATATTTTTTGTTGTTAATCTTATTTGTAAATTGATAGTTTCTTTAAAAGAAGATTACAGTTTTTGTTACAATTTACCCCGGTCTATGTTACAACTTTCCCCGCATATGAGGTAAGTCGTACCAACACGTTTTTTTTTGTCTAAAAGTCACATTTTTACAAATTCGGATGAGTATTTTTTTGGCTGTTTTATTGGATTTCGTAGCTGAAATATTGCTATTTATATAGAAAAAAGTTTTGGTTAAATAATTTTCGAAATCTTAGAAACAGCATTAATTTTAGTAAGACGTGCTACTTTTAGCCCCGGTCGCCCCTACTCGTATAAGACAATGCTGGTCTACGTTTGCCAACAATTTGGTTTTGTTCATTCGGTGTGTGTTTTTTTTTTTATTTTAGGAAATTTACTTGTTTATGTAGTTTTGTTTTATAATCTACATGCGCTCAAGAGATTCCACCCTTTAAATGTTTGAACACAGCGCGGCCGTGAGGTTAAGGAAGAGAAAGAAGGATATGAAAGATGTGTGGCGCGATGTTCTGAGACTGGAGGTGGTTGTTGTCTCAGATTTTATCTCCAGGAATGGCGGCTGAACTAATGCCGAGAAGTTTCCGTGTATTATTTATCTATGTCCCTTATAATTCGCATTATTTTTTATTTGTTGTCATCGGTATACTAGTTTTACTCAATCACATGTTGTTAGTGATATGCCTAAACAGCGTGTAAGGAGTAAATCAGCAGCTCATAGTATGACAGTTATTTTTAGAATTGTTTTTTTAATGGAAAAATAAGAGGACAAAGACTACGGCAGGAATCGAACCATGAGGTTCACATGTGAACACACAACTATCGCTCCACAGCGGGGATATTTTTTATTATTATTATTTTATTTGCATTTGTACGGAATATTCTGAAACACCCTGTACAACTTTTTTTGTTCTTTAATAATTTTTGCATGATAAAAAAAAATGTAACAACAAAAAAGTGAATATGGATAACAAGAACAAAAATAAATTTTTCTTTAAGTTTGGGAAAAAGTATCCATTTAAGTAACAAAATATGCATTTTTTTATTCAAACAAAAGTAATCAAAATATCAATACAAAAAATAGAAACAATTCATGGAATGTGCATGAGCAATTGTTTTTTACTCAAAACCAAAAATACTAAATTAAAAAAAAAACGCATATGTTTTTATTACAATTCCCATTCTGAAAGCTTGAAATAAGTAATAAGATAATTTCTTAGATTATTGGAGCTCCAACCATTATTACATTATAAGTCAATGAACTTAAAGGTTTTGCAAGCACTTTTGCATAAATGGGCCACTGTGCGCGCGTCGTTTGTTCGGCGAGTGGGTGGCAAACTGAATCCGATTTCATCGACGAAGGCCATTTTTTGGTGAAAACCAAATTGTATTTTTGTGGATCGTCGATCGGGTTGCGAAATTTCGACGGTGCCATTGCCATCACTCACGTTGGTGCTGGGAATGTCAAATTCATCTAACAGAACTCTGCTAAGTGACACACAGCTGATGCCATAATAAGTACTTAACTCGTGTCATTTAATGCATCGTGAACTGACTTCCAACATCGTACGATTTTAGCTCGAGTGACAGGTCTATGTAAAAGGGCAACAAAATCAACAAAGCTCAAATGGATCTTGAGCTTTGCACCAATGTCATAGATAATTGGCTTCTTGGATTTAAGCCACCTAGCAAAACGTTCTCCGTCATTTGGAAGATGGCATATTCCACAAAAAATTTCGATGACATACTTTAGCATATATTCGTTCTTATTGGAAACAAAAATCACATATTAGCTGAAATATTTATCAAGAGTTAGTTCATGAACTAAATTTTGTTATTAATAAAGTTGAAATCTAAACTCTTTCCGTTGTGTGAATAATTTGCCTAAATGCACATAAAGGCATCTAAGAGACTGCGTAAAGTTACGGTGTCTCTAAGAGCCGAAATGTTATTCATAAAAGTTGTGTAACGTTGAATAGTCATTGTAAGCTATTATGAGTCCGAAAACGTTTAAGTTATATGAATTTAAGCAACATTGAACAGAGCTTTTATAAAAGTGTACTATTCAACCGTTAAAAATGTTAATGCTTTCTATTGAATGCTGTTTACAAAGTTCAATCGACATCGTTAGAGCTGTTTTTTTTTAACGAAATTTTGAAGAAGGATAGCTTAAATCCGATGTAAATGAGCAAACCGGTGAAAAACACTTAAAGTTCTTTTATATGAAACCAATGCTAATAACATCAAGTTAAATAAATTTTCTCTTAAAACGACAGACTTAAATTTTTTTGTGAAATGCTGGTGAAAACAAAATGGTAGTCACCTCCTAGAGAATATTATATTTTCAATATTAAATCATAAAAAACAGCAACGCTTTACTTTAAAAAAGCATTACTCAACTATAACTTGTGTATCTATTTAGCACACCCTGTATGTGTTATTTCATTCTTGGTGCCAGTATGAAAACAAGTTTAACTAATAAAGTGTAAGAGGTCATTTTAAATGTGAGGCCTATCAAGTTGTGTCCATTCCATGATATAGGTATCATGTTTGTTTGTAAGAGTAATCCTTGTATAATCCAAATGCAAAATGTGACTTTTCATTTCTGCCATTTTCATCAAATCTGCTGGTGAAGCTTTTACAAGAACATACATTTCAAAATTCTCATTATTCTGTTTTCTTTTTAGATCTTCTTTATTATTTAAAAAAAAAACACAATCAGCGACAACTCTGACGACAATCACTCGGATATCCTTTTATCTCTTCACCGGAATCAAAAATTCTGGTCTTATGCCAGAATTTAAACAAAAAAAAAAACTGATTGTCATACAAAGGATCTATCCGTTCTCACCGAAAACAAATTTTTAAAATAAAAAAAAAAACGAGCACAAACAAACGAATACAGTCATTCTGAGGGTTCACGACCTCAGACACACATCAGGAATAGACCAGACGACGACTACAACTAAGGCGACGCCGACGACGACGACAACGACAGGATACGACCACGGCAAGGGGCAGTAGCAGCTAGCTGCTGCTGGCTGCTGCAACTGCTGTTAAGAAATGTATGCAAAGTCCAGGCACTGCAATTTACCCATTGCATACAACTACGAGCATAAATCCGAAAAAAAAATATTTTTTTTTATTAATTGGAAGATCTACGGAATTTATCGAAATTGCGCTTTTTTTTTCTTTCACATTTCTCCCATCATCGTTTAGTGTGTATCCTCTTTTTTTCAGTTTAATTAGAAACACAAATTAGTAGTAATAAAATTTTCCAAACTTTTTTCAATTCTCGACCAAGGGGATTTTTCCGGGGAGCACTTTTGACAGGATATTTTTGTACTAGATTTTCACACGCATCATTTTATTTTTTTTCTCTATGGGAAAGGATATTTTTTCCTCTTCTTCTTATTTAATTTAAAAAAATTTTGCAAACCTTTTATTTTTAAATGGATTTCTTTTATTTATTACCGGAAAAATATTTTTTTTATTTCGATTTATTGCTTTTCTGAGTTTAATCCATAAGAAAGGATTCTGTGTGTATAGTACAAAAAACTTCGAGCGATACAATCTATCTATATATAACATTTAAGCGAAAAAACGATAAACTATTACAAAATACACACAAAAACGCTGCACGATGAAATAAAATACGCCATCGGACTAATATAACAAAATCACAAGACCACAAACATCAACAGACTGTCTATTACTAACAAAAATACGCTTCTCTTTTTCAGTACAAAAAAATAGAAAATAAAAGAAAAACAGCACGCTTTTGCCCTCTCAGTCGTCTAGGGGCTGTGTCTTTTCGTTCGGAATTCAAATTACCATTTCAGAATCGAGAATCTATTCTAAGAGAGTGAATACAACAATTGAAGAGATGACGTCGACGAAGACGCACGCTGGCAAGAGAGTAAATGTCAGATTACCGACTCTGTAATGTATACAAACAAAATTTAAACGAGTTAAAAAAAAATATACAGGAATTAACCGCTGCTGCACTGCAACTAACGGCATTCCGTTGTACTAGAAGAACAAAATATGAAAAATCCATAAATTAATACCTGCCTACAAGAACCTCTACAACTTGGGAAAACTCTTAAAAGTAAAGTGTCTCCATCTCCACTAAGCCAAGCACCGAACTAAAAAAAAAAAATACAAGAACACTCTTTCTACGAAGCACAATATAGGTAGGTACTTGACATTTGTTATCAAAATCAACCCCTTCTCCAAACAACATACTTGATGAGGAAAAATATTGGTGTAATAAAATGTCAACAGAAAAATGTAAGGAATAACAAAAATGCACAATGGAATTCAAAATATGCTCTTCTTCCTCTCTTGTGCCGGACGCGAACGGAGCTTGGGATACAGAAATATCTATATGTAAAATCGTAGAATATTCTATAGGAGAGCTTTTGATTTATCGGGTCAAGCTTTTGAATGTTGTTTTTTTTCTTGTTGTTTTTTTAGTGTCGAAATGTAATAGAAGTAAATAGTGTTGGTTTATTCAGATTTTTTTTTTTAGCTTAATAAGATGGCGTATAGAGTTGCCGTATGTCATATTTTAGAGGTTTTTTTTAAGATTGGAATATTGTTAGGAAGATTTTTGTATTTTTTTTTTTTTTATATATAACTTTGCATGCGCTCAAGGGATTATGAATACCCTTTTATATGATTTTTCTTAACACAGCGCGGGCATCCGGTGGAAGAAGAGGAAGAAGGATAGGAAAGATGTGTGACGCGATGTTCTGAGACTTGAGACTAGAGCTGGTTGTTGTCTCAGATTTACCTCTAGGGATGGCGGCTGAACTAATGCGGAGAGAATTACCGTTTCTTATTTATTTATGTACCTTATAATTCGCATTATTTTATTTGTTTCATTGTCATATTTTATGGGTATGTTAGTTTACTCAATCACATGTTGTTAGTGTTATGCCTGAACAGCATGTAATGAGTAAACCAGCAACTTATTTTATGACAATTTTTAGAATGATTTTTAATGGAATATAAGAAGACATAGACAACGGCAGGAATCGAACCTGCAACCCCGGGGTTGACAGGCGAGCTAACAACTATCGCGCCACGGCCACCCCCTAATAATACAAAATTCTATATACGACTAAATTAATCAAAAATTTTATAGACTGAAGGTCGTAAAAGGCTCTTCTGAATCAATTTGAATTTTGATTTGATTGAAATTGCATGTCTTCTGTTTGCCAGCCCAGATATTGCTCGCCGGTTGATGGCTGGTCTTACCATGGTCTTTCGAAAGAAAGCACAAATACTCAGTAACAAGGTCTCTAGAACCTGACGACAAAATCTGTATTTCTTATATAAAAAAAAAACACACTCTTCTCTTACAACTTAAAGATTTAACTACACATTTTTGAGTTGCTGTTAAAATTGTAGATTACCACATGTGTTATTCTGGTCTATCGTCTGAGAAGCTACAAAAGGGTCAACACAGCAGGTAAAGCTCTGCTGATGGATCAAACTCTTACGGCAATGAGAACACTGCTGTCTTAGATCGACCTCTTAACATTGCCATAAGATAGTCTATAGCAATAAATACCCGGATTTTCTACTGAAGCATCTTAGATTACTTGTTGGGAGAAGTTCCACAGACAAAATTAATAATCTAGAATATTTGCCTTCAATACGAACTGGCACAGCCTGATGATAACTTCTTTTGATATGAACAGTTTTAGTGTATTTCCTAATATTATGATATTTTGAGGCGTAAGTGGGTGTGAACTGTGTTATGCAAACAAAAAAATTAAGCACAGTGAATTCACCATTCAATTTGTGGTATATTAGCTGCGTTTTATAATCTACGGGTCTGGGTCGGAATTATTTTTTAACACGTATTACAAAAACAACACGAGATCCAGGTTTCTATCTGGGTTTGCAAATATTAGTATTAAATTCGGCGAACAAAGGGTACATTTAAGTACAGATCGTTTTATTTTCACGGGGTGAACCATATGGGTTTTTGGCGATAATAAAACTCGGCTATTAACACATATCACGCTACAACATTGTAAGTAGCCAAAACTGCGGCGACGATGTTTCCATTCGGTCATCTGCCTATTGGTGTGAAACCAAACATTGTTTAAGAAACCATTTCAGAAACACTTCAGAAACATTTCAGTAATGTTTTGCAATTTTGCATTTGAAAAAAAAAATCGAACTTGAGATTTTCATCAAACTTATAAACAAACTACAGGCTGAAGCGATTTTCTTCAAACTTGGTATTTTAGGTGATTATTTAAAGTAGATTGCATCGATTTTTTAGGCCCTAAACTAACGGTACTTGCCATACAATTTTTTCTACCATCTTACATTTTGAACAACGGCTCTAGCGATGTTCATAAAAAAAAATGCACGACTGGATCGCACGAACTTGCTCTTATGTAATCGTATGCAAAATAATTCTATTAAAAATCTAAATATATTTGTAAAGTCGTGTTTTACTTAATTTTGTATATATGTATACAAAATTTCTTAAATTAAAAAAAAAATTAGTATGAGAATCTTAAATATTTAATAATATAAACTTAAAAACAAAAGATTAAATCGGCTTAACCAAAGAGAAAATAATTCAAAATTCTGAAATAAATACTTAAACTAATTTGAGCTCAAAAAAGAGTAAGCAATTTTATTTCTTGGATAAATTTGAATTTATGAAAAAAGAATTTTAAAAAAGATTTTTTTGTAACTTTTAGAAAGCATTTTAAAAAAAATTAAAAAAGCCAATTCATAGGTTATTAAGCAAATATAACTATAAATTTTGAAAAAAAAAAATTAATGAGCAGTTTTCAAAATATAAATTTGTAAATGCTTTAAAAATACAAAAAAATATAAATAAAAATATTGGTATGCAGTTTAAATAAGGCTACCTATATACACCTACATATACATGTATCTGTGAAATTTTGAAAGAATCGGTTAAGCCATTTATGAGATAGTCGAAAACAAATAAAAACTGGTCCTATGGAAAGTACCGTTTTTAGACATTTTTGATTTTTTTAACCATATGATCGGTAGTATCTAAGAAGCTATACTGATTTTTTTTTTTTAATCAAAATCGTTAGAGCCGTTTTTGAGAAAAATAGGCTTTAACTTAACGGTTATATGGTAAGTACAGAAATTTTTTGAGCTAAAAAAATTTCAATTTCCCCTCTGCACAGTACCTAAAAACTCTATATTCAAAGTGTGAAGCAATTCGGCCCACCCACTTGGGAGGTAGGTATACATACAGACAGACATACAGACATATGTACATACAGATGAACAGAATTTTTAGACCATCTTTTTACGTCTTCGCTATCATCGTAATGTCATGTTGTCTTTTAACGGTACCTGCCATACAACCTTTTTTGTTTTGGACTTTCTAATAAACGGCTCAACGGATTTGGATCAAAATTTTTGTATAGATATTATGTCCTTCAAATTCCAAAAATTTTAAAATTTTCAAAAAAGCTTTTTTTAAGGATTCAATTTTTTTTAGATTCAATAAATATTTCGAAAAAAGGTGGACAATTTTTTTTTTTGAAATTCAGTTTTTCAATTAATATTATTAAATACATAAAATTTTCATACTAAAAAAAATGTTTAGAAAAAAAATTACGAAATTTTTAATATAAAAAATTAAATAAAAAGACTAAAAATCTATTGAGCTGTTTCTACTAAAAATCTTGTGCTTAAGATGAGATCGAACTTTTTTTTCTGATGTGGACACTTCAAGATACGTTTCTGAAAAGTTGCTTTATTTTCCATTTTATGTACCCAGTTTTGTGCTTGAAGATGGATTTTAATGAAATAGCACTGATAGCGTCATGATTTATAATTTTGACAAAAAATCACACTCTTCCCGACATTTTTATTTTTTCTAAATGAAGAATCACTTACTCAGGCTCTCTCTATCTTTGTAAATGCTTGGGAAACGAAGAAAGTTTACCGTTCAAAATAGGAAACAGAGAAAAATTGCATATCTATAACCATTTCAGAAATGTCTCTTTGTTTCTGAAATGCTTCTTAAATGGTTCAAATGCTGTTTCTTTGGTGTGTACACACATTTAGAAATAAATCAGAAATAGGAGGTAACAGTTAAACTTCGTAGTCAATTTTATTTTAATTCTGATATTTTTTTATAATTTTCAATACGTAATTGAGAATTTCCACATTGGATAGATAGCGTTAAGTAAAACAGGCTCTTTCTAAATTTTAAGTGGAAGAGATTTGTGTTCATACTGATTTATCGAAATAACTTATTAATGTTGTCAATATTTTAAATGAAATTCTTCGTCCTTCTTGTCAAAATATAAGGAAAAGTGATTTTTTTCACATAAGCCTCCTTCATCTCTTAGAATTTTACTGAAGGTTTCCCTTCAGTTTTCTGAAATTAGAACTAGACCACTAGCGCTCAGAAACTTGAACTCGTTAAATAATCTTGAGTTTTGGTGTGTTGGAAAACATTAAATGGTGTAGAGATTTTATTTTGATAGAAATTTTAAACCTCTAGAACAAAATTCAGAAGGGGCCCTTAACAAAGCGTCAACATCATTAAAATTCACAAAGCGAATTTTTATAAAGCAAATAGATTCTATATACAAAGGATACAGTCAGATTTATTACTGACCAGATCCTGCTTTGAATGTGCGTATGTTAACATGTCCCAACTACGTAGTCTTTTCACAATGATATAATCCTGACATCATTTCTTTTGTCATTGAAAACTCCTAAAAGGACATCGACAATTTTCGAATCATATCTGTCTATGACTAATATTTTATTCTTGCTTTTTTTTTGGTCTGCGCATCTTTAAAACAAAAATTGCTTCTTATAAATTGATAGGGAATTGTGGTAGAATGACAATAACTATAGTCAATGAATTGTTTTAAGTCTGGAGTAAAAAACTAATCGGAATTAACATGCGGCTGAAAAGTCAACACTATTCAAAAGTTTTTACGTTTTAAAAGTAGGACATCCGCCCTGTATGCAGGTGGCAATATGTACCGTCATACATCCTTTTTACCTTAGACCTATTTCTAACTAATTAGAGCTGCTAAATACTTTATGAATGAAAAGCAGCTGTTTTGAATCAACGTCATACATAGCTTAAGGCTCTAATTCCAACGACTCGAAGTACTGCATGGTACATATTTTTATTTATGCTTAAAGGAAATCCACAAGGATAGGTTGGTTGAATATAAGAAAAAATGAAAGCTTAAGAGGGTGTTTCAGAATATCATGTTAAGTATTACTTTAAAAAAAACTGCACGCATGTATCGCACGTAATTGGTTTTATGTTTGATCACATCGTAGGAACAAGGTTCTTAGTAGAAACAACTTAATATATTTTGAAAGAAGTTTTTTACTTATTTTTTTTTTGTTATACAAAAATATCTTGGTATGACAATTTTAACTATTTAACAATATAAATTTATAAACATACTTTCAAAAAAATCGGCCACTCATTTTCCCAATATTGATTTTTTTTTAAACAATTGTTTCGAAAAATTTGGTCAGCAGTAAACAAAATTAAATATTTTGGTACAAATCGGTTTAGCCAATAATGAGAAATTCGAAATACAAAATAGCAGTTCTATGGTATTTTTATTCTAAGATTTATATTTTTGCTACAAAAAATTGGATGCCAGCAACGTATTTATATTTTCGGGGCTAAAAATACAATCTTGAAAAAGAACCTAGCAATCATATAAGATGCTGAAGTACAAAGTTTGAAGGAAATCGCTTCAGCGGTTTAGTCTGTAGATCCACCTACAGGCTTTGAGCAGGAACTATCTTGGCTCCGTAATAGGTGTCATAACTGGACACTGCTTAATTGGCATACACGCTAAAAGTCTTGGCGTATATTCTCCAATGACTTTTGCAGAAGTTGTTTGGAAGAGGAGACAATCTCCCATCTTCTTTGCTCGTGTCGTGCTCTCTCCCAAGGACGTTGATTACACCTGGGTAAATACTCATTCGATTACCCCGGGGATCGAAGACACATAGAGATTCACCAGCTAAACCGCTTCATTAGAGGTTCCAATTGGTTTACGAGCAAATATCTCTTCATGTGGTACCACAATGGACCTATCTAAGGCCTAGGTGTGTCAGTCGTTTTCCTGAAACCTAACCTAACCTCAACCTACAGGCAACCAGAATTACGGAGCTCATAGTTTTTAGTTCTCTAGCATCGTAATAGCGAGTTTGATCAAAGTCTCGAGTTTGATCAGAAAGAAATAAAATGCACGACTGGATCGTACGAACTTGCTCTTGAAGTTAACAACTTTAATGTAGCTAACCATTGAGGTTAAGTTAGTTAGGTGTAGTTATCCTCTGCAGGTTTAAAGCCTATGTAGGTAAGATTACCTAGATTCTTAGTATAATGAATTGTTGAATGGATGATTAAATGAATAGTTACATAGGTACCTACCTACAAATGTATATATAAATCTAAGTTATGGATTCTAATTATGTAAGTTAGGAGAGTAAAATGTATCTACATATATGGAACCTAAGTATGTAAACATGTACATATAATAATGAAAATGAAGGACGTAGGTGGCAGGTAGCTATATACATACAACTTCATAATTTAGGTGCAATATGCATACATAAGATTCATGTGATTCTTAAAACACATATGTACATATAAATATATGAGGGCCTACAATGTATTTAGTATTCAGTGGCGTACGCAAAAATATGTAAAAAGGGAAATAAATGGATAATACACATACTTAAATATTTTTATATTGCCTTTTGAATTCATGGATAAATAACAATATATCAAAAAAAAATCAAAAACCGTTGGAGCGGTTTTTTAATAAATTCATTTTTTATGTATACAATTTTGAAAACATTTTTAGAAAAACAAATTGAAACGCCATTTTGAAGACATTATTAATATACATATAAAAATATCATTTAAATAATATTCTGTGACTGGTTTTTGAAAAATCGATTTTTCAAAAAAAAAAAATTATTTATTTTTTAAAAATCGAAAAACTTTTTTTTTTTGAAAATTTGAGTATGCAGTTTTATTAACAATTTGAAGGAGCATTTGTATAAAAAACATTGAGAAATTCGAAAATATGAAAAGTGGTTCTTTGGGAAGTACTGTTAATAAGTACGCAACAAGAAATATTTTTATACTTTAAAGTGAACTGTACTAATTTAAGAACACACAATTTTTTTTATAAAAATTTTTGGAGCCGTTTTTGAGAAATAATATTTTTCTTAACGGTTTTTTAACATTAGTATGGGACGTACCATTGTTTTTTTATTTAAAAAAAATAGTTTTTTTAACTATTCAAGATAATGTCAAAAAACCCCTAAATATGAAGTTTTGAAAAAATCTATTGAGTCGTTTTTGAAATTTTGAGTTTTCAAAAAAAAAAATAATTTCCAAAAAAAATTTTTTTTTTTTTAATTTTGGTATACAATAGTGTTTAAACTTTCTAGGAGCTTCTACGTAAAAAATTTCAAAAACTCAAATTAACCGTTTCCGAGAAAATCGAAAATAAAAAAAAAAATGGTTCTAACAATTTTTTTCCAAAAAAAAAAAAAATAGTGAATGATACAGTTTCCCTTCATTAATGAACTGATTTTTTTTTATAAAAGTCGTTGGAGCCGTTTTGGAGAAAAATTAGATTTTTAGTTTTGGCAAAAAAAATGTATGGGAGCTACTGTTATTTGTCGTCTTAAAAAAAATGAAAAAAAAAACGTGTGGATATTACCGAAAAAACAATATGTACAAAGTTCGGAGCAAATATATCAAAGCGTTTAGGCTGTAGACTCGATGGCAGACAGACAGACAGACGGAATTGGGGGCCCACTTTTTTGGTGTTCTCTATGATCGTAATATCATGTTTGATTGTTAGAAAAAAAATTTTTTACAAATACATAACTTGCCTTATAGTACCTATAACTGCAAGTAAAAAAGTAAACGCAACATTTTTAAAATAATACATATATTTAATTGATTTTCCTTTTATTCTAAAATTCATGAATTTTTCAGCAAAATTGACAAGTTTCAGAAAAAGACAAGAAGTCCACAAAGTGACAATAATGCACAACTTGTGTTGCAGAAAATTTACGGATGCCGCCGGTGAGTCGAAATCCACCGACAATAAATCATGGACGATTTTTTCTTAAATTTTGTTTTTAAGTTTATATTATTGAATATTTAAAATTGTCATCCCATTTTTTTTCTTTGAAAAAAATTTAGGAAATTTTTTATATAGAAATTTAAGTTAAAAACGGCTTTAAAAATATATTTAGCCGTTAGAATACAATGTGATCGAACATATGAGCAAGCACGTCCGATCCAGTCGTGAATATTATTTATATTCTGGCTATAAAAATAAAAAACTCTAACAAAAAAAAATTCAAACCTTGGTAGCGACCTCTAAATGTCATTTAAAAAAATCAAAAAAAAAAATACTGAAAACTTTCCAATGGTATATAATAAAATTACGTCGTGGCCCGGGAAATTAAAGAAAAAAATGTTGTCTTAGGAATAAGGACCACCCTAATATGTATGCATCGCTGAAAATGATCCAAATATAAGACACCCACTGTACATTGTGTGCAATCTCTGACAGAGATGAGGAAAAAAAGTCAAGTATTTTTTAATTTAATTATTATTAATTTAATTTTAAGCTTATGTCTCACTTCAAACAAAAATACTGAAGTGGGACATAATTCCAAAATTTGGTTTTGGACTTTTGTCCCACCAAAGTGTGAAGTAAGAATTATGTTCCTTTCATAAATAAACATGAATTGCATTGGTAATGATGTAGAATTGTCCTTTTCTAAATAGAAATAACAACGAATGAAAGGGAAATAATATCGAAAAAAAGTCCTTAATGGAAATAAGACCCAAATGTTGATCGCCTATTACCAGTTTTGTAGGAAATAGAGTCGACTAAAAAAAAAAACAAAAAACAAATTTGCCTCTATTTTCATTTTTTTCTTTGCGGAATAAAAGCGATTCGATGTTGTTTCTGTTGGTTTTACGTAATAGGACCCAATGGACCCAGCTATGGACAAATGTGAACTCACGTCTGCCTACATTTTGCAATTTGTCTATTGATTTTTAAACCTGTTAAATTAATTATAAGCAAAAAACTTTTTACTCTCGAAGGTAAACTTATACAAACTTAATGATGTATTTGTGTAAAGTTTCCAAAAACAATAATCCACCAGGCATGGATAGGGGGTCAAGCCTGGTTGAGAATGGCAGCCATTATCTCAAAACCGAATACAATCTGCAGCTTTGGCTTTTCTTTTGCTTTCCACCAAAAACTAGTTTTCACATCTGTCGACTTTTAATTAGTTCCAACGGATCGGAGGTACAGAGGTACGAGTACAGAGCGAACGCAAACATTTCTTATTTATCCACGCTGAAGCACTTTGTCTTTGAGTACTCAAAGCTTAAAATTTTAATTAATTCTCCCCGACATGAACTATATATGATGGTGATGATGATGATGATGATGAATGATGATGATGATGAGGATGATGGTGGTGTTGTGGTGGTGCTATGGAACCATGAGCACAAGGCTTGTGGTACATCTGCAGGATACTGACTGATGTGCAGCAGCTGAAACAAAAATCCTTATTCACGTGCAGTCTCTATGTATTATGCATTGTTTGTTGTTTAAAAAAAAAAGATAGACGTATCGTTGTGGTGTTTTTGGAGTGTGGTACCTTTAGAACCAACAATTCTATTTAGACCAGCGAGCAGCGAGCACAGCGCGACCTAGACTATAGAATCCATTATGACCCCTTCTACATGTGGTGAGGTGTGTTCGGAGGAAAGAAAACTGGTATTTTCTTTATTGATTTTTCTTTCAACTGAATGACGTCATTCGTAGGCTGATTCAATTTGCCTATACAACCACAACTGTGTCGTTGCTCCTTCATCAGTGAGTCAGTAAGTTGAGTCCGACATTTGAGTATAATAAGACAATTATGGTCTCATAAAATATATATACCAACCCAAGGTAATAGCTTTATTAAGAGGGATCATTAATATCCTTGCTCGACGTCATATCGCATATCGTGTCAAGAGAGTGTAACGGCGGGCGGCGCTAGACAGAGGGGATGGATTTAATTGATGATAGCACGAAAAGAGTTATAATTTTTGCAAATCCTAGGTCATGGATTATGAGTTTACTTAAGGGAATGGAGTTTTATGGACTTTCTGATGCATTGCCTCTCTGGCATGCATCAAAAACAATGAAAAGAGTATTACAGTAAACTAGAAATATATGCAAGTGTTTGGACAAGAGTGAAATCCAAGCTAATCCCATTTGAAAGTTATTTATATAGCTTGGTCGTAAAATATCCTTTTTATTATTATTTTTCCCAGCACAGAAATTGTGTAAAGCTTTTTGTTTCATTGTTTTGATTTTGAATGAGAACTCTTGGATAGTCAACTCGAATTTAGTACATTTTATAACACTAAAATTAGGAGTTGTAAATTCAAAAGGATGTACAAATATCCTTAAAGCTAGACGGATGATTTTACATTTTTTGTTGGTTGTTTTGGCAATGAAGAAAAAATCGATACTAATATTTGTATACAAAAACTATTTGACAGGCCAAATTTAAATTATCGTTTGATTCTTTAAAGTTCGTTCATTCGTTCCACGATACTGTAAATAGCTTTTAGGTGTGCGTCTGCAAATTTTAAACTGCCTCGTTGATCGTCGCTGTTTAAAATACACAGAGTTTACCTTCTACTGAGCCGCTTGCACATTATACCAAATTCCCAAAGTATTCATAATTTTGCACCTTACTGTATTCAACATTGCTGAACCACACTATAACTAAGATAGATGACATGTTAAAAAATTCTTAAGCTAATAAATGTTAAATCCTCATATTCGAATAGTAGATTGCGGGTAGTTGGTGTAAACATAAAAATATATACTTCAGTTTCTGTAAGAAATGGTGTCCCTCAGGGATCAAAGTTAGGGCCACTATTATTAACACTGCTAATAATGTTCTTTTCAAGAGATGATTCATTCCTCTATTATCATTTATGTATATACAACAGTAGTCTATTAATTAATAAATAATATTTGTTTTATTGTGAAAATGGTTCTTGGCTAAGATAATAATCCTATAGATGGCGCTAAAAGTCAAGGTTTTTAAGAAGGAATACTGTATTCAGTGAACAAAAGGACTCATATTCATACTTTCATGGGCTCTAAAAGACATCCTAGCAATATTTCAGTATCAGAAATTTATCATTGTGGACAGAAAAATACAAAACTTTTGGAACCAATAAGTGCCGCTATATTCCAGTTATTGGAAACATAGTATTTCTACACTCTCAAAATTCAAAAAATAAAAAGACAAGTTTTCGTATATTTTATATCCGTTCAAATATGCGCCTTGAATTTGCTACCCATTAGATAGGTCGTATACATTTTGCCAACCTTGTGGGCAGTTATTGTTAGCATTTTATTTGCATTAACCAGCAATATTCCGGAAGGAAGAATTTTAAAGGCATTTTATCGCACAATCTCCATGATGATAATGACGATTATACCAATGCCAGTTTCCTTTTGACAAGGGCAATAAAAAATGGGCGTCATTGTAGAGATGATTTTTAAGCATAATTCGAGGGTATGTGAAAATTGCATTGAAAAATATCACATCCAGGAATATGTGCAGAAAGACTGAAAAAATGACCATATAGTATGCGATCCATCAGAAAGAACTCAATATAACGTACAATGACTAGGCCGTTGGAATCGAACTTGAATTTGCCAACTACTTCGCACCATCGGACCTGGTATTCATAGACGAAGTCGAGACATCCATCCAACGGATTCTTCTGCAGCCAAATCTGGAATAAATTCAGTTTGATGACACTTATCCAGCAAGTGATCTAATGAAGAACCTTCAATTTTGCAATCTGGAGGATATGTCAGATATCATAAACCGAACTCAAAAGGTTTCCACAGCATCAGTGAAGATATTTCTTGCAATTATCGTAAAAATTTGCTAATTTCTCTAGCCAAAACTGTGGCAATCCTGAAAAAAGGCGCTGACAAGAGTGATATCCCCTTTCAACAGATAATCAAGTTTCAGGAAGACGCCAGCAGACTTCAGACGTACTACAACGAACATAACATTATCCCCGATATGTATGTAGTTTTGGGTTTCTTGTAGGACAGTCGACTCTGCGTTTTGTCTGAAGTTCCAGCCTGACGTCACTATCAGCTAAATATAGAGAAATCATTTGACAACTTGTTGATAGACGGTCTTATCCAAAAGCTTTTATGATTTTGATTTTTTTTTCGACCATTAAGTCGCAGCATTTTCGACTATTAGAAATGATAGGACATCCAGATCAGCCCAGCTAAATCGAAACTGGTGGTTTCAGAAGACCCGTCTTCAACAACAAAACAAGCGGTGGCGTTTCGAAGCTTCCTACTGTTCAAATCTAGATGAAATTCGCATTCCAACGCGTCTATCCATCCATATTGAGTCATCAACTATTTTTGTTTACACTTATTTAGTGCGAGTACGAGATATTTTATTTAAGATAAAAATCCCATTTTCATCTAACAAGCCCGCTATAGTAGAATACACTCACAGTTACGCGTTATCAATCACCAAAATTGAAACTATGAAATTGGTTTTTAATCAAATGCTTTTTTTTGTGTTTAACTCTTATCCATTCTAAAAACAAAAATATTGTGTGACAGGTTTAACGATACCTAGTTTTTTGTTCGTATTTATTTTGTCAATAAATATTGTTCTTATCTATAAAGTGCCAAATGATAACACATGAACCTCAAACAAAATAATACCCTTGGTACTCGTTTTTAAATAAGATATGTCAACAAAACGGTACTTGAATTTAGATATGTTTACATTGGGATAATAACAACTGTAACAGGCATTTAAACTACTTATTGGGTCATCTAAAATATATTTAATATCTTCGATAAGGAATAATAATTATTAAAGCTTACCATCGAGTACTAGATATTTAACAGGAAACTTACCTAAAAATAGATAAAAAAAAATATAAACATTATAAATTACGGTCAATATTTTTATTATTTTTTTTTTAATAATTTAAATGTAATGCGATAATCATTTAATATTTAAGCCTAGTTTATACATCAAAGCGAAGTGAAGTTCTCATACAAAAAGTTTGTTTTTTTTCCCAATTGAGAAAATTTATTCCACAAAAAATCCATTTAGCTTGAGATATAAACCAAAGTAACATGCGAGACAATTTTTTTTGTGGAACGAAATTTTTCGTTTATCAGTTATTTTTTCCTGCCTATTTTTTTTTTTTAACTGAAATCATTTTGGCAAGTGAAGAAAAATAAAATAGTTTAATTTATGTTTTTGTCAAAATGATTTCCGAAATTCTGTAATAGATAACAAATACCGGGATTGTGGAGTTCGTTGCTCCTTTGGAAACTCCACCAAAAAGAAGTTGCGACCAAAACCCTTTAAATAAAGTCAAGAAGCAAAAAAGGTTAAGAAATGTCGACCGAAAAAAATTCTTGCTGAAATAATGGAACAAGAGGGACTTATTTGGAACAAGCAATTCCAGCTTGGAATAGGGTGACAGATGGAATGTCCTTGAAATTAATTTAGTTCAAGAAACGAAAACAATGTGGAAAAGCTTGCGGGATGCCTTGCGATACAGAAAGAAGAACTTAATTAAGGGAAAGTCTGGCGATATTGGTGATGGAGAGCATGTCCCAGTAGAAGGAGATGAGGAACTTTCAAGAATATTATCATATTTAACACCTACGTCTTTTCAATACCCAATGAATGCAATGATGCCGAACAGGAGGAGTCTTAAAAATAAAAACAATACAAAATGATGCAATGATTGTTTTTGTTTTATTTATTTACATTTTTATAAAAAAGCCATTCTAGAGAACCTTCTGTGGAGTTGACATAATTTTTTAAATGGCTCCTGATAGATGCTGCTTTTCTAGTAGTGCGATAAGAAGAATCAGGTCAAATACATACATATAATGATAATGACAAATCCTGAAACTGATCAAAATCAAATCAGTAACCATAAGAACGTATAACCATTTATGGAAATGAAAGTACTTACTGCACTAACAAAACGTCCCTTTTCAGCACGATCTTTTAAGTATGGGTTAACTCTCATACTTCTGGGATTTCGATTAGATTTCTTGTTTTGGGAAATAATTGATATAGCCGCTGTACTTTTCTACAACGATCGATATAGTTGCAATCACTAAAAATTGGCTTCTTTGATCCATTTTTTAAATAAGGTTGTATTTAAATTTCAACATCAAAAAACTTTACATCTTTCAGCAAAAAAAAAAAAGGAAACCGAAAAACTCATTAAAAAAATAAAATAAATAGGTTCCACAATGATTACAATGATTTTAAGTTTTCTATTTACGCTGTGAAGTTTTTGGAATTTCACTTAGATTTTAATTTATTTTCGCATTGGTGGCGAAAACGATGTATTTGTACTTTTGTCCAGGAATACATAGGCCGTATAATTTTCTGTCGAATCCGACTGGCTCTTTTTCAAGGATCCTTGACAAATTCTCTGCTCAAAATTAAAAGAAACATTGTTTTTTTTTTGATAATAACTCAGAAATATTTTTAGATATACCACCTATATGCGAAAACATCTAGAAAGCAAAAAGGAAATTACGCCAGAATATTTTCTGCTATCACAATAGAAAAGAAAATGTTTGCCTAGTTTTCAAAACAAAAAAAGCGAAATAACGCCAGAATTTGCGTTTCTGACATATTTTCGAACGAACTATTTTTCTAGTTATTTTTTTTTTCATTATTGAATTGAAAAATACGGTAGTAAAATTTACAAGAAATTTTAGAAATACTGTCAGAAATTATCATATATAGAATCTTTACGTACTCTTTACACAATTGCTCTTTCTATTTATATGGCCTCGTAGGCTCAAGGCCCATTTGATCAGTGGACATTCCTGGGGAACGCTTACTATTTTTACTTGCGATTGCTAAGGTACAGAAGAAATATAAGATGCGTTTTCCATTCTGGAAAAAATTTGCTTTAAGATTCTGATCAAAATTGACATAGGTACATATATATTTAATTAATCCGCTAAAACCTTAACGTTAAAAATTTAAAAACTAGTTACGCAATTTACAATGACGCATTGAAAAAGATTTCTTTAAATTTACTATATTGTCATTAACTGAACAAATTAAAAAAATTTAATTTTTGAAGACTGACATCAGATGCAAAGCACTATTTGTTTGTTTGTTCTGCTGAATAAAGGATATACGGGCTGTTGATTTCTCAAGCTAGTTTGACTGAAGCTAAAACTCAACCAACACAGACTTAACGGAGATATTATTAAACCCCTGACTAAATAAAGAATAAAACATTACTGGAGAACTTACTTACTTTAACTTAATAACATGAGGATTCTGGGAATTACGGCAGAATAGTTCTATGAATCCCAGAATTTTATTAGCTGTTTTAATAATGCAGTAAAAATGGTCAATAAACGTCAATTTAGAAATCTAGAATAATACGTAGACCGAAAAAAGACACTCTGCATATAGAAAAAGAACTTAACATGTAATTGTAAGTTATTGTATTTTTTTTTTTTTTCAAAAGACGGTTTGTACTGCACCAATCGCTGCATCTACGAATGTGTTCCTTCTTAAAATTATTCCCAGTCGTTGATGGAGGATATTCTTTTAAAGATTTGTATGTCATTGTCATAGATACGCACTGATGATTTATGAATAACAGATGTCAAGTTATTGATGTATAAGATAAATAATAAGGGGCCTAAATGACTACCTTGTGGAACACGTGAGTTAACACAAAATTGATCAGAATGTTGATTACATAAAGTAGAGCAAAAACTTCTGTTTTCCAAATAAGATAATAACTAAAAAGCTTCTGTTAAATTCTAAAGCATTCAGCCTTTGGTTAATGTTTTGTGGCATTTATCAAAAGATTTGGTAAAATCAGTTAACGCAAAATACATGTTTCCCATCTTCAAAAAAATAGATACAAAATGAAACTGGTTTATAACAGTCGTCTTCTTGTGAATGAAACTATGTTGGCGGATGATAGATTTACAGTTAAAGAATAAGACGTTACAGATAATTGACTCAAATAATTGACTCAAATAATCCTTTTATAAATGTGAAAGTTTGGATGGATGGATGTTTGTTACTCAATCACGCCAGATCGGCTGAACGGATCTGGATGAAATTTGGCACAGAGATAGATTATAGCATGGAATAACACAAGGAAACTGTTAAGCCCGGTAAAATGTATGGTTCCAGTGGGAGATGTTTTAATTTTGCCTTATAACATCTTCACATTCTACAAATAGCCAACGTAGCTTTTATTCACAAGAACAAAAAAAAAGCAAACACACAACATGCAGCTTCTGTTCCAGTATCTAATATAGTATTCCAGTAAACCAAAGCAACACTAAAGCTCTATACCAAATAAGTAGTACACAATACAGACAGCAAGCTGTTTTGTTTTAGTTCAGGCACGGATATGCATACAACCACAGCGGGCCGCAGCTACTTTTGGAATAATAGGAAGTTTAGCAATATGGCTATAGTAAATAACGTCGTTTTATTATCATTTTTTATGGACCTGGACTTCTTTGGAGGTATGAAAATGTGGAGTTATGGCAATTAGTTGGATGGCATCTTGAGAACCGATTGAACTCAGACACGGACATAAAGGAAAACTTGACCCTACAGATTAAAAAATACGGAAAAAAGATATATTCGAAAACTTATCTATAATAGCACTTTTGCAAGTAGTAGAAAAGATTGAGGATCTTAACGATTCATGAAACAGAACATATACACCCAAATTAATAAACATGGACTAGGGATGGTTTAGGATTTATTCCGTGGACTAAGTGCGAAATACTATTAATAAAACACTATTTCTGGTATTTTACGTTTACCAACTTATTCCTTCGCTGGACCATCGAAGACGGTAGTCTAGCTATGGACTAAGAATTGACATTTAAGAACAAAATTTACAGGGACATAGAATAAAAAGTGGTAGAGTTGATACTTACTGTAGTAGATTTTATTTGATTTTTTATTAATAGGAAATTTAAGTCCATTGTCTAACTCTTATTCCATGGTTTTGCAAGTCCATGGACTAAAGGTGGACTAAGCGTTTTTGTTAATACGGCTGGTAGAGAATAGAACAAGTAAAATACACATTTCTTTAGTACTCTAGGTCTAGATGATACACCTTGAGAACCGGGGATAAAAGAATCTTCGAATTTCTGAAAACTTTTAACAATTGAATTTTCACAAATTTTAAAAACCATTTGTGCTTGCTTAGGTACAAAAAAAACTAGCACGACATGATCAGGGAACGAATCCGAAATTTAATGAGACCCAGTCTCAACAAATGCACCTTTAAAAAATTTTCAAACATATTAGATATTTCTCCCGAGCCATGACTGGTTCCGTTATTGAAAGACATAGAGTTAAGGTAATTTCTTGTTTACTACTCACGAAGTTCGAAAAGTGTTTAGGGTTAAGTTTTAGATCTTTTTCGATTTTTAAAATATTATCTGAATATAAAACATTAGAGTAGTCAAAAAACAAAATTTCAGCTCGGAGTAGGTCATATAATCTTCATCAGCCCTGGATTTCAGTTAGCCACAGTTCTTCAAAGCAATCATTATTCCGCCATAAAATGTGTCCCGCTCATTTGAGTGATGGCTGTCATACCTAAAGACTTGGTACGTTGTATCGACGAGCTCAGTATCTGGGAACGAATTATTACGAATTATTATTAAGTTTCTGTCCATACAATAATATATTGACATTTGTATGGATCTAATTGATCTCCGTTCTATTTTCATTAACATTCTGATAATAGATCCGTATCTGTTGAAACAGGTTCTGTGATGATTTAGACAGAACGCTGATAGAGATAGAGTTTGAGAGTTGCTCAAACAATTAGGTTTGTTTGTGCGTGTATAAACTGACCTAAATCCTAAAACAGATGCAGCAATTTTCTGTAAACTTGGTCCTTTAGCGTCGGAGATAATTCCCTAGAGCAAAAATTGATGGAAAGTTTGTAAGCCTTAAAATTGTCATGTAAAAGCTTAAATATCTTGAAAACAACTTTAAGGATTTTGATTTTTAAGAAATCGATGTACTATTTCAAAAATGGTGTAAGAATGCTCGACAGTTTATCCTTGAGCCCAACTTCAGGCGTACTGTCAAGTACAGCGGTTCTTTCTTTAGTCGAACAACACGAATCTGGAATGTTTTACCCGGATTTATATTTCCTTCCCATTTTGATATTTTGAACTTCTTCCTTCCATATTCTTCTAATACTCGCACTGTGCTCAAACATATTAAGGGTAGTTAAAACCGCTTTAGTGTGCGATTAATTATTAAAAAAATTGCTTAAACAAATTTAACATAAAAAGTTAATATCAGCGTTTTATTGATTTGCGTCATTCTCTTCAACGGATGTACCAATTGTGATTAAAACTTGTATACTGGAGGTCATTCAAAGTCTAGCTAATACTGATTATTAAAATCTTCGTTTTTTTTTTTGATTTTTTGGACGATTTTTTGTTTGATATTTGGCGTACCAACCAGAAAAAAAATTTAAAGAAATGTAAAGGAATTTTGTATACAAAATTAACGGTTTTTAAGATTTTGTTTCCATAAATCGAAATTAGTTCCAGAAATCAGCATTCTTTTACTTACATGTACATATTAAGATTTTGTTCTTACGATATTACCGAATATAACAGCAAGTACGTGCGACAAAGTAGTGCACTTTATTTTTACGCCGCTTGAAGCGGCTAGTCTCATGCATAAAATAATAACTGTTACAACTAGAACAGGAATTTAATTTGTCCATCCTATAATTGCATGTCATCTCCCATTCATTTGTTATTTAACAAAATCATTTTCCCTAAACACAAGTTATCCCTCACATCATCAGAACTCAGTTTTCTATTTAAATAACCGAAACAAAATAATGCCAACACTTAAGGCATGCATATCTAATATCCTTCGAGAATGATTTTCTTCCTCGAAAACTCCCCCCAACTGACTTTGTGTCTATTAACTTGACAAACAATCTCTTTTGAATTCATTAGATTCTATACGATTTATTTACTTCGCCATATGACATCGTCTTTTCGAAAATCCAATTCCTTTTAGTTCTCTTCTTAAAATTCAAGAAATAACGTCTTTAGTTGTTGTTGCTGTCGGTATATCAACGAATATCTATCCATACAAGGTTAGGAACGTACACACAAAATGCATCTCTTTTCCATCAAACTCAGGTCATGAATTCAGGATAACATAGTGCATATTGATACTTGGCAAAGATGTTTTGGGGGAGAACACTAGTAATTCATGATTATCGTTGGTTTAACCCAAACTACTTACATAGGTGCACACAAAGAGGATTGTTTCATCGGGCGCATAGCACAGCACATAGTTAAAATCCTACGAGCAAAAATATTCTCTCAAAGGATCATCATCATCTCCATATAATTCTATACGTGCCTCTACTCGTACTATGACAATGTGCTCTTCTCGGCTATAATGGAGAAGTTTGCATTTCAAGATGGTGTCTTCTGGATGTTTTTTTTTTTATTTAGCATCCTATTATCGTATCGCAAAAGGGCTTTCGTTGTGTGACTACATATTGATTACCAACGACAACCAGTATTGATTTGTTATTCAATTCTATAAATCACAGGAAGGATTTGTGTAAGTCCTCTTTTCGTTTGAATTTCATTATTTCAAAAATGACAGTCGAACACCTCTATTACGAATGAAACTCCCCTAATGGGCGTTATCACAGGAAATTTATCTGTCGTTTGAAAATTTCCAACGGAATTTGTTGATATTTAAGAGCTCACATTCCAGGACAAATTAAGCTGTCATTTCATAGGGTGTTTTGTGCCAAGGAGGAAAATGTCAATAAAATAAAATATTCCCTTTAGAGTCCGCATAAGACACAATAACTGTATCATTGCGTTTAAAGTGTTAAAAGTCAAAGATGAGGATGGTGATAAACTATGATCATTGTCAGTTAAAATCATTTTCGAAGCAGCTATTTCAAGGGGTGTGAGTAATACTCCTGATCAATTGCATTTTCACGTGAACCTAAGCAATTTTCTTCTTATTTACTAATAAATTTAGAAATTCAATGACTGATTTTTGAAGCATTTTTGCAATAATTCTAAATTCTAAACTTTATGATTTAGATATGTACAAGAATGCAATATTTAGTGAATATAATCTTCAGTGAATGCAATCTTTAGTGAATGAGATCTTTAGTGAATTCAATCTTTAAAACTCACTTTAAAAGATTTCGTTTATTGATTTCACATCGAGACTGGTATTTTTAATTCTGGAATCACCATTCATTTTCATCATCACTTTTTCCCATTTATCAAAGTTAAAAATGAATTGATTGAAATCTTTATTATTTGCGTTTTTTGAATTCTTCGTTGTTTTGCGTACGCGTTTTTATAAGAAATTCTCAAGATTATTTAAACTTTTTTTTTTTTTAATTTTATGACAGTACAAATAGCAGCCAACACAATCTGATGTATAATTATGACTGCTCTTATCAAACGCTAAAACTTTCAATAGCTGATAGTAAGCAGAGGTACTCCTTATCTGGTAAGGCTTGTTGCTAATGAAGAACTTATGAATATTGGCTCTTTAGGCGCTAACCACAAGCACCCACTTATATTTTTATCGCATTCTCAACTCGCAGTTCCTATTTACAATTTCAGATTTATAAAAAAGCTTTCAAGATCAAGGAGAAATATATCACACATTATGTATGCACAAGGACACCCTATGTAATTGGTATTTCGATGATCTTTTCCAAGTAAAAACTATTTCTATTAATATTATCTTAAGCGCTGATTTTAAAATAGTTTTTCCTTCAATTCCTCTTCACCTTGCCTGAGATGGTAAATGTCAAGTGGACATCCTTATTGGCAACGACGACTATGTAGGTATGTTGATTGTTGTAAGAAAACACTCAAAAAATATAAGTCTCGGCGGTAAAATCTGACGGTCTTGCCGGCGAGTACAAATTGCCAAAACACCGCACTTAAGAGAAGCTGAAAACGAACCCATCAAAAAGTGTTCAAATGAGACCATGAAAGCCACGAAACAATAATTTTGGAAAAACATACATACATACACTCTAAAAATTAGGACCGGTGACACCTTCGGAGGCAATTTTATAATAAATTATAAATAATAACCACGAGTAGATATTCCTAGCGATCTTGAAAAGTATAAAGTTTCGTATGTTTTTAGCTCAAAAATATAAAAACAAAACTGACTGCAAAATTTAAAGCACCTTCTGAAAAATTTATAAATTTAAGACCACCCTTTACCATTTGGCACAACTGTCAGTAGTTGAGATTAATCAAACATATTATTCCGATTATTGCGAATATTTTGTAACGAGTTCAAACCTTTTTATTTAGCAAACTTCCAGTTTGGTAAAAAGCAATAGGGTTTTCGCTTCTGACTCTGACTGTAGTAAATTCAATGAGCGTTTGTTAATTTAAGGCTTTCACAGGGTGACAAATCGACTAAAGTTTAAATCGTGAAACTCACTGGAACAGAAAATAAAATGCACAACTGGATCGCACGTAATTGCTATTTTGTGATCACATTGTTTGCACAAGATTCTAAGTAGAAACGGCTAAATATATTTTTAAAGGCATTTTTTACTAAATTTTGTATATACAAAATTTCTTAAATTTTTTACTTTATGTAATTAATAAAATAACCTTAAAAATATAATTTCTAAAAGAAAACCAAAAGTTGGTATGCAATATTGTTTAGAATTTGAAGGGAATTCTAAACAAAAATTTAGATCGAAATCCGTCATGCCATTTATGAGAAAGTCGAAAATAAAAAAAAATGGTTGTAGGACAGGTACCGTTAATAACAAAATATGTAAACAAAATTTTGGACCAAAATGAAGACTATACTCGAAGTAGTCCACACAGTTTTTTTTTATCAAAATCGTTAGAGCCGTTTTGCAGATAAATAATATGGTACACAAATTTGTATGGCAAGTACCGTTATTTTTGGGGCTAAGAAAACTATTCAAAAATATATTTTGGACAATCACCTAAAATGCGTAAGTACCAACCAAGTTTGAAGAAAGTCGCTTCAGTCATCTAGGCTGTAGATCGTTCTCCAGACAGACAGACAGACAGGCGGACCCACGGAATTGGGCGATCCACTTTTTTGGAGTTCTCTACCATCGTAATGTCAAGTTGGATCGCAAGTAAAAATCAAAAGTAGAAATGCTCACATATGAACACCTCTCATAAGCTCTCTCTCAAAAGCTACGAAAAAGCACTAAAATAATAAAGCTCAGTAAGAAATCAAAACAAACACTCGTTTGATATTGATATTCTTTTTCGCGATACAAATAAAAAGAGAAAAGAGAAAACTCTTCAAGACCAAGACTACAGCTGGGTGGCAGACACATTATGGAGGCTGAATTTGTTTTTAAAAGTTATATCAAGAATAATTAATACGCAATATTCATTGGCGGAAATAATTGTTGTTGTACAACAAGTTGCACCTTCCAGTTTTTCAGTGGCTGGATTAAATCTAAGTTAAAACAGAGTTAGCTAAAAAAAATGAATGCGGAGTTAACTAGAAAGCAGCTTTTGAGTGGAGGATTAGCTCTAACATTCAATTATCAAAAAGAAATCGA
Source organism: Philhelius pedissequus (assembly GCA_910595825.1). NCBI lineage: Eukaryota > Metazoa > Arthropoda > Insecta > Diptera > Syrphidae > Philhelius > Philhelius pedissequus. Next base: position 161,743,254 of record OU343162.1, on the reverse strand, counting down.
AATTGTTGGGCAACACTATTGAAATCGCCATTTCACTAACGCCATCTTTTCCCTAGTTTCGTACATTAATTTCAATAGTTTTTTTTTGGCAAGTATCTCTCAACCTGAAAAAACACTGCATGGGTTAGCTCGGACTGAGCCCTGAAAAAAAGAAGATCTCGCACTGGAAAAACTGGACCTATATAACTTAAAAATCGTAATTCGGTAAGGCCGGATATAAATTACTCAACAGGTTCCCGTTTTTTAGCAGTGATAGGTTTAACACCAAATTCATGAGCAGCTATTGTTGGGTGAGGTAGTAGTTAGATATACCAACACTTTGCCTAATGTCTAGAACTGTCTCTTGTGAAATTGAAACTCTGGCAATTTATCTTCCACATTTTCGAATGTGATGAAGATAAGCGGGATTTGTATCAAACACAGCCATCAGAGCAAGACATACTCAATGGAAAATAGTACCTAATAAATAAGATTAACTCTAAAAGTTATTCAAAACTGTTTTTCAGGCAAAAAACTTAACTCTCAAAAATACAGCCCTGGACAGTATTCAGCAATAGTACCTTCAAAAATATTTTTTTTTTGAAGAAATTTAAATTGTGTCTGTTCAATTAGTGCTTCTGAAAATATTTGTTTACCCCCAGTTTTTTGAGTATATCTCCTAAAGCCACGCCATCCCAGTACATACGCATATTTTTACCAAAAAAAAAAAAAAAAACTGTCAACATGGGATTAAAAAAGAGAACCCATTTTAGACTTATTGATGTCAGCAACCTCCCATGTTGTGTGATAAATTATTTTGCCTAAAAATAATAAAACAGTAAGGTTGGCGAACCTGTGAACTTTTACATGCTCATTTAATGCCTTTTGGGGTTGTTTTACCCATTCAAATTTTGTCGTGAGACAATTTTTGTCTTATGGGGAATATCATTGTGATGAACATAAATTGATTTTATTTTAAAAACCGATTGAGTTGGCAATATGGTAAATGTCTCCAACAAGAATAAAATCTTAATGATATGGATTTCCTTGAGATGCGAAAATGGAAAGAATAGCCATTCTATTAAACAAATATTTTAATTTATGTAATTAAGAAAATAAACAGTAAGCTTTTTCGTGAAAAATAAAATAAATAATCTGCAATAAGTTTCAATCCGATTAAGACCATTTTCCAATCCAAACAAACGTATATTCCTTTTCAAATCACTTTGTACGTCATCGCACTATTCTATCAATCTAAAAATATTACCGTTCGATTGTTAAAGTTCAGATATATTTTCATAAATCCTTTTTCCAATGATGCATTAGTTAAATTACTTTTGAAAGAATAAAAACAGATTGCAGGCTACTTATTTCAATCGACAATCATAACATTCATCATCATTGACCGCTAACCAACAAATCCTATTCTCTCAAAATATCCTCCCCAAACCCACAAAAAAAACACTTCTAATCCCTTCGAATCTTTTCTATATCTGCATGTACGAGTACTTACTTGTACAACATTATCAAAAACAACCCTCCACATAGAAGAGCAACCTGAATGCATTCAATTTCAATCCCTCGTCAAAGAGTTTCTCCATCTAGTCCAACATTTCTCTTATAACTTTCGAACAATGGAATGAAAATAAAAAAAAAATGGAAACCAATAAACACGAACGAGAAAGAAAAATCGTTAAAAATACGATTCCAATTCAAATTGCAGTTCTTTGTTCGAATTTTGAAATACCGTACATCCTTTCATTCAAAAGTACTTTCGGACAGTTATTATACGAGTTGAATACAGTGTACAGTTATACAAGTGTAGTTTTCTATATGAAACAGCAACCTACAAACAAAAAAAAACTCTTTTTTAACTGGAGCTCCTGCAGAATTTATCGATTTTATTTTCATGCCATGGGTGGGAGGCAGCAGTAAAGGAGCCTACTGTTTTTTTTTTTAATTTTTAATCCTTCGAACGATTTTTGTCTAGCAACTATGCGCTATGAACACTTCCTGTGTTTGTGCAAGAAAGAACGATACATCCATCAGCAAAGCAACAGGACTAACGACGAGCAAAAAAAAATCTATCTATAGAAAAAGGAAACACTTCTATAAAAACCACCATACTCGTACACACACATTTATACACAGACACATACAAAAATGTGATGTGTAATTAAATTTGACGTCGTGTCATGCGTTTAATATTTCATTGATTTAAAAACTCAGCCAACCATGGAAATATTTATGTCCTTGAGGCTAATTGGCGCAAAATTCCAAACCACAAATAAGACAGAAGACGAAGCGGAACACTTTAAAAGTTCATAGTATTATAATAGTCGATTACCTGATAGGTGCCGGAAATTCCGAAAGTTCCATTTCGATCTGAACTCAACTTTATAAATCCATATATACGAGCCGTGTCTGTCACAAATTGTATGTCTATTTGAAAGAGAGTGGAATCCTGAATGTTTATAGTTCAATGGATTTTGGTTCAAAGAACTGACCGGATGAACACCTGATACGTGCCGGATATATGCCTGAAGACATAAATAGCAAATGAAAACTGAACCGAAATTAATGAAAACTACTAATCTAAAGCAGAAAAAGAAGACCAAGTCTACATCGAAATTGTAACAGTAAACCCATTTGAAGGCGATCTTATGGAGATGTATTGGTTTATTTTATAAATTATACCGCTTAAATCGAGAATCGAGGAAAAATACCACAATTTTGAATCAAATCCACAGATCGAACGCAATTCGGAAACGCCAGAAGAAGGTAAAAATAAATGAATAATACACAGAATTAAATGTTTTTATATTGTTTAGTGGTTATAGTTTGAGGGAAAACAAAGATGCAATTTGGATTCATGGATAAATAAGAATATATCAAAAAAAAATCAAAATTCGTTGGAGAGGTTTTTTAAAAAAGTAATGTATGAAATTAAAAATTAAAATTTCAAAAATATTTTTCGAAAAAAAATGTAATCGCCATTTTGAAGATATTATCAATATACAATACATATTGAATTCAAATTTAAAAAAAATTAGTGACTGGCTTTTACAAAATCGATTTTTCAAAAAAAAAATTATTTATTTTTTTTAAAAATCGAAAAACTTTTTTTTTTTTTGAAAATTCGAGTATGCAGTTTTATTAACACTTTTAGGCAGCATTCGCATAAAAAAATTATTTTAATCGTCCATCGAATGTTGAGAAAGTCGAAAATTTGAAAAGTGGTTCTATGAAGTACCGTTAATAAGTACGCAAAAAAAATATTTTTAAACTTGAAGTGGACTGTACTAATTTAAGAACAAACACATTTTTTATAAAAATTCATTGAGTCGTTTTCCAGAAATACATTTTTTTAACGGTTTTGTAACATTTGTATGGGAGGTACCGTTGTTTTTTATTTTAGGAAAATAGTTTTTTTTAACTGTTCAAGATAATGTCAACAAACTATCAAATACGCAGATTCGCAAGAATCCATTGGGTCGTTTTCGAAATTTTGAGTTTTCAATAAAAGTTTTTTTTTTTTTTAATTTCCAAACAATTTTTTTTTTTTTTGAAAAATTTAGACTTACAATTATAGTATATAGTATTTGGAAATAGTATATTATAGTATTTAAGCTTTCTACAGGCTTCTGCGAAAATATTTCTAAAAAATCAAATGAACCCTTTCCCAGAAAATCGAAAACAAAAAAATGGTTCTACTAGAGGTACAAAAAAAAACTATTTTTTTCCAAAAACCGAAATTTCCAAAAGGTACCTTTTCCCTTCATTAATGAACTGATTTTTTAAAAATAAAAATCGTAGGTGCTGTTTTTGAGGAAAATAAGATTTTTATTTTTGGACCAAAAAAATGTAGGGGAGCTACTGTTATTTGTCAAATGAAAAAAAACGTGTGGGCATATTACCGAAAAAAAGACTATCTACCAAGTTTGAAGCAAATCGATCCAACAGTTTAGGCTACAGACTCGAGGACCCACTTTTTTTGGTGTTTTCCATGATTGTAATGTCATGTTTGATTGTTAGCCATTTTTTTGGTCGAATTCAGCAACAGTCAATTCTGTATCACCGACAAGCGATTTTTTGTCGGGTCGTCGGAACTTTAGATTGCAAAATCCACGGGGAAAAAGTATATAAGCTTTATTTTTTTGTCAATCTACACGAGGGCCACCAAGTGATAATATATCAGCGAAAAGTCATCGTTTGTTGTGGATTTTGAGACGTGGTACTGGCATCGCCGGGCCTTGTCTTTTTTAAACAATGGCATTTTGTTCACAATCGCCGAAGAGCGGTACTGATCGATTATAACTAATTTTCTTGGGCCCACATATGATAATAGAAACGAAGTCGACATGTATGGTTCGAACGGGGCAGCGCTACTTACCATACACACACGCACAATAGAAATTTGGATTAGCGATTTGAGGGCATGTGTTCGACCGTTCGACGTGAACTGGCATTTATTGTATGATTTTCCAAAGATACAGTCTCTACTTGGTAATAAACCGCGAAGAAGTGCTACACTAATGGTACATCATATCCAATTTTTTCCTTAATTACATCTAATTAGTTCCAATACAGAAACAAATGAGCTAGGAACCTGCTGAATGCAAAGGCCTCCAAGAAAATATAAATCTTTCGACATTCGTAATTTAATATTCACTAAATAAAATATGCCAGCCACTGATTACGCATTCGAATAAAAATAATTGGATAAACAATTTTGATTTAGTTAAATTATGGTTATACTGTAGTTTGCAGATATACTGGTTTGTATGCATGTATAATATCAATTTGATTATTCGAGGTTAAAATAAAAAAAAATCATAGCATTCTCTTTCCCGCAATGGATTTTTCATGTAGATTTTTATTTAAATTTTTTAACCTACATGCCGAAAGATACTCACTCAACCCTTAATGTTATTTTATGTGCATATACCATATAATGTGAACTTACCGATACTGTTGTTGGCGAAATGTTTTTGCAACTGTGCTGCCAATGCCTGGTGATGTTGTGCCAATGGAGTTAATGGTGGCGGTTGACCCAATTGATGTGGTGCCGACTGGGAATGTGATACTGATGAATTAACACCTAGACTGTTATTTACACCGCCACCATTGCCGCCTCCTCCGCCGCCACCACCACCGCCACCACTGCCTAAACCACCGATTCCAGAATTATTATTCTGATGACTGTTGTGATTGTTGTTGTGGTTTGAATTGGAATTTGAATTAAATTGTTGTACAGAATGTGACGATGGCACATTTGCCTGTTGCTGCTGCTGTTGCTGTTGTTGTTGCTGCTGCTGCTGTTGTTGATGATGTTGTTGCAATTGGGATATAATTGTACCAGCTGTTCCAGTGGTAGTTGTTGTTGTGGAATTATTTTGTATCGTTGAATTATTATGGACAGAACCGTTGACATTGGATGATTGGTTGTAGTAGGATTCTTCACCTTGAAAAAAATGTAAACAAAACATATTTGTATTAAAACTTTCGTTTACCACTGTGCTTATAAACTTTTAATGAAAGCTATGTCAGCTTGATTATTGAAGTTTTAAGAATGCTCTAAATGGTTCGAATATGGAATAAAAAGAGACATCTATCGAGAAATAGTCAAAGATTAACTAAAAGCTTTTCCTAACGCTTTGAAAGCTTTATAGGGTATTTGATGATTTGTTTCATAGATTGTTAAAAAATATTAAACAACGCATTTTGTATTTATTTAAGTTTGAGTTAGAAAAATATGAAAACAAAAATTAAATAAATCAGAGTTACTAAAAGCTGCAAGCAAATACCGAGTTTACTTCGATGTGCTGCACTATGCTATTGAAATAAAGAGGATGTCCCTATACTTTTGTGTTAATTCGGGAGGCACTTATTCCAGAAATATTGATACGGTGCAAGTTTCAAGTTCTCGACATAACTAGTATATCTTTAAAATGGTTTAAAAAGAAGAAGAAATGGTAAAGGATTTTTGTATGGAAAAGCTTTTGCAAATGCAATTTGAAAAGTTAAAGGGAGATACTACAGCTTTGTTTAAGGATACTTATAGTCCGATTTTAAAAGGTCTGTTCAAATTTTGCATGTAAGTTATACAGGGTGTCTCACATTAGGAATGACAAAAGCTAGAAAGAATTTTCAAAAAAAAAAAAAAAAAAATTACATAACCCTGCGTATCCACAAGCAATTTTTATTTTTGTTTTTATTTCAGCAATAATTGCAGAAATTTTTATTTCTTCGTTCAGTGGGCATATCATTTCATGAAATCTTATTGACAACAATCAGAGTGCCAAGCAAGACAAAGATGGGAAGCTTTCGTACATTTTGCCCTGTAAAACCCATTTGTTGTATTTGTAAATTTAACTTTAAATCCATGGAATTCCAACCAAAGCCATCAAGATAAACATGTAAAGTTAAAAAGAGCACAAATGTCAGTCGAACTGATATTGGACGTCAAATTATCTCTTCATTTATTACTAAAGAAATGGTAAAAAATAAATGCAGAAATCAATTTCGTAAAATAATTCATTTCATGAAATTTGTGGTCTGCATTGGAAATTCCCATTGCATGTTCGATTTTATAAAAGAAATTATTGCTTGTGGAGGCACAAGGTAAAGAAAAAAAACGATTAGACAAAATAAAAATTATTGAGTGAATTCGTGAAATAAGGACGAACATTTTGGGGATTCAATTTTTAATCGATGTGCGTAATAAGGTGTTATATTTAAAAAAGTAATAATTTTAAAAAGTTAAATGCTTTCATTAATTTTTACTTAATCACGTTAAGAACCAATAAACCGATTTTTCTTAGAAAATAGTTGTTTTGGTTATTTTAACATTTAAAAAAAGTACAAAGAGGATAAAGTTGAGAATAAAGTTAGAATTTAATTACGGAACGTTTATTTTAAAAAAATCATTTCACTTTCTTGTCAAAATTTTGCGTTGAAAAATAAATTTTTCAAATTGTTTATGAACCAAGCTTATTGAAAATAAAATAAAATAAAATAAAATAAAATTAAATAAAATAAAATGGAATAAAATAAAATTTTCAAAAATAAAAAAAAAAAAAATAAAATAGACTTCCGTCTAAGCAAAAGGTATAACAACACATTGTAGGTGTTAGGTAGCGTTGTTTCTTTATAACTAAGTTATTTCATTAAAAAAAAATGCCCATCCCCCATGAACGGCCATCTCAAATACGATTTTTGTCTTGCCTCGAGCTAACAGACAACCCATAACTTTTTGTCACACATTATGCAAAACACCCTGCATATACAACACCTCGGTGATATGAGCCATATTTCATCATACAAAATGTCAATCCATTCTAATAATTCATTGATAATAGGAAATAATTATTATTTTTCTAAAAATTAACAATAAAATCAAACTTGTCTACACAAGACTTAAAAAAAAACAATAAATTTATATTAGATGTTTGACACTTCGCAAACCTTGTCTAGACATTACGCAATAGTAAATTTTGTTATATTAATAAAATACATAGAAGCTTTGGTGTCATTATAAAACTTTTTGAAGTTAAATCCGCTTAAAAGCGATCAAGTTTTGAATCCTTCAAGCATGTTGTATATAATGTATCTACTACACACAGGTAAGTTATAGTTTGAAGACTTAAATAGTTTATCAAATAATATGGTAATCATTTTTCCTTTGATCAATAAGAAAACGTTATCGATAAATCGTTTAGAAAATTGTTCAGTCATTTAGGTAGCCATTAACATAATGAACAGGTCCATTAAGTTCAATTTATATCATTCTTATAAATCTTTATCTCTCTCCTATGCAACCTCAAATTATTTCCCGGAACTCATTTTAATTTATTTCCGAATTGCCTCATTTGTACTACCTGCAGATATTTTCATTGTCATGGTCACTTCAAACAAAAAAATAAAAAATTCCCAACAAAATAAAAACGAAATTCAAATAAAAATAAAAACCAAACCAATAAAAAAAATTACTTTCATTTTTCGATTAGAAAACATTAAACGTATTTTATGCATGATTCACTTTCATGAAGATACAAATAAAAAAAAAACGAAAAAAGCAAAAAAAATGTTTGTACGCCAACAACCGGGAGTGACAATTTAAATGAAAAAAAATATTCGCAAGAAATTCGAGAGGGCGTCTGTCAACAAAAGCAACACGGGAAATCAAAACCAAATTCAAATAAGAACCTAAAACACCCTCCGGCCAGAGTTGACATCAAGATACTTTGAAACAAATCAATGAATGACTTATGAATGAAAAAAAAAAATAAAAAATAATGTTTAATACAAATAACATTATGTGCAATGTTCGTGTACTGATTCAGAGAATGTCACTTGAAAAGGAGAATTAATCATAAAGGGTGTAAAAAACGAGTTTATTTATATAAACATTAATGGGATAATCGGTAAATTAATATTTATACCAACCAAGAAGTCACTATAATTTCGTTGATTATGCTTCAAATCACCACGTATCCGACAAAAAATAAAACAAATGAACATAGGCATCTATTATGGTATACATACACTTAATAGTATAAACTGGTCTAATGACTAATATCCCACAATTTTTCTTCTCCAAGTGTTATGCATATTTTTTAAAATATTTATTCACGCATTGAACATTATTTCATAGCAGTTTCTTGTATTGTCTTTTATTACTAGATTTAATGCTTGAAGAATAGAAACGCATTTTTTTTTACAAAATTGTCAATGGCAACCCTGCTTCGAACCTCCAAAGAACAATAAGTTTTATGTGTGTTCTGCTCTCTGATTTATTTAGAATTCTTGACACCATGATACCCCTAGTCAAGTCGCACGAAAAAGCATTCTTCATTGAATTAAAAGACAAAAACATGAAAAAAAAAATCAAAAACAATAATTTATTATTCATAAGTCGAAGGCGCGGACAATCCTAGAGAGGTAGTTCATGAAGTATATTTTGTATACTCTTGACGAAGTTACTATAAGGGTAAGTTAAGGATTTGTAAATGAATTGGACTCGACATCAAAGACAGAGGGCATTAATGATGTCAAAAATAAATTATGCATATATAAAATTGTATTATATTGTATATAAACCTTAATTGGTATAAACAAAAAAACTGAGAACATGTGCATAAATTAACTTCAATTTTGTATAACTTGAGTATGTTCTCAAGCTAAACGGTGTTGGCTGGTAAATATTATACCAAAATACAAGATATAGACATAATTGGTAATTACTCCCTTATTGGTATAAAGTCGTCACAAGAAGTACATAAAGAATAAAACTTTTTTTTTTTATTTTCTCGGGAAATATATCTATATTTTCGATGGACATTCTAAGTGAGCATATGGAAAAATTTTAATGTTTCCATTGATTGGTATTAACTGGTCTAATTCACAAAAACCATTTATGTAAAAGTTCGATTTTAAAGCTACATATTAGGCAAGTTTAAAATAATAATTATTCCATTTGTAAACAAAAACTGAGATGAAAATAATTTGGTCTAAATTATTAAAAATCAGAACTTTATACCAAAATCTTTCATCCATCTTTATATAAAAATTAAATTTTACAAAAAAACAATAAACTAAAATTAGCTTTTTTTTGTCTATTTTTGCTTATATTCATAAGAGCAACTAAATGCGACTCTTGTGTAGACCTGGTTTTGTCTTCCATACGTGCAAGTAAGCAATGACATCCACCACAAGGCAGGTTAGTTACCTTTTTTAAGAATTCTAATGGCACTCTCCAAATAAACAATTAAAAACAAATCCTTTGACATTAACTGGAAAAATATAAACAAACAACAACAACAACTACAACGTGCAGGTTTTACACAAGCAGCCGGACTTTTTTATTTATTTTATCAAGCTCCAATGAATCCTTCTTTTTCATTGGGATTTATACATAGATAAGATAGTTCATCAATTACAAATTAGCGAGACTAAAAAAGATACAAAATGTATCTGACCATTCATTACTTTCATGTTGCAGCACAAAAACGCCACAGGAAGTCAAGAGATTCATTAAACAAATTTGTGCGCCATATCAAGTGCGCAGGACTTCGACCGAGTGGAAGGAGTCATCAGAACGCATTTTCCTGATTGCATATCCGGCTTCTGTCATTGAATAGTAAATCGCTACTTATCAGCGGAGCCAGACTATACATACATATACTCGTACCATACCTTTTTAATCGTAGCCTTTTCAACTATAGATAGAGTGCATGGTACGGAAAGTGGGGGAAGGTTTTATATAGGAGCAAAGCCATCGGAGTGTAATCGAAGCGATTTACCTTAGCTAGAATCCTAAAAGGATGATTCCCTGTATATGCTGCCCAATAACCGATTCTATGATGGTGGAAGTGAAGATGACAGGCTATTTTGGACACGTTATGGTAGGGGATTCGATTATGAGTTATTGCTTTTTGTATAAGTATAGTTGGATTAGGCTGTTTAGCTGCTTTTGAAGGGTTCATCAGAGTCTACATAAATTTTGAATGGAATTGGCTTTGTGGTATTTTGGGTTGATCTAAGTATGAGAGTTTTGATGGTGATTGTACGAAAATGCAATTTAATTCAAACGTTCATACAAATATCTGTATGGTTGTTCTTTTTTCTCTCAAAAGGACCTGAGCAATTTGAACCTATAGTCGATAAATTAAGTTTTTTTTAATTATTTTAAGTTTAATTTTTTTTTAATTTTAAGTTTTATTTCACTACTTTTTTGACAAGATTTCAGAGAAAGTTAGTCTTAAAAGAAAATATACAGGTCCTTTCGTTAAGAAAAATGTTTGTTTAGTGTAAAAGATACAACAAAACAGGATACGAGACTAATATCAATATAGTTTAGTTGTATGTAATATTTAGATCGCTACATCAACTGAAGTCTTAGAAACTGAAGTGCTTTAAGCTTGTCTAAATTTCAATTTTACAAACAGAATCTATGCATATCACAATACGTAAATAAAAACAATTATTTTAAACAGGTATTTATTTGAAGGCAAGTTCAACATGTTTAAAGTCTGATGTTCAAAATTTGATGTTCAAAGTTCGAAGTTTGTTGTTCGAAGGCAGATGTTCGAAGATTTGTTTTCGAAGTTCTTTAACGTTTCTGCGACAAGAAAAATCAAAATAAGCGGAGTCGAAGATCGCCAAATAAAAAACCTCACATATTCGTCTCACCAGCAAACTTGCATTGGTTTTTGAAAAAGTTTTTAAGCACTATAAAGAAGTTACAAATTTTTTTTACACATCGATCATCATTCCAACATTTTATAACCAAACTCGAACCAATTGCTATTTCGTTCATATTCTGTACTTGCTAAGCACAAACCTCAACCAGAGAAGCAACATGTAGTATAGACACCAACCCACTAAAACGAAAAGCTCACACAGGAACCCAACCATGTAGTTTCCGATAAGGCATATAAAACTGTCACAGCGCACATGAGTTACATAGACTTGTCTACACGATTATGGTAAGGGTGTGCATAGGTTCGATGAAAACTTTCGTTAGCCTTTCTTATTTGTGAATGTAACAATTTGGCGAAGAAAGAGAAGAGATACCAACAAGAAAAATACTGCTGAGTGCGTAGTGCACCAGATAGAAGGTTCGTGTTCTGGTTTTGACTCGAGCCAGAGACTTTATACATATATGTAAGTTATATGCAATACCACAATATATTAGCTTAAGTAAAATTATTTCATGATCAAAACGAGGTTCTGTTTTCTTGCTATTTTCGGTACGAACCTGAACTTGCTGAACTACCTTAACTATACGCGAAAAATTCATCAAGAGTACCAAGACTTGATTGGTCACTTTAATAGCTTGGTATCTTTTTGATAGCCATGAAATAGCCTGTAGATATTTGCTTCACTCCAGGAAGGTTTTCACTTAATAGGTTTGACTTTTCACATACCAACTATACAAACTTTTAATGCATATGAAAAGAGGTTTGAGATGATCAAAAGCTCTATCGCCAAAGCTTTTATCATGACGGTTTATTTATTTCCAATTTCTTCAGATAATACTGAAAAAAAAACGTGGCCGACTTTTCAAACCTAGAACTGCTCGCGAGACGAAACAAGACGCCGCGTTCGTTATATCGTTCTCTGTAAAATCATAAAATTTCGTAAAACTAATACTGAGAGTTTTATCTTCACTTAATACGTCTTTTATACTTCTTTTCTTTTAAAGAAAAATTGACCTTAGGGTTTAAGTCTTAAAGTTTCAAAATATTTGCATCCGTTTAATAATTTAAGCAAAAAGGCTCGTTCAAAAGATACAATCATGTCTCAGATTTCGTATCGATATCCCAAGACGTGACCGTGGTTAGCCAAGCAGTAGAAACACTATAGAAATAACGAATATCAGTCTAAAACAACATTCTTAAATCTTGCAGATACGTTACTACTACAGAACAGATATCTTAATTACTTGTTTTTTTTGTTTTTCTAACAATTAAGTTAATAACTTACCTGGTTCGGGTATATTACCCAATGGACTCTCTGGTAGCAGGATACCTTTTTGGACAAGTTCCTCCCTATTGGCACGTACTGAAATTTTTCTCTCAAGCGCTATACAAAACAAAAAGAAAAAAAAAGTTACAAAAACTTTGTATTTTTCTTTTTTTACAAAAAGACACAAAACTTGCTCAACTGTATCTCTTTGGAATTCAACTTACACTTAGAAGCAGCTTCAAATTTTTCACTTTTCTTTTTTCGCCGCCATTTCCAAGGTTTGAAAAATCGTCCCAATGCACTTAACTTGCTTTTTCTCTCCAGAGGTGGTGTCCGTGTACCAGAACCCAAACTGTTTGTTCGAATTGCAGCACCATTTTGTTTTTTTGCTAAAAAGAAAAAAAAAATAACAAAATATAAAAATTTACCATATAAAATTGAAGATGTAAATTTAAAAAAAAAATCCAAAGTGACAACATCTTAAAATTTAAATTCTATTATGTTTGGCACAAAATGGACCACAAGTTAAATTGAGAGAATAAATAAATATGAATTTATAATAAACCGGAAGTAAATTTATTACGGAAGTACATCAGAAATATAAATCCTTCATTATAAATAAATATACAACTTTTCACCCCTAAAAAACTATACAAATTGCATGTGAGAATTAAGAGCTTTTCTGAAAAAAAAAACTTAATAAACTTCCACTCAGGAATTTGAAAAAAAAGAAGAAAGAAAATGGTGCTTGTATGTACGTCCCTGAAACTTGCTTCAGAAAGTGAAAGAGTTTGGATGTTCGTTGAGAAACTTATCCTGAAAAGGATTTATGAAAAACATTTATTTCCTCTTCATCGTCCTCTGCTGCTACTTGGATATAAAGTTTCAATTTTAAAGCGCTATTAAGAAGGTGTTAGCTGGACACAATGAAAGTACACTTTCATTGTTACTGTGGCTCAACTTCCGTTTTGGTGTTGCTGTTGCAATATGTTGTTCTGCAATACTAAAATAGCTGCTGCCTTTTTTAACGTTTTATAGAGGGCGCGGGCAACATGAAGACAGTGGGATATTGAGAGGGAAATGCATTAAGCTGGCGATGGTTGGGATGAAAAAGGGACAAACAAAGAACAATTGATGAGTTTGAGGTAAAGTTAATTTACGGAAACAATAAAATTCAGTTAGGTGGAAACATTTAATGAAGCTTTAATTTACTTAGGGTGGCGATTATAAAGTGATTACATTTTTTTTTATTTTTTCATTTGTTTAGAATAGTTGTTTGCTTTGAAAAATTAATGGTATTTCATTAGGAAAAAAATATATTTAGGTGCAAAATGGTAGAGAGAAAAAACGAAATATCGTTAATGCCTTAAACTTGTATGGCCGGATCTATACTTGTAAAGGGGTTTCTAATAGTAATGATGATGCCAGTCCATGGTGGCCATTTTGTTCTCATTTTGTTCTGGCGGCGGCGTCTGTCAAATTTGCTGTTTTTTTAGTCACTGATGCTTAACCAGTATTTTAATTGAATGTGTACCTCAGGGTTCAATCGTGGGTACCATTCTTTTTTTTTTTGGAAACATCATCAATTTACCTCTAAGCGTTGATGATGTTCAACTTTTTTTTATTCTATATATGCCATTGTTGTCTCAAAATTTACTAAAGATGTATCTTCAATTGGTCAGTGTACTTAATGGCTTATTTTCAGTTAAACAAAACCCTAATTTTTAACTTAGGTGCCCCAAGCAGCAGAGCCATAAAAAACATGATTCGATTGAGACCGGTTCGATGTGTGGATTTATTTGCCTTGACAAAAGAACAAGAATGCACAAATTTCAAAAAAAAGAACAACAACAAAAAATTCCTAAAAATAAGTCTAAAACTATTAAATCCCAAAGAAATAAATCCCAAACAAATAAATCCCAAGCAAATAAATCCCCAAAAAATAAATCAAAAAAAAAATAAATCCCAAAAAATATATCCCTAGAAATTAAATCCTAAAAATATATAAAAAAAAATAATTCACAGAGAAAAAATTCACAGAAAAATAAATCAGAAAAATAAAACACAAAAAAAATAAAACCAAAAAAAAAAAAAAAATCAAAAAAAAAAACAATATACAAAAACGCAAAATCTCAACAACACCAAATCTGAAAATAGCAAGATCTCAAAAAATACAAACTACCAAAAGCACAATATCAACAAAAAAATGTGAAGAAAACAAAATCCCAAAAACACAAAATCCCAATACACAATACAAAATCCCAATACATAATACAAAATCCCTAGAAGAATTTTGAATAATACATTTTTCGAAAATTTGGTATTTTTACCGAATTTTGAAGTGTCGGGATTATCATTTTTCTAAGAGTGAAGCAAATATATGATTTAAAAGTGAGCATCAGATTTTTTCAAGAATTTTGGGGTTTGGGTTTTACGGATGTTGGAGCTATTCCATGTGGAATTTTAAATCCAGAACGTAAATTGAAATTAAGTTAATAGTTAGGATTTTGGCCTTGTGGGATTTGTGATTTTTTTTAAATTTGGGTTATACGCATTGAGCGTTTTCTGGATTTTAGTATATCGGTACTATGGTTTTTCTGAATTTAAAACGGCATTTTATGATATTGTCCTTTTCAGAAGTTTAAATAAGGACTTTGGGATTTAAGGAGTTTTGGGCCATTCCGTGGGTATATTTAAATCGAGAAAATAGTTTTCGATTAGGTACAGGCTTTTTGTCTAAAATTTTTAGGTTATTAAGTATTCAGGGATTTCTTGATTTTAGTTTTTTCTGG
Source organism: Philhelius pedissequus (assembly GCA_910595825.1). Classification (NCBI taxonomy): domain Eukaryota; kingdom Metazoa; phylum Arthropoda; class Insecta; order Diptera; family Syrphidae; genus Philhelius; species Philhelius pedissequus. The sequence goes on along the minus strand of OU343162.1, from coordinate 161,728,012 downwards.
GATTTTGGCTTTTATGGACTTAATTATTTTAAGTTATCTAGGTTTTTGGTATTGGAATTTTGTTCGACCTTTTCAATCGATTTTTTCTGTTGCACCCTAATTTTAGTGATTAGAGATTTAAGTGCATGGTAAAAATATATAAATGTGGGATGTGTAAATTCTATTCAGAATAAAATTAAATACCAATGAGAACATTGCAGTTTTTTAACAGTCCCTCAATTTTAAGGCACATCATTAAAATATTTTCAGCTTCAAACAAAAAAAATCTCCAGTCATTAGAAGAATAGAATCAACTGGTTTATGACTTCTATTCCAAAGCACACACCACGAAACTTTACTGGCAACAATTATGTAGGTACCTCACTTGCCAGTTCTACTAACAAGTTAAAATGTATGCATTGTAAAAAAGAAAAACATGCACACTCAACAACTTCTGTCAACACTTTTTTCCATGTCTTCCACAGTACTTCCTAAACGCTATAAAAAAAAACAGGTAAACCAGTCCGGTCCGTCATTAAATGGCGCAATGGAAGAATTTCCATCCAACCAAAAGAAAAAAAAACGAATAAGAGATTACCGTCAATTCTAACTGACACAATTAGCAATGTAAACTTAAGTCATTATGATTTTTACTTTCATTTCGATGGATAGATGGATGGAAGGTAAAAAAAATACAGAACTTCCGGTTTTTTTTCTTTAAACTCTGCCGTAGTAAAATGGAGCCGAATAGAAACAGAAGAAAACAAAAAAAGCACACATTGGTACACGACAGATAGTTTTCTTAGGGGCAAACTGTAAAAACTACGTTTAATGGGTTTCCTCATGTTTTCTTTTCATCCGACGAATAATCCAGCTCTCGGTATTAGTGCAGTACGAGAGTTAACAGTTTTAACAGAATATATAAAATGGTAATAAAAAAAAAAGTTATGAGGTAATTATTTGCGGTTATTCATGTTGTGGATTGAGTGAGTGGCTGACTGACTGACTTTTAATGGCTATAGGTTTACATATATGCATACTGAACTCGTACGCACTGGCAACACCTCTTCCGTTGGTTCATCCCTTGGTCGTAGATGGGCAACAGAGTGATTTGAACAATTTCAGGAAAAAAGCTTAAGGTAAGCACGTGAAACTTCAAATGGTTATAAGCCTTTTTCAGTTACAGTATTTTTAGAAAATATAGACAAGAATTTCAGTTATAAAAAAAAGTTGTACAGTTAAAACTAGCTTGCTTCACAAGTCTCCACACATAACTTTCAGAAAACTTTCTCCAAAAATGATTTTTTCAATTCAAAAAGTTTGACTTTTTCGTGGAATCACCAAGTCGATTTCCTTAGTCAATCAAAAACGACTTCGGGCATGCTGAAACACCCTGTGCAGAACTGTAATGTCTACCTCCGCCTCCTTTCTAAATTCCACTTGCGAATATATCTTTTTACCTGCACTTGAATGCATTTTCCTGACTTACCTATTGTTAGTTCTGAATTGGCTTTGTGATTAAAGTTTGTCTTGGAAGTTGGTTTGTCTGATAGAACGATAGCTCTTCAGTTCCCATCGTTACAAATTGAAGCAGAAATAAGAAGAAAAAAACGTAGAAGAAGCTACGAGACTAATTGAAGAGCTGCATAGACATCAAGTTGGTTGGATGTTGGGATGGGCAGGATGGGGATGAATAAATAAAAGAAGGAAGGAGGACTTGTGGAATGAATGCCGCCAATATTAATGAAGATTCATGCTGGCAATGTTTATAAGCGGCATATTTGCAATTAGTAGTTACTTTCAGACAATAATGATGATATGGAATTTAAGGAGACCATCATGCACATATTATGGCATAAGAAATTGAAAGGAAATTTATAGCGCTTAAAACTAGACGACGAAGGAGGATGCCAGCAGCGTTATGACGTGTATGGCGCCGCATTGATTATTTATGATGACGAACCGGTACAGTAATTAATTGTTTAATTTGTCTGCAAAAATTTTCTGCTTAAGACTAATTTTCATACATTTTTGGAATGATGAAGTATTTTTTGTTCTCTTTTTTAACTTGAACAAAGCCTCATGCAATTTGTATTACAGTCACCTTGAAGTAACTGAAGTTTAATCTAGCCAATAAAATTGCATCGTATATAAGAAATACTTCCAGAAAAAAAAATGTTTTTTTCTTAAATAAACTCAATTTTCGTTGCGACAGTGAAAAACTTATTGGCATAATAAACACTTTTATTGAAAGTATGTGTTGTTATTGGTTCAATGGAAGTGTATTAATACATATTGTCTTTATATTTTGCTATCAATGAGTCAATTTCATACGATTAATGAACATTTTATTTTATAATATAACGCAACCGAAAAACTGAAAAAATAATTGAGTTTCTATCGGTTTTAGTTCGCATTTTATTTAAACATATAAAGGTTATCAATAAATCATTAAATTAATTAAATAATTTCTTCCAACTTATGGATGAATTCGTTGAGATAATGATAAATTTATTGGCTCAATGAATAAGTCGTTCAACTAATGGAGTTTCATTGAAGAAAGGATAGAAAGGTACAATGATTCAACGAAAATTCGTAGTTTAGTGAATATTGTCATTAAATATTGCAATAACTTTTGGTCTCACAAATAAAAACCTAGATATTGGTAATGAATACATACATATATAAGGATATGAAGAATATAATAGTTTGTACTTCATTTTGCGAGGTGGTATAACGAAGTGTTACACTTCAAAATGCAATTAACCAACCAACGTGCAACAACGTACCTAACTGACCGACCCGGGGTGTGCGTGGTTGATGTCAATGGAATAAGTTTATTTTATTTTATAAACTAGGCTTTAGTTTCTTATAATTCACATTTAATTTTAACCATAAACTTTTATAAGTAAAAGTAAGATTCCTATAGGAAATCGAAACTTAATCTGTAATTTTTTCTGAATTTTCATTATGAAATGTAAATCGGAATAAGTTTCGCACCTGTTGAAGTTTAGTAACTCTGACAGGTTAAATTTTTGGTAATAGAAAGTGCTTTCCCTTTTTCCCATTTCATGAGCTTTACGAGACACTTTAATCCTAAATCCTTCCATCTTCAATTAGTGAGATTTGGGGGAACACTTCTAAATCATCCGACAGTAGCATGACTTGAGCCAACTTCATGCTTCAAAATCATTTTGCTAACTAGTGAACTTGGACAAGGGCCGCGGCCGCTGCTGGTTAACCAAAAGAAAGAGGTCGGCCAAGACAACAAAAAGATAAATTGAAAGTTTTCGAAAAAGAGTGGTAAATCAGCTGGTGAAAAACAATAAAATAAAATTTAATTAAATTAAATTAAATAATATAAAATAAAATAAAATAAAATAAAATAAAATGTTCGAATGGGTCACACATACTGGTTCTTATGTCCGATCACATTGTAAAATAGCATTCTTAGCAGAGTATAGATTTTGATCAAACTGAACATTAAAAAAAAAATGGTGTGACAATTTTAAACATTTAATAATGTAGTTACCGAGTTCCTACTGAAATTCGTTATTTTTTTTAAGAAACAAAGCAGAGAACAAAAAAACAGTTGATCCCGCAAACTCTCTCTGTCCCAATCCTAAACAGCTCAATCTATTTTCTTCAAACTTTGTATTTAAGCTTCTTGGTCATTGACTAGATTATCTAACCCAAAAATAACAATACATCCCATACAATTTTTTGTAGCAAAACAGGTAAATATTAATTATCTCGAAAATGACTCCAACTACTTTGATAAAAAAAAATTGTTTTATTGTTCAAACAAATTTGTACATAAAATGTTATTAACGGTATCTGATGTTCGACTTTCGTCATTATAGACTCAAGGGATCTCGATAAAAATTCAAAAATACTGCTTACCAAAATATATTTTTTTAAGTCAATATTTCGAACATAAGTTGGCGTTTTGTTTTTTTTATTTATGTTTTGAAATTTATATTGTTAAATACTTAAAACTGCTACACTAATTTTTTTTCAAAAAAAATTAATTAATTAAGTAAAAAACGGCAAAATAATATATTTAGTTGTTTCAAGTATGAATCTTGTCATTATGATATGATCCGGCATAAGAGCAAGTACTTGCGAGTCAGTCGTGAGCTTTATCTATTTTCATCGTTCTAGCAAATTTTGAATGCTCCAAAATTAAATTTGTTGGCATGGCCAACCAAAATTAATAAATTCAATATATAAAAATAAAATATGTTCTTTTGAAACATATTTTCTCATTTTAAATGTAACCTTTCACCTTGCTATATCTACCTAAAATAATTTCCCTTCTTTTTCTATTTTACAAAACAAAATGCCACAAAACAGAAAGGATGTAGCAAGTTCAAAATTAAACATAATGTATGATGACATTTTAACGCGAATTACCTTATGGCAGAGATGTGTTCAACTATTCCATGAATATTAATTACAAACAAATTATAAAAATACCATTGTTTAAGCTTATCCCAGCTTGAAACTGTAGAAATAATTTATTTTGTTTTGTGTATAACGGAATGGCCGCAACACCCGCCATTCAAATTCATTTGCACTATCCAAAATGTGCACTCATCCTTTCGCAGGATTTTACGAACTTTTCACCCACTGCACAAAATAAAGGCTCAAAAAAAATGTACACTTTTTGGCAGGAAACACACCCACAACATTTTAACAAAAAAAAAAAAAACAGAAATCTAATTCGCATTAACAAAATTGGGTACACTGTACCCCGAAAATGTTCGTGTGAGAATTTTTTCAACGTTGACTTTGGCAATGACGGAGGCATCCGGAAGCCCAAAGGCACACCAACAGAACAGTTTTGTTCAGGAAATGAAAAACACAAGTTTAATGCCTTTGCGAATGAAAGAATGAAACTTTTGAAAAGCAGACATTTTTTTTAGTGTCGCAGGAACTTGCTTGCAAGCAGATGGAAAAAAGATAACTTTTTGTTTTATTATTCAAAAGGAATTGAGTACAAAAGTTCACAAAATGTTGGTATGCAGGAAATTCGCTGAGGAAAAAAATTGGGAAAATCAACACTTCCTCAGCCTGGAGCAAAAAAAAATAAACGAAAATTTGCAGCATTCGAAAATCTAAAGCATGGCAGGATCCCACGAAGTTGCGTCTAAAGCTTAAGTCTGTAACATGGTTAATTCTTGGCTCATTAATAAAATAACATTACTTATTTATTCAACAAGTTCCCGAACAGTAAAAAGCCCCTACTTCGGTTGTCCTAAATCGCAAGCGCACTACTTCTAAACCGAACAATCTGGTATTGGCGATAACTTTGTCTTTAGCCTGGGCTGGGATTCAAAGCCTTTGACTGGAAATGGACTGGATTGCCTATTTCCATGCGACCGCACCATCCACATCTTTGCAGAGTTCATAATGTTCGCAGGGGTGTCTTCTCTTTCCGCCCTCCTCACACAGGGTCGAATATTGGAATTTTTTCTTTCGAAATTGTACAGAGTACTCCTTTTCTGGTCTTATTTTTCAACTCTCGGTTCTGTAAAGAAGGACTGCAAGTATATGTAAGTGTGTTACTAGTGACCACACTTCTCTCTTCGGGTTAGGATTTTAGAACCGATGTTTTTAGCCTCCAGAACACAGTAACAACAGTTTGTTAGGGCAATTCTTCGTCGGTCCTCGCTTAGTTCAAGACCAACAATTTTCAACTCTTCTTCAGTTTCCGCACCGCAAAGTATAGGACAATAACGGAAAGTTGAGAGGGGCCGATTAACATCGAAATCGTCCGCATGTACTAAAATTTTGACGAATTTGTTGAAGGAGGTCCACGAGATTAGAACAAAAAAATCACATTATCACACATCTTCCTTCTCGAACAACTATTTCATTGTTGTACATTAACGTCGTAAGTTTTCTAGTTTCACGCACCACAAACGAATCAGTTTTTTTTCCGGGAACCCAGGTTCGGTCTTCTTCACATAGAGCTCCTAACGACATGTGAGGTTTGAAGTCGATAAAGAAAGGAGAATGTGGTCCCTGTCGGGGCGGAAAGTGTTAGAGAATATCTTAAGATGATCATGCAGCACATTCCTTAGGGTTTTATATGTGAACATTAAGTTGGGATATGCATCGATATTTCTTCGAAGACTATATCGTCTATTTGAAGATGTGGCATATGAAGGTGATTGTATATTAATTGGGAATCTATGTTGGTGATTTAATACATTCATCTCCGAATTTGAAGACCACCACTGATATTCCCTTATGACCTTCTGTCTTGTTCTTCTTCAGCTTTTCAATAGATAAGTCAGTCTCTCCTATACTGGTTGGTGGAACTGTGCCTTGATTAATTGAAGGCGGTATCTCTTATTTGCCCTCACAATTCACTACACACTTTTTCTATTTAGCAGCTGCTGGAAATGCTCCTTGAACACGAATAATATTCCCCTTTTTTCCACGAAGCAAATACTTGTCATATTAAGCAATTTTAAAAAAATGGCGTGGAACTATAGCTCGTGAGAGGTTTGTGATTTACAATCTCATACAATACTATGCTGAATCCAAGAGGCTAAGAGGAGGATTTGTCACTTCCTCTCGCAAAGGGGCAATACCCCAAAAATAAGCACATTTTAGGTAGAATGAATTCGAATTTAATTGCTGACCTTAGGCGTGCCGCTTCGTGATGTTCCAGCGAACTAAACTCAACGCCAAGGGCTACAACGAGTACAACAGTTTGGTTTGAATAAATCGATATATATATGGTTCTTATGTGGGTTGAGTTTATTTTATTTTATTTTTTTTTACAAGAACTCACCCCTTAGTCTCAAGCTCTTCTCTCAATTGCCCGCGGTTAATAACAGGCTTCTAATATTCCAATGATGAATGGGTTTTAATATTGTTTGTAAGGTTGTTGGGCGCAGACAATGGAATGAGGGAGGAGCTTTCGCATTCAGGCACTGCTTCCACGATACAGCAGAAATGAAATCAGTGGTAACTTCTGTAAAGCTTACCTACTGAGAAAATATTGGGAGATCAGCCTTAAACGACAGCGAACGTTGAATATTTTCGTTGAAACCATACTACTAGAATACTCATTGGAGCATCGTGTACAGTCTCTTCAGATTCTAAGAATATGGAAGAATCATTTCTGCAAACTATATAATGGCCAGGACAAATCGCTAACAGTCAGATTATACCATTAAACGTGCGTCGACTGCGCTACTTTCAAACCCATCAGGAGCAAATGGGACCACCTAAGGACTTTCACTAACAACCCGATAGGTCCACATTTGTATTACGGCAGATCTTTGAAAGAACCTGCCAATATTTTAAATCAGCACTTTTCAACCGAATTCAAAGCCCCGTATGACAGTGCATGTCAGGACAAATTACTATAGAACTATGTGTTATTCCGTCCGTTTATTTAGGACGACGATGGAGATCTCACGTCGACAAAAACAACCTCATCGATAATTGTGATGTCAGAACTGTCATACGAATGTTTGGACATCGTTTTTGAAATAATAGTGCAAAACTTTCATTCAAGAGAAACAATATTTCAAAAATAATAAAAATTACTCGAATACACGGAAGCTTCCGGCAAAATCGGAAGAACACAACGTGTTGTATGCCTTTTGTGAATTTAACTGTCAATGAGGACAACAACGACGCGTCTTAGAAGACAGACTTTGCCTACTTGGACTCATCTCCGACGAATAATTCTAACCGATACTGGTGATTTTTGGTCCCGTCGCCAAATGGATCTGAAAAATAAAATTTCAACGGCTGATAAATTTTCCGGCTAAGGAAATCTTTCGAGACATCCCCCGAAAGACGTGCCCAAGTGGAAAACTTCGAACCAGCTAGTACTTGCAACTGGAGGCAGGTCTCATCCTCATGGCTGAAGAAAATTGTTAGTTGAGGTCTAGGTCTACGCCCAGACTTTACCACGGGCAGCGGCCACCTTTTGTGAGGAAATAATAAATTACAACCATTAAACGTGAGTGTAACGACTTTTAAGGAATGCTAAATTCCGATCCCCATGTCTACAGGCAAAGTTCCTAAAGACCCAATACACGTACCCTCTCTAAGTAAACGAAATTCCCTATTTGGTGTGTTCTTGCATCAATTTGTAAATTGAAACCGTAACGGTACATAGTTGAAGTGAAGGACATTTAGGAAATTAGTTTTCCACTCCACGAGGAAGGAAATTCCTTTTGTGAGTTTCATTAGTGTCCCTTGATGGTGCTCTCTAGCTGCATCTGTATAGTGAATCTTCGTTAAAAATGTTGTTTTCTTCGACTGTCCGTCTGTCTATCTGTCTGTTTGTCTATCTCTCCGTCCATATATAGTTGCAGGTAGGTACACTCAAAAATGCTTGAATATTTTATGAGAGAGATTCTTGTACGTAATTCATTTTTTTTTTTACCTCACCTGTAGTACTGTTGTTGGCAGTTCAGCCACAAGACGTGTCGTTTGATTACATGCAGAGTCACTTTTCACTTTTTTGTATTATTATAATTTTTTCTGAGTGTCCGGAATGTGACACCTTTGCTCGGGTCTTATTTTTGTTCCTTGAAACGGAGAATGCAGTCCCCTAGACGATAAACGTTCAGAGTAAGAGAACTGAAGGTAAGCTAAGGTAAGTAGAGTGTGTTGTGTTTTATGTTATCATGGGTGAGCATTACTTTATGACATGTGTAAATATGTATATGTATTATGTCTTCGAAATGTGTTGTAATAGAACCCTGGGGAGCAGATGGACGATTTCAAAGATCGATGAACAACATGAATGCAAGCAACATGAGATATAAGTCCAAGAGTCTTGTGCTGTGTTGTGGTGTGGTGTTTTATGCACTTTTGGTGTAAATAGTCGTACGGACGACGACTTGGTGTCAAATAATACATCAAAGATATCAAAAGTGTGCACATTTTTGTATGGTGAGATGACCATAATGGATTTTTTTAAAAGAAACTTAAAGCACTTTTGTGTTAGAATGTTTTTTTGACTGTGAAAATAAAAAAAAACTGCAAACAATCAATATACAAGTACATTTTAAAAGCTTTTTCTGATGCGGAAATGACAGACTTGATGAGGTATTAGAATTTTGTTTTCGGACAAAAGTGTTGCCTTCTACTGGATGGATAGATGGATGTTGGATCTGCAGAAAGGCAACGAGCACATAAAGAAGTTTTTAGATTTCACAATCTGGAGATAGATAGAATCTGATATGCTGAAGAGAATAAATTGCGACATTTATTACAGCTGCGATAAGAGCGTACAGATGTGTTTAGCACATCCAACTTCTCTTTATCAATGTCTGCCACGCTCACTTGTCTGTTATGAAGACTAGCTACCTAGTACATGAGCTAGAGATTAATGCCCATCTTTTTTTGGAAGATTTTTGTGAGAAGCAAACGTGTGAGAAGGGAGGAGTATTTCCCAAGGCTCCTTATTTCTAGCAATCAAGACAGCAGCGGAATATTTGCTTAGGTGGAAAACATTGGACTAAACTACTTCGTGAAAATTTTACGCGACAAATTCTTGATATATTAATGCTGAAGCCAGTAAGGTTTATCAATATTCAGTAATCATCCATCTGCTATAAAAAAAGATAGTCGCGAATAAACTAATTACAGGCGCTCCCATCGCAGTAGACGTTGTGATGCTTTTCCTTTCAGCTGAGGGAAGCTCGTCGGTGTCCAGGGTATTACCCAAGGAAAATTTGGCTTAAGAGGTTCACAATCAATTTGCATGTTTCAATTTTTTTACAAAGTTTACAAATTCATAACAAAGTATTTCATATATTTTACATGGATTTCGTTTATAACAACATAATATAATATTTATATACGGGCAGGAATAAATCTTCGCCCCAGCAAAGAGGCGAAGGAATAATCGGGCAGATCTAAGTCTCGTCCACACTACACTTAAAAGAAGTAAGCTACCTTCTCGATCGTAGTAACAAACTAAAGAAGAAACATCGCTTTATGTCGCTCGAAACTACTACCTAGCACTATTTCGTACACAGCAGTGTGTTTCTTATTTCCAATTATACAATTGGATCCGGTGCGAAACTTTCCTTCAAGTACTCTGAATAAATATTAACCACGCCGCGGGTAAAAGCAAAGAACACTTGTACTGAAATAGTACATCGCTTTATGGACATTTACCATCGCGAGTAAATGTGAACTAAGAGAGTCAAATGAAAACATCTGATGCACAGTCATCCATCATACATCATCTGATTACCTGAATACATTCTTTGTGTGGTTGTGTGTATTCGCATCACACAAGGGTTTGATGTGATGGTTCACTACACACCATACTTAAGCCAGGGTTCGGAGGTGTGGCCCGGTAAATAAGAATAAATAAATTCATTGTTTAATTAGAAATAAAAATAATTATGTAAATTAACCAGTTTAAATATATTGGTTCGGCGGAGCGGTGGCGGCCGGTCGGCGGGGCACTTTGCTTTATCGGTGGTTCGGACGATGGTTAGGAGAAAAGTGTAACGCTTAGTTACAACGTGATAGAAGTTATGAGCTAACTCGGATAAAGAATTATTTCTAAATGTCAATAAAATCCTCCGGAGGTACAAGGCTGTAATGATCCTTTCAAAAAGGGTCTGAAGAGGCTAATGGCAGTACGAAATAACTTAAATGTTGGAATCAAAAGAGAGAACATCTTTGGCGGAAGATTAGTTGGTAGAAACAGCTTTCACTAACAAATAACAGTTTCTGAGTAATTGACTTAGCAGAATACTCGTAAAACAGTGGTTAGTAGCAAATCAGACGCTTATCGGACGATCGAACGAAATTTACAAGCAAATCAAAAATAAGCTGAACAACTTACGACACGTATTCCACATCTTAGAACTGCATAGTCAAGCCATTATATTGTAATGCCAACGACTTGGCACAACTGAATTTTTCAGTCTAGAATGAACATTCCAGAGAGAAGCTCTTTGGCTGTACATAAGACTGACGCACGTCAAAAGTTCTACGATTTGCTTCCAATAAGGAATAGTTATACTATCATTCCATCTAGCTATTTCCTGGGGGCATGTTTAGCAGAGATGGAAGGAGTGCATAAAATGTTACTGAAAATTACGATATCATGAAAAGACGTGACCCGGGACATGACAACAGTGTGACAGAAGTGTAGAGTTTATGTGGCCCGGTAGGGTTAAAAGGGCATTCGACCTCCGGAAATTAGTTGTTTGATTAAACAATTTTGAAGGGCGAAGAACTGTTATATAAATATTATAAATTGATATATTTCTTGTCTCTTCAATTTCTGATAATTTTCGTTGAACAGCAGATTTCTGCCAAAATTGATTGTAATTTCAAATTGATGTCAAAGTCGTTGTATAAATTCATGCTAGTTCGCCAGTTCAAAAAGTACCAAAAATAACAACTTAATCACAGAATTCATTTACATCTCCAAACAAATTTGTCATCATAGCCTAATGACAATATCTCCTTAGATTAAAACAATTTCCTAGAACAACTCAGTCAAAGCGTTCAACAAAAACAACTTAAATCAACTTCATCGAATCTAAAAATCTAATAAAAAATATTAAAGCTAGTTAGGTATGTAGGTGCCTACATGGAACATCATGTCCGAAGAATTATATTCACTTTAGTATCAAGCCAACACCAAAGGGAATATCCTTTATCGAAGAATTTGTAAATGTATATGATTTTGGAAACACACACAATATGACCAATTCAATTCATCTTTATTGATTGATATAATTTTATGGATAACCAACCATCAGAATAGAGATGCAAGCATATTTGTTTTGCTTACCTATAAGCTCTGTTATTTTGAGGGAAAACCTTTTAAGGATATTAGATGTAGTTTAATATTGTATGTGATCTAATAAGCAACCTCAGAGAAATGGTTGGTTTTTCCACACTGTTGACTTAATATTTCTTCTTAAAGTAAGCAACCTTCAAGTCGTAGTCGATGTTTGGTTTAAGCTAGAAGAATATTAATTTCACAACTCTTCCACAGGTGGCGCTCTCAGTTAATTTTTTTTTTCTAAACAGCGAAGTAAAATTACACGCAAACTTAAATATCAAAAGAAGTTTGTTTTAAAAAATATGGGTGAAAGAGAACAACTTCTAAACTGGGTGCTGGTTGAAGGTGCATCAAAAACAGTAATTGGTTATCCCTGACAAAAAAAAAACAGAAGAAGTTGATTCGCAATCTGTCGCATTCTTCGGATCTGTCTCAGAAGGATGATTTAGGAAAATATCGGCATCCCGACACATGACATTCAGCAAAGTAGTATCAAAGTAGTTATCTTAAGTGTAATAATATACTCCTTTCCGATTGAAAATAATTTCAAATCGCTTAAATTTAATATTGAGTAAATAAGTAATTGAAAATTGGTTGAATGAGTGAATGAATAAATAACTGAACTGAATGAATTAGCTAATAAAATTAGGAATGGGTAAATATTTCAGTAAGAGGTATTGAGTAACAGATAACGCAGATCCAAAATAACTGCTATTGAAATAACAATCAGAATTTCCAAATTTTTATTTTGATCGAACCGAATAGCGGAATATAGATGATAAAGTGATACAGAATTAATTGTAAAATTCATGTAAAAAGTAGTTTACTAAAGTTGTTATTGTATGTATAATTTTTGCAACATAATTGTTATTTCAGTAACTGCTATTTAAAAGTAGCAATAACCGATATTGCAAAGAACAGTTTGCATCATGCCTAAATACAATATTATCAAATAAATGAAAATTAAACAATTTATCGAATGAATCGCCACTTCCAATTGAATAGATCCCATCACTACTTTAAGATTGAGTGCGTGCAAGAATTGAAAATGAATGACCATGGTAAATATCAAAATTTTCAAGAATCATTTCATTGTATTTGCTGATTTATCGACAATTGTGTTCAGCGATGAGTCTTGTTTTTTCATTAAAAATTGTCCCAATTAGAGCTAAGACAAACTACATACGATTCTTGAAACACTAGAGCTGTTATTTTTCAAAAAATGCAGCTGCAGATACAGTCAACGTTGGTCGCTATAAGGGCATTTCTAATGACTTTCGGGCTCGAGAAGGCGTCACAAATTGAAGAAATATGGCTTGAAGTGTATAAAGCTAGAAGGAAACTACGTTGTCGTAAATTTATCGTGAAAGAAAAACAAATTTGTTGCGCTTGTTTTTTTTTAATAACCCCTGGTAATGCTAACTTGACAGTCAAGTCAGAATATAAAAAGGGGTATGTCATTAATTGTCATAAATTTATCGTAAACCAATGGAGAAATTGTGCGTTCGTTTTTTTTAAATAACCCCTGGTAATGCTAATTTGACAGTCAAGTTAGCATTACCACCCCTCAAAAACGGTGCATATGAAGTCAAAAAATAAAAAGGGGTATGCAATTAGTTGTCGTAAATTTGTCTTAAGTCAATGGCAAATGAAAAAAAATCGCTTGTTTTTTTTTAATAATTAAAAGAATAAGTACTACCTGAATCACGATTTTTCCCTAAATCTAGCACTACCATACAAAAATTATGGCTTTTACTACTTTTTACCCCTTTTTATTTGTTGACTTTATATACAACGTTTTTGAGTGTTAATGCTAACTTGACTGTCAAATTATCATTACCAGGGGTTATTTAAAAATAAAATGCACGACTGGATCGCACGTACTTGCTCCTATGTTCGATCAAATTATCTCCAAAAGATTCTTAATGGAAACGGCTGAAAGTATTTTTAAAGTTGTTTTTCACTTAATTTTATCTTAATGTGTTTCTAAAAAAATTGGTATGAACATTTTAAATAGATAATAATATAAATTGAAAAACAAAATTTCAGAAAAAATCGCCCACCTGTTTTCCAAATATTGAATTTTCAAAAAAAAAATAATTTTTTTTTTCAAAAATCCAAAAATAGTATTTTTCGAAAATTTTGAAATGCAATATTATTTAGAATTTAAGGTAGATCATGTATACAAGTTTTTATCGAAATCCGTTCAGCCGGTTATGAGAAAGTCGAAAATCAACAAAATGGCTGTATGGCAGGTACCGTTAATAACAAAATATTTTAATTTTTTTTTCGGCCAAAATGTAGACCATACACAAGTTAGTACACAAACTAAATTTTATCAAAATCGTTAGAGCCGTTTTCGAGATTATTAAAATGGTAAAAACATTTCTATGGCAAGTACCGTTATTTTTGGGGCTAAAACAACGATTCAAAAATCTATTTTGGACAATCACCTAAAAAGCCTAACCACCAAGTTTGAACAAAATCGGTTCAGCCGTTTAGGCTGTAGATCGTTCTACAGACAGATAGACAGACAGACAGAAAACCATACAGACAGACAGATGGAATTGCCGGACCCACTTTTTTGGTGTTCTCGAGTTCAATTTTTTTCCAAATGCAAAACTTGCCCTATATCGCAAGTAAAAAACAAGCGCGAAATTTTTTTCTTTCACGACAAATTTACGACATTTAATAAAATAGGAGTTTCGTTAAAATTTTGAAGTGGTAGTTTTTACTTGACACCCATAAACTAACGTTAACCCTGTCTTTAAAAAAAACATCATGTATTATGATAAAAAAAAGCAATTATTAATAATAAAATACTGCATTTCAAAATTCTGCCTTTCATAAATTCAGCTTTTTTTTTCATTTGGTCTGCTTTTCAAAACTCTGTCCGTCGAAAAAAGAAAAATTCTGCTTTTTTATAAATTTTTAATTTACATTTTTACCTGCGATTATAGGTACTATAAGGCAAGTTATGCATTCGTAAAAAAAAAATAAAACTTTTACAATCAAACATGACATTACGATCATAGAGAAGTCTAATCTATCTGTCTCTCTGTCTATCTGTCTGTCTGTCTGTCCGTCTGTATATATAACGAGCTACGGCCTAAACGGGTTAAGCGATTACCTTCAAATTTGGTATGTGTGATTCTTTTGGCATTCCCCAGAGGGGAAATTGAAATTATATTTTTAAGCCTAAAAATAACGGTACCAGCCATATAACCGTTTAGGAATATGGATAAAAATGTTTGAGAATTTTTTCGTTGGCAATAGCTATCATTTAATCTGAACAAGGTTTACGAGAAAAAATCTAATAACGGTAGCTTTCATATAACGGTTTTTAAAATTTTTGGATTTCTCGGTAACCGTACATTGGACTTCATTCAAATTTTATATCTGAGAAGATCTAAGTAGCCAAACTAATTCTGCATACCAAAAATTAATTCGTAAAACTTTTTTTCAAAATTCAATATTTGTAAAACTAATCAAAAAAAATAATTTTAAATTTTATAATCACATGCATATTAATAAACTCTAAAAAACTGCATACCAAAATTTCAAAAAAACATTTATTTTCAAAAACTAAAAAAAAACAGGATTTCATTAAAATCCGTCCTACAATTTTCGAGATACTTTTTTATAAAATTTTCATTGATCGGTGGCATCTAATGGCGTTCTTTGTTTTTTTTGGGAAACTGATTAAAGAGATGGTTTTGGAAGTTTTAATAAGTTGACATATGTATGTACATACGAGTATTTACATACAGAGGTTCACCATAGGTAGGTAGGTACATACTACCCTCCTAATTTACATAATTCAAATCCATTGAAATATACATTTGTAAGTAGGTGTCTATATAACTATTCATTTAATCATGTATTTCACAATTCATTATAATAAGAATCAATGTATTCTTACCTACATCGGCTTTAAACCTGCATAGGGTAACTAGACTACCTATATCAACTAACAGCGTCAATGGTTAGTTACACAAAAGTTGTTAGCTACAAGAGCAAGTTCGTACTATCCAGTCGTGCACTTTATTTTATTTACAATAGCAAACGGGAAACTTATTTTTTATCATACATTAGGTAAAGCTAAGTATAGAACAAAAATTACAAAAAAAAAACTCTTAAGATAGTAAGACTATGCTCTGCTTATCAAAACTCTGCAAATAAGCTCGCGCTTTTTAACATATTCCAAACATTTGTTTTCTTTATGATTTGCAAAGTTTTAATGAGAATTTTGAAAAACAACAGAATTTAGGGAAGCAAAATTTTAAAAGTAGAACTTTGTTAAAAGAATTTTGACACCGGCAGAATTTTGATCGCAACCCCAATTATTTTTCATCAAACGGAAATATGTTAGCCAATATTGTAATTAAAAATTTTCTAAATGTCTTTTCTTTTGCATTTACAATCAACTCATAAACTACATCCGAATGTAAAGGGTTATCCATTTTGCGGTTTCAAAAGTTCAGTTGAAGGTATGACACGAAAATGGATCGCTTAAATATCGCACAACGCATAAAAATTGTTAAAACCTACTACAAAAATGGTGATTCTGCCACAGCCACATATCGTGATTTAAGAGGAGATTATGGTTTACATAATCGTCCAACTACGCAAGCAATTGGCAAAATTGTGAAGAAATTTGAAGAGACTGGATTGGTTACAGATAATGTAAGGCCTGTGCATCATCGTTTCGCTCGTACCACTGAAAATATCGCTGCTGTAAGTGAAAGTTTTGCCCAAGAACCGAATGTGTCGATTCCTCGTCGTTCTCAGGAATTAGGACTGTCTTACTTGATATTATGGCGTATTTTGCATTTGGATCTACACCTACATCCACATAAAGTCCAGCTCACACAACAACTGAAGCCAGCTGACCATTCACAACGTCGTAGATACGTCGAATGGGGCGGTGGACGACGATTTTTCGAACAAAATTTTCTTCAGCGACGAAGCACATTTCTCACTCGGTGGGTTGTTAATAAACAAAATTGTCGTTCTGAGAATCCTCAAGTAATTGAAGAGAGGCCATTACATCCACAAAAAGTCACTGTTTGGGGCGCTCTTTGGTCCGGAGGTGTGATTGGACCTTACTTCTTCGAAAACGACGATGGAACGAATATCACCGTCAATTCGGAGCGTTATGGTCATATGATAACCAACTTTTTTTTGCCTACTATTGAAGAATACTACTTGGAGAATATGTGGTTTTAAAAAGACGATGCCACATGCCACACAACTCGAGCGAATATGGCTTTATTGCAAGAGACATTTCCTGGCCGCGTAATTTCTCGTCGTGGCGATATCAACTGGCCACCAAGATCATGCGATTTGACAAGGCTGGACTTTTTTTTTGGGGCTACGCGAAAGACAGTGTTTATGCAGATAAAACATTAACACTTGAGCACTTGAAAACCAACATTCGTCAAGTTATGGCTGAGATACCGCCCAATATGTGTCAAAAAGTGGTCGAAAATTACCTCAAAAGAATCGATGCTTGCAACAATTCACGAGGTGGTCATTTAAATGATGTAGTGTTTCACACATAATGCCAACGTTCAAACTTTATAATAAAAGAGAAATATCATGAAAAAAAAATATTTTATATGTGTTTTATTTACGTTTACTTCTGAAACCGCAAAATGAATAACCCTTTATATGAAAATGACCTCCTTTCCATACAAAAAATGTTATCTACGAATTAAAAAAGCTGTTCAGTTTCATGTGAGTACTTTCTTGGGTGAAATAAATAACTGAATAGTTTATAAAAAAAATAAATGAAACAAAACAAATCCCTCTGCAGTATTCTCGTGTATGTATGTAGGTACATTTTAACCGACTAGAACATAAACCTAGACAACAACTATGCCATTTTTATTCATGGAAAAGCAAATAACAATAAGCTACTAAACAACAGTTGTTTGCTATTATTCTTCTGCTTTTTTTACTGTACGGTACTCGTCTTTTGTATTACATTTTTCTTCTCTGCCATTGTTACAAAGATGATAATGTCCGTCCATCACTAATGGACCATAACTGCATTTGATGACGATGACGACGAACTGGGGATTTTCATTTCTCTTCTGTTTCACTCTTCACGAACAGACTTGGTATTGGTAGTCAAGTGCACCAGGGAGGATTCAGCACGTGTGAACTAAAGTACAGAACTTTACAGTCCGCCTCAACCAATAGTTTGCATGCAAATCGAATACAATATTGCAAACTCAGATAATACAAAAAAAAATTGTTTGTTAATGGATTTTAATAGCTGAATGGTCAACAGTTGGGATGAGATGCGACCAATGATGTGAGCGGGCTGGTGTATCAAACTCTGTCCATACTCCATATAAGGAAATTGTGTGCAAATACTCAATACATTGGACCGATAATATGGAAGTGTGTGTGTGTTTTTGGATGGAAGTGATGTGAAGTGAAGTTACAACCAACATGGTGCTCGTTTAACTATTAGCGGGGTAGGGAAAGGGAAACCGATGCAATGGCTACAAACATGGTATTTTACTGATCGCAATTTATTTCCTTATTGAATCAGATTGTTCGGGAATTTACTGGCGAGAGAGATAAATAGAAGAAGAATGTTCGAAACTATTACATCATGACAGCGACTCTTTACTACAAACAGAGTGGGCATTGTAATAATTGTCGGAATGTGGGTTAGCATTGAAATGAAGGGGCATGTCGAGATATCAATAATTGAACTGCGACTTGTCTCATTGTAACTGTTGACTTGTAAAAACAATGAAACATTTGTTGTTGAATTTGTTGGACCCTCATTTTCATTGAGAAATATATTATCATAGTTCAGGAAATTAAGTAAGTCAAAAATACCAGTTCTGTGGTAGAAAATATAGGATGTTCATGTCTGATTAAGGGCTATAAGAATACTTTTTTCAGCATATTGAAAAATGCAAAACTATTGATTTAAGTAAAAAAGTAAAAAAGTTAAAAATGTCACACAAAAAAATTACAAATCTCAGAGAACAAAATTTGAAAAATAATGCTTGATTTGCCGGGGCATTATTCCACCCTCGATCTGCACACAGTGACGAATATCGAATTGATTTGCGAAAGAATCCTGAAGCTTTTAAATAATTTCAAAAGCTGCGATTCATCTGAAAACCCGCTTATTTGTTAACTTTATATTCTGTAATATTTACAACATTATTTCCTTTGTTTTATTGATTTGTTAATTGTATGTTCAGTTATTTACTTTCATTTATTTATTCATTCATTTATTTATTTATTCATTAATTTATTTTTTTTTTTTAATTTATCTATTTATTAATTTATTCATACATTTATTTTTTTATTTTTTTTATTATTTATTTTACTTTATTGGAACTTTTTCCATTTCAATTGCAATATTGTGATTCATCTGCAAATATACAGCTGTTACGGTTACTTCTTTATGGGGTATGTCGATTGTGTTGAGCGTATAAAACGAACAATATCGGACCAAGTGTTCTTCCTTGGGGAACACCAGCATTTATTTCTTTAAATTTCGAATATTCCCTACCTTGTTTGTTAACTCGAAAAATCCGATATTCGAGGAAGGATTCATGAATTTGATATGTCTGTTCCGGAAATACGTGTAGTGTTTTATACCTTGCCGAAGACTTAGGAGACGTCTAGAAATACGCTGAATCACCTATTTTTTTTTCATCCAGCCTTCTCAATTTTATTTTCTATAGACCTGATCATTTTTTTTGTGGGTTTTCCGGATATCAAACTAATGATCGGGAATATATAATTTGTTCTTCAATTAAGGGAAGCATTCTCTTGAGTAGGATTTTCTCAAATATCTAGGAGATCATCGGAAGTAGAGAAATCGGTCTATAAGATTTCTCTTCGTTCAGGGATTTTCCCGGTTTGGATGTCATTGTTACTTTTCTAACTTTCCAATGACTTGGAATATATGAAAACGTTAATGTTGTATTTAGGAAGTCCTACAAAAGTTTGATAACATCTATTTTCGAAACTTGCCAAAAACAAGGTTTCGGCAGACATTAACATTACAGTAAAAATTTGTTGTGCTTAATTAAAATTTCGAAATTTCGTATTCCACAATCTGTACATAGTGGCAAATTCTTATAAGATTGCTAGGTAGCGATGAAATATGTCAAAATACATACCCTCGAAATATTGGCCACACAAAAGACAAATGTAGGTACATATTCAAAAAATATTATATAATTGTCTAAAATTGAGTTCTTAACCACTTTCCTGATAAGACCAGTAATTTCGTAGATATGAATATTTATTCGCCTTTTCGAAATTGGCTGATTTTCGACATAGTCATAAAGTTAAATAACTTTGACAAAAGCTTTTATTTTGTAGTAGTCCGCCTCGTAATGGTGAGCCAATCCAGAGGACTGGGGTTCGAAACCCAACTTTAGTTCAATAAAAGAAATTACGAAAAAGAAGATTGCATGGAAAATTTTTCATCTGTGAGATGGAAATGACCAAGAGAAAGAAAGAGGAAGAAAGAAATTTTAACATTATCAAGAGTTTTTCAATAAAAGAGGGTCGATGTTGAAACGGAATAAAAAAAGTATGTGTGTGTTTATCATTGAAAATGTTTTTTTTTATAATTGAAGAGCAAATGTACGAAATTTTGTATGAAATATGCCGTCGATAAAATTCCGAAAGATTTTACAGATCCGAGTGGTCCAATTTTCAATGTCACTGTCGCATAGATTCGCCTGAAATTGAACGATGGCATGGGCTATTTGATGTTGACTCTAAGAGCATCGTTTGATTATGGCTTATTGGCATAGACCTGCGACTTCAGAAAACTCTGCAGGAAAAAGTTAATATTATTTTTGAAGTATTTATTTCATTTTCATATTGTTTACGTCCCATATATGGCAATATTGATTTAAATAGCGATTAGCCCTTAAATGGTTAAAGAATAACCTTTGTACTAATGAACATTCATTTTTATAATAAAGCTTGTCATAAGGATTTGGAAATAGTGGATAACCTATTAATAAAAAAAGCGCTGTTCCACCTGGAATGCACGACTTTACTAAACCATATAAACTTTAAGTAGTCCGCGAATTAAAATGTTTAATTAATAAAAATAAACGATCCTTGCAAACATACATGAAGAAAATCAAGTACAATGTTTGTAATAACATTTAAAAATACCCAGAGTATACATTTCAATGTTCGCCTTAGCTGGGATAATCACGTGAACCATATTGTCTCAAAAATATATGGTATCCTTCGAGGTCTTAGTCCGACTAGACAATATCTACCAACAAATGTTTAGTTAAAACTAGTTCGGTCCTATGTTCTACCTTTAATACTGTATGGGTGTGAAACTTTTTTCAAATCTTGACTCACAATCAAAAAGAAAGTTAAATGTGGCGTATAATAACTGCGCTAGATATATATTCAACATAAGAAGATTTGATCACATTTTGAACTATTCCAGACAGATAGCAGACTGTCCTTTACAGACTCTCTTGGAATATAGAACACTTATTGCTTTATTTAAAATTATCCAAAGTAAAACACCGAATTATCTCTTTGAAAAACTTAGGTTCGCACGTTCTCAGAGGTCTTTATTGCTTATAGCTCCTAGACACAGGTATTTAATAAGCAGTCGTCAGTTTTTTGTTCATGCTATTCGCTTATGAAATCAGCTCATAGCTGATAGCATGCGAAGAGTAATCGTAATGGGTCAATTTAAAAAGCAACTTTTTGAATACTACGCAAACATCAGCAACTAAAATCCCTTTTTCTTCCCAACTCCTTTATCCTATCCTTTGCTCTCTAGATTAAGATACTTATTGTCATTAGAAGTTAAGAAGCTTATTTTTGTTAAGCCCTTGGCAAATCCTGTATATGATCAAAAGCCTAAAGCTTAAATGTACAGAGTTGATATAAATAAATAAATAAATAAATAAAAATATGTATGAACTCTACATTTTTGTGTATTCTATTCTATAGTTCTTAAAATTGTTGCCAAGTGTCAATTCCTTATTCCCACCTTCTTCGGTGGATTTGAGAAGGAATAAGTTTAAAACTTAATGAAAGAGTTAAGAATAAACTTTAACTAAATCTTATTTTTAATACGGGTGTGATTGAATAAGAAAAAACATGGCCGCCACAGACAGCCACACGCTTTAATGTCGTACAGTGGGACAGCCTCTATAACAAAGTCGGAATTAATTCAAAATATTAAAACAAGAGGGATTCCAATGTATCAAATTGTTTACTTCATTTCAAAACATAACAAAAGGCTAATTTTCAGCTAGCTGTCATAATATTTTTAATTAATATTTTTTTTTTTATTTTTTGAAAACTGCTCATTAACTTTTATTCAAATATTATAGTTATGTATATTAGCTGAAACCTATGAATTGGCGTTTTTGAATTTTTGTTTTAAATATTGTCAAAAAGTTTTAAAAAAAAAACTTTTTTTCTCAAAAGCCGCTCCACAGATTTTTAAATTTTTTTCTCATAACTTTAAATGTATACAAGAAATAAAATGGCGTACTTTTTTGAGCTCAAATTAGTTTAAATATTTATTTCAGAATTTTGAATTATTTTTTCTTTGATTAAGTTGATTTAATCTTTTGTTTTTAAGTTTATATTATTAAATATTTAAGATTCTCATATCAATTTTTTAAGAAAAAAATTTAAGAAATTTTGTATATATAAAAAATTAAGTAAAAAACGACTTTACAAATATATTTAGATTTTTAATACAATTATTTTGCATACGATTACATAAGAGCAAGTTCGTTTGATCCAATCGTGCATTTTATTTAAATTCAATTAAATCGTGCATCCACTTACTGGTACATACAATTCCCTATTTTAAGATTATGAGTAAATTAAATCTTTCTTAACCCGGTAAATTATTATACACCCATCTATCAAAAGAACTTGCGTTCAAATATTCATTTCTTTTCAGATACTTTTTATATATGAACCCTTTTTGTGGGTAAAAACTATAAATTACCATAATTTTCCAAAAAAAAAAATGTTGGTACTTTTCATTGAATCACCACAATCTGCTTCTTCAAACATAAAATCCCACAAATCCTTTCTAATGCCAAACCTCCTTACCACTCTCGTTATTTTAATAGTCTTCGATAATAATGCACGAACCCTACTTGAGTATCTCATCACTTTCAACCCAAATCCATAAGCAAATAAAGACCTTTAGCACGTGCTTAAGCCTATTTAATTTATTTTACCCAAACAACAGGCATATCTGCATACAAGTATGTGCGTATACTATACATATAGGTGGTAGGTAAGGTACTCTAAAGAATAAAAGTGATTGCAAAGTATAACAATACAAAATAAAAAACCTAAGGAAAGAGGTTTCATGATCTCGATATCTGAACCCCTTGTTTATTAGCAATTATCTGATATTGCGTCTGGCATACCTTCTACAGTATACTGAAGTCGAAATGAAATATTGGTCAGAAGGCTAAAACCATTAATTGAGATTGCAAACAACAACAACAAAAACTGCTTTTTCGTATCTTTAGTAAAAGAGATTATGGGTCTGGCCGAAATAAATCATTGTCATACGCAAATTAATTATGTATAATGGTTTCTGTGTCGTCTGGTTTTAGTTTGGATGTCAGAAAAAGAAAGGATTTCTATATACATTCCAAAAGTCATTGGTTTTAATTATTAGTGAGGATAAAGGATTAGGATGTTTGTCAGGAAGTCAAAAGAAGAGGATTTAGATTGTAGGCGTAGGCAAATAAAGCCATCGGTGTTATCAATAAGGCCATCGTTAGATATTAGGGCCGGGGGTTACTTGATTAGCAAAAGTTATTGTTTGACATTTTTGTACTGATTGCAATACAGTACAAAAATGTATGTATCAGTAAAATGTTTGCATAACTTATATTGATGTCTCTACTGGCTAAACAAATTTAATAAATGCATTCTGTAGCCAATGTAAAATTCTATGGACTCATTTTACATATAGTGTACTCATTACAGCTTTTTTGTACTCATTACATATTTGTAAGTTCTATCTATCTTATAATTTAATCTAAAAATTTATATATAAACCATATTTTTTTTAAATACGGGTTCCCACCAGATTATATCCGGTAATGATTCTTCAAGCGAAAAGTGTTAATCAGTACATATTTGATTGATTCAGTACACAATTCTCGTTCAACACATAGTCCCCTTTTTTAGTATTTCTTGGTCTATAAATCGAAAATATTAACATAGCTTGTGCGAAGTTGATTAATAGAGTGATAATTGTCACTAGCATAACAAAAACAATTGTGATGATATCAGTACATCGAAAACATTAAAAGTCGAAAACGGTAGATCACAAAATACCAAATGTCGAGTTTGATAAAATAATTTTGATTCTGTAGTAAGAAAACATATTAGGTACAGTACATGCTTTTGTTACTTAAGTGACAATTGGCATAAATTCACACTGCCAAGAAAAGGCAGTGTGAGTTTACAACTCTAAAGCCACATTACACAAAAACTTCTCCAAGTTAAGATAGGGACAAAAATTAGTCGATTTCAAATCGACAAGCAAAATACCAAGTTTTCAATTTATGCTGAATAGCTTCTGGAACAATATGCATCCTATGTCGTTTTAGAAGCGAAAAAATTAATTAGAAAAAATTGAAATATGACAAAAAAAAATGCAATTAATTTATTTGTATGTAATATTTTATTTAACTTGGATCATGACGTCATACGATTTCTTAAATGTATCTAATATAATTAAGGAGCACACACTGGGACTATTATCCTATTTTTTTTAAATCGTTCACGAATTATATATCTATCTAACTTGAAACCAAAAAAAAAAATTATCCGGCTCGAAGGACCAAAAATTCACATTTCTGCTACAGTTCTATGCCAGCTGTGTTCACCTGCCTTGGCTGTTATATTTTTTTCTACACTTTCATCTTATTAAATTATGATAAAATTATTGTCATTTATTCCAAACTTTCAAATTGAAAACATCTTCATCCGTAAACGAGAGATATTCACAATTGAACAATCCCATTCAGAGAACCACCATTACAGATAACACAAATACTCGTACAAATGAATCATAATCGCTTGTCGTTCGTTGTCTATATAGGATATGACTTTGATGAAAACCTAACCGGCGAACTTCCTGTCGCCACACGCATCACAAGAACGTCCTTAATTTCAATTCCAATGGAATAGCTTTCATTTCTATTTTTTGTTAAGGATGTTTTCATTGTCATCGTTGGTCGCCCGAAAGTTGTCGGTCGTCTATTCTTGTGGGAGTTTTTTTTTTTTTTTTTTTTTTTTTTTTAAATGTTGTGTTCTTCAAGGAAATTGAATTTTTGTTTTGGTCTGCCATTGACAAAGGATAAATAAGAAAAAAAAACTTTATGGTATGTTTTCTACGAGTGTTATGGAAGAAGGAATGGATTTTTAAAATCAACCAAGGATGTCATTATGTAGGTGAAAGAATTGTATTTTATTACAAGGATGCTTTCTGTGAAAAAAAAAAGTTGCTGGATATAATTTTTTTTTTTATTTTGTAACTAATACGCCAAAATCAAGGGAAATTTTATATACTTTCAGAACGTGTTACCTGCCAGGATGTGAATGCATATGTAATATTCAGGAATTGTTTCCTAACACACCATGTCATTCAAAATTAGTCAAAACGCATACACTTTTCAATTTGTTTTTTTTTATAGTTGATGCGGTTTTTTTTTTTTTTTTTTTTTTTTTTTTTTTTTTTTTTTTTTTTTTTTGAATAAAATAACTAAACTATGATGGGAAGGGATTGAAAGCATATTTTTTTTTAGTAAAATAACGTGATGGAATTTCCTCCACAGACATACCCTTAAGCCAGAAACCTGTGTGTACGTGTTGGCAGAGTAGTTTGCTATTTGTAGAGCACTCCAGGAACTCCAAAGGTAAGCACGGTTATCCTGCCACCTCTGTGTAAGTCGTTATTCCTATGGCACCCCCTTCTGGGTAAATTATAAATTATAAGTTGGGCTTAGGAATGCACTCACCTTTGTGATGGTAATACTCTAGCATCCTTTCTGTGGTAGCGTTTGGAATATTTAAACTAGATCCTGGCGCCCAGAGTGGGTAATATAGCTTGCTACCTAGACTTTGTTTGCTTTTGTATGACTGTGTTGGTTTGTGTGTGTGTGTGTCTGT
Organism: Philhelius pedissequus; assembly: GCA_910595825.1. Taxonomy (NCBI): domain Eukaryota; kingdom Metazoa; phylum Arthropoda; class Insecta; order Diptera; family Syrphidae; genus Philhelius; species Philhelius pedissequus. The sequence continues at coordinate 161,702,025 of OU343162.1, read as the reverse complement.
GAGTTATCAGATTGAATTTTGTATGCGGTTTGCCGTGCAACTTATATCTAAAGTCCAATGAACCAGTCAATCAGGCCTGGGCGGTGAATAACAGACTGAGGGATAAAATGAAACGAATGAATGATTTTGTAGCGAGGATAGATGGCACTCTTAAATGAGTGCGACATGTTGTGCTAATCTGTGAATAGGGATCGGGTTACCTAATGCTTGTTGCTTTGTGCTATATTCAGTTTGTGTGTTTCAATTTTGTCTGTCATATTATGTTATGTTAGATACGTTGTGTTTATTTTAAGCAAAAATGTGTCGATGGGTTATGTTTGATTAGCAGACTCAATATTTACCAGGAACTATATTTCAAACCGGAAAATACACTTATACATTTAAACAAATAAATTATGACGAAATGAATGTGTATACTTTGGAAGAATATATTTTTTGAATTATTTATTATTCATCTTCTTCGAATCGGTTGTTCTTAAGCCGAAGAAATTACTGAAAAAATCAACTGGACCAAATATTAGTACTATTCGTTAATTTGCCCAAAACTGACATTTCGTACCAATTTCAGTAAAAAATGTTCCTTTCTCTATTATATTTTTGTGCGACTTTAAAAAACTAAAAATCACGAGTGAAGAAAGTCGGTTAGTTCGAGTTTTCGAAGACGGGAAACTTGCACCATTTCTCCACTGATAGCTGTCAATCAAATCAATGAATGATATTCAAGGTGTTTAACTACAAATAGGATGTATTCGAACAAGATCTTTTCGTCAGCAAATAGATTTTTAGTTGATGTTTGGAGAGAAAACTGGAGCTAAGATTAAGCTCAAATTGCGTTATAATTTTAAGCCAATTAAGGAAATAAAGTTCAATAAAAATCGGTAAATCTTATGTTTTGGAGAGTAGAGTTTAAGATCATCCCAAACAAATTAAAGGACATCGGTATGGCTAAAATCTGCTGCAGTACCTTTCTGAAAAGTCCCGGATTATAGGAAGATGGCAGTTGGAAGACCCTTCCGTCGCGGATCAAAGAGTAGAATTGCACAAGCACAAAAGCTTGAGTTTGTAGCGCTAAAAAAAATCTTTTTTTTAACACGTTTAAGAAAATTAAGTTTCAAAGTTTGAATGTCAACAAATGGCATTATATTTTACAAAGGATTCGGTACTCGTATATCAACTTGTTCCAACCGTATGCGGTCGTTATATGTGTCCACTCACTTTTTTTCGTGAGAAATATTTCACATAAATGCGCAACTTTCGGAAATTGACAAAGATATTTGGGAAGAGAGTATTGCTCTTCATGTCCACCCCTCTCAATCATTGTTTTTTTTTTGGCTCCTTTTACAGTTCGGACTACTAATTGTTGTATTTTCTTCAAAACCACTATCCTCCTAGCAGAACTGCATCTTACGGAAAGACACTAGTTTGCTTAGAGTAAGACGTTGTCTCTTACCTCAAAGAATCAGCCAAAACCTGGCAGTTGTAAGGATACTGGCTTGAAGTTGTAAAAAAATATTTTGCCCATTAAGGTACTTCAAATTCGTGTGTGCAGCTTAAGAAGGAACATCTGTACTCGCGATAGTACACATCCGCAATTAGGATCAAGGGTAAACTAACAAATTTTCAATTTTTCCAAAGAGGCTATAATTTTCGCAATTGGCTGCAAATTTCAATACCACTTGAGCTTAAAGTAAAAATACAGATCAAAACATATTAATTGTTTAACTCTTAAAGAGCGCGGAATAATTGTTTCGATTGACATTTCCCAACTAACGTTTCAATATCGATAGGTCTTCAGAAAGTAATTTTAGCTTCGGTAAGACTTTACCGAAACTTTATAGAAGCTGAAATGTTAATTTATCAGTTTTCTTAGTTTAGAAACATGTTGCCAAGACGAATCGCCTCAAATCTAAGCTACAAATTGGAACCACATCTCGATCTTGGTTTAGGTCTCCGAGAAGAGACTACCTTGAAGAGCACCTGAGACGAGACGAGACCGTATTTTTTGCACCGAAATTCGCCGAGTGTCTAGCTGGTATCTGTGGTCTCGGTGGTTTGATTTTGCTTTTCGGTAGAACAAATATATTTGTATTTAATTATTTTTTATATTATATTTATAATATTTTATTTTTTAATTAATTTGTATAGTATTCACAGTTTTTTTTTTTGGAAAATATTCTATGTGCGTTAAAATATCAAACCACTTATGTAGATACATAGTTATAATCAGATAGGCGCAATGCAAAAAAAACAGAAAAGAATACGTACATTTTCAAATTTTGTTTCCCCCCTCTGGAAAAGGTGAATTTAAGAATTTTAGGTGACACTTGGAAAAAAATATTATAGATACGTCAAAATATAGATTGTTGCCCACTTATCAAGCCATGAACTGTCAAAATCCATTCAAGGATGCCTCCGATTTAAATGGATTAAAAAACCTCTAAAAATTCAAATTTGACCTCAGAATTTAAGCCCTTTGGGTGACATTTTGAAAAAAATATTATCCATACGTCAAAATATAGTGCGCTGCCTACCTGTGAAGCCATGAGCTGTCAAAATCGAATGAGGGATGGCTCCGACTTAAATGGATTATCTTCTGACTCTCGTCTATCTTTTGCTTTTCTATCTGAATACGCGTCTTATCTTACTTTTTTTTTTACTACCAAAAAAACACGAGAGAAAACAAGACTAAGGATGAGACCAAGACCGAGACTGCACATTAAAATTTTTACGAGAAAATGGCGAGACCAAGATTGAGACAATACTTGGTTAGGCGAGACCGAGACTGAGCCAGAGACAAAACTGAAATTTTTCGATTTTGACGAGATTGTTCGAGACTAACAAAAGTATAGCCTGTTGCCTGCCCGAACCACATCAATACCTCAAGAAACTTTTAAGAATCACTTATGCTGGCTCCATCAATTTATTCAATACGGCCAACAAAGTCATGGAGCCTTTAAAAAAAAAAAACAGGCTAAAACCCCTAGATATTGCTCGGAATTCCAATTTGATCAACAGCAGCAGAAGCACATTCGCAAAAAAGGCTCCTGTTGTCCTCTGTAAGATCACATTATTGATCCTGCGAAACTATTGCAAGCGAACAAGGACATCCTGAGCCATGATAACATCTCAAAACAACAATATTTTTTTTTCTCTTGTAAAACAAAATCCAGCTACCTTTTCCATCACTTCAGAAAAATGTGAATTTATCGTGAATAAATCTCAACATAATTAGTTCCTCTTCTAAACTGCATTTATTAAATATGTGCAACTGCAAACAACAACCTTCTCAAATCCATTTCCATCCATTATGCAATATCAGTCAAAATTATTCTATCAGAAGGCACAACTACTTCACACTCCTTTTAGCAACAAATCTCTCAATTTTCCGTATCTTTTTTATGGAAATCTTTACTCTCGAAGGAATTTTGTAATTTAATATCCTTATCTGTATTTTTGCATCTCTGGTGTTCGCCTAGGCATAGATAGACAATTCATATTTTCTACGCCAACGAACAGGAATTATTTTCTTCCGTTGAATGAACTTTAAATTCCTATATACCTAGTCCTTTAGCACTTGGATACAACTGTATATCGTCAGGAGAGTAACTATAGGCAGGTACAAGAATATTATGTTGGCAGATAGGTTTGAAAGGAAAAGATACATTTTATATTTTTCACTTCGCACTTTGGATTCGGAACTGCATCAGAGAACTGAATACATTATTTTATGGTTGCATTTTCAGTTCCTTCAACCCCTTTGTTTATTTTGTACCCGTTTACCCGCCCAGCGCTCCCTATATAAAGATCCTTCTTCCCTATACATAGAGTGCACACTGTCAGCTTGCAGTACAACATCTAATCCTTTCAAAAATGATTTCTCACAATTTGTTGCCTTATTCATTTTGTTAAAAGGATTTTCTTGTTTTGTTGAGTCAGTGGCCGTTGTTAGAGCACCGCACTGCTGCCACTATCATGCTGTAGATGCTGCCGCCATCTCTAACAACATGTACAAGGGAATTGTTATCCTGACGGATATTCATTTTTGTATGTATATCTTTTCTGTGTCAGTTCGGTAAAAATGAAACACTGTCTGAGGTTCTGGCCATTCGAGTGGGTTTTGGTCATAATCCGCAGATTGTTGAACCCAAAAAAAATCGAACATAATAGAAACGAAGGCATTTAAAAATGCAAAAAAAAATCCCAAGGATTTGTCCATTTTTCAATTTACGATTGAATTATATATAAATTCAAAAAAAATGTTTGCTTGTACTTTGATTAATGACATCGAATGGCAAATCCACTGATAAAGTGGATACTCAAGGACTGGGGACAGGTTGACAAACAAATTGTCAACCATGATGATGATGATGAAGCTCTATCTCTCACTCCTTCTCTCTCTCTCTCTCTCTTAGCAATTTATAAGTTGTTTAACTTTCAGAGTGGATTAGAAGGGGAATTTTATTTGAAAAATGATGAATGAGCTTGTTTATAACTTTAAATGGATAGAAAAGGGTTTGATTAATTCAGATCTTTTCAAATTGGATTAAGACTGTTTTTTGTGTTGGATTTTGCTATTTGTAATTGGATAAGTTGAGTGAGAGACAAAACTGAAGAGTAGCTAGAATTTAGGATTTCGGCACTTGATTACCAATTAATTTATTTTACCTTTGTTAAATTATTTAGGAATGTCGATTGAATAAAAAATTGCAGTAAGGTTATTTTTAATGAGTATGCACTCTAACTTTTAGGATAATTGATAAATTAATAAATAAATGAGGATAATCTCTGATCTTCGTTTTATTTGACTGATCATTTGGTATTAACATTCAAATATGATTTTGAGCAGTTTCAAAAATTGAACCACATTCTTGAAAATAAATTTCAATATTTCATAATTGTCAAACTAAACTAACCTCAAAACAAACAAAGGCCTGTCAAATCAACTGTCATATAAATAAGTGCTGCCAATGAGAAGTTCTCCTAATTTAAACAAATAGATACTATTTATATTGCAGCAAAAAATATTTCACAAAATAAAAACAGGATATTGGCGATAATAGAATCAGACAAATCAAGAGTAGAAATTCAGCATCTGACGCATCACAGATGAAACAAATCAACTGATTAATCAGACAAATCAATAACTGGCGCACTAGGCAAAAAGTAAGTGTTGAATAGAACAAATCAATTGATAATTCAGATGAATCAACAGACGAATCCGCTGACAAATTCAGCAAAAAAAAAAAACAAAAGATTAACTAGCGAATCAGGAATATCAACTGATAAATTTGGCAAATGACCCAAGAAATTTAATTGGCAAATCAAAGATTCAAACAGACAACTGATGAATATAAAAAACCAACTGGCGAAACGGATAAATAAATTGACGGATCAGGGAAATCATCTGGGCGAGCAAGGCATAATATATGATGCACTCTAAAAAGTGTCAGTGGGAAAAAATTTGTCTCTTTCCATTTTCACTATTACAATACTTTAAAATCTTATTCAAATCAGTGGCGTGATTCAGTTCATATGCGACTTTTTGTTGCATCGAGCGACACACAGGTTCCATGTCAGACTAAATTTTTTTCCAGCCAGTTCGACAAAGCAATCCATTCTCAATTAACTATAGATCTTTCGACGTCTCTGTCGAAAAAACTTACGCCAGAATGTATGCTAATTGTGCCACTTCTTGTGATTGTCAACAAAAAATATTGGAAATGTATTCACGAAAACTTCGACACCAGCGTTGGCATGGAATTTTCTATTAATGCTGGTGACTGAATGAAAATAAATTTTATGGTGACGTCAGTGAGTCAAAACGATGGCCGATTGCGTTGACGGTGTAATTCTAGCTTTAAAGTTTAGATCAAAGTAGATTATCATACATTTGTCTTGGAATTTGAGTGATAATTATAACACCTGCAAGACAATTTATAGTAACTTCTTAGTTAGATGCAAGCCATCGTTTAAATGTACGACAAAAAGTGCAGTAGGCAGAACGAAGCCCTGGGACACACCATCATTGATTCTGTGGGAAAAAAATGTTTAATTACTTTTGGGACGAGTCTAGAGAAATGCCAATTTATAAAAGTTTTATAACAGTGTTGTTTACCGGCAAAAGTGTTAAATATTCTGGGGGCTGCAGAAGCAAACAACTAATTTCCGGTAGCCGAATGATTTTCTAACCCTATGCAGCTTCTGTCACACTTTTGGCATTTACCGAGTAACGTTGTTAATATTGAGCTCAATCAGCCAAAATTTAACACATCCCCTAAAAAAAGTATTTGAAATATTCGAACTCCAGACATCTACATCTTTTTAGAACAGTTATTGTCTGTGAGTTCTTTTTCGTGGGACTCTAAATAAGTGGGACATAAATTAAATACTTTCTTATTTATGAACTTTCAGTCAACAAAATTTTACAACAAGGTCACTGTATTTGGGAAATCCAAACAATAAAATGTTCTGACAAATTCTTCAACATTTTTTGCCAGAAGGCTGTATTGCTAACCGCTTAATTTTAGTGCCAGGATCAACTCATCAGTGCTTACCATCACTTTTGAAGAATGTTTGCCCAAAATCAAATTGATTTGAATATGTTCTCACGATTCGTACTGCTTCTGACAATTCTGCTTGAATTTTTACGCGTTTTCAGAAAAAGCTTGGATTATCCTAGTCCTGACGAATATTCGTCCATTTTGACATTTCGTTCACATGAATTTGTTTCTATTCGAAACGAAAGACGCGTGCGATAAAATGATTCCTTCAAGTGTGGATGGTATGTGGAACGAGAATAGATGAGTTCATAATAATCATATTTAAATAATTTAATTTCTCTAAATTATCATATTTTGACAATTAAAAATCAAATTTTAGTATCTAAATATTATTGTAAATTATATTTCCATAATTTTTGGAGAATTTGTGAAGAATTGTGCTAAATCAAATTTATTAAAGTGAATAGTCCTTAATCAATTAAAAAAAAAAAAAATCTCGAAATCTCGTTTTTTACTTCGGTGATGCCTTTAACCGTAAATAAAAATATCCCTATCAATGACAACATGAAATCGGAAACTTCTATTGAAAGCAACTCAGATTACATTTGTACCGTCATCAAACTCCTTTAAATCCTCATTGACCATAGCAACCTAAACCTAGGCTTTAAAATTGACAGAATCTGCAAGTACCAAGCCATCTTCCTTGACTTTGTGGACTGTGTCGTCTGCCATCGCACCACACACAAAGCTGCTTTATCCCTATTAACATCACCAAAGGTAAATCGACCACAAATCTCAATCTACCAATCATCATAAGTACCGACACATACATACTACAGATGCAAAGATAACTCCTCTATCTAAAGCTTGTCCTATAAACAGCCAAACAAAAAAAAATATCCAAAAAAGTATCTTATTACAATGACTGGGTTTATAGACATCACGTTCCAGGAGTAGATATCTCAATCTATAATATGAAACGTATCGTTTCGCTTCGCATTCGAAGTCAGAACTGGTGCTACATCATTGTCGTCTCCGTTCATGATGCGGTGTCACCTTAAAAATAACTCGTGTTATTTGTGTTTACACAGTACAGCAGCAGCGTAGAGAAACTGAAACCAGACGAAACGAAGAAGGCGGCTGTGTCTGTGGCGTGTCCCATCAATGACATCCGATTTACGGAACGTATACATAAGTGGGTCAATCGCTTCTTTGAGGAAATCCGCTTTAAAGTCATCATCTTAATCATTTGCTTCCTTGATACACTTAAGTACTTGTATATATACCTGCCTATGGTTGTAGGTTTCATAAATAGGGTGATTCGAATTTTATCTGATAACAAAAAAAAAATAGAAGTTTTAGATATTTTGACAATGAAAGTGAAATGTGTTGAACATATTAACATTTGATTATCGAATACGAACAACCATCCCGAAGTAACACTCACTTTTGAGAACCTGTGAATATAAGGACCATCCACTCTGTATGCAAATATTTTCCTTTTATATGCGTATCAAAATTGTTGTAAACTGAAATAAATTAACTCAAGCAAATGTGAAAATTCGTCGATTTCCCGCGAATTCAATAACAGTAATCACTCAAAAGAATTTTTTACTAGGAAAAACGCTTCACTTATGAAATTCTAAAAAAAAATTGAAACAGAGAATGGTAACGACTATAACGTATTTCCGAATCCGAGGTGGGATGCACTTTTCATTCTTGGTTCTGGTTTCAGGAATAAAAACTAAAAAAATCGATCAAGTTTAAAGTCATGAAAAGTTTTTAGTATAATTTCTCTACGTCTTCAAAGTATCCTTTTTAGTCAGATGTATTGAACAATACACGCCATTTAGGTGTCACAATACATACATATGTAAATATATTACACATCTACTCTAAAGTTAAGAAAGGAGGGCGATATTTTATACTTAACAAAAAAAAAAATATTACAAAATTGGGGTACCGCAAGGAAGTATTCTAGATCCAATTCTCTTAATTCTTTATATTGACGATGTAATAAAATTCAGACTTCTCTTTGTAAATTGAAATGTTTATTTAACAATTCTGTTACGAAATTTATATTGAAGTATTTGAAAAATATAATAATTGCACAAGAGCTTGTCGCACATTCCGGCTGGTCGAATTCAAAGTTCTGAAGTAATTAATTAATTAAAAATAAAAAAACAAGTTAACGAAAATTTTAAATAATTTTTTTAAGAATCATTTTTAAGTTCAGCTTTGATAAATGCTAGGAAGCCAAATTCAAATACCAATAACAATTTTAAGTAACATGTACGACTGGATAGCACGTACGTGCTCTAATGTTCGATTACATCGAAAGCACAACATTCTTAGTAGAAAAAGCTACAAAAATCATAAATATTTCTAAAAAAAAATAAAAGACTCGCTTAAATATCGTAGTTTAATAAACGAATTTAGTTAAAAATTGCCTAGTTTTGCTTGAATGTAATTAATTTTTTTTTAACCTGACAGACGATTTTAATTTTGAATAGCAGATTAATCATGTTTTTGTTAAAAAATTTTAATGGAAAATAAAATTATATTATCTATCTATTTTAAAAATCGTTTTTTACTTTATTTTACAACATTTTGTTAATTTTGTCTAAAAAAAAACTGTGTATGTCAATTTTAGATACATAATAATATAAAGTTAACAAAATTATATTTAAAAAATCATCAATCCAGTATGCAGAATTATTTAGTAATTTTTATCGAAATCCGGTAAGCCGCTAATGAGAAAGTCGACACGCAAGAAAAAAAGCTTCTATGACATTTTATTTTTAAAAAAATTAAAGCAAAACGAAGACTGCTATAATAATAGGGCACAGAATTCTTTTTTTTATCAAAATCGTTAGAGACGTTTTTGAGAAAATTAAGATAACATTACGGCGGTATGCCAGGTATCTTCATTTTTGGGGCTAACAAAAGAAAGATTAGAAAAAAGAATAAAACGCCTATGTACCTAACAATTTTGAAGAAAATAGCTTCAGTCGTTGACCGACCAACTGACCTACAGACAGACAAACGGAATTGCGGGACCCACTATTTTCGTATTCTCTATAATCGTAATGTTAAGTTGTATTAAAATCTAGAATTTGATTTTTGTTTCAAATGCAAAACTTACCATATATCGCAAGTAAAAAAATTATGAAGTGGTTTGGAAGACTTGGATTTAAAAACTTAACTTTCCAAAAGCTACTGCGTAAAAACAAAATTTATTATAATCGTTCGAACTGTTCACTAGATAGTTGAAATCGAAAAAAAAATAAAATGCTCCTATCTATTATTTAGAATTTGAAGGAGCTCCTGTATACATTTTTTTATCAAAATCTTTAGAGCCGTTTTAGAGATAATTAAAATGGTAGAAAAATTTGTATGGCAAATACCGTTATTTTTGGGGCTAAAACAACGATTTAAAAATCCATTTTGGACGATTACCCTAAGCGCTTAAGCACCAAGGTTGAAGAAAATCGCTTCAGCCGTTTAGGCTGTAGAGAGTTGTACAGACAGACAGACAGACAGACAAACGGAATTGCGGGACCCACTTTGTTCTCTATCATCGTAATGTCAACTTTGATTAAGATCTCGAGTTCGATTTGTTTCCAAATGCAAAACTTTAAAAATTAGGTGTTAGTAAATATAAAACAATTTTTGGTAAAACAAGTTGACAAATGGTCATAAGCAGACAGGTACAGAAAAGTCAAAAAACTGTTTTTAACCTACTCTGATATATGAAATAATTTTGGTATTACGACCCACAAAATTCATTTTTAATTATTCTTTGCAAAATTCGAAATGAGTACGAAATTCTGAATGTCGAAAATCCCCAATGATAAATGCTGAATGTGAAAAATTCCAATGACCACGAAACACGAAGTACGCAATTAATTTGCGAACTGAACCCATTCAATTCAGTAAAATTATGGAGCCTGAGACGACATTTTCCTTCTATTTGGATCATTTTGTATATTTTGGTACAGTAGTATTTTGAAAACAGCGATTTTGCCTCTTCTGCCATAAAAAACTCAAATTTATCATGAAAGTTTCGCATTGTACCTAAGGAATGACGCGATATTTAAAGGAAAGTTTCACAGAACTTAAGTAGGATTTTTGATGATTTTTTTTTATTTCAACCCTGTGATTTAAGGTTCACAAAACAATTTTTCTTTTAAATCGAATCACCCTGTACTTCATTATTCCATTTGCTCCACCTTCCTCTATTAAGCTCCAAGTTTCATTCTGTTTGCGGATTATCTGCTTATGTGGGCTTCTCATGTCGATTGTCAGAGAATTGGTCGTCGTCGTAGTCGGTGGCAAGCCGCAGATCATGATCAAGGCTAAACTACATGAATAAACAAATAAAACTGAAAATTTCCTCACACAACGGTGACTCGATGTGATATTTAACGGTGACAATAGAATTGGATATATGTGAACTGCATAAAGCCTGTCTATACGTAGGAACAGAGCAAACACATAATCGTGAGAAAGATTATTCTTGTTTTCTTTTTTTTTTCAAGATGCGCATCTTTACAAGTTGCGGCTAATGACGCCAATGGTGCACGTTATTGTTTCCCATCGCATTCAGGGTCACAGTAAGTTTTTTAAACATTTTTTGTTTATCTCGAATGAATGTGAATTGTGGGGCAAAGAAAGACTTCAGAGCTGACATGACACATTTTTCTGTATTTTTGTTTTCTTCTCCTTGCCATGTGTCAAAGTCGGTCACTATTGTCGCTTGATTCTGTTAAGTTTATAAGCGGATGCAATAGTTTCATACCAGAAGGTACAAGTCAAATTTGAGACAATGCCAAAATAATTAAGTTTGAGATCTTTCATTTTTTTTTCTAGTAGGTACAGCATTGTTATGCAAGAGTTATTCTTAGATAAATAACGTTTTTTTCCACACGCAAAAATAAAAGTATATATGTTTATAGTAAGATACCTTGAACCATTCATTTATAATGTGTGAATGTTTTGGTAAAATGGCTAAATACTTACAACCTTTCAATTTACTAAAAGTCAATAAGTTCAACATACCTGAGTTAACATCAATCGTACATGTAAAAAAATTAAGTTGATATTTTGTAAACTTAAATAATTAATACTTAATAATTGTAATATTAATTTTCATTTGAAGAATAAGACTACAAAATTATCCCTAGCACTAGCAAATGATAAGACTGCTGTCAAAAGGAGATGTACCTCAAATTTGCTTACAAAAGTTTTAGTTGTGACGAGAATTAGTGTAGCAATTTGTTTTACTAATTTCACACAGAGTGCGATTTTTGTATCAAAGTTTACACGTGCTATCGACATTTATAGTTTTCTTGAGAGAAAGGGGAATTATAGTATCTGTCAAGTTAGCATTACTTCCAAAGGGAATGTCTCTTGGAATAATTGTCGTAAATTTGTCGGTAAATCAATATTTTTTTGTTTGGTTTTTATAAGCAACTCCCGGTAATGACCACCCCTCAAAAATATGTTTAAAAAGACTTCTAAACATACAAATTTATTTCAATAATTGTCGTAAATTTGTCGTTAACTTGACGTGAATTTGTCGTAAAATTAACGTGAATTTGTCGTAAAATTAACGTGAATTTGTCGTAAAATTAACGTGAATTTATCGTAAAATTAACGTGAATTTGTCGTAAAATTAACGTGAATTTGTCGTAAAATTAACGTGAATTTGTCGTAAAATTAACGTGAATTTGTCGTAAAATTAACGTGAATTTGTCGTAAAATTAACGTGAATTTGTCGTAAAATTAACGTGAATTTGTCGTAAAATTAACGTGAATTTGTCGTAAAATTAACCTTGATTTGACCTAAATTTGAGATGAATTTGGCATGAATTTGCCGTAGATTTGTAAGAAAATTTGGCATGAATTTGTAGAAAATTTGACATGAATTTGTCGTAAATTTGACACGAATTTGTCGTAAATTTGACATAAATTTATCGCAAATTTGACATGAATTTATCGTAAATTTGTCGTGAATTTTATATAGTCTTGTCGTAAAATTGACGTAAATTTGTTGTAAAATTGTAGTAAATTAAACGTGAAACAAAAGAGATGTTGATTTTATTTTTTTTAAACAACCCATCTTGATTCAAAATTTGCAGCCCTAAATTTGGATTTTTCAATTAATGATCTATCATGCCAACAAAAAAAAAGTTTCAAGAATTATCACATGATGTTTTTGGATAAGTTGTGCTATAGAATAATTTGTCATACATATTATTAAAAAAAAAAAAACTAATTTACGACATATTGGAGCCATCCGCTATTGACACATCCGTTTTTTTTGTGTTTTTTAAATCAATATTGACTGTCAAGTCTGCATTTAATTCGATTTTTTTATATTTTTGTTTTTTTTTCTTTAAAAACTTTTAAGCAATATTCAATGGTTTTAATTTTTAAAAAAATTTTTTTTTCAAGTTGATTTTTTTTCATTTATTTTACGTAATTAATTTTCACTTTTTTTTCTAAGTTTCAATGCAATGTTTTATTTTATATACAACAAAAAAAACTTAAGGAGATACCTGACACCGAATACGAAAAAAGGGTTTAATTTTGAATGATATAACAAAACACAAGCAATTAAAAAAATCGTTTTTTATCGGTTACCAGTATTTGAATATGAATTGATTATGACTATATCCTAAATTGTGTACAAAAAAATCAAAAATTATCAATTTTTTTTGTTCTTGGTTTTAAAATATAATTTACCAAAAACTCTTCATTAAAACAAACAATAAAAAAAAAAGACGAAAAAATGATAACCTCTCGGGGTAAATATATACATATATATAATTACATCTCTAACAATTTTGTATAGAATTTTACAATTAATTATTGAACCAAGGATTTCCTGGAATATATGTTCTCGAATCATATTTTTTTTTTGACATTTTCTACGAAATCAACAACAACCTGAAATATTTTGTAAAAGTTAAAATTACAAAGGCCTTTTGACTTATGCATGTTGTTTCCATGTATATTATAATCAATCTATAAAAGCAATCGATTTATTTTAATTAAAATTCAATTCTGAATCAGAAACCCCGAAGTCAGTTGCTTAATTAAATTTCACCCAAATCAATTGACATCCATTGTATATAGATAATATCAGCTTTTGGCGGTGTCTTTGCTAATAATAATTCAAGAATAAAATTAAGAAACTCATTCCGCTGCCCCAGAATCACGTGTAGTAAGTTTGCTTATAAATGAAATATTCAAATGACCAATTAAAGATTCATTTACAATAATTACCGAAAATAAAAACAAACATCTTTATATTTTTAGAACTGTCTTATAGGCACAAATATCTACAAAACAAAAATCTGTTGTTAAACTTTAAATATCAACACGCAGAAAGTTCAGATAGTCATATTGGTTCGTATAGTCATATTGAAAGTTAAGAGTATTTTTATTGAACCTTAGTACAAAAAAAGACTAAACTAGGAAGTCAATTTAGTAAGATTTTTACTTGTGTATATGTAAGTTACGTTCCACAAACTAATACAAAAACCCATTTCAAAGAAATCTCCAGAGATTCGATCAATCTGCTCTCTTGTACTCACTCAATCTATTTTTTTCATCTTATTAAAGTAAAATGAGAATTCTAGAGAACAACACTACTTTTGGTATTTGACACCTTTAATCAGGGATGTCGCTTTGTTTTGAGTGTACTTTTATGCTGAATTATGAATAATAGAATCGTTCCGAAAACCATAGTAAGTTTATATAAAGTAATTTTTTTCCCAGAGCGATTTTCTAAAGGGTGGGGGAGGGGGGGGGACATATATGAATATGTTAAAAGTGTATATATTTTTTGAAAGACAATTGTAAATTCTGTTCATACATATGTATGTAGATATTATGGACTTCTTAATTCAATGAGGCATTACGCTTATAATGAGATTGACCTCCTTACCGTGCATTTACATACTGAATCAAATACAAGATTTTTTTATAGGACGGGTGGCTATTTAATCATCAGACACGACACTAAGATTCCGATGCTTACATCGTTACTTTAATACTTTAGGTACTGTAAAAAGGACGGGGCTTAAAAAACATCCCTGCGGAACACCAAACATTTTTCTCCAACTTTGAATACCTCCAAGGGTTATGTTATTTATTAATAGTTTAACTCAGAAAAATCTGTTGAGAAGGATGTGCAGTGATTTATCTTTCTTAAAACCCGTCCCACAATTTATAGAAAGATTGGGAGACTTCCAGAAATACCTTTAAACAAGTCGTTGTTATTTGAAAAGTCTTCTCAATTGCTCTAAGACTCCTCTTAATATGGAAGTTATGAATTTATGTTTTTGAAACTAATGTGATGGCAAAACTTTTGTAATTACATACCGCAGTGTAATTTCATAGTTTTGGAATCACATTTTTGACCATGAATGTGATTTTCTCAAAACATCTTTGAGAATTCATTAATTTATATACACCAAGGAAATTAATTTTTTTTTTTTATGACTTATACTCGTAGGTATATCAATTCATGTATTTGAGTTTCGAAAATTAAAATTATTCTAGAGTTTAGCTAAATAAAATGGATTTAAATGTATTTTATATTAAAATACAAACATATGTCCATGCTTCAACTCGTGATACCATTTCTATGAAAAAGAAAAAAAATATCTACTTTTAATTTCATCAGAATAAGTCGCATCGCCTACGAGATAATGGAAAAAATAAATCCATCCATAACAGTAAATGTGAAAAACAATTCTAATTCATGGCATGATATACATATGTACATGTCTGTCTTTTGTAACCCTACTAGATTGCAAACCTTCCGTATAAAACAAGCTCAGACGTTCTTCGAGAGAATGCCTTCAGTCCCGCAGTCGACATTTTTTCGATTCTCTCTCTTACGCCCTTCCGACTAGTTTAATCATGGAACCTAAACCTAATTTACCAATTTATAAATGTCAAAAGAATTTTAACAATATATCCTCAGAAGACCCCCATGTTATTGTTTACCACTTCGCTAATTTTTTCAGTCAATCTTATAGTTACATAGATAAAGAACCTGACCCTGAATATTTTAGCTGCCTGTCTGACAGTCCAACCTCCTCACGCGTTTCTGTCGAAATAAGTGAATCGATGGTTTTTGAAAAGATTAACTCTTAAGGACGACTTCTCCCCTGGTCCAAATGGTATCCCAGCCATTTTTCTAAAAATATGTGTTAACGCCCTTTATATAGCTCAACAAATCTTTTCAGACTTTCACTTTCTCAAAGCGTATTCCCATCTATTTGGAAAAATTCTTTTATTTTCCCAATTCATAAAAAAGGTCGAAAGAATGACATCGACAATTATCGCTCCATCGCAAAACTTTCTTCAATCCCCAAGCTGTTCGAAAGCATTATCTACGACACTCTTTATTTTCACAGTAAATCAATTATTTCACAATCACAGCATGGTTTTTTGAAGGGTAAGTCAACTACAAAGAACCTAACTCAATTCGTTTTTATGACGCTCTGTGCTCTAGAAAATGGCAATGATATAGATGTGATAACCACCAACTTCAGCAAGGCTTTGGACAAAATTAATCACCAAATTATTTATGCAAAACTTGAAGCTTACGGTTTTCCACCATTGTTTATCAAATAGGTGAAATCTTACTTGGATAACCGACAATACATGGTAGTATACAGATGCTCGGTATCTGAACCTATTTATTCCACCTCCGGCGTCCCTCAAGGTAGCCAGCCACCTTGGTCCACTCTTTTTTGTCATTGCCATAAATTAATCTACGCCGATGATATAAAAATCATAAAAATAATATCAACTTCTCTAGATTATTCCCTTCTCCAAAATGACTTAAACTCTTTTCGGACTTGGTGTAATAAAAATTTCTTGGAATAGAATGTTAGTAAGTGTTAATCAATGAGATTTACTCGTAAGCGCCTACCATTCCCACGTCGTACTTATCACTTTATCAATGAACCCATCCCTATAGTGCCTCTTATACGTGATCTAGGTATTTTATGTGACAGGGGGTTAAACTTCCGTTCCCATTATGATGATATTATCTCTAAAGCCAATTCCAACCTTGGCTTTATCAAGCGTTGGTCAAAAGAATTCTCTAACCCCTACGTTACCAAATCCCTTTTCATCACTTATGTTAGACAAATCCTTGAATGTGCCAGTCTAGTTTGGTCCCCGTTTCCAACCACTCACTCAAAAAGGATAGAATGTGTACAGCGAAGGTTTCTCCGTTTTTCACTTAGATATCTTCCTTGGTCAGATCCTCTAACCCTACCGCCCTACAAAGACCGTTTGCAACTAATGCGTCGTAATACGCTGAAGAAACGTCGGGCAATAGTTGACATTCTCTTCAACCACCTGTACAAAGGTGCCATCGACTCTCCGGCACTTCTTGTATTAATCTCCCTTAATACTAATCCTCGTTACCTTCGATCTGTTCCATATTTCCATCTTCCTACTCACCGCACCAACTATGGTCATTTTAATCCTATCACTAGAATGTTACGATTGGCAAACAGTGCTCAACGCATCCTTGACTTCTGTTCAAGTTTTTCTTTAATCCGTAAAAATCTTTACACCCATTATCCATAACATAGTTTTTAAGTTAGTTTAAGTTTAGATTGTTTAAGTTTATTGTTTTATGTAGGTATATATAATATGTTATTATTATGCTTGAATTAAGCTACCATTAAATTAAACCTTTTCTATGATATGTGCCATTTCCCTCCTGCCACTTAAAACTCTTGGAGGCACTTGAATTCGGGTAGATATGTAAATATCTACCAACTGACTAAAATTTGCCGATGTAAATTGACTATACCTGTGGGTCATTCGTTAACTTCTATCTTTTAAAGTTTAAAGAATATACGAGAAAATAAATTCGTTTTTAATTTCTTAATTTCTTCTTTTATCAAAGCGAATGTAATCTTTTAATTGAATGATTTAACCAAAGAATTGCATTCACAAAAGATTGCATTCGTTTCGTAAACTAACAAAAAGTATTTATTTCATTCTGACGTTGAATTCGATATTATGTAATAAATTGAAAAGATACATTTTGTTCATTCACTGCGTTTTTTTTTATTTTGGGATTTTCTTATAATCGTTTAAGCCACATTAAACTTTTTTTCTTTTACATAATTCGTTAATTGCACATTTAACTCAAATCTACGTGGAATAAGTACAGATCAAACTATTTTTCCAACCTAATCAAGTGCCTCCATAATTGATAACTACTAAAACCAACGACAGCACTGTCCTTCTTATCAATAATCATTAAGTATTGTATCTTATATTTATATGTGAAAACTCCACTAATACCAAAGCGTTTAGATTTCAATTTATGTAATACACGAATACAAGTTCCAACGAATCGTTTTTGTTGTCACACGATCATTTTGTTTTTTTTCTTTCTTTGGTTTTCTCCCCTCACATTTTTTTTTTTTAATTTACTTGATTTGGATTGTAATGCGCTGTTTTTTTTTTGTATTATACACAATTTTGTAGGTGTGTGCCCGTCGCGGAAAACTGGTTTTCTTCCCCCAAAGAAAAACGTAACTCGTCATTCCGACCATCGTACCTACGAGTACCTACCTGTTGATGTTGAAATTGAACAAATAAAAAACAATATTTTTTTTAGTTTGGAAAACTTGTTTTTTGCGCGCTATAAAATTTGTTAGATTAATGCCATAATAATACATACTTATATTCATACACACAATTGAACTTTTTGGCAATTTTTTCCCGATTGCGGACGTCAGAGGAATTCAATTTGCGTGTAGTTGGGGTCGGTGGATATCTATGGTAATGGTAAATAATTCCCGTCCACCTCCATTGTTTGTTGTATCTTAAAGAGTAGCCTATCGGAACACGTTGCTGTTGCCGATGGCCTTTTGTTGTTGGTGTGTACCTCGCATAACTGATACCTATCTACTTACAAATCGAATTTACCATATCAACCACTATAGTAATTCAGAAGTGGGAGGGGAGTGGCTGGCTCAATGGAATGTGTGTACATATATGTATGTATAAGTATGTTTTGAAGAAAAAAAATGTAGAACGCGTTCAATGAAGTCGAAATTTTGAACTTGGATGGTGGAAATAGTAAACAAACAAAAATGTAGTGGCGCAGCTCGATTTGTTATGAAACTTTTTGTTTTTGTCAAAGAGCGAATTTTAAGTTATTGTATTTTTATAGGTAGGTAGTTTACTTATATGTGTACCTATAGTGATAAATAATTTAGTTGAATTGATTTGTTAATGATCAGATCATGGAGTTTGAATGGGAGAGTGGTAATAATAATTTACCTAATTGAATTGGTATTTAAAATTTGGTAAGTTTACCTAATTATTTGTTGATACCTGCATACATACATACCTACGTAGGCTTTATGCAATTCATGTGAGTTTTATTGGAATGACGTGGATCGATTTTATTTATTGTTCCATTTTACATTTTCAGTGATACCTTACATACAAAGGTCAATTGTTGCATTAGTTAACAATAGAATCTGCTTTGGAAAGGGTGTTTTTTTTTTGGAGTAAAGAACTTTCATTTGGCAGCACTGTCTTCATTGACAGCCATTTTGTCATCTGCCATTTGACTTATCTTTAGTTTGATTGTCCATTTGAAGAATTGAAGCGGCATGACTACATGGCACGGCGCACAGTGGGGCCGTTTGTATGGGAGAGCGGAAAAACTCAATAAAAACTAAGCCATTGTACCGATTTTGTTAAAATTTTTAGGAATCATAATCAATGGAAAGAGAATTTTTTTCTATCAATTTCCGACTTTCAATAACCGTAAGTAATTCAGAAAAAAAAGCATCGACCGTAACATGGACCGTAGCTTTTTTATTTTTGTAAAATTGGTACCCCTGCACAGCAGTCACAAGTAATGAAATAGTCTTTTGCGCAAAGTAAAATTAAGAAAATATCAAAGTTATGAACAATAATTAGTTTTATTCATATAAAATAGAAAGTAGAAAAACGTACCCATATTTAATTTATGTTACAAACCTATTTCTTGTTTTAATTTTTTCTGCAATTGCAGTTTTAAATTCGAACATTCATTTTGCACAAATAGAACGGAAATGATAAGTGAATGGCTTTGTTCATAGACTATGGTCAAGTCCCTTTTTACACAGTCCAATTTTTGTATTGCTTTAAAAATGGTCATCAGACTGCACTTAACATACGGGGAGTAAGTAACAAAAAGTTAACATTTGGTTTGCCATTTCACCATTTTGGATCACAAAAATGTATGCCCAGGCAATGTCCATGTAGTGAATCGAATACCGCCCATGGCCAACGTCCATTAAACAGTGAAGAAAAAACACTTTGGGAGTTCAGTTTCCTCTTAGGCTAGGCGCGCACATGCAATTTTGCCGATACGAAATAGTTTAATCACTAGTTGAACGATGATCGCTCACATAAGCGACTTAAAAATCAATCAACGAGATAAACCAACACACAAACATCATTTTGATTTAATGTGCGCGCAGTTACATTATAGTTCGATGTGATACAAACTGAAGAACTTATTTGGGCGATCGTTCGATTTGTGCCAAAACACAAACTCTTAAGTTGCTCCAATCGCGGAGTGAATAGTTTTTGCATGTGCGCGCACTCTCATATAAGTCCTTGGTATTCACTTTAGCAACAAAACTGTTTTGCAAAACTGAAAGTTGCATATGTGCGCGCCTCTGGCCTTACAGCTCATAGAATTTCGTACGAATAAATATTTTGCGGCGCAGTGTCAAGCAACTCCTCTATAGTGCAGTTCTACCCAATGCGGTTTGTCTTCTCAAATTGCTTTTTTGTAGATCTAAATAAAAAGATGATTTTTTTCACCAAACTCCGTTTATTTACAACTATCAATAGAAATTTAACACAAAACGAAAATTGGGCTTGGTTAATCAAAAATAATAGTAAAACGGAATTCATTCCATAAATATTGGTTTCTTTTTCAAAATGGATATCAAAATTTGTTAAAATTGATTAATTGACATTAGGGGTTTACAAAATTGCAGATATAGGTGCAATTTTAGACGTACTTCAGAAAATGATTAAACAAAGAATACAGTTTTTAATAGTAAAAGTCAGAAACTTTTCAGAAGAACAGCTTATAATTTATTTGAGAATTTGAGAAATATAAACTGGCCAACCATTAAAAAAAAGAATCAAAAAGATCGATTTGTCTTACGAATGAAAGTAATAACTATAACACTCCATGAACACATCCATCGAGATTCAATTCAATTATCAATCGTACCAACAAAATTAACAAAATCAGAATCGAGACTCGACTGAACGTCAACCAGCCATCCACCGTAGCTTCTACTTTAGCTTTTTATCGACCGTAGCGAATTGTATGTAAAATGCTACGACGGATAAACTTACAGCGGATAAATTTCCCAATAAAACACGGCTAATGTTAACATAACTGTGAGAAACCAGTGCTGCCTGCAATTTAATTTTTATAATAATTGAGGACTAACTTTTCAATAGAGAATATAAATACTTATACCCAGCCATTTCAAATTTGAAATTTTCCATATAATTTCAGGTTTTCGCTTGTTTTCAAAGTCAGATAAAAATGATTTTATAGCCTTTTGAAAAGTCCCTTACTCTTATTACTTTGTTAGGCAGTTGTTGTCAATTAAATGTATAGGAATATTAGGCAATAGTATACGCTTTAAGAAAATGACAATTTTAGACCGAAGCTCAGCGGAGCTTTTTTTGTAGGCTTGCAAAAGTTAACATTATCTGGTTACTTTTTCATATTCGGAACGGAAAATTCTCCAATTTCATAGGAATTTTGGGATCTAGCTTCGAGTATACGATATGGATCAAAAATTTATTAAATTTTGCTTTACATAAGTTAATTTAAAATCCATTATGACGGCTATTCAATGAACTACAAAATTTCCCTTGGAAAATTCGTCGAGTTTTATTTTAATTATACCTACCTAATACAAAAAAATCTGGATCCTGAAAATAAAATTTCTGCTTCTTCACGGCTTGGTGCTAATTTCCCAACCCCAATTTACCTTTGTAGCATGTTTGAAGAAGCACTTATTTTTGTCCCAAAAACCCCTTAAATTTGGTAATTTCACGCCCGGAATTATTTCGACAAATCTCCTCCTCTCGTTAAAGAAAAAAAACTCCCCCACTTTCTGCAATTTCTTTTCACACTCGTTATTATTTTTTTTTAACAAAAAGTTTGACATCAGTAACGACTTCCTATAAGAAAAGTTGAAAAAAAAAATTCGTCCCGAAATATTTCTCAAGCACAAGGACTCACACATATGTATGTATATGTCCCAACCTAAAGCCCCTTCATGGCACATCAATAATAATCATCACGAACCAAAACGATGATTCAATTAAATATTATTTGGTGCAGCATGCATTTAATGGAAAATTTGCCTTTGAAGTGGTCTCCAGAGCCAAGACCTCAAGTACTCGTTACACAGCGAATGACTTCAATAGCAATCTAGAGAGAGATTTTTGCATTCTGCCATTCTGCCATTATCGAGCTAAGAAGTTCCTTTTCAATTCCCTTTTTTTTCTTTTTGTTTATTGAAGGAAGGGATCACATAAAAAGGTCATCACACAAACGTGCCTGTGTGTGAGTGCTTGTGTATGAAAATAAAAGAAAAGACCCCGGTATTTATAGCCCGTTCAGGGCACAATTGAGGATAACATTGATTTTTCATTTAATCCACTCGGTTGCACTTGGCGATGCGTTGCGACGTTTTGTCGAATCGCTGTGTCGGTCGGTTATTTCAAAGAGAGGGGCTTTCGCGGCATTGGGATTCAAACCTTATGATACAGCTATATGGGAAAAACACGTTTGCAATAAGCTCACCTCAATTTTATGAGGTGATTACCGTTAAAATGTGTGTTTGGGAAACATTTTCCACCCACTCCCCAAGGATAGACGGGGGACCGACAAACAACGACGAATATGGGATCAAAGGAAAATTTAAATCATTTTTTTTTTTATACCGCCTTTTATATGAGAGAGAAGGTTGGAAGAATATTAAATGTGGACAATTTGTTCCACATGCTACGGGGCGGCCAGCGAAGGAAATAAATTCAGAGAAGCTCAGTGACTTTCCTAGCGAATAGCGATTAAGCTAAACAGGATTGATTTTTATAATTTTGAAAATAACTCCTGGAAATTATTTGGAATGGGGGTTATTGGGTAAATATGAAAATTCTTGGAAAAATAATAAATTTCAAACAAAATTTGTATGGTCTCTGGTCTCTTGGGTGGTAAAGAAAAACAACCCAGGTTAGGCTAGGTTAAGTGGTGGGGTATGAGATGTGATTATGATGTGAACCGTAATATTTGGCAACCCTATGCTGGGTAACCTATAACATCCCTCAAGAATAATTGTCTCTGAATAAATCTGAGGATATTGTTTTGCGGGTTTTTGCCAGAAAGTACCTTTTTGGTTGATTTATTTGCCCTGGGTCTGGGGATCATAATGACAAAGTATTTACCTGGCTTCAATAATACTACATTCAGATTCTAGGAAAACAAATTGGGAAAGCAATTTAATTTCTTTTCAAGTGAATATTGGGACGCTGCTGGTCGACTGTATAAAAAGAGCTGGTTTATGTTGTATTCCATTGGAATTTGTATAATTGGATATTTCATTTCTTCAATGATACTTCGGCTATTTAATTTACCAAAACTTAGATAGACGACTTTTTGGTAATAGTAGTAATAATACCCAGTCTTTCATATTGCAAAATGTCTAGGAGCAATTTACCTAATAAATGGAAAACCTTAGTATTTCATCAGTATCAAATTTTATTATTTAAAACTCGTTTGTTTGATATTGATCAACGACTTGTTTGTCTAATTAGGAGTTACCTTTCGGTCAGGTCAAAGTTCCTGCTACTATGTAACTTTACAGTTTTTCGACAACAAATTAATCTACATGGTATACATCTCGTGATCTTAAGAGTCGTGTTTTTAAGTGCGACTTCATTTGTTTTATATGTTTTCTAGTCCATCGCCATCGTAGACATCCTTCAAGGGAATTTGACAGTTAATGTATGAATGGATGGAGACATAGTATATATTTTGCGAGGATGTGTATTTCGTTCCAAATGTCAGCCATTTGTTTTAAAATACAAGTTTTTAAGGAGCAGTAAAAATAACTTTGAGAATTCTGACTTTTAATAGCAAAATTATTAAAACACCTATTTAAGCACTATCATTCGTTAACATTATCACACTGTTGCATTTTCATATACTTACACTTAAACGCTATCTATCTTTCCACACTTATGTTATTTACTTTTAATTCACACTGTCACATTTGCAAACTTTCACACTGTCTATATTCTACCCTTTCCACACTATATACATTTCATACTGTCACACGTTCATACGTTCACACTGTCTGTAATTCCACTCTATCAATATTTCACACTATCTCTGTTTTAAAAGTATCTTTTCACTGTTTCTCTTTATACTGACTTCCTATCATTTGACATTTCCGCTCTTAAAACAGAATACACACTGTATTAGTGCCACACTTTCAAGCTTATAAGTACACTGTTGCACTTATAACTGAATATTTCCAGTAGTGCCATAAATAAATTGGCACAATTCCACTATGTCACAATGTTTGAAATGTTATACTGTTACACAGTAACAGTGCCGTACTTGCATTAATGTTAACGCAAAACTGTCCTACAGGCACACTGTCACACTTAAAATCAGAGAAACCCTAAACACTGTCACACGATAGGTAATTTTCGAATCATGTCCCGAAAACAACAAGAATTTCAGATGTCGTAAAATGGTCTTGACCATTTAGCAGATGATTAAAGATCGCAATGACGAACAATCACTCTTGGTAATTGTGGTTTCTCCCGCCTAAGGTCATTAAGTAGTAAATCCCAACCTTAGAGAACTAAAGGCAGCCTTTGAAATATCATGATAATTCTGGTCATGTTGCATGGTGAACAAACTTGGACTTTGCAAAAGAACGGTTGAAAAAGTTATTGGTTTCTTTAAAAGGAACATACTTCGGGTGATTTTTGTACCAGTATTTATTGAAGTAGTGTGTGAGAAATACTTAAATGTCGAGCTTTATGAGCTTTTCAGCGACTTCGATTCAGTCAAAAAGTTGAAAATACAACACTAAGTTCCGTTAACTAATTTAACAATTTCATCCCTGATTGTCGACATAGAAAAAGAAGACCCGCTTTAAGCCTAGTACGCTGCTGATGTGAAATTTTCCGTCGGTTTCCAAATGCAGTGCGAAACCTAGCGGAAAAATATTTGTTTGGAATTCTGTCAGCTGTCAAGAACACAATTGACAAGTTTTTCTAAGAATTCTTCGAATTTATACGATTGCTCAGAAATCAATAAGTACATAGCAGAATCACATTTAACCTTTAATTCATAATATATCCAAATTAAATAATGATAATTACATAACTTTTTCTTTATGTAAAAAGATTGACACCAAAAAAAAAAAACAAAATAAAATTGGAAATTTTAAATGTTATTTGAATAACAGGTATATGCGATATCCAATAATTATCTGATAATACCTGCTACTGAAAAATTGACCCATCCCTAGTTGTGACAGCTGACAAGTGAGAAAGTTTTGCCTTAAATTTACAAAAAAATTATCAAAACACCAGGAAATTATGATATCACGAGCATAGAGTCAAGAGTCGGAACAAATTGTTTCTATTAAAACAAAAATTAAATGTCAAAATTTGACAAGAAATTAAATGGAGAACGAAAAGCGTGGAGAATTGCACTAAGAAATATACCACTAAGAAAATACATTTCGTCGTTCAGAAGAGTACTGGAAAACGAAAAGTAGAGCGAATTTTTTTGTTTATACTTTTGTCGTGTCATTTTTGTATTGAATTTTTCATTTCGTATCAGCCACGAAACAAGATCTTTTAAGATCAATACAATAACTAGGAATCCAGCTGACTCGAGTGGTTTGTTCGTTGAGACCGTGATCAATTCTGGGTAGTGTGATTTGACCATGTTAAGTATTTCCCAATTCTGATCTGTAACTTATCTTACCTATAACTCACTCTAATATTATAGACAGTATTTAGGATCATGAATCAATAGTTCTCCAGTTAAATAATAGTACATCTTCGAAATTATTCGGAGCGGAATATACTCTCCAAAAAATTTCGAGACAATACTCGGTCTTTTAGGTTTTTCAGTTAATCAGTTAAGTTCAAATTTGGCATTCTTCATTTCTACCCATTTTAATATTCAAAACGTTTTAAAGTTTTATATAAAATGTTACCGACCTTAAAACATGATGAAGTGTATTTTCATAGCCTTTGAGCTCTTAAAGCCACTCGGCGAACGTAAATTCTATTTCGATAGAAGTGTGATTAAGAGCAATTATCTTCTATTAACTATCAACTTGCTCACTTGCGTCAAACCACATTAGGGTAAAAGTCAATAAAGTGTAAGATTTAATTGGCAGTCCATTGCAGTCACCACATAACATTTTAAGTGGCTTTTAATTGAAGTGGGTACGATTTTCCAATCCCTGCTGCACTGTATACTGACAATTTACCCTTTAAGCTTACTATGAAAAACAAAAAAAGTAGCCGACCATTTATTTATATTTTTTTTCATAATATTTGGCTCAGCTGCAATGATATCACGTGCCTTGTGATTAAATATGTATAATCTCCAATTCGATATTTGAATCACGTAAACTCGGTTAAGTCACTGGCACCTTATTTTCTTATAATTTATAACTTTAGTTTACGTAATTTACACATTTTACACACACATCTTTGTGTCAAGGTTTTTTTTTGTATTATTATTTTAAAATTGTTCTTGTCTTTGGTAAATCACCACACAACATTCTTGATTTCAATAAATATCTGCACGTGTCAAATATCCTTCAAGAAAAAAAACCTTCAACTCAAAGCTATCTAAAGGCCAAAACATTGTTTTGTTGGAACAAACCCAAGAAAAAAAAATGAATAAAAACAAAGGAATGCAAAAAACCTTTGATTTATGAACGTAAGAATTTATGCTATACTTGACCCCAACCTCTGTTGACACTGTCAAGTGCACTTTTCATTGTAGGGGAAATTTATAGAAGATGTACAATTAGACACAGATACATTCATAGAATAATCTTACAGTACTGTGCTAAATATGGCAAAAGCAACAATTGTTATAATTTTTTTGACACAAAAGTGATGACATGATTTTTTGATATAAAATAAAAAAGTCGAATGCGATAACATTAAAACTCTAGAATTAATTTGATATTAAATGGGTAGAGAAAGTTTATTAAGTCGATGGCAAAACAAACACTTAAGAAAGTTTTGAAAAATATTTTAAGAACTTTCGTCTTTCGATTAGAAGTTTCAGACAAAACTTCATTTATTAATATAATAAAAAGTGTCGGAGACCAAACGCAGCTCTACGGCACACCAGTTTTTTTCATTCACATTTAAAGCCATCTAGAGCTACATGAATTGGATGGTTTAAAAGCTAGCTTAGAAATTAATTGAAAAAGTGAATGATCGAAATCAATTACACACGTGTTTTGAAAACTAAATTCACTGCTTAGTAAAATTCAATATCAGGTCACCAAGGGATTTACTGCTTCAAAAGCTGTTATTTTTATGAATAATAACTGACTTTTTCTATCAACTCGGAAAGAATCTAGTGAAAGAAGACATATATAAAATATAGATTTTGGGATGCATTTTCAGGTCTCCCTCGCCCTCTGCACCCATATCTTTCTCTATCTCTCTTTATTACACTTTATCTATCTCTTTGGAAGTTCTCTTAGCTTTAAGGGAGCTTCAAGCATGTGAATCTCAATTGGTCATCGACAATAGCATTTCATTTTAAAGTCACAAAAAATCAAAAATTTTTAAGGGCTTTTGAGCCACCCTGTAGATTTTAAAATTAGTATGGAGAAGTTGGAATATCAAATAATTTTTTTGTTTGCAAATTTTTAACCTACAATTTGAACATTCACTATATAACAATTATACATATAACGGACATTTTAAAAGTAATATTATTAAAATTAAAAATGTCGGAGGCAGAAGTGAGTATTTTAACCCCCTATCTGAGGAATGATATTCCCGCTATTCCGTCTCTCTGTCTGTCGATCGACTAGAGGAAATGATTTTCTTCAAACTTGGTACTTAAGGGATTTAGGTGATTGTCTCATATAGATTTTTGAATCGTTTTTTTAGGGCCAAAAATAACGGTATGTACCTATTTACCATACAATTTTTCTACTATATTAATTATCTCAAAAACAGCTCTAACGATTTTGATAAAAATTAGTGTGTGTACTACTTTGGGTATAGTCTACATTTTGGCCAAATTTTTTTAAAAATATTTTGTTATTAACGGTACCTGACATACAACCATTTTATTGATTTTTCACTTTCTCATAAACGGCTTAACGGATTTCGATACAAATTTTTATACAGGAGTTCCTTCTAATTCTAAATAATACTGCATTTCAAAATTTTCGAAAAATATTTTTTTGGATTTTGAAAAAAAAATATTTTTTTTTTTTGAAATTCAATATTTTGAAAACGGGTGAACGGTTTTTGTGAAATTTAGTTTTTGAATTTATATTAATAAATATTTAAAATGTTCATAAAAATTAAAAAAAAAATTTTATAATTAAGATAATTTAAGTGAAAAACGACTTTAAAAATATATTTAGCCGTTTCTATTAAGAATATTTTACGTATAATGTAATCGAACATCGGAGCAAGCACTTGCGATCCACTCGTGCATTTTTTTTTTTTATTTTCGACTTTCTCATAAACTGCATCACGGAATTCGATCAAAAATTTTACATAGAAGGTCTTTTGAGTTCTAAATAATATTGCAGACCAGAATGTACAAAAATGTTTTTTTGTGAATTTTTGAAAAAAAAAAAATAATTTGCTGGACGATTATTTTTAAAAATTATTATTTTAAATTCATTTAATTTAAATTATTATTTTTAAATTTATATTTTTAAATACTAATAATTGAAATAGAAACATATTTTTTTTATAAACAACAGTAAAGAATTTTTATAAGAAGTTTTTTTTTTTTAATAATACAAGCTCTATATAATATTGAAATACATCAGCCAAGTAGAAGACTTAGCACTATAATATTTGGACTTGTTGAATTATTGATTCAAAATAGCTTTTAACGGCCTTTAGTCCAACAAAAATTGGCGTTTCGTCCCGGCGATCTCACATGGATTCATCAGTTGACTAGTGAGGACCTTTGTCAATACGCAATTTTTGCCAAGTTCAGTTTGAATATTAAAGAATTTTTGTTTATAAAACATTAAGTAAAAAACAAACAACTTTTAAAATATAAAGGGTTATCCATTTTGCGGTTTCAAAAGTATAGGGGTGGAATTCGACATCTGTCAAACCAAGTTGTTGAACCAATTTTTTTTTAGTTGAAAGTCTGACATTTACGAAAATGGATCGCTTAACTAACGCACAACGCATACAAATTGTTAAAACCGACAAAAATGGTGATTCTGCCACAGCCACATATCGCGCTTTAAGAGGAGATTATGGTTTACATAATTGTCCAACTACGCAAGCAATTGACAAAATTGTGAAGAAATTTGAAGAGGCTGGATTGGTTACAACTGAAGCCAGCTGACCATTCACAACGTCGTAAATACGTTGAATGGTTGCTTGAACAACTGGCGGTGGACGGCGATTTTTCGAGCAAAATTTTCTTTAGCGACGAAGCACATTTCTCACACGGTGTGTATGTTAATAAACAAAATTGTCGTTCTGAGAATCTTCAAATAATTGATGAGGCCATTACATCCAAAAAAAGTCACTGTTTGAGGCGCTCTTTGGTCCGGAGGTGTGATTGGACCATACTTCTTCGAAAACGACGATGAAACGACTATCACCGTCAATACGGAGCGTTATGGTCATATGATAACCGACTTTTGTTTGCCTGCTATTGAAGAATACAACTTGGAGAATATGTGGTTTCAACAAGACGGTGCCACATGCCACACAACTCGAGCGAATATGGCTTTATTGCAAGAGACATTTCATGGCGGCGTAATTTCTCGTCGTTGCGATATCAACTGGCCACCAAGATCATGCGATTTGACACCGCTGAACTTTTTTTTGTGGGGTTACGCGAAAAACCGTGTTTATGCAGATAAACCTTTAACTCTTGAGCAGTTGAAAACCAACATTCGTCAAGTTATGGCTGAGATACCGCCCAATATGTGTCAAAAAGTGGTCGAAAATTACCTCAAAAGAATCGATGCAAAAATTCGCGTGGTGGTGATTTAAATGATGTAGTGTTTCACACATAATGTCAACGTTCAAAATTTCTAATAAAAAAGAAATATCATGAAAAAAATATTTTGTGTTTTATTTGCGTTTACTTTTGAAAACGCAAAATGGATAACCCTTTATTTAGCTGGTTTTACTAAGAATCTATTGCTTTTTTTTTTTATAACTTTGCACGCACTCAAGGGGTTATGAATACCCTTTATATGTTTTTCTTAACACAGCGCGGGCATCTGCTGAAGAAGAGAAAGAAGGATAGGAAAGATGTGTGGCGCGATGTTCTGAGACTAGAGCTGGTTGTTGTCTCAGATTTATCTCCAGGGATGGCGGCTGAACTAATGCGGAGAGAATTACCGTGTCCTATTTATTTATGTCCCTTATAATTCGCATTATTTTATTTATTTCGTTGTCATACTTTATGGGTATGCTAGTTTACTCAATCACATGTTGTTAGTGTTATGCCTAAACAGCTTGTAATGAGCAAAGCAGCAACTTATTTTATGACAATTGAGAATTGATTTTTAATGGAATATAAGAAGACATAGATAACGGCAGGAATCGAACCTGCAACCACGAGGTTGACAGGCGAGCACACAACTTTCGCGCCACGGCCACCCCCACGGCCACGATGTGATCGAACTTAAGAGCAACTACGTGCGATTCAAACGCGTATAAGTTAAAAGAGTTTTTCATCGATGATTTATCAATTTCATTTACACAGCACTGTATACATTTGTATTTTTTAGCTTCCGGCATTTGTTGTCAACATTCTCTGTCTTTATTCCTTTCTACACTTCTATCCATAAACATCCATAAACATGACATTTTCCTACGAACAGAAGCCAACGAATGCGACACTTTTCTACATCACCAGTGCCTATCTTTGTGTATGTAACATTGTTGTCTTGCTTTCAACAATATACCACCACACCGCAATATACAGCTATTTGAAAATAATTAGAATAATAAAGCGTACATCATTTATGAAGATATAACTAGTTTTTCCACGGGTATTATAAGGGTTGGTACTCATCAGGACTTGTTTTACTCATTTAAACGAAATGCATAGGCAAAGGACTAAAACAGGACGAATGGCTTAGGTGTTTTATTTTTTTGTTTTTATTTTGAACAGCCTCTGTGAGGGAAGAACTTAACCCTTGAACAGCTCTTTAGAAGTTCTTGCCACATAACCGCAATAGCAGGTTCGTGCATATATAAATATTTGTATGCAATTTTTAATTAAAGACACAGAAAATATACCATGAGGGTTGTTTTGAGTTCGTTCTATGGTAAAACTATGCATAAGGACTTTCCTCGCCGTCATCGCGTATAAATGTTCTTATATGAACAGACTTGTATATTGAAATTTGAAGTTATTTGGAAACTGTTTTGGTCAAGTGGAAGTGACCTTTTCCGGGTAGGTGCTCTCCTTCCTGATCGTATGCATCTTAATAGTCGACTTTAAAGTTCGAAAGCAAAAAAGGATTTCGCAGGAAACTCTCACAATCCAAATAAATATAATCGCCCTCTTGCTAGATGGGCTGCTGGGCACGTTTGGTTTTAGTTGCACGAAGGAAAAGTATATGTATTGGATGAGATTTTGAAAGAACATAATATAAAAGTACATGTCCTTTAAAGTGAGCACTTATGTAGGTAGTTGTGAAGTGGCCACTCAAGTCGGTTCAGAACTAAGTGCAATGGCCTATTGAGGGTGTATTCTTGTAGAAAAGCACACGAGGCTTCAGAACAAGCTTAACTTAATTTGCTTGTCTGAGGTGTGGATTTGTTGTGAGGTATTAAAATTGAATACAGTATGCTCCGCTTAATTGCAACTAGCTTAATTATTTTTCCCGCTTAATTCCAGCAAATATTGCGTTCGAAAATATACTGTATTAAGTTAGAACAGATCTTCACCCCTATTATGATTGTCGACTGCAAATTCACAGTTGATAAATACTGAAATTTAACATTAAATAACATAATTGATAAAAGTTTTGATCATTGAGAATGATTCAGCCCGTTCGGTAATTACCAATGAAGTCGAGTTTTTTTTTATAAATTGACGCTTTTAAACCAAATGTTAGTAGATATTTATCATTGATCAAAGTGATAATGGACAATCGGAATAAGGATTTCTAATACGAAAAAAAACACCTAACTAAATTACTCGCTTAATTGGTCAAAACATCTAAATTTTCCAATTAGTTGAACGACCCAAAGAAATATTATAAAATCTATAAACATTTTATGTGGTTTTCCTTTTGTTATAAGAATTAAATTTGTTTTTTGATACATATCTGCCAAAATACGGATTTTGACAATTAAATTATTCCATTGGGCAAAAAAATGGATTTTTACTTGCGGGCAAGTTTTTCATTTGGAAAAAAAATCGAACTCGAATCGAGCCTAAACGGCTAAAGTGATTTTCTTCAAACTTGGTATCTATGTGTTTTAGATCATTGTCTAATATAGATTTTTAAATCGATTTTCCTACCCCAACACTAAGGGTACCCGTACCTGCCATACTTTTTTTATCTCGAAAACGGCTCTAACGATTTTGATAAACAAAAATTTGTGCACTATTTGATTTCTAAATAATACAGCATACCAACATTTTCGAAAAATGTTTTTTTTTATTTAAAAAAAAAAGAATATTTTGTTGAAAATTCAATATTTTGAAAATCGGTGGACGATTTTTTTGCAATTCAATTTTGAATTTATATTATTTTGGTGTTATTAATGTATAATGTTAATGTTTCTACTAAAAATCTTGCGCTTAAGATGTGTTCGAACATAAGAGCAAGTAGGTACGTGCGATCCAGTTGTACATTTTATTTTTTTTTTTATTCTGAATCAAATACGCTGATCCGTATTTGCCGGTGAATATAACCCTTTTTTACAAACACTTCTAAGCACTAGTACAACTGGAAACATTTAGTATGACAACTACCATTTTTATAAACACAAATATTGGCCCACACTATAAAACAAAATAATGTATTCAAAATGCGTTCCAATTGCCCTGAAAAAAATCAATTCTGAAATCACCAATGGAAAACCTCATTAGTAACTTAGAAGCGCTGAAATTGACAGCACTGCTCACTGCAAAACAGATGACAGCGAAAGATACTTAAAAATACACGACACATCGTCTGTCATTTTGTTTATAAACTTGCTCACAATTGAGTTGGTTTGTTATGAAAAATTTGCTCAATTATTTTCGTGTATACCTTTGTATTTGTTTTAGTTTTTTTTTTTGCAAATTTTTGACGCTGACATTTTTATACTCGTAGTATATATTTTTTTTCAGCTGACCACTTTGGAAACCGTTTTCCAAACCACACAAGTGTATCAATTAAGTTGAATTTCATTAACTGCCCAACGCGGAAAATTTACCTACAAATCTGACAGGGCAATTAAGCGGGGAATACTGTATATTGCGACAGAAATTGCTTTTTTTGTGTAATGTAAAGATGGAATGGGAAAAAAGTTTAAGGAAATCCTGGGATTGCATCCAACCAAATGGAGTGATCAGTGATTTCCTTTGAACCCAAAACTTTTAATAGGCTATCTTTTATATACAGTATTTTGATTTCTTTCCATAAGATTGTATTTTTGGAACTCACGATTCGAATCTCCGATACATGATTGCAGATCATAATTTAAAAAAAATAAGCTTCATAAACGTTCTTCTGCTTGAATTCAATTTAAATTTAAATTCCAAAAAAATGGTTTCAATCTTCATCGAACAAAGTCAAAGCAAAATAATGAACTCTACACACGCCAAACGGCAAAAATTA
This sequence comes from Philhelius pedissequus, assembly GCA_910595825.1. Taxonomy (NCBI): domain Eukaryota; kingdom Metazoa; phylum Arthropoda; class Insecta; order Diptera; family Syrphidae; genus Philhelius; species Philhelius pedissequus. The sequence goes on along the minus strand of OU343162.1, from coordinate 161,668,343 downwards.
AATTAAATTAAACTAGACTGGTGCAGTTGGCGTGTTTTTCTGCATACTTATATCCTCATACTCATATCCTCTTCAAATTAAAATTTATCCTCATGTCTGTCAAATAAAACAAAAACTGTCTTCATGCATCAAAAAAAAAAAACTCAGAAATCACTGATCACTTTCAAACTCGCACAGAGCACAGTTCGCTTGATTTATTTTCATATGTATAAAATGTATGACAAGATCTCACATGCACACCCGTAATTAAGGCGAACCCCTCCCTATAAAATATATAGATACATATTTATACAGTATGTTATAGATATGTATGCATGTAGGTTTTCAGTTTGTCATCTCACTAATCTATTTCGTGATTTATACGCAAAGATCTCTCGCCTTCACCTCACTCTATGTCAAACTCAATAATAATGGCATATAAAAAAAACACAAAGGTTCAAACTGCCAGGGCCGCACCTGTCGATGCATTTTGAAAATAAGGGCTAACTTTTGACGTTGAAATTTTTCAATTGCTAATTGCAAATATCAATGTCAAGGAAAGCCTTACAGAATGTTTTAACATTATTAAGCTTTTCGACTAAGGTCAGCTGGTTAGTTTTTAAATAAAGTTCTGGTTTTTTTTTTAAACTGGGCCCTTAATTTTGATCTCAATATTATGTTACTGTGTTGGTTAAAATAGTGAAGTCCAAAGCTAATCACAGCCTCTTCTTCTTACTATGTTTCTAGTATTGGTTCGACTATGGCTTAATTTCGATAGTGTTATCGAAAAATATCGATAGCTTCTAACTACTATCGATAATTTTCGATAATTATTTAAGTGAAAAATTTATCTGTAAAGATAAGGCAAAATAAATGATTCGTATTTAATTAAAAATCGATTTCGAATTTTAAAAACAACCGATATAATAACTTCCACTACCGATAGCTATCCATCCAAAGTCTCAACCGCAATCGATACTTTTCGATACATTTAAACTTAACTGTAAAATAAAAATAAAGTACTAAATCAGTTAAAGAACTTTTTCTGAAATTGGCTGAACTTAAAGTCGCTACTATTATTTGGCAGATAGGAATTATTTCTTCTTTGAAAATTATCGATGTTTTATTTTTTGGATTTTTTTGAGAATTAACTAGAAAATATTTTTTTATTAAGACCAGGCCCCAACAATTTTGAAAAATTGTGTCCAGCACTAAAACAAAATATGATTCAAAGTAGCTTATTCTTACTTGAACTAATCAGTCAACTAGTGGGCCGCAATAATTGTCAGTTTTTTTAAGAAAATAAAAAGGGGCGCCAAGATGATTTCTTTTCATTTCAGGGATGAAGCGTTTTAAACTGCATAAATCAGACCCTGGTACTTATACCATTATACTGCGCACTAAGAATCGCATTTATGGAATGTAATTTCGCATTCGTCGCCGCCATAGTTCGTCGTCATTACCATGTCGTTCCATTGTTGTTGCTGCGAGAACTGCACACATATTTGCATCAACATTAAACTTAATGGAGAGAAAAAAAAATTAATTCATTCATTCACAGATCATAACCGTCATCGTCATCATCATCATCATCATCAGCCTCGTGATGATTATTATCATCTACTCCAGCAATAGCACCACTACGCTGCGCAGCGCTGCCTTGCCTTGTCATCATCGCTCGCTACTTGTTACAATGGCGCAGTTGGAATTTCATATCCCCTCATCATCATCATCATCATCATCATCATCGCCACCGCCTATCCGCAAGATGTATGTTGCAGTTGGTCCATGTCGATGGTGATGGCTTGGCGCGGCCGGCGCGGCGGTTTGGTTGGGACTTGGGACAAATACAACAAATTGGTTCAACTAAACGTCCATGAGTCTGACTTGTACTGTTCTGCTATCAAAATTAATTGCACCATTTATTAAGTGGCGACTGTTGTTTTTTTTTTTATTCCCATCGCTCTCCCCCGTCCCCTAACTGCTCACAAGTAAAGACGACAACTGACGAAGATTATAGCCCCCACCCTATAAATCGGCCATTAAATGCAGCGATTCAAGTGAAGTCGGGGTCAATTGGTGGGGTCGTACGAGTATATGTCAGAACAGGGACATGACATTTTGTTACTTTGTTTTTGAAGCTTTTTAAAGTAATTATACCAAATAGGGTGGAACCCTTCCTAGATCACATTACCCAAACCAATATGAAGCAATCCCCAAAAGGGTGAAATTTCACTTCATGCTGTGCAATCGATATGATGTATCTGTATTTTTTTTTTACAATTTTGCAATTAAATTCTATAGACGCATTTTCTAAACAAGTTAATCATCATGATACGGAGGTTTTCAGGCGATTCTAAAATTAGTTGCGGGTTTCTGTCGACTGAAGGTCGTCGTCGATTCAATAACATACAAGTATTTTTGCAAAAATTGCTATTTGTTTTCCAATTAAAATTTGATTAGCTGCTTTGTTAATCTTTGGTTTGGGGCTTACCTGTATGTATATACAGTGAGTCAGGTAATTATTTGAAAATTGGCTAGCAGATTTAGGGATTTTTATTTTCGTTTATGATGCGTGATAAAATTAGCAGTGAATTGTGTTTTTAAAGATATTATTATTTACAGACGAAATTATTCTGAAGGTTACAATTTTTGTCTTCTTATCAGTTTTTCGCTTGACGGAGGATCTAGGCACATGCTTAGCGGCACTCAGTTAAACAATTTGTTAAACAATTTATTTTGCAGAGCATTGAACAATCACAAAAGACCTGACGATTACTGCTGAATGGTTGCTGTTATATAGGAAGTTTGTTCATTTTTAAATATTAATTCTTGAAACTAGCATACAGTCACCGGTCTCACTGCTCTACAAGGATCAACTACGATGTTTCGAAAAATTTTATTTTGTTTGTTTTATGTTTGAGGTTAAGTTACACAAAGAAATATTTTTTTATTAAAAAAAATCGTCAAAAAACCATATAATATAATAAAATTTAAAAAAATTATATAGAAGAAGAAGAAGAAAGATTTTATTTAGTAACGAAATTATACATATTACAATGTTTTTATGATAAATCACTTTGCATGGCATTTGCCGTCTGCCTGATTGACAATTAAAATTTACTATAGTTGTTGAATTATATACAATTAATTATTTGTCTTAATTTGTCCTTTTCTTTTTTAATTATACATACACGCATACATACATCTTTATGCATATATTGATCCATATGAGTTTGCTTTCAGAAATTTTCGTTTAGAAAAATTATATACATATTCTGAAGTCAAAAATCTGACGTAAAATTCTGCACTCTCAGCAATGGGTTGAATCTCGATTTGCAAAGAATTTTCTGGTCAGCTTGCAACTTGATTATGAAACGAAATAAGCCCACCAATGCATACAATAAAATGCACGACTGGACCAAGCTTACTCTTGTAGCTAATAACTTTAATGTAGCTAACATTGGAGGGTGAGGTAGTCTATTTATCATTCTAAATTTTTTATTTATTTTTTTTTAAATTGAAAAACTTTTTTTTTGGAAAATTCGGTTTCATTAACACTTTTAGGGAGCATTTGCATAAGAATAAATTAATCGGTCAAAAAGTCGAAAATATGTAAAGTGGTTCTATTGGAAGCACCGTCAATAAGTACGCAAAAAAAAATATTTTTATACTTAAAAGTAGACTATACCAGATCCAGGAACACGCAAATTTTTTTATAAGAATTCTTGGAGCCGTTTTCGAGAAATACTTTGTTTTCTTAACGTTTTTTTTTGACATTTGTATTATTTTTTTGATGTTTGTATTATATTATAAATTAGTGTTTAGACTTATAAAAATTATTAAAAAATTATTTAAAAACATTTAAAATAAAAAATTTAAAAAAAAATTTAAACTACCGTTTTTCAGAAAATCGTAAATTATTCCACATTCGTGTTATACGGCTAAAGAAAAAATCCATATATATAACAGTACGTCCGAAGTTGGGTTTAAGGGTAAACTGATGAGCATTCCTAGAAGCGGGAGTATTACGGTGGAACAGTTTAAGAGGAGGAATGCAATTGGCTATTTTGCTAGAACACTGTTTATAAAAATAGCGATAAAATAACGAAATACATGAATTATTTCGACGATGTTCGAGAGATGTAAATGTTTCCACTATATTTCTATGACCAATCATTCTTAGAGCTCTATTTTGAATCCTATCTAAAAGATTCAAATGGGTTTTGGGAGCTCCTGCCCAAATATGAAAGTTATACTCAAACTTTGGACGAATAAAGGCCTTATAGATTACAGCCAGATCAGACGGGGAAAAAAATGTCTTGCATCTTTGCAGCATTTTTGCCGACATCGAATACCAGATCCAGGAACACGCAAATTTTTTTTATAAGAATTCTTGGAGCCGTTTTCGAGAAATACTTTGTTTTCTTAACGTTTTTTTTTTGACATTTGTATTATTTTTTTGATGTTTGTATTATATTATAAATTAGTGTTTAGACTTATAAAAATTATTAAAAAATTATTTAAAAACATTTAAAATAAAAAATTTAAAAAAAAATTTAAACTACCGTTTTTCAGAAAATCGTAAATTATTCCACATTCGTGTTATACGGCTAAAGAAAAAATCCATATATATAACAGTACGTCCGAAGTTGGGTTTAAGGGTAAACTGATGAGCATTCCTAGAAGCGGGAGTATTACGGTGGAACAGTTTAAGAGGAGGAATGCAATTGGCTATTTTGCTAGAACACTGTTTATAAAAATAGCGATAAAATAACGAAATACATGAATTATTTCGACGATGTTCGAGAGATGTAAATGTTTCCACTATATTTCTATGACCAATCATTCTTAGAGCTCTATTTTGAATCCTATCTAAAAGATTCAAATGGGTTTTGGGAGCTCCTGCCCAAATATGAAAGTTATACTCAAACTTTGGACGAATAAAGGCCTTATAGATTACAGCCAGATCAGACGGGGAAAAAAATGTCTTGCATCTTTGCAGCATTTTTGCCGACATCGAATATTTGGTCATTCCACAAAAGGTGGTCTGTGATGCACCTGCCAATGACTGATAGCTGATCGGTTTCTTCAATGCAAGTGCCGCACATGGATAGTGACATGGGGGGTGGGTTCTGCTTTAACGACAGAAGACAGCACTGAGTTTTTGAAGCATTAAATTCTACACGGTTTTTTATTTCCCCATTGGACAATGCTGTCAAGATCAGATTGTTAGAATTTTTCCCACGTATCCATAATTGACCTTATAGCACCTATAATCGCAAGTAAAAAGGTACTTAACCGACAGATCCGGAGTGTACCATACAATAAGTAAAGAGAATGACATCGGTGGTCAAAGACCTACTGGATATGATTAGAATAAGTTTATTTTAAAAAATTAGTCTTCAATTTCTTATAATTCAAACTTACTTTTAACCGATAACTATTATAAGTCGAAGTAAAATTCCTGTAGGAAATCGAAGCTTGATAAAATTTGAATTTTAGTAATTCCGATCGGTGAAATTTTAGGCATTCTAAGGTAATTTCCCTTTTCCTCTAGATTGCATTAAGCCGTATTCAACTAGTGAGATTTCGGCGAATTTTCCTAGATCATCCTTCTCCTACTAATATGGTTATGTATTGTTATAAGACCATATTATTAAGCCGTATTATTTGACCGTATTACTATCTACAACATCTTTCATTGAAATTTGACATTTTCAGACTTGATAATATATAAGCCATAAAATATATTTTGACATATTTAAAATATATTTTTCTTAATTTTTCTGAAATTTTATGTAATAACTCTTTAAAGCAGAAAAATCTCCAGAAATTAATATTAGGAATTAATTTCATTATAATTTTGCAAAAAACATCTTTCCAAAAAATTGTAAAATTTGATGCTTAATTTCCATTTTCCGACATATGAAGTACCACAAAAATATTTTCACTTAAAAAATCTGACACTCCAAATAGCAATCGTTTCGTTGTCGCCTAATTTTTAATTTTAATTTTAATTTAATTATATTCTAAAATTGCTACGTCTTAAAATCTATGTTTTACTCGCTGTGTAAAATACGTCTTTACGTGATATTCCACATCCGAACTTACCTAAAAAGAAACAAAAAAAAAAACAACAAGTTAGAATATTTAGTAAAACTGTAAAGTTTTTGTTTATTTAATTTAAGTAAAATAATTGCTATCTTAAATATGCGAATATCTTTACTATAGCAAATTAATATACCATCATATAAAAAACAATGAAGTGATTCACAAGAAAACAATTTTGAACACAAAAACACATAAGCAGGTATGTAGATTAGGCACTTAAGCCAACTAACAACAATATTATTGAATGTATAATAGGCGGAGATATACAGTTGATCTTTTATAACACAACAAATCAAAAATAAAATTGACAATTGAGTTTAGAAAGATTTTGGAGAGTTGGATTTTTTAAATGATAAATTATATTGATATCTTATATTTTCGGTCACATGATTATTCAATCGCAAGAAAAAGAAACCTATGATTTAAAATGTAACTCACGGAAAGCTTATAGCACCAAAAAATTGTACTAGGATACGACAACTAAACATTCAAATGACTGAAAAGAATATGGTATCTATGTATTTGTTTGAAATTAACAAAACTCTCCATGAATATTTGTTCCCTGTGATTTCACAAGTGGGGAATTAGTTTGTTGAAGAACCAAAACAGCATTTTTGTTACTTCAGCAGAGAACTAAATTTAAATCGAACAACAAAGCAACGTAAACGAAAACACAACTAAAAATTTTCATGGAGAGTTAAACGAATTTCACAACAGGTAGTGCCAGTAAAAAGTGGAGACTTATTTAAATAATCTACTACAATTAGCACACATAATTTAATTATTTTTTTAAAACGAATTAAATTGCGCTTTGTCTAGAACTTGTTCCTAATGGTAACTCTTTCGACCTGGTTACCCTACCCCCATTGTCTGTATATGTAACTCACAGTTAGATGCGCTACACAAGTAGTATTAATTTACTACATTTTTCTTCGTAACTTTTCTTACCGTGAATTAAATAAGGTCATCAAACATAAAATATTTATAATTGTTCCTCTGTTCGCGCACATTAAACCTTGATTATGCGGATCGGCAGAGACATAGCCAGAAAAAGATTCCAATGAAAATAAAATTAATTCGCGTAGTTTGAATTTCAATTGCAATTTGCAAAGGAATTTAACAACAAATCAATGAAAAATTCCAGTACAATGTCACTTTTAAATATAAAAAAAATAAATCTAAAACATCAGCAAAATTACATGTGCGTACAGCATAATATTGTTTGGGAAGGTGCTAGATACAAGTCAGTTAGGATAGATTTCAGTGTAAGGTTCCGTGGATTAGTTTAAAAATCAGTTACTAACCACCTTTTTCTACACAATCACTCTGTTATTTATCAACACTGTCATATAGGCATAACATAGGTAAAGCTTTTCAGACTATTCTCCACTCTCCAATGCACCTGTATCTATTTGATTAGTGTACTTTGTTGGCTACGCAGTAAAATTTCAACAAGTCGATTGTATTAATTTCTTAGTCAGTTGCAACAATACAATTATTACTAATACTTCTACTATCAATATATGTATGTATGTGTAGTATTTTTGTACGAGTATATACCCTAAAGAAAAGATTGTATGTCTGGTGAAATCGAAAATAAATTAAAATTGTATAAAAAAAAAAAAACAAGTAAACAAGGTAAACAATTTGTATGATATGATCACAATCGTCATCAGCATCCGGAACTTAAGGCGTATGAATCACCAAAATTAGCTAACAATTCTCGACACCTTGTTAGCAGTGTCCGGCGCGGCGGAGGCGGAGGGTATGGTTAATTTGAAATGTAAATTACCGGAAAGTAATGTTTTATTCGTTACCTTGTTCAGTTATGTTAATTTTTTTTTATTTTTATTTTTTCTTTCAATTAAGTTACTTCGAAATGACAAAATGCCCCTTGGAGTGTAATTTTTCATTACAGATCTTCCATTCGTAAATGAAGAAGGCAATTGTGGGACAAGAAAAAAGCAAGTATAATTTTTTTTTGTGCAATTGGTTCTGGCAAGTGGCAAGGAGCAGACCGGACGTCGAGTAAGTGAGTAAAGCGTTGTTTTTAATTAGGCGTGTCTTAAGGTATGTATACATTTTACCTTGGTTTTTATGCTGAGGACACTCAAGCTTTTGGGTTTGAGTCTTTTTTTTAAATACCCGTGAGAAAATTACCTAATTTAGGCATACATTTTTATAATTATTCCTTTAAAGTTAAACAGAATTTAATTGTTTTTTTTTTTCAATTAAATGGAGAAATCCAGCACCAGCAAACAGTGGGGTGAATAGAAAACAAAAAAAAAAACAAAGAAGAAATTTGGGAGGAAAGTAAAGTTGTCAACTTATTTAATGCAGCAAGGTCGGAAGACCATGAATGGATTTTTGGCTGAATTCAATTTTAAAGTCCCTTATTACTTAAGTATTTAACATTACAAACAAAAAAAAATCTTAAAATATTGAATATGTAAAAATCCAAAAAAATATTTTTTTTTCTAAAAAAGAAGAGAAGAAAGCAATTTGATATGCAGTATTATTTAAAATTTGAAGGACCTCTTGTACAATTTTATTTATCGACATCGACATAGAAAATAGGCAGGTACCGTCAATAAAACTAAACACTTTACGTTCAAATTTTATTTGACCAGAATGTAGCAGTGAAACCCGCTTAAGCGAAAAGACGAAAAATCAGGAATTTTTTTCAGTTAAGCGGGTTTTTCACTTAAGCGGACCTCGGATAACTAAAAAAAAAATTCAGTTAAGCAGGTCTCGGATAAGGGAAAAATATATTTCACTTAAAGGGGTCTGGGATAACTGAAAAAAAAAATAAACTTTAACAGCTGAAAACAACCTGTGTTAAATTTTAACAATAGCCGTGTTTTATTGGGAAATTTATCCGCCGTAAGCTTATCCCTCGTAGCATTTTACATACAATTCGCAACGGTCGATAAAAAGCTAAAGTAGAAGCTACGGTGGATGGCTGGTTGACGTTCAGTCGAGTCTCGATTCTGATTTTGTTAGTTTTGTTGGTACGATTGATAATTGAATTGAATCTCGATGGATGTGTTCATGGAGTGTTTTAATTATTAATTTCATTCGTAAGACAAATCGATCTTTTTGATTCTTTTTTTTTTAATAGTTGGCCAGTTTATATTTCTCAAATCTTAGATAACTCCATTTTTTAATAAATTATAATCTGTTCTTCTGAAAAGTTTCTGACTTTTACTATTAAAAACTGTATTCATTGCTCGATTATTTTCTGAAGTACGTCCAAAATTGCACCTATATCTGCAATTTTGCATACCCCTAATGTCAATTAATCAATTTTAACAAATTTTGATATCCATTTTGAAAAAGAATCCAATATTTATCGAATGAATTCCGTTTTTCTTTTATTTTTGACTAACTAACATTTTATTGATAGTTATAAATAAACGGAGTTTGGTGAAAAAAAATCATCTTTTTATTTAGATCTACAAAAAAGCAATTTGAGAAGACAAACCGCATTGGGTGGAACTGCACTATACAGTCCGCGATCCGAGCAACTTAAAAGTTCTTCAGTTTGTATTACACCAAACTATAATGTAACTGCGCGCACATTAAAGCAAAATATTGTATGTTTCTTGGTTTATCTCGTTGATTTATTTTAAGTTGATTATGTGCGAGATCATCGTTCAACTATTGATTAAACTATTTCGTTTCGGAAAAATTGCATGTGCGCGCCTAGCCTAAACGCACTGAACAACTGAACTTCACAAAATGTGCTTTTTCTACACTGTTTAATGGACGTTGGCCATTGACGGTATTCGCAAAACTACATGGACATGGACTGGGCGTACATTTTTGTGATCCCATTGTTTTTTTTCTGGACATGTGCATGGAAATGGCAACCAAATGTTAACTATTTGTTCCTTACTCCGCGTATGTTACGTGCAGTCTGATGAGTGAATATTGAATTGAAAGCAAAACATACTCAGAAAATAAAATTGACTTGAAAAATAAAACTATAGCTATCGATCTACTCAGAAAATAAATAAAAGAATGAAATATAAAGGGGAAATGTAAGGGGAGTGAACAATTTCAAAAACAAGAAACGTTAAAAGGAAACAAGCAAATCTCCGGCAATTTTGTTTTCTCGTGTGAAAGGCATAGACGATTTTAAAGCAATACAAAAGTTGTCCTGTGTAAAAAGAGACTTGACCATAGTCTATGAACAAACCCATTCACTTATCATTTCCTTTCTATTGGTGCCAAATGAATGTTCGAACTTAAAATTACGAATGGAGATAAAATGAAAACAAGAAATAGGTTTGAAACATAAATTAAATATTGATACGTTTTTCTACTTTCTATTTTATATGAATAAAAGCTAATTATTTTTCATAATTTTGATATTTACTAATTTTACTTTGCAAAAGACTCTTTCATTACTTGTGACTGTTGTGCAGGGGTACCATTTTTACAAAAATAAAAAAGCTACGGTCCATGCTACGGTCGATTCGTTTTTTTGGGAATTACTTACGGTACAATGGATAGATTCCCAATAAAACACACCTAATTACTTTTATAAATAAATTTGTTTTATCTAAATAAAAAAACAGGACCTAGTTATTAATAAGCAAATAATTATTTTTAAACAAAACGAATTTGTAGCTATGGATGTATGTATGTATGTACAAATGAAAGTATACAAAATTATATACCTATTGCACTCACACATTTTAATACTCAACTTTGGGAATCCTATTGTAAACACAAAACTCAACCAACGCTACTTTGAGTTCTGTTTCCTTTATTCACAGATACATATTAAGGGTATTCATGGAACGGTGGAAAGCTCGGATAAACCTCAGAAATCAAATAATTCTAAATATATTATCTGGTTTTTTGAGGTTTATACCGGTTATCCGCCGTTGCATGAATACTCTTATTGTGTTACAAAAACAACAATGTACATAATGCATGTAAATAAAATTTTGGCGTTTCCCTTTTATTTAAAACTTAGCATTCACATGGCGTCATGAATGGAGGTGGTGGAGGATGAAGGTCAACGTATACAAAAATGAAACTATTCAGCACCGGTTTTTTTTATTATAAAATTTTTCACTTAACGGAGTTGTTTTCTATAGAAAAATAGAAAGGATTTTTGTTGCAGTTATACGGGTTTTTCACTAGAACGAGTTTTCAGTTAAGCGAGGTAGCTTGTATGGAAATATATACGGGGATATGTGAATGTTTTCAGGTAAGCGGGATTTTCAGTAAAGCTAGTCACTTAAGCGGGTTTCACTGAATATAAATATACAATTATTGTTCTTTTTTTCTAGTTTTATTTATGTATACATATTCTAAAGAATTTATTTAATAGAATAATTTTTTTGTTATTTTTCAACTTAATTTAATTTATTAAATTAAAATTAAATAAGCATGTACAAAATATTAAATAACATATACATAATTTAAATTTATTTTGATGCTTTGCACTATTTTAATATGATATTGTATCTTAATGTGTTAAGGTGTTGTCGAGGTATATAAATAAATAAATAAATAAAATAATTAAAATTAATAAAATAACAACACACCGATTGTTTTTCTTATTAATATAAATTATTAATTTTTGTATAGCACTTGTGTGGGGGAAATGAAAAAAAAAATAATTTCTCCATCAGGGAATCTAAGAGAATTTAGCGCACAATTTTAAGAAAATAATTTCAATTTCAATTGCAGATTTAGAAACAGACACAAAGCCATACTAAATCTCGGGAATAAGTTTTTCCTGTTCTCTGCCATCGTAAGGCCAAGTTTTACCAAAATCTCAAGTTCGATTTTTTCCAAATTCAAAACTTTCCCAACATTCGCGAATTAAAATACAACTCAATGCAACATTTTTCCATGAAAATGTGCTTGTTCTCAATTCAAGATCCAACATACTATCTAAAATACACTTCATGTTCACCTTTCTAACTTTTCCGTGAAAATATTCCCTTTAAGGAGAGCCACAGTGTCAGTGCTAATTGCAAGCACACTTAAACAGTGATCCAATTTGTGATTAAATTCAACATTTTAACAGCAAAACGCACAGCATCAAGGTGTCATCCAGCTAATGACACAATCATAGCATATTTGGATAACGCCTCCAATCAGCGAGCGTTAGCAACTGTAGTAGATATGTAATATGTGCTAAGAATCTATACACGGCATCGGTTTCGCAGAAGTTAATCCGATACTAATTAATTATATAAAATGAATTTCAATCGAAGTCTTTGTTATTACAACCACACAGCCTACATGAGATTTTTTTGTTTTAAAGAAGCAATCAATATTACGGTCATTTTAATTGCATCTTTTCCTTCTAACACTACATAAAACGAAAATAATTGATTTTAAGGAATTGAATTAAGATTAGTGGGCGCTAGTAAAGTTGTTATAGGCAACAAAGCTGAATCATCAACGTTGGCGGCAATAAAAAACAGTTTCTCATCATTATTTTCTTCGTTTTTTTTTTTTTTTTTTTTTTTACTGACTATCATGAATTGGAAATATTAATGAACACAGCATTTCTTAGCATCAGACGAAGTATAGTTTGGGACCAATGATTTATATGTTCAAGGTGGGTGAAATAATAAAAACAAAATAATCCAAGATTAAGTTCACAGCATAATATCGAAATTGATTTTATTTTTGTAAATACATTTTAGGCAAACATTTATGTTGCAAAAAGGCGAAGATTTTTATTTTTAATAATCTTTTTATAGACAATATTATTTATTTTATATTTTATTTTCTAGTTAAAACTATGTATTGATAGGTCGATAGCTTTTTAATAACAAATTATGGCTTCGCCGTCCTAGGAAAATGAGTCGCAAATCAAAATCGATGAAGGTCGTCCGACAATGGAAAACCCCCAAAAAATGAAGTGATTCATCTAGATGTGAATTTTGGAAACAATAATATTGGAGACATCAGGTCAAGATGGTTGTCACGGTAAAATTTAACGACAAAAATCAGCCTTAAATTTGTCCAATTCTCTTTTCCTTCCTTTCTGTTTCTTGCTTTCTCTACAGCTGTTTTGAATCCGAAGTAGTATGAGCGGTAATTAGATCTCAAAAGCTGAAGTTGCTTATGGTGCGAATGGATGAATGCCAGCATAATTTTCGGTTTTGAAAATACGATTATAGGCGCCAGTTATAGCTTTCATTGAATCATTGAAAACTTTGTCTATTAATTCTGAGGCACTTAAACAAATTAAACTGATGTCGTTTTGGTACCACAATGAAGGTAATAAGATATATAATTATTATAATTATAATTTTTGATTTTTCAATAATGGAAAGAATTTTCAATGATCATTGAAAAATCAAAAGTGAATTTACAAGAAAATGGTAGGACAAATAAAATATTTTTTTGACAAAAATTTTAATTTTAAGAATTTTAAAATCGTTTGTTTTGTTACCGTTCAACTTCGGCAATTCGGAAGAGGCGACCCGTTCAAAACAAGAAGCTTTAAAGCCTTTCAGGACCGTGATTTTTGTTTTTTACCCTGTATTTAAGGTTTGCCAAACATTAAATTCGAACTTCAAATTCGAATTTGGGAATCTAAATTCCGTGTTCTCATTTTTATACTAATTGTTTTCGCCGTCGGTTTCGCTCAGGAGGAAGTTGCATTTTTCTTAATTTACAAAAAAAAAATTCTGGCGCCCATTTTCCTTTTTTTTAATCGAAACCACGCCTGAATATCTCAAAGGTCAAATATCGAAGTCTTTAATTATTTAAATTTAATTTTATTACAAATCGATTGTACAGGGTGGCCCACGAATCGTGCTACAATAAGAAATTTAAATAACTTATTTTAATCGATGTATTTCATTAAATTTTTGTATTGGATTAAAAATTAAATTTTATTTTAAATAACTAATGGTTTAGATGATAGACCGCAAATGACCTCCACGCTCATCCACGCATATGCGGCACCTGACCAGAAAATTGTTCATTGCGGTCTGAAGGGTTGAAATTCGGATCGCCTCAATTATTGTTTTAATGGACTGCTTCAATTCAGTCAAATTCCTGGGTTTCATTTTGTACACTTCCTGCTTGATATAACCCCATAAAAAAAGTCTGGTGCAGTCAGGTCAGGTGACCTTGGGGGCCAGCGGAAAGTGCAGTTTTTGCACATCAATTTGTTTGGGAATTTTCGTTGGAGCTCCCACATAACTTGTGTGGCTACATGTGCACTTGCTCCATCTTGTTAAAACCAAATCCTGCTGAAAGGGATACGTCTTCGGCGAAGTTCTGGGTAAAAAAAACTCCTTCAACATCTCTAAATAACGGTCCCCATTGACAGTTTGTGTTACACGTTTTCTTCAAAGAAGTATTGCCCGACAATACACCTTGATGGAGCATTTCTGGATTAGATTCACTCAATATACGGCAATTTTGCTTGTTAACATTGCCGTTAAGGTCAAAATGGGCATCATCAAACATGAACAAAGAATTTATTAATGTGTTGTCTTCTTCAGCCATTGCAATCATTTTTCGGTAAAATTCCAGGCGAACAGGCAAATCCTGAGGGTTTAACTTGCTTGTAATTTAGACTTTGTACGCAAACAAGTTAAGTCATCATGAAGTATCCGTTGTAATGACCGTCTGCTAACTCCAATTTGGCCCCATAAATTTCGAGTCGAAACACTTGGATTTGCCTGTATTGCCGATGGAACATCCACGATTGTATCCTGAACCCGAACATTGGGATTTCGATGATACGGTCTTCGTTCGATGCTTCCAGATTCGGCAAATATGTTCACCAGCCTCATAATGGTCCATCTACTCGGGGGAGTACCACCAAACTCCAGCCTAAATTCCCTTTGGACGGAAATGACGGACTTCAAAGAATGGTATCGCTGCACTATCCAAATCCTATTTTCAGTATCCCAAGCATTCATTTTGATAAATTTAAATAGTAGCCTATAAAATTTAAAAAAATAAGCCGATTACTCACACTGAAAAAAAGTTATTACGTTTTATTTTTGTAGCACGATTCGTGCGCCCACCTGTATTAGAATTTGCCGAAGCCGCCAAAGAATTCAAAATCACATATTGGTGTACACCAAGGGAGCTTCTTGAGTCCTTTGCTTTTTATTACACTTTTGTTCTAATACCTGTTTGGAAGTAAAAAGCCCGTCTTAATTTTGTAACTTTTTCTTCCTTAATTAAAATTGAGCCATCATTAATGAAGATGCTACATCCCTGCTAACACCAAGTGGGAAATTGTTATCACATTCTTGTTTCATCAATAGAAAATGTGTAGCCCGTTTTGATATTCTATTGCCCTTTAGATCAACTTTATGGACACTTTCAAGGCAGCCATCTAGGTCCATTGTTGTTAATTTTAAAAATCAATGATGTTGCCCGACTATGGATTATCTTATAACACAATTTAGAATTCCTTTAGTTCAACGTTAGTAAAGTTAGACTTTAACATTTTTCCCTTCCTTCTCTTCCCCGAAATAAATCGATATTAAATACCAGCAGTGATGTCTGTCGTGGTTTTGAGTAATTTTGAAGAAAATTGACAACTGTTTAAGTCAAGATGTTGCGCATCAAATTGGAATAAAATACCCAAAATCGTCATTGTACACAAAATACAGCAAAATCTCAAGGACTTATAGCTGGACAGACCTTCAAAGGGACTGAGTTTGAAAACAATAGGGAAGCACGAGGGGTAGGTTTATAAGGTGCTGGTACGACAAAAAAATGCAAAAAACGAAATCGAAAGACAACTAATATCGTCGGGAATATTAAGTGAATCTAATACTTCCAACAAATGCAATCGCAAATGAGTTAATTCTTTAACAACTCTGGTAAAATAATTCTATTTAAAAAAAAAATATTTATAATTGGCAATTACATATTTTTTTAAATTATCTATAAATTCAAAAGGAGTCATAAATTTAATAGAGGGAATAATTTTAATATTTTATGGTTGAAATATTATTTTAAGCTGATAGCATATTTTTATCATTATGCCAATGGCAGACGAAAATAATATAATTATTTAATGTTTGTAAGCGTATTTTATGATGTTTGTTTTTTTTTAACTCATTAATAAATTTGGTATTGATCCAAAGTTAAAATTAGTTATGTGCATAATTACTCGTATTATGTACGTAACTTGATGATTTCATAGAAAATAAAATATATAAGAACAAAAAATAATTATTTATTTTGTAGATATTATTAATTTAAAAAAAAAGCGTCATGCTTACTTTGTGTTTCTCAATAAATAAATAGGAATTTGTCAATAAACTACTATTATAAGCGGATGTTTGTTATAATCATTATGTTTTTTTGTAAGTACACGGCAGGTCAATTAAATTCACTTTTTTTTAATTTGTATTATTTGTATCTCTATGTTACTCCCACTTGGCGTGTGAAGGAAGAATCGTTTAAATAAAAGTCAATAACATTTGAATCAATCGTACACTAAAATATATATGAAAATAAATTGTTTATAAACATCAAAAACTGATGATGATGAATATAGACGAAAATGTAAAGGGTGACAAATTGATCAATCAATCACTTTAAACAAAAACAAATTTTTACAGGTAGAAAGGTAGCTTTTATCAAAAACGAGGGAGATACAAAAGTTTTTTATTTATTTTTTTTTGTCGGTCATCAATAAATTTAGATAAAAAATTCAGCACATAAATAATACATTCCAGTGAGTACATACATAGGTATGTGTACAGAGAAATATCTGCCAAATAATCGAAATAAAAAAAAAAGAGAAAATCCAAAAATCGTTATCGTAGAAAAAGTAAAATTTAATTTTAACCCAAGGTTAGGAATTCTTTTAAAAATAGCAATGAAATCAACTACAACAACAAAAACAAACAAAAGAAAACGTATGAATCATTTGGAAGATTATGATTGAAAAAGAAAATAACGATACTTCCATTTTAAGTGGTTTTTTTTTTAATGAAAATGTATTGTACCTACTGTCTGACAGTGGGGAGTAAAAAAAAAGCCTCCCGCCAGCTAGAATAAATTGAAACTATGTAGGTATATAGCACTTTTATAATGATTTCGTTTTATAAAATTTAAAAATAATAATTTTCGATGACTCAGGCGAAACTTTAAGGTTATGTTGCCTTTGAACGAACCAATACTTTGATATAGACATGTGAAAAATTTTGAGTGTGGTCAAATCTCACAACCTAGGTCAGTTGCTTATAAAGGTGGTTTTGTGTATAAAAACAAAACAGACAAACGAATGACATAAGAAGACAACATAGCCGACTTAAACTATCAACTACTACCCTTCTTTATCTGAAAGCGATCTACGAAGAAAAAAGAAGAGGTCCCAGAATCGAACTCTGAGGTACTCCTATTTTATTATTAACTGAAAACCCGCTGATCGCTATTTTGCGAAAAGAATTACACTATTCCACACAACTGTTCCTCTTTTTGCAAAACGTGACTAGGATATACATTTTTATGAAGCTTTACGCATTCACCGTTATTCAAGCGGATTAAACTCTAAGAAGATATGCATAAACAATTTTTCTTAATGTTTTTTTTTTAACTCAATACTCGTACATAGTTAAAAACAAACAAAAAATGATTACAAATATTTGAAACGTGCGTTATAGAAAGACAACAAAAATCCTTGAATATTATTCTTTGCTTACGTATGTAGATAGAAAGTGCCTACCCTACCTACTCACAAGCAGACATTAGGAGTGCATTCTTTTGAAAGATATTATGTCATTGCAATTTGAATGTTCTATGAAGTGAAAACTTTGAGATACAAATGATTTTTGTTTTTTTGCGAAAGATAGGAACTGCCAGTGAAGGAAGAGATACCTACTAAGGAAATGTCGAAGTCAGGATATTTTTTTCGAACTCACAGCTTGGGTCCTTAGGGTGTATTTCTCAAAGAAGTTTAATTTATTGTGTGTTTGGGAATTGCAAGAAGGCGGGGATGTCATAAAAAGAAAAAAATCCTGAGTATTAGAAGGTTTCACTTAAAATTATGTGGGAAAAATTACTGTGAACGAAATGAAAAATTTGTCAAAATCTGACAAATACTTAATTAACTTCTAAAATTATACAGCGCCTTAAGACAAGGCAGCAAATTTTGGGACGACGACGTGTGAAATTTTTACAGCACTTTATGTTGTATGTATTAAAAATATATTAAAAATAAATAACACACCCAATTGGGTGTGTAAAATTTTGTGAGGAAATTGGTTGAAAAAGGAAGGACTATGTCCCAAGTACTTTCTCTTTCTCTTGTAGTTTAAAAAAAACTGTAATTAGATAATAATGTTGGAAATTGCTCTGCTTTCTGGACCTAATATCAATTAACAAAAACAAAACAAAATTTAAAAACTTGTCGTTAAAGTTTATTACGCAGTATTATTTCGAAAAGGACTTTCGTTATAAAAAAAAAATTGTCACAATTAACTTTTTATTGCCACAAAAAACATTTACTGATTTCAGATTGCCGTTATCAATACACTGTTTATTGCTACAATAATTTTGAGTTTATTGAAATTCATATCCGAAAATTAATAAACTCAGGCATAGTCGCAATAAACCTAAACATTGCCGCAATAAACTTGTTAATCAATTCACAACTTTCGGGCATTTATAAACTCGTTTATTGTGGTAATACCCTGTATATTAATAATCCAAACTACCATTTCAAACAGAAGTTCAGTTTTAATAAAGCCTTCATTGTTGCAATAAACTATTTATTGACGCAATAAACTGAAACCTTAAACCTTGTTTCAGTATAATAAGGTGTTTAAACTTAAACAATAATAAAAACAATTGAACTAGTAAAAAGTACATATTAAAATGAATGTCTTATATTACATTGATACAGATAAGTTGCAAATCTAGTGAGCAGTGAACAATTCCCCCATTTTAATTTTAACTTTCACTTAAAAAAAGTGTTGAACAAACAAATTTATTTTTCTAATTATTGCTGTATTTGCATTTCGTTTGAGCGCAAAAAAGGGTTAATTAGGAAATGTTAGATATTAAATTTCAGTTAAAGTGATTCAACTTTTGCTTTTTACGCCAATAAACTCACGTCCAATAAACTGTTTATTGTCACAAAAAACAATATCCCAAAAAGTAAATCAATAAACTGTTCATGTAATTAATAAACGTTTATTAATTTCAATAAACCACCATTTATTGTCGCAATAAAGTTTTTTTTTAATATAACGTATATTTTTGGTTCAGTTTTGTCATCGTATGATTTGGGCATTTATCACGTTTGATGATAATCTCGAATTCAAATCAAGTGCTTTAAAAGCAAGTATGTGAGCATACAAAAATTGAATTTAAATCAATTTTTTTTTTCAATTTGTGTCTAGCATGCTGTTATACAACAAAAGCTGAGTCAAACCAATGCCTTGAGAGAAAATTAAAAATGTTGGCGTGTTCGAGTTTTTTTTTTTCAACATCAATTTTGTTCTTTAAAACTCAGAATTTTAAATCATTTTTACGCTCACTATGATACAAAGTCATTTAATGGTGATTATTTCGAATAAAAAAAAACTAACTAGCAATGTTTATCTACTTCGAAAATGCAGAACGTGAATAATGCTCGAATGCTTCCCTCGGAATTTATTGCTATTGAGAGTAAATGTTCCAGTGAATATGACTGTGATATCATAGAATTTTTTTTCGAAGAGAAACTTTATTTCACAGGATGTTTAAAATATTAGACAAAACTTCGGGGAAATCGAAAGATATAGTTGGAATTTAAGATACTTTTAGAATATTCTAGAAATAAAAATATCTCCACTAAAATTCAGTTTTGTCGGAATTTTATTGGAATTTTGTATTCTTTGTTTAATTTTCCTGAACTAAGTTACAAGTGATAAAATATTTTCTTTAAATAAAATATTATTTTCTGATTTTTTTGTAAATTAAAAAATATTACGGGAAATAAGACCCCACAAAAATTACGGCAAAATAGATTTTTTTAGTCACTTCCCTTAATCAAGTGACAATCAAGGGTTATTATCAATTTCCGGTCAAATCACTTGCAATTTCCTTCCAAAAACAAGCAGTAACTTCAATAAAATTTGTCTTGAACCATCACTTAAAAAAATGTGCCACGTGCTGCAATTAAGTTACATTGCCTTAAGCACATTTAATCTGTTCGCATATTTCACAAAAGCCAAGAAGATGGGAAAATTAAAAATACAAAAATTAAACACCGAGCAAAAATAAAAGCCGACAAATCTCCCTGCTCGTCGAGTGCCGCGAGGTGAGGTGGAGTACAGTGCCAACGACGGAATTTCATTTCAATTTCAAACAGCAGAAGATGATGACACCTTTTTTCCAACTGATTTTCTCCCCTTTGTTCCATTTTTTCCGAATGAAGGAAACAACAGCAAAAAAAAAATATCTAGGTTATTCATCTCTAATTGATTTTCTCTGCATAGTCTTGTCAACAGATATACTTTACCGGCTTCCAATCTAACTACTAACTTTTGATCTCCTAAGCGTGTGAGTCGAGAGAGTTGGGGCCCGACGACCAACAGTCCGACCGACCAACCAGACCACCGACCAACGAAGCTATTGTTGTTTGTGTTGATGATGCTGGGATGGGAATCTGATGATGGATGAAATATTTTCTTTTGTGGTTTTCCGTTCAGCAGATATTTCTCAGCACCACCTGACTTTTACTTTTTCTTTTTTCTTTTTGTTTGTTTGGTCTTCCCTCTTCATTTATTTTGCTGCTCTTGGCTTGCAAATCTTCGCAGACAAGCGATCGCCACGTGATAACGATGTGAAATTGCGAAAATAATTTATTTATGCAATGAGCACAAAACGAATATAAACGAAGATAGATGATGAAAGGAAATACTCCAAAGGGGTTTCAAAAAAAAAAAAAAATAATAAAAGGAAAATCCATATAAAAATAGAAAGAGAAAAGAATATTATTGTCGCAAAAATCTAAAATTTTCTCATTTGTGTTTTTTATAGTTTGAGCTATAGTGTTGTAAAAAGTTGTAAATTTGAGAGAAATTTTGATTTGCGTCATAAATTGATTGTTTTTTTCCGTCATACTAAATTGATATTTGCCACAGTCATAAATTTGAAATATGAACAGCAACTGAAAAGCTTTTATGTAAAACGGTTGTAATATGTTAAATAAACAATATTTGACAGACGTCATCATCATTACTACTGTAACTTCCTTGTTATTTTAAAAGTGAAGTTCTCTTTTAGGTCTGATATTACACGACGAATTTTTAGTCATCCTTTTTCAAGAATGACAGATGGGATAGGGAATGAAGAGATGAAAACCAAATCACACTGTGAGTAGTGGCCATGAGCAAAATTTTGGCGATTATTAATTTTTAAAAGAGAGAAACCAGAATATGTTCCTTGCTTTTAAAAAAAGACTAAACTTAGTGATGATACCACAACTCATATACTCAGTGGACAAAGTGATAGCTCTGAGAGTTTGTTTAATTTTTTTGGTCGATTGTTAATTTTAGTAAGGAAAATGTAATGAATACCCAAAATTGTAATGAAAAAAATAATTAAATTGGAAAATAAAAATAGACTACAAATGTTACAAATAAGATAAACAAACATTTCAGTTAGAATGGCTTGTTCTGCTGTAGGTACTTTGTTAATTTTTTTTTACAATATATAGTACTATTTTATAATTTTATTTAGATCGACAAACTTTGCCCTGGAAGAATATAATCAAAATTGGCCAGAAAATTGTAAGAAAACAAAATAAATATATTGATGGTACTCTTCACGCAAACAAAAATTGTTCACACAACTAGTAGGTATGGAAGAAATGTGTTTTGTTTGCCTTCTTCAAAATAGCGGTCCGTGTTTGTGTTTTTTAGTGTATAAAATCTGTAGGTTTTACCCTTATTTAGGGAGGTAGCAGATCTTTGTAATACACATTCTCCCGAAATGTTAATGCAAGTGGAATGTATGGGTCCCATTTCTGGTATCAGTGAGTAAGAAGTGTTTTCTTCCACTTTTTTTTTTAGTGGAAATAAATAAATACTTTGATTAATTGCCCTTTTTTTTAATAAAGTACCCTCAATATTCTATTAGCGATTGTCAAAATGAACTAAAAAAAAACAGATAGTACCAGAGAACAGCAACGAGTAGCTTTTTGAACAATACACAAAGTTTATACTTCAGTGTCTTTTATAATTTCAAAACAAATAAAAATAAATTTTATATAATTACTCATTATTTTCTTCAAGGAACCTGAAACAAGCTAATATTTATTTGAATAAATGTTTCTTTATTTTAGTTAATTTATTCATGTATGTATTCGTGAGCCATGCAAAGAATGCATTCAATTGAATACGAATTTTCCATTTTATAAGCCACTCACGACGATATGCCACGTCCTCAGAAATTTCACAACAGAAAGGGTTAAATAAAATTGTATTGAATTTGAAAAGTACCCTGACGAATAATTATTTATAGTTTAATAGTTGTATCACACTAGCAACTAGTAGGCTTAAAAACCTAAAACTTCCTTTTTTTTTCAGAAAAAAAAGTCTGATTAAAAATATCAATATTTTACTTTTATAGCCCAAGAATTTTTTATTCTGTCACCCTTTTAACATAAATGGGCCAGAATCGACACAAGTTTGGAGTTTTGTTCCTCAATTATTAGGAGATCAACATAAGTAAAGTGTCATTACAAATAGATTTCATCAGATATTTTGCAGCACATCACCAGATTTTTGTGTGCTTGTGCTTTGTTCTGCTTTTAGCTTTTTTAGTTTATTTATTTAATTAAAATAAAGGGTTATCCATTTTGCGGTTTCAAAAGTATAGGGATGGAATTCGATATCGTTTCGCTCGTACCACTGAAAATATCGCTGCTGTAAGTGAAAGTGTTGCCGAAGACCCTAATGTGTCGATTCCTCGTCGTTCTCAGGAATTAGGACTGTCTTACGGCACATTATGGCGTATTCTGCATTTGGATCTACACCTACATCCATATAGAGTCCAGGGCACACAACAACTGAAGCCAGCTGACCATTCACAACGTCGTAGATACGTCGAATCGGTGCTTGAACAACAGGCGGTGGACGGCGATTTTTCGAACAAAATTTTCTTCAGCGACGAAGCAAAATTCTCACTCGGTGGGTATGTTAATAAACAAAATTGTATTGTAATGTATTTAGGGTTGTGAAAATCCACAAGTAATTGAAGAGAGGCCATTACATCCACAAAAAGTCACTGTTTGGGGCACTCGAAGGTCCGGAGGTGTGATTGGACCTTACTTCTTCGAAAACGACGATGGAACGAATGTCACCGTCAATTCGGAGCGTTATGGTCATATGACAACAGACTTTTTCTTGTCTGCTATTGAAGAATACGGCTTGGAGAATATGTGGTTTCAACAAGGCGGTACCACATGCCACACAACTCGAGCGAATATAGCTTTATTGCAAGCGACATTTCCTGGCCGCTTAATTTCCCGTCGTGGCGATATCAACTGGCCACCAAGATCATGCGATTTGATACCCCCCTGAACTTTTTTTTGTGGGCCTACGCGAAAGACCGTATTTATGCAGATAAACCTCTAACTGTTGAGCACTTGAAAACCAACATTCTTCAAGTTATGGCTGAGATACCGCCCAATATGTGTCAAAATGTGGTCACAAATTAGCTCAAAAGAATCGATGCTTGCAACAATTCGCGTGGTGGTCATTTAAATGATGTAGTGTTTTACAAATAATGTCAACGTTCAAACTTTATAATAAAAAAGGAATATCATGAAAAAAAAATATTTTATATGTGTTTTATTTACGTTTAATGTTGAAACCCTTTACTTTGTAAATTATTTATAAATTTATTTAAAAAAAAAAAAGAAAAGCAAATAACTTCATCACAAGAAATTGCATAGAAATGAATGAGACAATTTTGTTCGCATGAACTTGATTTGAAAAACAAAATCATATAAATAAAATTAATTTTAAATTACGCTAAATTTAATACATTTTTCATGACATATTATGAATTTTCCTTTTTTAACAGCTACCTAAAATTTATTGGATATGGATAGCTACAAATATTGGATTAAGTCATAGAGAGCGTCTGCAGTTAAATAAATTCAATAGGATAATTTAACATTAAATATTTTTTTACGAGTATATATATGTTTGTAGTAAGTTTAAATAAAATAAATATGATATTTATAAAATACGAAAGCTCGACAATGACTACAATGAATTTATAATTTTCTTATAAATGTGAAAACTCAAAGAAAATCACTACCTCAGATTGCAACCCTACCTTCCATACTATATAATTTGGATGACTTCATTCAGCCGCATCGTCATCTTCAACTTGAGATATAATATGTGATTCCTGATATTTTATGTAAAGTAGGTACCTACCTGACATAGAAAATTTTCTTTTTTAAAATAATGAAGGAGATGCAAATTTGTTAGGCTTCGATTTCATTTGGCCTAGTAAAAACTCCTTTAGAAGACAAAAACCAAAAGTCAATAATATTTAAACTTCCTTAGGGGAGAAAATCAGATTCTATTATTTCAAATGAATATTTTTTTTATTTATAGTTTATTGCGGTTACGTGATGCGCATTGTAGTAAGTGTACTATCTACATTATCTGCTGCATTAGTAAAAAAATAATAATAATAATCATGCAATGAGTACGTGAAATTATGAAGAGAAAAACAAATCGAATGTTTGGGAGTGGCATCAACTTCACGATTTCACAGTATGCTAATGAGTATTTGGTGTTAAATAACTTGTGTTCGATGTAAGTAAATCCAATATTGGAATAGGCGAAGAAAATCAATTCAATCATTTTATGAATTATTATCTATTTACCTACTTGTTTCGATAATGAGATTTCTTTACTGCAAATAATTATTAGAAAATT
This sequence comes from Philhelius pedissequus, assembly GCA_910595825.1. Lineage (NCBI taxonomy): Eukaryota > Metazoa > Arthropoda > Insecta > Diptera > Syrphidae > Philhelius > Philhelius pedissequus. Next base: position 161,643,330 of record OU343162.1, on the reverse strand, counting down.
ATTATTAGAAACTAGCTGAAAAGAAATTAATTTTTGTTGAGAAATCGCCTCTCAGTCAGTCTAATCGGCAACCTTCAGATAGCTCATTAAGTTAAAGAATTTGAAACCACTCATCTAGAGCAGCAAATTCTGCTCGCATTCGCAAACAGGTCCTTTATTTTTTGCGACATTAATAAAAACATGTGATTCAAGCTTTAGTAGCTAGATCAAAAAATAAAAAAAATCGACTTTTAAGAAATAATCACATGTATATACCTACCTGGCAACCCTCTTTTAACATAATCTGTTAAAAAATACACTTCTCGTCATAACTGGTTATTCTGGCCGAAGTTTGATATTTATCACAATACATATGTAAATACGCAAAGTATGCGAAAGAATGTTGAAAGAGTGAAAAGAACTCATGAATGCATTCGTTGAGGTTTAAAAGATTGCATTCTTTTCATTGCATTAAGCAACGTTATTTTTTTGTTATTCCTAATTAAACTATTTACGTATTTTAAACTTCCTGAAATGTTTTTTTTAATATTTATTTTATTAGAGCTGAGATCAATAAACACATCATTTAAATCAATTGAATAAAATCCATTTGATAAATATTATTACTTGCTGTCTAATAAAATCAATCTACCTATAATCTACATACATATAAAAGGTCACCTTTTAAGGACTGAATATTATTGGCTATTATCCTTTTGTAAGCTTTTTATTGTATTTCATATTCTATTGAAATGTGATGAGAAACTTTTTCTGAAGACCTAACCAAACCATTGTTTGAAGTTGTCAAACGATGCTCAATTTGAAATTGAAACTGAATTTGAAACTTATACTTAGGTAGCATATAACTTTACATATATATTTACCTTCATAAATATAAGAAGAATACCCTCGGGTAACATTTTTCTGTTTAAACAAATAAAAAAAAAACTTTCTCAATACTCATAACGAATCCTTTGTTCCATATTTGCTTTTGAAAAGGTTTTTTTTTCAACGCGTATTCGAATTCAGATATATGAATCTTTCTATTTCTATATTGTGCCGCATGTAAGAATATGTATGGCCAGCAATACGGTGACCATATCTTTTTTTTTTTTTTATTTAAAAAAAAAGTGTTTTTCCTTTATTTTTTATTGTGGTTTCTGTATTTTGAGATTATTACTTTTGTTTTCAAAAATTCAATATTTAAAAATAAGTAAACTATTTTTTTTTAAACATAAAGATATTTGTGTGTCAAGTTAGCACTACCACTTCAAAATTTTAAAGAAACCCTTATGAGATTAATTGTCGTAAATTTGTGGTGAAAGAAAAACAATTTTCACTCTTGTTTTTTTTTTAAATAACCCTTGGTAATGCTTACTTGACAGTCAAGTTAGCATTAACACCCCTCATAAACTCTGAATATGAAGTCAAAAAATAAAAAGGGACATTCCATTAATGATCGTAAATTTGTCGTAAATCAATATCGAATCAAAAAAAAAATCGCTTTAGTTTTTACTTGCGATATTGTAGATACTATAGGGCAAGTTTTGCATTTGGAAAAAAAATCGAACTCGAGATTTTAATCACAGTTTACCTTACGATGATAGAGAACACCAAAAAAGTTGGTCCCGCAATTCCGTCTGTCTGCCTGTACAAGTCTCTACAGCCTAAACGGCTGAAGCGATTTTCTTCAAACTTGGTATTTAAGCCTTTTAGGTGATTGTCCAAAATAGATTTTTGAATCGTTGTTTTAGCCCCAAAAATAACAGTACTTGTCATACAAATTTTTCTACCATCTTAATTATCTTGAAAACGGGTCTTACGATTTTGATAAAAATTGGTGTGTGTACTATTTTGGGTATAGTCTACATTTTGGTTAATTTTTTTTTTTTAATATTTTGTTATCAAAGCTTCCTGCCATACAACCATTTTATTGATTTCCAACTTTCTCATAAACGGCTTAAGGGTTTTCGATCAAAATTTTTATGCAGGAGCTCCTTCAAATTCTAAATAATACTGCATTTCAAAATTTTCGAAAAATAGTTTTTTTGGATTTTTGAAAAAAAAAAAATGTTTGAAAATTCAATATTTCGAAAACGGGTGGACGATTTTTTCTGAAATTTTGTTTTTGAATTACTATTATTAAATATTTAAAATGTTCATACCAATTTTTTTTTAGAAAGAATTTCAGAAATTTTATATATGAAAAATTAATTGAAAAACTACTTTAAAAATATATTTAGCCGTTTCTATTAAGAATATTTTGCATATAACGTAATCGAACATAGGAGCAAATACATGCGATCCAGTCGTACATTTTTTTTTTAATAATTAAAATATTACTACTTAAACCACGATTTTCACTCAATCTAGCACTACCATACCAAAAGTATATCTTTTACTACCTTTTTTGCAATAAAATTTGTTTAAACAATTGTCAACGTCCTTGAATAAGTTATGTAATAAAATAATTTATCGCACGCCTTTTTCTAACACAAAACGCCCTTTCAGTATGACATATACCATAACTCAGTATTTAGTGAAAAAAGTGGTTTAGGTAGTAATCTTTTAATTATTAAAAAAAAACTAAAGCGATTTTTTTTCTTTCGCTATTGATTTACGACAAATTTACGACAATTCATGGCATGTCCCTTTTAATTTTTTGACTTCATATTCAGAGTTTATGGGGGGTGGTAATGCTAACTTGATTGTCAAGTTAGCATTACCAGGGGTTAATTGGGGTTTATTTAAAAACAAAAAAAAGCGCGACAATTTTTTTTCTTTCACCACAAATTACGATACATTTACGACCATTAATCCAATAAGTTTTTTTTAAATTTTGAAATGGTAGTGCTAAGTTGACACACATAACAAATTTCCATTGATTTACTTTTGTATGAGTTTACCATTTTCCCTTTTTAAATCATAAATGGAAAAGCGGTAACCTTATAAAAAAATTAAATCAATGAAATATATTTCCTATAATTAAAAAAAATATAAAATATTTGAAAGCTCTTAGAAAAATGAGGCAGATGGTCAGCATATAAGCATTTTATGACAAAAGAATCCCACAATTCTAAACTTTCTGAATAAGAACAAAGGATAAAGAGAGAGAGAGAGAAAAAAAGCATTTCATCGATACCCATAGAGCTATAAATATTCCGCACTTTGCATGGAAATGTGGAAATAAAAAGACAAGAGTCCTTGTGAACAACACCACAGGGATTGGATTGGACAGGATTGTAGATGCTGTTGGTTCTATAAAGATGGAAATCAGGCTATAGGGGAAAGTCCAGAGGGTAACAAAAGGTTTTTTAACACGTCGTCATTGTAAGTAATAGCCAACTGCCAGTCAACTCACAAAAGCTAAAATGTTCACCCTACGAGTATACGTCGGTAGTCTACACTACAAGTAACATAACTAAAGGCATTTTATTTTGTATCTTTGAATCAGGATAGCTCATCGATTGTTTCCCTCTAACTCATGTGCATACAAATTTCTAAAGGAAATTCCTGCATCCTTGTAGGTTTGTATAAATTTTCTATATAGCTATGTGTGATTATTTCAGTTTAAACATTTCTTTGAACAAAAAGAAAAAGTTCGCTTTAAGGATTAAGGAGAGATATGCAACCGACAATAAGGCGCCACGCCGCGTCATTGCAAACACACACTGCACAATCATGGTGCCTGATGCTGTTGTATATTTGAGTGTGTGTGTGTCTATTTCGGAGCACAAAACTGAACTTGACTTGCATGAGCTAGCTAATCATGTTGGTTTTCTGAAAAATTTGCACCCTTTTATGGGTGCACTCACTCGTACAGATGAATACTATGGGGGGTAAATAAAATCAGGCTTCAGGGCATTGCCCTGCTGCCACAGAATAGGGTGTGTTTCTTCGTTCAATGTATAAGATGAACTCTTGAGACGAGAAATACTTAACCACCAAGAGGGAAATATTAATTCAATCGATTGACTTTCTAAGTTTAAGTGAATTTGTCAAATGGATAGAGACGAATACGAATATTTCCTGAACATCATCAGCAGTGAATACATTTATATGATTTATTTTAAAAGTTGATTTTTTAAACGCCGAAAGATGGTTGATTTTTTATTGGAATTTTCATAAACAGATCAAATCACGAATAAGACTGAAGCATCAATTGAGAAAATGTTTAGATTTCAATTCTAATGGAAGGGTTAAATATTGATTCAAGAATTTAAGCTAAACGGTTACGAGATTTTGAGCCTGAGCTTGCTGATCAGGCCGGTGTTTTACCTTACTTGGAGGATGATCCTGATTTCGGATGATGAATGCCTTTTTTAACTTTGTTTGTTATTATTGCCGTTTTTGGTGCGACAAGAATGCACAATTGTAGCCGTTTTACCAGAACAAAAAATCTCAATCTAATAGTTGGATTACCACAAGGCTCCCGTCTGAGAACCACACTTCTTTGGAAAATAAGAGGAAAGTTATATTCCGTCCGAAAAAGTCTAACTCATTTAGTTTGAAATTGTGAAATGTACAACTAGCAGGAGAATAGAATAAACGTAATTTTAATGAAAAATACTTCCGCTGGAAAAGTGATATATTTTTTAAATTGCCAAAAAAACAATTTTTTTTTCAAAAATCCAGAAAAATATTTTTTTTAGATTTTAGAATGCAGTATTCTTTAATTAAAACGACCTCCTATATATAAAAAATTTGATCGAGATTCGTCGAGCCGTTTATGAGAAAGTCGAAAATCGAAATAAAAATTGTATGTGAGGTACCGTTAAAAACAAAATATGTAAACAAAAAAATGTTGACCAAAATGTAGAGCATACCTTAAGAAGTGCATATTTTTTAAAAATTAAAATCGTTAGAGCCGTTTTAGGGACTTTTATTTTTGGGGCTAAAAAAACGATTAAAAATCTATTTGAGACAATCACCTAAAACGCTAAAATACCAAAAAAAATCCTTTTAGCCATTTAGGCTGTAGCTCTCATTGTACAAATGGACATACAGGCATACAGACAGATGGAATTGGGGTACTGACTTTTTTGGTGTTCTCTATCATCGTAATGTCAAGTTTAATTAAAATTTCGAGTTCGATTTTTTTCCAAATGCAAATATTTTTAGTGGGATCCGCCCATTGCCACGCCTACGTTTATTGCTAAATTTGCCTGATACGACTCTAATGAGTTTAACGACATTTTCATAGTATATTTATGATCGACAAAAATTAAGAATTTCGTTTTAGTAAAGTCCGTTTACTCTACCACGCCCACTTTTATCATTTCTTGTTTTACCGAAACTACTCTAAAAATTGGAATTAAATTTTGATAGTTTGCTCTTACGATCGAAAAAATAAATTAAAAATTAGATTACAATTCGTTAACTGACTAGTACAGAAATGGCGCTGTGGAAAATGTACTTTTGTATATATATAATAATTTACATTTCAAATTTATCTAAGTATATATTATTAAAACATTACACAGCGGTTCCGTTAATATGAAGAACCGATTATAATTATATATAATCTGAAATAACTAACAAACTAACATCGTATGATTATAGATGGTATACAAAATCATCATAATGAATATACGCCTACTGACACGCCCACTGTTTTTACTTACGATATATTCCGTCTGTCTGTCTATAGATCGATCGACAGCCTAAGCTGCTGAAATGATTTTACTTAAACTTAGTACTTAAGTGTTTTAGGTGATTGTCTTAAGTAGATTTTTGAATGGAATTTTTAGCCCAAAAATAACGGTATTTGCCATACAATATGTTGTTCTACCATTTTAATGATCTCGAAAACGGCTCTAACGGTTTTGATAAAAAAAAGTGTTGGCACTACTTTAGGTATTGTCTACATTTTGTTAAGAAAATTTGTTTAGAACTTTTGATATTAACAGAACCTGGCATACCACCACCATTTTTTTTATTTTCGTCTTTCTCATAAACGGCTTTACGGATTTTGATCAACATTTTTATGCAGAAGGTCCTTCGAATTATAAATAATACTGCGTACCAAAATTTTCAAAAAAAAATTGTTTTTTTGGATTTTTGAAAAAAAAAATTGGAAAATTCAATATTTCGAAAACGGGTGGGTGACTTTTTTTGAAATTTTCTTTTTAAATTTACATTACTATATATTACCATCACAATTTGTTTTTTTTTTAGAAAAAAATTAAAGAATCTTATATATGAAAAATGAAGTAAAAACGAGCCGTTTCTTTTAAGAATCTTTTACATACGATATGATCGAACATTCATAAGAGCAAGTACGTGCGATTGACTGGTGCATATCATTTTTGTTAATGTTTGGCCAGGGTGGAACCACAGTGCATTGTAGTTATTGATTGAATTTTTATGTTGTCATTATTTCACCTCTAAGCGCTTTTAGCCTAAAATGCCGCTATTCAACATAACTTAACTGTTATGAATATTTTCTCGTTGAGAAGCAATGTAACTTTACACAGTCTCTAAAATACATTTATAAATTAGGATGTATAGGTTGTTATGCTGTTATGAGCTTTGCTTAATTTGCTTCTCTTCGCCAATTTGATACAACATAGTTAAACTTTATGAATCAAATTCGCCGCATAAACTTAAATAGCTAAATTAGACCAAAACTTACTCTTAGTTTATATTCTGCAAGGGCTCTTAAATCGACAAACAACAATATTTCAAACACAGTCTACCAAAATTACTTTGGAAGCGAAAAAAAAATCAATTCTGACTAAGAAGAACAAAGTAATACCTATTTTAAGGTTAATTTGGCTGTATGTCACTTTGAACAGTTTTCTTTTTATCTGGTGGAACTGCAAAATGGATGAGACACAAAAACGGTAGAAGACGACATACATTTTGTGTAGATTGCCAGGAATTTCTGGAATTTAATATAATCCTTGAGGCTGGAGGATTTTTCTCACTTCGTCATCGCCCTTGAAAAGACATTTTTAGGTGGAATTTCTTCCCCAGACTTCTGGCAAGTTATCTTACTTAAAAAGCCTTCGATAAAATGTACTTGTACAAAATATAGATATAACCATTCTATTAATTGATGCAGCACGAAATTGAATTCCAGACAAAATGCATGTGTGCATCAAAACTGCACCTTGCATAATTCCATCATTTTTGTGTTTTGTGTAAAACCAAACTGTGTTTGTTATTGAATATACCTTTAAATGTTTTTGTTGTTAAAACCGCATAATATATTAATTAAAAATGTACAAACAGTGCAAAACTACTCGAACAGCACGCCAACACAAACGTAATCCTACACGATTGAAAACATTAATCGAATGGATTAATGTCAGAAATTTGACATTAGTGTTGCAACAACAGTGCGAACATGCAAATAATCCATTAAATCCCAACACGATATATTTTATATGCACCCGCCTACCAATAATGCATCTAAAAATAATAATATTTTAAAATGCATGTCTAGCATAACATCCCGCATCAATCGACATCCAGTGTGTAAGTGCTATAACTCTACTACCATACCAATACTAACTTACCTCTTACAAAAACAGTAGACGACACGATGCAACCGATATGACGAACAGATAGATGGACAGACAGTCGGTCAGACAAACTAGAGACTAGCTGAAATGCACACCCTAATCAGTATGTAGCGTGATTACATAATTGTGGAATGGAAAACCGAACCCAAATAATGAATGTTTTCGACTTGAAGCAATGCGTGCATTGGGAAATGCAAATGCACACAGACGAAACTCAGATCGATTGGAGTCGAGAAAATGAACGAAAATTAATACACAAATTGTAGACCGCCTGTCACTGCGTCTCGTCGCTCACCTTTCAGTTATGATGGCTAACCCGCCAACACCACCACCGCAGACAGACAAATTGACAAGTTTTACGAATTCGTCTACCATGATTCGAAATATAATGAGGATGCAGTCTATCTCTGAAATGATAATCTGGCTGCATATTTAACCAACAGTCAATAAATTTCATGCTGCTGGCTAGGTTAAATTTGGGTTGGAATACATTGATGAATCTCGATAAAACTCAACTTCCGATACCGACCACCGAATGTAATAAAGCACTCATAGTCCTGCAGGAAACACATAACTCCATTGGATGTACATAATTTTCGGTTTACCTAGAAAATGTCTATGATGAGGTTTTCCAATTTTGTTGGGTCTTTCAGGCTATACCTTGTGGTGCACCAATTAAAAAAAATTAAAAGAAAAAAACATTAACATAAAAATTCGACAGACGAATTACAAAATTTAAATTTTGTATCTACATTTATCTGCTGGCAAATGGTTCACTGCCACTCGACCATAATCATTGACGGGCAAAAATATACATATCTACATATTGGAATGTACATTCCAATGAGTTGCAATCTAATCATATGGATTGCTGTTCGAATGCTGGCTGTGTATTTATATTGCGGTTGAATAGTTTTTAATTTTCCACTGATGCAATTTTACGAGTTTATTTTGTGATGGATTATGTGATATATGATACATATGTGCAAACATATACATACAAACACCCAGTGCATTTTTTTAATATTATTATTCCCAAACAAAAAACAACAAAGTTTAAAAATTCAATTTAAAGCTGGCCAATAATATATTATGCCAACGGAATGCATTTCACATATTTTGTTTCTTTTTTTTCTTATCGGTTTTATGAAAATGCAATGCAAATTGATAAATAAGCGGCGATTAACCGCAAGAATTTTAGCCACAGGAATTTAATCTATATATGAAAACAGAAAAATAAAAAGTAAAAAGAACAAATTTCAATCATTTGTTGTTTAGAATTATATCTCCTTTAATATTAATCAGACTCCGATGAATAATTTAGGTTTGCTGAAGTTTGAATTTAATTGCATTCGAATGGAATTTGTAATTTGAGTTGTTCAGAATTGTTCCGAATTGTTCCGAAAAGTTTAGAATTGTTTAGAAAATGCAAACAAAAATCATATAATTTAATTATTATGCCTATTTTTTTAGTATGAATTTAGTATGAGCAAGACAAACCTCTTATGTAGACAAAAAAATGTTATGTTGTAACTTTTTTCTGCTTCTTATAAATTTGGCTTTCTAGTTGACCAATTTTAGTCTGAAGTCTACAAAGACAATTGAAGAAATGTGAACCTTACTTTCAATATAAATAATATGGTTTGAGTTAATTACCATTTTACACTTCAGATCACTCTGCATATTTAAAAATAAAATTTGAAAACAAAAAAACTGTTGTTGGCAAACAATTCAGTTTTTGTTGGTCGAATTTTCGGTTGGGTTCTGTATTCCGCTTTGTATAGTCCCGTTTTTTAAATCCCTGTTTTTTATCCCGCTTTTTATATCTAATCGCGTTTTTTATTATCCCATTCCATAAAATCCCGGTTATTAAATTTCCGCTTTTGGACTCAAGAAACAAGATGCAAAAAGGACGGCAGATAAGGAGGGGCATGCTGCATATGCAATCCCTCTGTTTGACCCAATATAGGATTTTGGGTGGGGTCGAGTTTAGGTGTATACAAAGTTTTTTGGTTTAATGTTTATGAAAATACAAAGCGGCTAAGCGGGATTAAATGGGATTTTAAGACAAAAAAAAAACAATTTTTAGAAGACGGGATTTTAAAACTTTTTTTCGGGATTTTTGAAAAACCGGATATTAAAAGCAGGATTTCGATACGCTTCGTCGAATTTTGTTGATTATGTCGAAAACAGCACTAACGATTTTGATTAAAATTGGCTCGTAAGTGAAATATCTAATGAAAAATAATCGATCACATTTAATGGTCGAGGTCAAAAATCTTAAAATTCGATAAAACTTCAAGATGCACATAAATGTTAAGCTGTTTTTTTTAGACATGTTGGGGATGTTTCTCTGCCATTTCATAGAGTTGTTTAGAATTGCTTAGAACTATTTTGAAGTATTTAGAATTTTTTTAGAATCAAGGAATAAAAAAACTTACCAACAATAACAGTATTAGCTGCTACCTCCTTCGCAGCAGCAGCTGCTGCTGCAGCTGGCCCACACTGTAAAATATCCGAAAGTGACAGCGATGACGCAATCAGCTGACGTTTCTCCTCGAAATTGAGAACATCCAATGAATTACTCCGTTGTGGTGTTACAGTGATTGTAACCGATTTTTGCATTTTCGCAACAACACACAATTGCTGTGACTGATCTTCTGGACCAGTAACTGGCGAATTCAATTCTACCACTGAATTCTGAGGAATATACTGACCGACGCCGCCGACACCAACTCCAGAACCAATGTATTGAAATTGTTGTTGTTTGTGCGTGTCTGATGCGAATGTTGGCGATAATTGATAACAATGCTCATTGTTTATGGCGGCAACTAAATTAGCTAAATTGTTGCGGCTATTTTGTATAACATGTTGTTGGTGCTGCTGTTGTTGTTGCAGTTGCAGTTGTTGTTGTTGTTGTTGCTGCTGTTGTGCTTGCTGTTGAAATTGTTGTTGAAGTTGTTGTTGAAGCTGTTGGTGTTGTTGGTGCTGGAGATATTGTTGAAGGGGGCCGCAGGTGTTATTATTACCGTTGCTATTGTTGTTGTTGTTGTGTTTATTACTACGCATAGACATAACGTGGGTGTGTTTATTTCTTTTTTTTTTTTTGTGATGATAGGCCGATAAAACTATTTAACCGACACGACGACGATTACGTAGACGATTACGAGAAACGCGAAGGAAACACCTGTTTTGATACTTCGTTGATATCAATTAGCTATCAGCACTGTTGACAAGCAAGTTGATTTAGCAGTGGTTATAAGGTAATATCTAGTAATCACACGGTTACCGCACGCACGCAAGATACGCACGCGACTAAGTGACTCCCTTTACCACATGTACCGATAGATTTAAGTATGACGTAAACGGTGATATAGTGATACAGATGAACAGGGGTCGTTGTTTGATTTATTTCGGCACTAAATCGTCAACACTTTTACTTTTTCTCTTCTTCCACTTGACTTAATTTTTTTTGGATATATATTGTGCCACATATGGCATTTTTTGTTGTTGTTTATCCATGTATCTGTAAATTTTGCTGTCATGAAATTTTTAGCATTCCTTCTAGTTTTCAGGACCGACTGCGACTACTGGATTACTGACTGTGAGTAAGTACTTTATTGCACAGAAAATAGAAAATATTTTATGCCATCTAGAAAAATGGGAATGGGGGTTAAGGAGTGAATAAAAAAAAAAGATATTTATGTCAGACAATTCAAAATTCAATTTGTTCGCATGTGAATCATGCATTCGAATAAACAGAGCGCATACGCTTCATGCATTCATACCTTTCTTTCTTTTTCTTTTTTCTTTCCACAAATATATATGTATCTACATATGTAAATACATATGTTTATTCATATGTCAGTTGAGGATGGGATACATTTTTAGGTTTGTATTTCCATTTACAGGCAAATAAACTGGCTTGACTTTTCCCAACAAAAATATGAACAAAATTAAAAAAATAGTTCAGACATACATAATGTTTGTCAAAAAATATATAAAAATAATTTTAAAATAAAAAGAGTTAACTAAGATTTTTCAAAATTAACAGCGAGAAGGGTAGTTCCATTGCGACCACTTTTTTTGTGATTTACATAGAAATTGAGAGAGATCATAGACAGATTTTATGTGGTCGAACAAGTTACATAATTTTTTTGAACAAGACTGTAAAAATGTCAACTTATAACAGTTATACGATTTTATAACAGTTATTCGCCATTCAAAGTGTTAAATATTCTCCGGGATTCGCTCGGTTGGGGTGCTCCTGAATCAAACAACTAATTTCCGGAAGTCGAATGCCATTTTAACCCTACGGGCCGCATAAAGTCTACTTTTCTGTCACACTTTTGACATGTCCCGATTTTCGTCCTATTTTTTTATCACACAACTCAATGAGGGATCTCCCGGAGCGACAATTGTTTCAACAAATTGTAATTCAAAAAAAAAGTAGAAAAAGATATATTTTTTGTATTAACGACGAACAAATGCGAATTTTTTTTCTTTCGCAATTTATTTACGACAAATTTACGACAATTATAAACACTACTATTTTTGTTTTTGACTTTTTTTTTTTAATTTAACTATGTACCTGTAAGATCTAAGGTCTTTTAAATGTAACCTGAATTGCACGGCACTAGTTTAACATAGTGGATTTGAGAGCCAGGTATTGACTGTCTCATTTTAACCCTTAACACTTTATATATCCAAATTATATTTGACGGGTAGTAATGACAAATTGATTGTCAAGTTAGCATTACCATGGGTGAAAATTTACGACGAATTTACAACAAATTTACGACAACTAACCCAATAGGAGTTCCTTGAAAAATTTGAAGTGTTAGTGCCAACTTACATATGTTAAATGAACTCGAAAAAATAAAAGGGATTTGCCAACAATATTGTTGCCAATTTGTCGCAAATGAAGCTATATTTTTGATGTTTTGGTGGTCAGCGGAATATTTTTATTTGCAATATACATAATGTAGGTACTATAGGGCAAGATTTGCCTTGGGAAAAAATATCGAACTCGAGATTTTGATCAAAATTGACTCAAACGATTTTCTTCAAATTTGGCACTAAATCGTCTAAAGGTATTCCATTTAAGAACCGATTCAGTTAGTTGCCAGAGGTATAAACTTACTTGACTGTTAAACAACCGGATAACAACATCGAATTTTTCAATCAAGAAAAAACAATCTATAGAATAATTTGAATTGAAAGTCACTTTTATTTGGAGTATCGAACTTTTCGTAGAAAATAATTTTTGTTTAACGTTTTTTTTTTTTCAAAGCAATCATTTTTCAAAGTCCTTTTGACATCGAAAATAGCTATTTATTTTATTCCTCAGATAATGCTTATTCCGTTCTAATATGAGCAGATAACTTTATCCCTAGATTAAGCTGTATCTGACTGTTGAAAAATTGATTTTTGCTCTATCTGGAGAATATGTACTAACTGACTGCTTAACTGACTATTGAAAAATTGGCCCTAAGAGAAATAGATCTTTTTTCATGTTAGCTATAACAAAAATTAATTAGCTCGAAAACAGCTCTACAAATTTGAATTTCCTATTGTTGGTGGACATGGTAAACAAAAAAAAAAAAAAAACATGAAATATTATTAACGGTATCTTCCATAAAACCGTTTTGTGTTGCTTTTCGATTTTTTTCATTAACAACTCTACAACTATTTCGATTAAATTTTCAATTCTAAATTATACAATTTTGGATTTGCAAAAAAAATATATGTAACGGGTGTTTTTTTTAGCTACATGAGAAGTTTCGATGGGTTGTTGTCTATGGTTTGACAGATGAGAATGTCAAACTCTGTTGACATAAGGTTTGGCAATTTATCATGAATCTTTAAACCCCGGCACAACGCCTTCAAATTGTGGAAATTTACTTTGAAAAAAAATAAATCTGTTCGCGAAGTTCACAGAGCTTTTTACCGAAGAATTGTGTTTAGTGATGAAGCTAATTTTTGGTTAAATGGCTTCGTCAATAAGCAAAATTATCATATATGGAGCAAAGACAATCCTCAAGCCATTAACGAATCATCATTACATCCATTAAAAATGACTGTTTGATGCGCTTAGCCATATATTTATTGCAAAATATAAAAATTGCTGACAGCTTATTTTCCAGTAGTGGTCCTGTTAACTGCCCTCCTCGTTTGTGCGATTAAACGCCCCTCGACTACTTTGTATGGGGTAATGTTAAGTCATTGGTTTATTCCGACAAATAACTCTTGAGACAATGGAAGTCAATATTCAAGGCCCCATGAACGCCATACGGCCAGATTAATTGGTAAAAGTACCCAGTCAAAAATTGGACTGATCGAATTGAATATGTAACTCGTAGCCGCGGCAGACATATGCCGGAAATCATATTTAAAAAATAAATGCCATTAAATTATCTAACAGATTATTATAATAAAAAAAATTCCTTCCAACAATATTTCTGTCTTTTATTATTATTATTATTATTAAAAATATATGCAACTATATTTATGAGTTTCTGCGACCCAGTCAATTTTAATCCATAAATAAAGTGCTTTTTGATATTTTTTTTGGACAATATTGCAGAAAGTGTCACTGTTTTTTGTATTCCAAGGTCTTAACAATTCCTAGTGTACTGAAAACTAGATGTACCGGCTTTTTTTTGGTTTTTAAGAAAACAACAAAATCGAAAAAGGGCCTTAAATAATAAAATTTTGAAAAAAAATCTACTTAAAATAAAACATATTTTTCAAAAACGTTGTCATTTTCATTTAAATTTTTCAAAAATTTATAGAATAGAATTTTGATAGCGTAAACTGTTTCCTATAATGATCCCACGAAGGGGACACCCTGTGTATGATTAATTTATTAATTGTTCGATTTTTGCGAATTGAAATTTTGTTGTGTCGTTCTAAAATTATTTTAAGACAAATTAAACTAGAAAACGTCCCTTAACATTTTCTGTTATCTACATAAAAAGAAGCGAACCTAACACCGTAGCTGTCTGTATCGTAGAAAAAGATCTCCTTTTAAGCTTCCCTGGATACCTTTCAAGATATAGACTTTTCTAATAAAACTTCAAATTTATAATGACATCCCCAAGCCTCGAAAACCAGGTACATTTGGTATGAACGTATAGGTATTTCGAATCGCGCAAATCAACAAATCTTAAGTTTAAATTTTATTTCAAACACAATAGATATCACTTTTGAAAAATTGCTTACAGTACAGCAATACATACCTACAGTTACAGCACAGTTAAGAGGCTCCACTATCCACTTAATTCAAACAACCCAACCAGTCTAAGTCGCATCACGTCGTCGGTCGTCTACGTCAGTAAGTAATTTACTTCGATTAAACTTTTAATGACCACAAAGAGACGATCGTTTCATTTCGTCTCGTCTGGTGAACTTTGAAAGGGAAGGCATGTAAAATACAATTCAATTTTGTGCCCTGCTTGAGCGTAACTATTTTTGAGTTTGACGAGAGAAATTCAATCAAAATCTTTCATTACTTATCCCGGTGTTATTTTTTTTTCTTGTAAGGAAATTGTAATAAAAAAAGCAAAGCTTTTCATTTAAAAAATAAAAAGAGTAGGTACCTTTGGCTCTTAGTCGAATGGACATTTTTTTGTGCTAAAGGAAAGCAGACGTTTAATTTTTTTTTGTCAGTTGGAAATAGAAAAAAAAATACGCTTAGCACGTCTTCCACGATTCCCTTTAGGAATAACAAAATTAAATTTCATTGCTTTGTCTGTAAAATGGTTGCCATTGGCAAAATAAGAATAGTTAGTGTTGCCACTTTTCTGGATTCATTATATTATCAAATTTTATTTTTAAAGATAGAGATAAAACATCATTTTGAAATAAATGTTAAAATTGTAGCATTTTTCACAGTATGTATTTTGGTATTCTGTTCCCATTCCTGTACAAGTATAAAGTCTTTTAGGATTTATCTAAGTTATAAATAGATTGAACAGTTCCGAGAACTGACAGTTCAAAAATTGAGGAGACAAATTCAAAAATATTTTGACAGTAAAACTAAGAAATTTTTATGGCTGGCAACGAGACCGAGATCACCGAAACCAGCGAGACTCTCGGCGAATTTCGGTATCAAAAGTACGG
The DNA here is from genome assembly GCA_910595825.1 of Philhelius pedissequus. Lineage (NCBI taxonomy): Eukaryota > Metazoa > Arthropoda > Insecta > Diptera > Syrphidae > Philhelius > Philhelius pedissequus. The sequence goes on along the minus strand of OU343162.1, from coordinate 161,627,698 downwards.
CCTCGCCTCGGTTTTCTGGACCGAGACGAGACTACTTTAAAAGCACCCGAGACGAGACCGTAGTTTTGATGCCGAAATTCGAAGGGAGTCTCGCTGGTCTTCTTGGAGGTCTCGGTGATCTTGGCGGTCTCGGTGGTTTTGGGTTTCCGATAGAAGAAATACTTTTTTATTTAACTATTTTTCGTACTCATGTTCAATTATTATAATCACAAGTTTTTTTTGCGAAATATTCTATGCTTTTAAATATCAAACCACATTTGTAGACACATATGGTTATACCAAGAAAGACGCACTGCGAAAATCCAGAAAAGAATACGTACGATTTATGTATGCATGTCTTTGGAATAGAAATCGCTCATTTTTCAGACTATGTTTTTCCATGCGGCAAAATGTGACTAAGACTTTTAGGTGACTCTTGGGAAGAAATATTATCCAAACGTCAAGATATAGTGTGTTGCCTTCCTGTCGAGACATTAACTGTCAAAATCTATTGAGGGATGGCTACGATTTAAATCTACAAAGTTCAAATTTTTCCTTAGAAAATTCGATTTTTTTCTGATTACGGATGAAACCGAGACGAGACTGAAATTTTACGATTTTGACGAGACCGAAACAAGACTAACAAAAGTCTCGTCTGGTCTCGTAGAAATTTGAATAAGGAACCCAGTAAACTAATTTAATATACCAATGCAACGTTCTGGTTATTTTGCACTTTTAACAAGCAAGCAAGACTGATATTTGTACTTACATACTTATATATTTTAAAAATCCGTTGAAATTGTCGAATTTTGTCAACAATTGAATTATTTTTATGCTATAAATTAAAATTGTTCTAGTAATAACTAAATCCAATAAATTGGGAACACTGGGAAAAAATATATTTTCAGACGTCCTGTGATAGCGGATGTATATCCTTCTTAACCATCATCTTACGACATTTTTTCTGTTTTCTTTAATTTTCTGGTTTTATTATCCTTGATAGTCTTTTTTTTATTGATTGCATTGCTTCCTTCTTTTGTATTGCAGATGTGTATAGTTTTTTTTCCTTATGCCAGGTATAGTATAGGTACTATCGAGCCACTTTGTCCAAAATATAAAATCATATATAGGGAAGAGCAGGAGACTCTCAACAGAGTATATACTGCATTAAAACAGTTTACCTTTTTCGATCGTCCGTCGTCGGTCGTGCTTAAGGGCAAATGAACTTGAAAATTCCTCAGAGAATGACAACTTGGTACAAAATGTATTTAAATGTATATGTGGCTTGTGTATTTGTGTTATTATATAGCAACAGAACAGAAATGCACAGACACCAAGGAGAAAAGCAAATTGAGAAATTGTGAAGTAGAGTCTTTCGGGAATACATTTTCCTTATATGCTCAATGTACAATCCATAGCCAACCGTTTGTATGCTTCTTGTCTGGTGTAGCATTTACTTTAGAACACAGGTGCCTCTCGACTCGCTCCAAAATTAATATATTGCCCAGACAATGTACCAACACTATTAATGTAATTCTCCATTTATGACGAAGCCCACCGTATGCCGTTGAACAATTCTACTCGTAGTGGATTGAAGGACCTGTTCTTTGTTTCATTTATTCTCCTTTCGTATTCCTAGTTAGGTAGTAGGTGCGGATAATGTATGTATATATGTATATTAAATTTTCTTGGTTTCGGCAGCTAATTAGAATTTATGTATTTGTAGTCCTTAGGCCTCTTGTGATTATGACCAAAAAAAAAAGATAGATTTTTATACGTAATTTCAGAGTCTCATAAATTTTGTTTGTTGACTGTGTGGGTGCGTAAATCACAGATTAAATGAATAATGCCTTATATCAATCTGAAAACAAAAAATCCTGACAGTCTGAGTAATTCAACACAGTATGGTTTTAATAGAAAATTATTATGCGGTAAGGAGGGGTAAAGAATATACATAATCCCTTGGACCGAATTTATCTGAACAATATAGGTACCTAATAAGAATGTGAGATTATCGGTGTGAAAAATGCGTGAAATATTTTAAGAAATCCTTATATAATAAAAGGTTTGTTTCCTTTAAAATAGGAAAAGAATAATTGCCTTTTGTAAAAGCCGAAAACAGATCATCCGTAACATCTTCAAAAAATGTAGCATTTTTAATATTACCGGGGGCACTTTGTTTAAGGCTAGAAGCACACTTGCCATTTGGATCGCACAATTATTCAGTCGCAAAAGAATAGAGTATAATTGAGTTTAAGTTCGAGTGAATGCGCATGATACAAAAAGATTTCCAACGACAAAATATCGCATGTGAGTCGCGACATAAATAACCATATACACACTGCGACTTTAAGCCGTGCGACAAATTAGTCGCAATAATTACAAACCCAGAACACAATGATTTTTTTAATTTGCGACAAAAAAAAACAACTTTCAGTATTTTATTAACCGCTGCGATAAAAAAAATCGCTTGTTTGCATATCGAATAAAATTGTCAGACCAAATAAATACATTTGCAAGTAAATACATTTGCGAGAGTCGCATCGCCAACACAAATTGGTGGATTCTGTTTTTGGATGGGTAATCCACTGAAATGTTAGCGCGCGATTTTTATGAAAATCGCATGTGTGTTCCTAATATAAGAATGGGAAGGCAATTGCGATTTGAATAGCACGAATTTCAGTAACAAAAGAAAAAATTTAACACATTAGTTTTAAGACAATGAAACTAAAAAATCGCAATGCGAATTTTTTTTTTCGACGCGATAAATTACACAAGTTAAAATGAATGCCACTTGCGAATCAAATGAGCACAACTTAATAATTGAATCCCATACAATAGGAGAGATCACTCTAATTTAGATATGCTACTTGAAAATCGCAGCGATTACAAAAATGAAACGTACTCAATTATCTATACGATTTTGGAGAAGTTGAGTTTATTTGCCAATTCACATTGTTAACAAAAATGCGTGGCCACCAAAAATATATCAAACCAGATTGTGAGCATAGTTTTAGTCGTAAATTTTTCGTAAATGTATCGTAAATGTGTCGTGAATTTGTTGTAAAATTGTCGTTAATCAATGGCCGATGAAAAATAATCGCTTTTTAAAATTAAAAGATTACTACCCGTATGCCTTTTACTACTTTTTTTTCAATAAAATCTGTTTAAACAATTGTCGCTCGAGGTCGTTGAATAAGTTGTGTAATTAAATAATTTGTGGGGCGCCTTTTTCTAAAAAAAATAGTATGCCCTATGCATATACCCTAAATTCAGGATTTTTCACTAAATCTAGGCACTAGTGTTAGAAAAGGGGGCGCGACACATTATTTGATTACACAACTTTTTTTTATTACTTATTGAAGGACGCCGATCGACAATTGTTTAAACAAATTTTATTGCAAGAAAAAGTAGTAAAAGACATACTTTTGGGTAGTAATCTTTTAATTATAAAAAAAAACGATTTTTTTTCTTCTGACATTGATTTACTACAAATTTACGACATTTAATGGCATACCCCTTTTTATTTTATTGGACTGTCAAGTTAGCATTAGCAGGGGTTATTTAAAATTTTTTTTTGCTTTCACGACAATTAATCCAATACGAGTTATTTTAAAATTTTTAAGTGGTAGTGGTAGGTTGACACACATAACTTTCAGATAGTACCTACCTATATGTTTTTCGATTATCCCACAGATGAGGTGCTAAAAAACCCAAGTTGTGAACTTGAAAAATGTATTTGCTTAAACGGTGATTAACAATTTTATACCTGACCATTAACAGAATTTTTACGACTTTTATGCAATATCCCAATTGTGAGAGATTAAGTTCCCGAAATTAAGCGTTTGAATTTTTTTGAATTTAAATAAACTTAAAAGGTTTACATTGGAAAACCTAATTGATATTCATTCTGGTGTTTAAAATATTTAACAGACATGAATATATTATCAAAGTTCTAAGCCGGCTGCCGCCTTAATAATAACAATCATACTTGGTTCCACTTAAACTTCAAATCTCACAACTTAACAATGATTAGTTCAAATTACGCAAACTATAGAAATATCCTTTTCCGTTAAATGTAAATCAGCTATCTTGAATAATTCCCTTCTGTCATAAAACTAAGATCTAGGTACCAACATACTTTAACTGGGTATATCCAGCATCTTTCAACTTCGTTTGTACAATCTCTGGAATTTCTTAATAAAATAAACATTTTTATGTTGACATTCAAATAAATTACCCTGTCGTAGACAGGACACAAGCCCTGCTGATTTGCTATACAAGTACATATATAAAATTCACTTTGCAGCGCACGACACCACCTCAGCGACCGCTCTGGGTTCGGTTACATGTTTTTGGTTCTTCAATTTCAATCAAGCCTTGCTGAATATTTAAACAAATTCTGATCCCCACCAAATAAGCCTTTAATCTCGTACTCGTATAAAGGGAAATTCTGTCTGCTCGTAAATAAGTTAACAGTTTGTGTCAACGTTCTTTCAAGGACATTACACAGCTGTGGACTTATCATATATACTCGCACAACAACTACAACTATTCTGCCACATGCCCAAGCCTTCATTTTGGTTTTAAATTCATGAAAATGGTCCTGCAATAAATTTTATTTCAAAAGATTATAGATTCCTCTCAGGGGATCGATAGAGAGAGGGATCTCTCGAAATCGAGAAATACTTTCATCAGACCAAATGCTGGCAGAACCTCTATACGAGGGGACTATCGTTTTCATTTCGAAATTTGTCTGTATATCTTCGTTCATTGCTGAGTGTGTAGTTTGTCATCTAAAATTTTATTTTTTTATTTTTTGCATTCTTTTGCTCATAAAACTCATTCCCATGTCAATTTCCAGCTGAGATTCGAATAAATTAAGTTTCATGTGAACGTATCAGATTCACATAGCCTGACATCACGCGCTGGCCGGCAACAAATCTACATAACCAAAGAATCGAAGATGCGACCGACATGACAGTGGCGCTGAACTGAAGGTAGAGATCGATAAGAAACAAACAACAGATGAAAACGAAATCCATCCCCGGGGTCTTCTCCTGTTTCACACTCAGGTTTTTTTTGGTCACTCCTTCTTAATACACAAAATAAGTTGGATATGAATAATCCTATGGAACGTTTTCTATCTATTTCGTGACAAGTTGCATGGAGACAGCGAAAGCTCGCAATTAATATGGAAATTTTCTTAAGCTTCGTTTTATGGAACTGCTAATTAAAAATCAGCGAAATAGAAGGAGGAAGTTTTGAAGGAAATTTCATTTATGTTGATCTTTTCGATTTTTTTGTTTTCTAAAGTTTTAAATATATGTAAGTTTGTTTGTACTTAAATTAGTGAAAATCCTGAGTATTTATTTTCTGTAGTGAGGGAAGTTATTTAAATATGTATTTTGCCACACTTGTACCCTGAAACGTATAATACGCAATGATCCAATGAAAGTGAAATTTGAAGTGTTAGTATAGGAACGGCATTGCCAGATCTTGAAACAATTCGATTGATTAATTACTATAAGCTTTTGTGCTTATTATTACCGCCCCCAAAAGCTAACCAAATCTCATTCAATAAGCGTTTATTTTTATGAATTTTGACGAGAACAAAGCAAAACGTCAAAATCAATTAACATATTTAGTAAAAAAATTTTAAAATTTAATAATGAAATCGAAAACTAAAAACTTATTTGAAATAAATTTACACGAAATAATAGGCCTTATTGCGATTTTTAATTATCAATTCATAAATATCGGCATTTGATTTTAGAACCTCGATTTATTGAAAGTCTACACTATTTTTCATTCGTGCTTATCGATTTTCTTGTAACACTGATAACAGTCTGAATCATTCTCACTGACCAATTTGGGCTATTGACAATATCAATTGGGTGAAACAGATATGTAGCTCAATTTGTGATAAATAGCCCAAATTGGTGATTTAAATAAAACCTTTTTTACTTCTTAAACTGCGAAGATCTATCAATTTCTTCTAAAAATTGTAAAACACTGTTCCCATACGACAAATATTTGCATTTTTTACAGAAGAGAGCACTAACGAAAGAGAGAATAAAATATTTGCCCAAGCGGCGATTTGCATTAAACAATTTATTATAATTGTATAGCCCAATTTAACGCCTTCAAATGAACTGCAGAGCTATAAGAAAACACAGATAAATCAAATTTCAATGTGATTTTGATTGAATGGAATAAAAGTAAGGAGAGAATGATATGATAAACATTGTTTTTCGATTTGTTTTTCGGCGCAAAAACAAACAACAAAAACCGTTTACCAAGCTATCGACGAAGTCCTTTTTCTTCACTGCTAGTATTTCCCGTTCACAAATCCAATCGAGATTTTTATAATTTTTAGCAATGCCGGACAACAGTTTACTTTGGTGATGAGTTTCTCATTCGACGTTGTTAACTCGCAAAAATTTGCCGGGACTGATATCAATCCAGTCGAGTCATTAACAGAAATTTGGCAATTGCCAAGCGCCAGCAGTTATCTTGAGAATTCAGCAACCGATGCGTCGTTCTGCAATGCCACTCTCATATTTGTGGTCAATTTCAACTCTTGACATGGCGGCACAAAGACGACGATTTCAAGTATGAATTGAATTTATCGTCAGCAGTGGATTTCGTGATAACAGGAAGCGTTTGACGAAAATATCCGCTGAGCAAATCATATTCCCACCAAATCATCTCGAATCACCTTGTAAATCCTTCATTGCTAGATCAACTGCATCCAAAAGCTCGTTTATTCGCCATCATGCATTATCCCAAATAATGACTTTGTATTCTCGCATCAATTTCGCTGTTGCTGAATTCGTGGTCATTGTGCACGTTATTGGTTTGTCAACTGTGAGAAAGTTCATCGTCACCTTCAAAGCGGAATGTGCAGTTCGACCGCCTTCAAACAGTGTGGGAGCAATGCCAGCTATAGGATGCAACAGGCAACGAAAGAGATCTTGGCTGAAATGTATGTGTGTCAAGTTAGCACTACCACTTCAAAATTTTGAAGAAATTCTTATTGGATTAATTGTCGTAAATTTGCCGTCAAAGAAAAAAAATTGTCGCGCTTGTTTTTAAAAAAATAACCCCTGGTAATGCTAACTTGACAGTCAAGTTAGCATTACCAGGGGTTATTTTTTTTAAAAACAAGCGCGACAAATTTTTTGTCGGGATGGATGAACGTATGCGGAGAAATTTCCGTGTCTTATTTACCGATGTCCCTTATAACTCGCATTATTTTTTGTATTCTTTGTCATATTTTATCGGTATACTAGTTTTCCTCAATCACATGTTGTTAGTTCTATGCCTAAACAGCATGTAATGATTAAACCAGCAAACTCATTGTATGATTTATTTTTAGAATTGGTTTTTAATGGAAATAAGAGGACATAGACTACGGCAAGGATCGAACCTGTGACCATGAGGTTGACAGGCGAACACACAACTATCGCGCCACGGCCACCACTTGTTAATGTTGTAATTATAATGTTTGTTTAGTGCGGGCCACCAGACAATCGAACACTAAAACAGGTTCAGAAGATCGAACTACCGCTGTGTTTGTCCATAGGACAGTTTTCGATTGAAGTTACCATTTTTTTTTACCTTATGTTTCACTACAAGCGTAGAAGGCAAGACTAGCCTTCTTAACACGCTCTTCAATGTTAAGTTTCCACTTCAGTTAAGAGTCAGGGATGAATCCTATAAGTATATCGCACTGGAAGAGTGATAGATTGGTAGAGAAAGGTGGAGTGAAAGTAGTAGTACCTTAGTCCTGGTAATGAAGAGTAACAATTCTAGTTTGCATTAGTTAACCCCTAGTCCATAGCTCCTGTCACAGTTGCTAACCGTAAACAGAGCCCTCTCCGTAATTCCACTAATCGCTGTTGGGAATTTTTCTAACACTAAAAATAGATACTAAATCATCTGAGCATGACATGAATTTTTTCCACGACTAAAAACCACTTAAGTGGACAAAGAACTCCACCCTGTGGTGTTCCTCTATTCACATAATTGATATCGGTCGATTTGGTAGGTACTGAATTTGTCTTTCATTTAAAAAAAAATCCAAAGTTCTACGAGGCACTAATTTACTCGTAGGTGTACAAACATATCCCCTCTCTAGTTCCTCGACTTTGATTTAAATAAAGCTGATTTCTGTTGCAGATATTAAATTTTGTTTGAGATAATTGACAATATTTCGGCTACATTTCTTCATGCCATCTGAGATTTAGAAACATTTTGGATGTCTTTAATAAAAACCTTGTTCACTAATTCTTTTTTTCTGCCTCTCTGTTAAAATGTTGTCAAAAATTTAATTTAAAAAAAAATTATCAGTCGTGTTAATCTTTTCAAATATTTGCTTTTCAAAATGAAAAAAATAATTCCTCCAAGCATTCTTTTTTCCAACAAAGCCTTTTCATGTGTGTTACTCTCTCAGACTTTAGAAAATTCATCAAAATCCAAATAGAAGTCCACTCATCTTTTCCTTTGTTGTTTTTTTATTTAAACTTATTTTCATTTATTTTTAAGGCAAAGTTCAGCTATTATTATCATCAACAAAGAACACAACACAACTCCTTCCCATGAGCATACCCTCTACACATTCACATTCATGCTATCTTCACATCTCTAGCAGAGTAAGGCCTCGATGTTTTTGCGAATATCTGTGGTTTTGCAACTTTAACCTTTTCCTTTTTATATGTACTAGCTATTTCTGAATTGGCTGCCTTATATTGCTTGGTTCTGGTTGTGCTGTTGTAACTTCTTATCAGCTTAGCTTCAGTAGAAGCAGTCGGCATTCGGCAATACTCGCGGAAAAGTTTCTCCTCACAAATAAAAGATATCGCTGCACGTTGTTGGTTCTGTTCGTTCTCGTATGTTGGTTGAAGCTAATTTTAGAACGCACGCCTTACTTTCTGCTGTTTTTTTTTTTTTGTATTGGCAGTCGACATGTGGAACACAGTGGAACAGTGTTAACCTCCATATGTTCGGGGTCGATGGTGTTTTCTTCTTGGCGGATGCATCTGGGAAACATACGTGCGTCCAAAATAAACAAAAACTTAAAAAAAAAAACGCCAAGTACACAACAACTTTTGCTTTTTGTATGCTAATTGCTAATTGATCATTGCAAGTTGCAACACGTGTGGATACTTCGTATTGCGCTAAGATGGCGCCACCGTCAGTTGTGGTTGTTCCTTCGTTAAGTGTCATCATCAGCTGTCACTAATTTTTATGTTTACACCAAAAAAGGGAAAACAAGCCCAAAGACAGTTTAAGGAAATTTACATTTCCATGGTGCGCAGCATGGCATGGCGGGCGACTGACTGCGAATATTCACCCGCGACCGACCATTTGTGTATGCCTTTTGCTTGTGCGTGGTTTTTTATGGTAGGTAGGTATTTTTCTTGAAATTTGTGTCTGGCAATCTGCAAAGTAGCAAGTTCGATGAACTTTTTTTTCGTTTGTTGTTTTTATTGCTCATTTTTTTGTTCGTCTTCCCCTCTTTTGATGCTTAGATTGGTGTTGTTGTTGTTTGTTGATGATATTTGATTGAGATTTAAGTAAGTTGCTCTGAATGCTGATTGCGTTTGTTGTCTCTGTTTACTGTTTTAGTTTCTATGAATTGAGTGCGGAGTATCTTTGTGCAATTTCGATATTTAATTGGCTCTGAGGAACGCGCATTTGCTTTTGCGAATCACGATTTGATTTTTTTTTTCTTTTTGATTCGACGATCTGAGTCGTTATTATTGCGTGTTGTTTTTGTTTACGCACTGTTTAGTTTAAATTGTGAGAGTTCTTTTCATTTGTTTTTTTTTTTTTTCAATTCTATGAATGTACCAATCTTAACATGAAACTATTTGACGAAGCTAATTAACCATTTATGTGGGAACACAATTTGACGAAACTCTTTTAGTAGACAGATAACTATGAACTTGCATAAATTTGTCTTTATGAACGAGGAACTTTTTCTTTCTAAACGGTGATTTTTTAAGAGCTTGGTTTTTGAAAATTCAAAAAAACACAGAAACTTGTAAAAAGTGAATGAAATTTTTATTTGGATCGATAAATCAATTTCTGCCATTTACTTTTTAAAAATAATTTCACTTAAATGTTGCCCGCGGCTACGCTTCAGGTGGTCCATTCTGAAGGTCCAATTTTGGCAAACTTTTTCACACATTTCGGCCGGAATCTCACCAATGACGCGTTAAATGTTGGCTTCCAAGGCTGCAATCGTGTTTGGCTTGTCCCCATAGACAATAGACTTAACATAGGGTCAAATCACATGATCTTGGTGGCCAATTGACTGCGCCAAAACGTGAGATCAACTGCTCACCAAATTCGCTTCTCAATTGATGCATGGTTTCGCGTGCAGTGTGGCAAACACATTTTTCACAGAGCACGAATTTTGATAATAAATTTCAATAATCTGCAAACGTTGTTCAGGCGTAAGTCTATTCATGATGAAATGGCAAACAATACTGAATCGAAATGTCAAATGTTCGTGGAATTTGTCATGTGTGATCTGTCAAAAATATAAACGTCAAAAACCAAGTAGCAAAAAAATCACCCTAGAACATTTTTTGAATGTAAATAATTAAACTCTGTCTCATTTAAAGGAATATTCACATGAGAGAGACCAACGACCGACGAATAAATGAATAAATTCCATTTAAAACAATTTAAAAACCTAAATTCTTCACAAATTCTAAACAAAATTGTATAAATATAATTTATATTAATGTTTACGACAGAAAAAAATACTTTTTAATCGCCAAAATAAGATAAATTTGAGAAAACAATATTGGTCGTCGCGAACTGCATCCGATTGCTACGAACAGTCAAACTCTAGGTAAACCCTCCAGAAAAGTCGAGAAATTTTGAAAAATCGAAAATTGATTTTTTGTATTTAATTGTGTATGCAAATATTCCGGAATGGCTTTTCGAATGAAAAAATAGAAAATTCTTAGTGGAAAACTCGAAAAATTGTAGAAAAACGCGATCATTTTTTTTTTCGATGAGATATAGATAAATTTAAAGCATGATTTGATGACTTTGGACAATGTAAAGGTGGAAAATTCGTTGTGAAGCTTGGAAAATTTCGGATAATCCTACTGATATTATAACGCCGTATACCCGATTATCACATACATAGGTCATTTTTATCCCGAAAAATGGAACCGAACATTTCCTATGCCTATTTCGGAGAGGCTTATATATGAACAAAATATATACTTGGTTGTTTGTTCCGCATTCATGCCTCAACCATTGAATGGATTTTAATGAAATTTGGTAAGCAGCTGGAGGATTAGCCATGATTTATTTTTCCCAATTTTATTTTTGTAGTTCTTAATTTTTAAATTCAATATTAAATCTTCGCTTTGTTCGCGAACATGACCATACACGACGAACATCTACGCCAACGAACACGACAAAATCTAAATTTTTGGCCAACAGCAAGCGGCTCGCGAACCAGCCCACAGACAAGAGCATAGCGAGCGCGAGCATGCTAGGCGAGCATGTTCGTCGTTTGTGCCTACATTCAACGACTGAAGGGTTTTGAATGAAATTTTGTAGGTGGATAGATGATTTCATTAGATTCCCGTGGGTCCGTAGCATCGCACGGGTATCTGCTATACTCTGTTCAATTTATATTTTCAGTACAGGGAAGATAGGATATTTGCCTTTCACCCTTACTATTATGGATTTCAATAAGCTATTTCTATTTCTATAAAGCTTTTCCATTTGCCATAGTTGCCGCAGTGAGCATAATAAATTGGAATATTTCTCTCACAAATGTCGGTAGGGTTACCAATTGTTAATTTAGATTTTATGCACAGAAACATATACATCGTAAACTAAATCTAAAAAAAAAAGTAAACGAAATCCAAAAGATAGTGGGGGCGTTTTTTTAAGAGTTCCTCAGAAGGCCTAATGTATTTTAACGTGCAAATAAATCACAGAAAAAAAACATATAAATAAGGTATTATAAGGAACTTGTGTCCTTGGAATAACTTGAAGCCATTTTAAATGTAAATAAACACAGTACAATATTAAATCTCCTCAAATTGCACCGCACTACTTTAGATATTACATTTATATATACGAAAACTTCTTCATTATATTTTTATTTTCATGAACAAAAATTCTATTTGGTAATTTAAAGTTGCAATCAATTAATGAATCGAACTCCATCAAAAACTTGCTCAAATAGTAATTTGTCCTTAAACAAAATACCCAACAAATAATATATAGCTCATTTTAACCGCTTTCCACGAAAAAAAAACACAAAAAGATGTAAGCAGAAAAGCAGGCAGCGACAACACTTTTTTCCTTAAACTTAAAATATATGCTCTCAAAAGATCTAAGAAAGCTTCAATTCTGAAAGCTCCACAGTGAAAATCAAAGAAAAAGGTATTAGAATTTCCATCAACGGACCAATGGTAACTCTTAATCAATGTGTTTATTTTTCTAATAAACACTATCAGTGAGAGGTTTAAGCGAGAGTCAAATTAGAGATCAGTTTCCTCAGCCGGGGAGCAGACACGTCATGTTGGAATGTAAGTGGATTTATGGAATATTTTAGTAGTAATGCCATGCCAACCCCAGCCGGCACCAATGTGTTTGAAAAAGCTCTCCCATAAGGCCTGTACTGAAAATATAAATTGAACAGAGTATAGTACATAATATGTTCACAAATACAAAATTAACGCTTTGAACAAATGTGTAATTTTGGGGCGACTTTCCATTAGGGGAGCACGCGTAGAACTTTGATTTTTTTTTACAGTGAGCTAGGGGTCTCTATAGAACAGCTTTAAGATATTACGATGAGGAAACAGTTAAATATGCTTAAAAACTGTTATAATTTTCAGTTTTGGCCTCTTTAGTACAACACTTTTGTTCAATTTGTCTTTAAATTAGAACGTATTTCAACACACGGATACTTATATTCGGTAGATTTATTATTAAAGATAATAATTCAAACGGTTTTAATATGAAAATATAAGTTCTTCTATTTTTAACATATTTTTAAAGTTTACAATATTAATACACAATATAAAAAATTCGCGGCAACGAAACTGTTTTGACAGTTCTTGTCAATACTTCCCTCTGGCAGTGTTCTGAAAAGTTTTATTTTTGTAGCTAGGTACTTTTTTTGGGGAAATTTTAATGGAAACATTTTTTGGATTAAAAGTACAAGTGTAGTTTTTTTCAATAATAAAACTTACGTGAAAACATTTAACTAAATGAAATATCATATTTTTCGAAAAGTAGTTATGCACCACTTTTAAAATACATAATGTGCCTACCTATTTTTTCTCAGTAAAAACCAGTTGCAAATAAAAAAAAACATTAAACAAAACGTATGTGTAGATAAAAACCTACTTGTGTGAACCCAGTAGGAAATTTCGACATCAATGAATTTTTTTGGTAAATTCATCATCTCTTCGACTATTTCCATCGATGAACAGTTGCTGAAACAGTTGCTCATTTTTTCATCAGTTAACTAAATTCAAATGAATTGAATGCTTACAATTCACTACATTTTCAGTTACAAAATCATAAGCGATGATTCCACTGATGAAGAGTAATGTATAGGTTCATGAGTTCGCAAATGATGTTTGGTTCTCTGCGGTGTGTTGGTTGTTTTGTTTTCTTTCCGAGAACAAAAAAAGCCTTAAAAAAAGAGGTTTTATCTGCCATGGGAAGAGTGACGAACATTGCCTTTTTTCTACCTGCAACGAGAAATGCGCTCAGTAGTCAGTCATCGATGGTCATGACATGAGTTCATGGGTTTTTTTCTTTAGAGAAAGTGAAAAATTCCAGTTTTGTTCGCGATCATTATCATCATTTAACACAACAACAAAATTTTTTTTTTATCAAATTTTATTTTGTTCAGAAATTGTATTGAGCTGAAAGGTTTCAATTATTAACCTTAAGATATTTTTGGCGACTGGTGGGTATCTCTTCGACTTTATTCAAAACAAAATTTAAAAATGCCAATATTTCTTTTAGCGCATTATACCTACTCGATACGTAAAGCTGTCGACTGAAAATGCAAAACCTACGGAGCAGAATTAACAAAATGAATTTCTAAGACCGACATCAGATAAAATTTAAAAGAATCAATTTTTGATAAGGTTTACTTTCGCATCAAGATTTTATCAAGACTACATTTTAATTATTATTATATAAACGAATTTTTTTTTTCCTCATTGAATGTTTATATTATTGAATAATCGTCGAATTAAATTAATAAAATGACGTTTGGGGGTATAACAAACATATAGTTTCTGTTTCCTAAAAACATATTTCCTCTTTTACAGAAAACTGACACTTTCATTATATTTAATGCATACAAAATGAGGAAAAAAAGAAGTAGGTATCATACAGGCTTCACGTAGTAATTTCATAATTGAACATTCATGACATGTTTCATCATATAAAATTCATATGCGAATTAACGAGTTACATTAACAGAGTGAATTAATGGATGAGCATTCATGCCATTTTTCACCAGCTGAATAAGCAACTCTAAGTCAACTAGTGATTTCCCAGCTTACCGTTCATGCCATTTTTCATCACATATAATTTGCTTATGAATAAACACTGTTAAATATTCACCCCGAAAATCACTTGGTGAACGCCTATGACAGCCCCATGTTAAATTCATCGATGTTTTCATACCAAATTCATGGGGTGTAGCTTCCACTCATTGATGAAAAAGTTGGTGATTCATACATGAATTTTTTTGAAATTTCCTACTGGAATTTTTTCTCTAATTAAGTTCACAGCGTACAAAAAGCTCGATCGGTAAGAGGGGGCATGCTGCCACACTGCAACCCCCCTGCCAAGGCCAATTATAGGATTTGGGTATGGGTCAAGGTTGGGTGGGGTCAAGGTTGGGTGTATGCAAAGTTTTTCTATGATTTGACATGAAACGAAACCACAATAGTACATAGTTTGAAATCAATTTCTATTATCCCAAGAAAAATGCACATACTACAACACTTATCATACCTAAGTTGCATACAGTCATCTGTGGACTGGTAAACAACTGCCAACACACAAAAAAAGTTGTCGGTAGTCATCATTCGCATACATTTTGTATGAAAAATGAAAACTTTTAAAATTAATTAAAAATAGAAATAAAAGTTTCCTCACTTTAAAATTGTTATATTTATTGTTTTTACTAGGAAGTCAGTGCCATTGTTAGCATACGCTGATGACCTAGGCATCATTGGCAGATCGCAACGAGCTGTCACTGAAGGGTTTGCTAACATTGAAGCTGAAGCGGCTAAGATGGGACTAGCAGTCAATGAGCCCAAAACGAATTACATGCTGTCCACAAAAAGGGACCACAACACCGGCGGATTGGACAAAACGTCACAATAGACAGGTACAACTTTGAGATAGTTAGGGACTTTGTCACCTCGGATCCGCTTTAACATCTAACAACATTTCGTTAGAAATAAAGCGAAGAATAACTCTTGCCAATCGCTGTTCCTATGGGCTAGGGAGGCAAATGAGTAATAAAGCCCTCTCTCGAAAAACAAAGGAGACTCTTTATTTATAAGACTCTAATCATCCCAGTCCTGCTCTATGGCGCGGAGACATGGACTCTATCGAAAGCGGATGAAGATATCCTTAGTCGTTTCGAGTGTAAGGTTCTTCGCAAGATTTTCGGCCTTATCTGCGTTAACGGGCTTTGGAGGTGAAGGTTCAACCACGAACTATACGAGCTGTACAGCGACATTGACCTGGTACAAAAAATACGTATATATCACGTTTAAGATGGCTAGGTCATGTAGAGCGTATGGACACCAATGCTCCGGCTCGCAGGATCTTCGATTCCAACCCAGAGGGAAGACACAGTCAAGGAAGACCTCGCCTTAGGTGGCGCGCTCAAGTGGAAGATGACCTAAACCAACTTGGAGTGCGTAACTGGAGGCAGCTAGCCAAAGACCGAGCTAGCTGGAGAGGCATGTTGGTTGAGGCCCATGTTCGTACCGAACTGTAGCGCCACCTAAGTAAGTAAGTAAGTAAGTATATTTATTGTTTTTAAGCAAAAATCTACCGAATAGAAGAATCCGCGTGTTAAAATTCGTGCTCGCCTAAAGGAAAGTTCAGTCGTAATATTTTTTTAAATCCGTCCCTGAACTTCCATCTTTAACTTTTAAACTCTCTGGTCCCCCAAAAACGAAAAAATACAAGAACATACATATGTTGGTTTCCACCATCACTTAATCCTTTCAACTAACTTCGAAGCCTCATCAGGGTTCGAGTCGGGCAGGATTAGAGCTTAGCATAAAACCATTAACAAAGTAAAAAAGTTGTACTTATTCACTACGGTCAAAATCCGACACAAAAATAACTCATACCCATTTCTTTTCTCATCCGATCGGGGTCGCATAGTGACGGGATGCTCCATGAAAATCAAAAAAAAAATGGGTACCTACATATATCCAAAAAAAATTCGTCTAGACTTGAATTAGTTTCACTACACACAAATGTAGATTAAACATACATATATGTAACTTGGATTCCAATTTGCTGGGTCTAAGTGGATAGTGTTGTCAGAAAGAGAGGTATAAATGCACAACTGCATACAAGCAACAAAGAAAGATATATAACTCACGTTTATTTGACATTTACATCTGCCGACGAAAGTTTGCCCCTTTTATCTGGCGAACTTTAATCCACTTTAATTCTGGAAACTGGATTTTTGATTTACTACTGAAACTGATGCTGGTGGACGGATACAAAATACAAATAGATGCACAAAACAGGAAGAAATTCACTTTACTATAAAAAGTTGGACAAACATTTTCCACAAATACTTGCAAAGATGGATGAACGATAAAATCGTGCTAGGTAACTTCTCTCTCCACTTTTCTCCTGTTTCCAAAAAAAAAAAAAAAAAAAAATATATAGATAGGTATTAACAATAAACACTTGCACTTTTCTCAACACATTCCAATGCCACCGACCGACGAAAGATTCGGAAGAGATAAGATAGGAAACGCAACAACAATAAAATAGGAACGCCGACACTTTAGGGTGTGTTTTTTACAGATTACATTTTTTTTTAGTTTCTCATTCATTTTTTTAGGAATTTTTCCAAAAGCTCTCGCGATCAGACGCCACACAATCCACAAACACCTTGCAAGTTATTTTCTTTTTTTTTTCAATTTTATTTACAGATGTTGTGTTTGGGATTTTCATCTGGTACTGTTGTTTGCGAGAGAGGAGAAAGATGAAGAACGGGAAATGCACAGATGGATTGAAAGGGGAAGCCAATAAGCTAATAAGATAGTTAGTGGCAAATTGCCTCTTTGCAGTTTCAAATGGAAATTTCAATGCACACCGAATTTAAACACAAACGAAAAAATATAAACATGTTCTGGTTTTTTTTTTTTTGTTTTCATTCGATTTTAATCGAAATTGTGATAAAAATACCGACAGCGTAACATCTTTCCAACACGAAATTCACAATCGAACTGAGTAAAACATGAACCCAAAAGCAGCAAAGCACGATATTTAATTTGAGTTGAAGTGAGATAGACAGCGGACATTGGCGGAGTGAGATGAGAAATATATTTTGCGCGATACGCATACAGGTGTAAATGATGTAAAGCAGGAATGAGAAGAAAAATGGAAACTAGTAAATGCGTGTGGATGATAAGTTATTTGCATGATAGTTAGCGAAAAAAGTGATGCCAGCAATTTTCCATTTGCTTTGTAGATAAATATAATATTTAGCAATTTACTTTTAATTCTGGGAAATTAGACAAATAAATGATGAAACTTCGAAAAAATTCCGACAGAGTGAATATTGGTGGAGAGCTTAATTTTAATGTCGTAAGCATTTCCTAAAAAGTACCACAAATTTGGTGCGGAGCAAAAATATTTAGGGGTGGGAGGGGGAAAATTTCAGTTTTTTTTCCAAATAACTCGAAAACTATAGGGTGTTTTGAAAAAAGTTGTAGGTACGCATTGTAGCTAATGTTATTCTACACAAAAAAGGTTAACACACTTTTAATCGTATAATTGATAGATTTGGAGAAAAATGGTCGAAAACATTGGGGTGTAGTACATTAATTCAACCAAATTTAATAAATATATGTTTTTGAGTGGGAATTTTCTTTTGTTTTTATTTATGTTTGCAAAAACATATTCTATGAAAAAAAAATTTTAAGTGTGGAACCGGGTGGTTATTGCTGCCATCATAAAAACAATTTTTTTTTATTTTGCTTAATAACTCCCAAAATCTTTATTTTTCCTGAAAAAGCTCTAAGAGCGGATGTAAGACAACAAAATTATCTACAAAATGGCATATTAACGAATTCTGTATGTCAATTCGTTCTTAAGTTATAGCGTGTCAAAATTTAATTGTTCGTTAAAACTGGAGCTATGTATATTAAGTCTGGTTGTTTTAACGTATGAATTTAATCTAGATTTATTTTATTTTATAATTAAACTTTGGTACGCTAAAACTAAAGAACGAATTGACATACAGAAGTCATTGATATGTCATTTTGTAGATAATTTTACTGTCTATAAGTTGTCTCTAGAAAATTTTGCGAAAAATAAAAGTTTTGGTTGTTATTGAACAAAATTATTGTTTTTAACGTTTAATGTATTATTTTCTAGGAGTCTGAATTCGACCGAATTCCTCTAGAAGAATATAATTCACAGCGCTTAAAAGCTGTAAGTTTTACTTGTGTCGGTAGCCATCGACTTAAATATTGCCTCTTAGAAAGGTACTACAGCGTCTAGTTAACTGATAAGCCCAACTATTGGACCTGGGTGAAACGCATATTTATTTCGACTAAAGGTCACAAAAAAACCTGAAATTAAAATACAATGCGTACCTACAACTTTTTTCAAAAGACCCTATAGCTTTCGAGTAATTTGGAAAAAACAGAATCCCCCCCCCCCCTTTAAAAATGTTTGCCCCGCACCGAATTTAAGGCACTTTTAAGGAATTGCTTAGGACATTAAAATGAAGCTCTCCACCAAAATTCAGCTTTGTCGGAATTTTTGCGAGTTAAATGTCTAATTTTCCTGGACTATTTTTTTAAATGGAAGTAAAAATAAAAATAATGGTTACACAATTTCTATTCACTTCTATACTACAAATCAAAGAATTTTTAAGGAAAAACTTGCAACAGTATCTCTAAATGGTTGCTAAGAAACTATTTAAACGATTTTTCAGCATCGGTTTAAGATTTTTAAACACGAATTTTATGGCTTGAACGAACATACAAGCATTAAGCTACTACATATTTAGCCACTGAACCATGGTTAAATCTCATTTAATCTGTGGAAATCGGCCAGGGAATATCTTGAACCGACGCTGAATCATGGTTTAAGTATTTGTAAACTGTTTCAAATAGTAAAAGAATAATTTTGTGAACAATTTGGATTTGCAAAAAATTGAGAAATAATCGAGTTTTTCTCTCACCACAAATTTTGAATTAGGGAATTAACGTGCACAAACAAATTAGGACAAATTGTAGGATAAAATATAGAAATTCTGAGATTGTATTTAATAAAAAAAGACCCAACTATAGTTGATCAAGAGCCTGGCTAAAAGGTTGTACCTAATCTTATCCGAAAAAAATCTTAGTCAAACATTTACAGGTTTTGCTAACCAAAATTCTATATGGAACATATTTTTTTTAATACAATAATACTCGTATAATCATACTGTTGATTTATTCAGTTCAATTTAAAGTTTTAAAATAGTTTAACATATATCCAGAATCATATTAAGGCATGGCTTAAAACCGTCTGCCTGTTTGACAAAAAAAAGTTACATTAATATTGATTTTTAAAATTAATGAAAGGATTTACATTTACATACAATGAGATGAAAATTTAAGAATGAAAAAAGGAAATTATTTCTTAAATTGCAAACTAATTTAGATGTGCTAAAAATTCTCATCGACTATCATTCGCCTGTAGGCTGCAGCAGTTTGTACGAAAGAGAAGAACGGTCTCCATCCACCACCTTTGCCATTCAAAATATGCTTTGTATCTACCCAATTAAGCTCATCTTTTCTAGGCACCTTCTTCTTATATCTTTCAAATTGGTGCAGATAGCGACGAAATGAAAGATATCTTCTCTAGAGTTCATGTTGCAGAGGTTACAGAAAATAGGAAGATCATCACGATGTGGCATGTTGTTTAATTTAAAAAGTTCTCGCGTTCTAAATATGGTCTCAATAAATTTTACGTTGAATTCGGAGTTTAAGTAGTTTAGTTCTTCTAAGTTAAAATTAAGTTGCCTGTAATTATTTTGGTGCTGTGAAGATTCAGCCTAACTTCAAATCAAGATCCTTTAAGAAATTATACAAAATCGCTTTCCAATCATTTGGATGACAAGGATTTAAATTCAAATGTGTGTTATGGTTCCGTGCCAATGAACTCCATTCCTTAAAAAATAAGGTGTTGTTGTTGATTGCAAATTTGCTATTTTCTTAGGTAGTCGGTTATCGGGCATTTGCGTTACTATTTGAAGAACATAGTCAAAGTGTAATTTAGCTGTTGGGATGTGCAACTGGGACAATCCTGTTTCCAAAAACAACATGTAATTGTTTTGAGGAAGATGGAAGCATGTTTTAATGTAGGACCGTACCAGTTTTTCAACTTCGTCATACTTATTAATTCCCCAAACTTACGCAGCGTAAGACGTTGTTGAGGTGGCAGTGCTTTGAAAAATGTTGTATTTTGCGGATGGATGAAGTGCTGAGTTACACATACATGACCTCCAGGTTGAATTTAGCGTAGTTTTGACAACGTTAAGCTTATTTACAAGATGGTTTTGCATGCTCAAATTCGATTTAATAATAATCCCTAGATATTTGTATTCTTTTTTTTTTTTTTTTTAATTTAACTATATGCCTGTAAGACCTAAGGTCTTTTAAATGCAACCTGCATTGCACGACACTAGTTTGGCACAGTGGATTTGAGAACCAGGTATTGACTGTCTCATTTTTAACCCATTGGCGGCATCCAATTAGTATTGGAGGTATAGAAAGAATGCGCCTAGCGTGGGGATCGAACTGCGCCATTGCCACCCACAACTTTAACTATCTCGATTTCCTCGTCTTTAAATCTCCATCTTTCAAACTGTGAGTATCTTCCAAAATCTTTTCTAATTTTTGTTTTAATTATATATGGATCCGATGTACATATGTACCCATCCCTGTCCTTAATTCTGCTCTTAATGAATCAAACAACAAACTCTCATTAGGTGCCTATAGCAATTACTGGAAAAAAAAGAAGCCAAGTAGTTATGCTACCTAGAGGCAAGACTATCATCCATTGCTTGATATTCATCTTTAATCCTTTTTCATTCAATTTATTTAACCTTAGTCCTTCGACATCTTAAAACTTTGTCTTCTTCTTCATAATCTTTAAGCTAGAATCTCCACCCATTGTTGTTTAGCTTATAATAAGGCTTTGTTTTGCAAAGCCATCAAGTTGATCCTGTGTCGTTTTACATAGTTTTCCAATCAATTAGGTAAACGCAAAACTGTATATATCCCTTGGTCCCCTAACTCCTTTGTCATCATAGGTATGTACATACCTTCCAACAAAACAAAAAGGCATATTGCATTCATTCCATTACATCCTTCGTTTTTGTTTGCAGTCATTTAAAGGATTATTAAACTCTCCATCATTGTCCTGTGGCACAACGAACGACAGAAGCCTACAGAAAAAATCAATTAACTTCCAAAACAAACAGAAAGAATTGAGCAGAAAAATAATTAAAAAAAAAACAACAAAATATAATAGTAGAAACATCATTTGTCTATCATTCCATTTTGAACTTTTGTACATTTCCATTTAAAGTTGAACTAACTAAATCCAACAAACACAGATTCCTCTTGTCATTTTCCAACCCCAGAAAATGCAATCCACATCCGCCAACCCAATTCAAAGCAAAACCACCTCCTCACCATCATAATTGGTAAACCCAACCGTTCTCTTCCACCAGTGCAGTGAATATGATGTTGTCGAAACGATGCTGGGTACCAACACTGCGCAAACCGGAGTAGAAATTTCAACAAAAATAATACAAACAAAAATCAATTGGATTTCATTCCTTTTCTATCCCTTACGCTACTGTCCCTCTTTCAAAGAACACAAGGTTTAGAGAGGGGTTTGGCGGTTTGGTTTGGTTGTATTGTTGGTTGCTTCATGGAGAGAAAAAAGATACAGAACACTAGACACAAAAAAAAAACTAAACACTATCATAGCCATGATGATTTTGGTCAAATAATAAACAAACAAGGCGGCAGACAGAGACAAACATAAATGTGTGGAGCGGTGAAGAAATACCGGCTTTTCCATTATTTTGCTTTGGTTTTGTTTATGGCTGAGTGTGGATTGAATTTATTATTTACATGGAATGTAGAATCTATTGGAAAACAACAGGGGAAAACTGAGCGAAAAGTGTTATGAATATATCATGCGAGAAATAAGAGAAAGATTGTATTTTATGGAACGCATTTTATGAAACACTAACCCATAACCACCTTTCTCAAACGTAATAGTTAGATACAGTCCACAACATATTTTTTAAGGTAAAAACACAATAATTGGATAAGCGATAGATATTCCAATGTTTTACAAACGTTATATTTGAATTAAAGTTTTCTTTTTTTTTTTAAATAACAACTTAAAAAAAATAGTTTTGTCGTGTAGCATCTTTGTATATGAAAATAGTACTACTACGAGACTGAATTTTTAGCTAGTAGTTCCGTCAATGAGGGCGCTAGTTTTTCTTTTCTTGATATTGAATTGTTGATGTGGAAGAAGTAAATGTAGAGGCAAATACGAAAAAAAGCAAGAGAGACGGTCAAAACTTATTAGTTCTGACAACAATATATAGGGTAAGGGAGAAAACCGAATAAGCTGTTTTTGTCATGGCAACCTTCAAAATATGGTGGGTATAAGTAAATTATATCAAGGCTATTGGCGTATACATGAATTTGAAGTAAGAATGTATATGGATATACATGCATGTATAGGTTATTATAGAATTTATTTTAAATTTTTCTTTCAAATTTTAGATATTTGGTGGATTTTAGGATTTTGAATTGTAGTAACGTTGCTACTTTTCACTTTTTCTATGCGAAAATAGCAAAGCAATGTTGAGATATTTCAATATGTTTTGTTTAGGTAGGTACATGTGTACCCAGATACCCACCTACATACAACATGTATGTACATAGGTACTTTTTGTTCTTTTTCAAATATAATATCTATTGAGAATAATTTAATTTTTTCTCCAGACAGTTTTATTAGGAAATAAAGTAGGTATACCTAGGCAGTATTTTTTTAATTTTTTTTTGACTAGCGATATTATAAATGTGGGTACTATATTACAAGTTATGGATTCGAAAAAAATCGAGCTTGATATTTTGATCAAACCTGACGTTACGATGATAGCGAAGACGAAAAAATGGGTCCGCAATTCCGTCTCTCTGTCTGTCTGTCCTCGAGTTTACAGCCTAAACGTTTTTTCATAAACATGTCCCCAGTTTTTTTTTTAGCTTTTTTAAGACGAGAGATGACAGTACCTACCTAGGTACCTGCCAAACTGTCTTTTTGACCAAAAAGGTAAATATTATTTTTCTCAATTTTTTTTTCTAACAATCAAAGATGACATTACGATCATAGAGAAAACCAAAAAAGTGGGTCCCCTAATTCCGTCTGTCTGTCTGTCTGTCCTCGAGTCTACTTTGATAGATTGTCTTCAAACTTGGTACATATTGTTTTTTCGGTAATATGCCCACACGGTTTTCCATTTTTTTTAAGACGACAAATAACTAGCTCCCATACATTTTTTTTGGCCAAAAACAAAAATCTTATTTTTCTCAAAAACGGCTCCAACGATTTTTATAAAAAAAAATGAGTTCATTAATGAAGGGAAAGGGTACCTTTTAATAATTTTTTTTTTTTGGAAAAATATTGTTTTTTTGGTACCTCTAGTAGAACCATTTTTTTGGTTTTCGATTTTCTCGGAAACGGTTAATCTGATTTTTTTTAAATGTTTTACCCAGAAGCTCCTTGATAGTTTAAACACTATTGTAACCAACATTTTTCAAAATAAATTATTTTGGAAATTATTTTTTTTTTTTTTTGAAAATTCAAAATTTCGAAAACGACTTAATATATTTTGTCTATACTTCGTATTTAGTAGTTTTTAGACATAATCTTGAATAGCTAAAAAAAACTATTTTTCTAAACTAAAAAACAACGGTACCCCCCCATACAAATGTTAAAAACAGTTAAGAAACAAATTTATTTCTCAAAAACGGCTCCAAGAATTTTCAAAAAAAAAATTTGTTACTAAATTTTATTTTATTTTTTGGATTTTGAAAAAAAAAACAATATTTTGAAGATTTTTTTAAATAATATTTTCAAATGTATATATGTATGTATATATATTGTTGAATACTCATTAAAAAAATAAGTAAAAACCGACTTAAAAAAATATATAATATCTACCCATTAATAAACAATTCTTATTTGAAAATTCGTCAACTCGATTTTTTACGAAATTACTTATCAAATCTGAATTTTAAAAAAAATTATTTGTTTTTTCAAAATCCAAAAAAAAATTATTAATATAAAATAAAAAAAAATTGTAAAAAGAACAATTTTTTTTTGCACAACGATTCACAGAAATCTCAAATTTTAACTGTTAAATTATTATCATGTTTGTGTATTTGGTAAAAAACTTTATTTTATTGAGTAGTGACCGTTGCACACAAGTGTATACCTGAATATTTAAATATTCCCTACAGCCATCAAACAATTTTCATTCTATCTACCCTTAGTATAAAAAAAAACACACACACAAACAGCTCCTACTCAAGAAAAAAATCCTCATAAAAAAAAAACAAAAAAACCTATGAAATACATTGTTTTCCGTTCCTCCTCTAACTTATAATAAATTTTGTATATATTTCTCTCATCAATTTATTATCACACTATTTCCCTTCATACGCATTTTCATTACACACCAACACTACCTAACCACCGATTTGGTAGTGGAACCCATGATGAGTAGACGAACTTATTGCAGGCTGGATGAATTTCGTCATCATGATAGTACTATTAATTCGGGTGATTTTTTTGCTACTTGGTTTTTGACGTTTATATTTTTGACAGATCACACATGACAAATTCCACGAACATTTGACATTTCGATTCAGTATTGTTTGCCATTTCATCATGAATAGAATTACGCCTGAACAACGTTTGCAAATTATTGAAATTTATTATCAAAATTCGTGCTCTGTGAAAAATGTGTTTCGCAAGCTACGTCCGTTTCAGCGACGAGGCTCATTTTTGGCTAAATGGATACGTGAATAAGCAGAATTGCCGTATTTGGAGTGAAGAGCAGCCAGAGGCAATTCAGCAGCTACCAATGCATCCCGAAAAATGCACTGTTTGGTGCGGTTTATGGGCAGGCGGCATCATTGGGCCGTACTTCTTCAAGGACGATGAAGGCCGCAGGGTTACGGTCAATGGAGAAAGGTACCGTTCGATGATAACAGATTTTTTTTTGCCGAAAATGCAAGAATTGAACTCGGTCGACATGTGGTTCCAACAGGACGGTGCCACATGCCACACTGCACGCGAAACCATGCATCAATTGAGAGGCGAATTTGGTGAGCAGTTGATCTCACGTTTTGGCGCAGTCAATTGGCCACCAAGATCATGTGATTTGACCCCGTTAGACTATTTTTTGTGGGGCTATGTTAAGTCTAT
Source organism: Philhelius pedissequus (assembly GCA_910595825.1). Lineage (NCBI taxonomy): Eukaryota > Metazoa > Arthropoda > Insecta > Diptera > Syrphidae > Philhelius > Philhelius pedissequus. Next base: position 161,601,904 of record OU343162.1, on the reverse strand, counting down.
TGTCTATGGGGACAAGCCGAACATGATTGCTGCCTTGGAAGCCAACATTGAACGCGTCATTGGTGAGATTCCGGCCGAAATGTGTGAAAAAGTTTGCCAAAATTGGACCTTCAGAATGGACCACCTGAAGCGTAGCCGCGGGCAACATTCAAGTGAAATTATTTTTAAAAAGTAAATGGCAGAAATTGATTTATCGATCCAAATAAAAATTTCATTCACTTTTTACAAGTTTCTGTGTTTTTTTGAATTTTCAAAAACCAAGCTCTTAAAAAATCTCCGTTTAGCATGAAATAAAAAAAAAGAATTATTTGTCATACTTGCTTCTATTGAAGGTAAAACAGAGACACGACACCGGTGAATTGTGACTGGGCGCGAATTTTGACATTTCGTTTAAGCACATCAATATCTTGTTTTAAGTTGTCATTTGCGACTTGTCACAAAAATAATGTTAAAGACAATATACTTATTGAGGTTAAATTCGAACAGTTTTTTATTTGCAAATTTGTGCAATTTGTTTTGATGCGTGGATTTTGAATTTACGTTTGACAGTCCGCATAAGATTCTAAGATTATATTTTTGTGATTGAGAACTTATTTTTAAAGCGGGTATGTCATCATGATCGAAATGCAAGGTTTACTAATGTCGAATTCCAAACAACCAAACATTCGACTTTTTTCTGAACAAAATCGAATAATTTCTACACAAAATCTGTCAAAACAGATCGTGGGTTCTTGGCGAGAACTCTATTTTTTGCAAGTTCCTTACAACAAATTAAAAAAATCAATCTGAAATCTATTTGAAGTGGTTGTTTGGAATTCAAAGTAAATAAATTTGATACTGACAGTTTGCAATCTGACAATTGGTTTGACAGCTATAGCTGTCAGGAGTTCGTGATGGTTTGAAAACAAAACAGACTGAAGTGTGTCGTGTTCTCTCTCATCCGGTAAAATAGATAGTTCAGTTTGTATTCGGTAGGAATGCAAAACTTGATCTGTGGTATCAATGTATTTATGTCAAAAACAAACAAAAAAACTGCTTGTCAATGTAAAGAAGCAACTTTTGAATTCCATATCACCCCATTTCCATATCGATTCAATTTTTTTGTCTAACCATACGCACTTCTTGGTAAAAATCGTCTCCTCTTTTGCGTGGACAGACAAAAATATCGTTTTAGCAAAACACCCTCCTCTATCGTGTAGCTATCTCTCCTGTTAGGATGTAAGTTATAGATAAAGTCTTATTTTGTTTTCCAGATATAAATCACTTTTTGCGGCGTCGTCGTTCGTCGGCTGCAAAATAAAAAAAAAACAAGTTCATGCGTATTTTCTGTTAACCAACTCTCAAGTTCTGTCATCCTTCACTCAATTTTGTTCGTTCCTGATTTAGATAGCCCAACCTCGCACACCACAGAGATGTAACTCTAATGCGAACCCGCCAGCAATCAGCACCGCCCATTGTGTCGCGTCTCCCACATCGTCCTTTATCTATAACATCCAGCATATGCAAATTCGCCTTTTACACAAATGATTGACTCAAAGACTGGAACTGCATCCATGCGATATGCGATGCCTTGCCGATTCCATACTGATGTCACGACTATTACCCAATTTCCATTGCAGAGCATACCCTTTTAGCTTTTGCCTATCCGAATTTGCACAGAGCGCCTCAAAGCACAACGACTCTGAAATCAAACTTACAAAGCGATGTGTCCAGTTGCAGCAGTGTCCTATCTGTTTCTGTATATATGTAGTTGTTGTTGTTATTGGTGTCCCTTGTTCGTTGTCACTAAAAGGGAAGACTTGGTTTTTTGATAAATGTGCATTGCAGCAGAGACAAAAGGATCTCCTCTGCGGAATCGATTCCGGTTCCAAATACTACTACCACAGAGCCTCGCCGCGCTGCGCCTCTACACAGCGATGCGTGAATTCATTAAAGGGAATGAATTGTGTTGTGAGTTTTAGAATTCATGGCTAGGGTAAATAGAATGGACAAAGTAATGAGCTAAGCTGAGAATGCTTTGTAGTTAGTTTGATAAAGCGCGAAATGGTTATATGTCTTAAAATGGAATTTAAATAAAGGAAATTCGAATTTCAACTCAGAATTAATCAATCACATCAAGTTATCGCATTTTTTCATATTTTTAAGGTTATGTTAGGAGGGAATTTTTTACAAATAAAATTGTAAAGTTTAAAGCTTTTAAACTTCATTTGATTTGAAAATTCTAAGATTGGGATATTGTATGATATATAAGTGGACCCAGTAGAACATTTCTAATTCTAGTCAAGCAGCGCCACCTATTTCAAATAAAGACTTTTCTTTAAGAGATCTTTACACACAATTTCACTAAGCAGTTACATAAGATTAAGAAATACCGAAAACGCAAATTCCGCCTGTTTGTCTATAGGTCGATGTAAGACTGACTGAAGCGGAAGTAGTGCAATATATTGACGGCTTAAAAAGTACTTGTTCGTCTGGTCCTCACAAAATTCCATCTATATCCGTTAAAACTTGTAAGTCTTATATTTGTCCTGCAATCACATATTTATTTAATTGTTCGGTGTCATCTGGTGTTTTTCCTGAATTATACCTACGCATAAGTGTGGAAATAGAAACAAGGCTGAGAATTATTGAGGCATTGCAAAACTCTCATGTATACCAAAGCTTTTTGAAAATAACGGGTGATTTTTTTGCTACTTGGTTTTTGACGTTTATATTTTTGACAGATCACACATGACAAATTCCACGAACATTTGACATTTCGATTCAGTATTGTTTGCCATTTCATCATGAATAGACTTACGCCTGAACAACGTTTGCAAATTATTGAAATTTATTATCAAAATTCGTGCTCTGTGAAAAATGTGTTTCGCAAGCTACGTCCGTTTTATGGTAGTCATAATCGACCCACCGAGCAGGCTATTCAGCTCATTATGACCAAATTTCGCACCAGTTTCACTTTATTGGACATTAATCCCGTTAGACTATTTTTTGTGGGGATATGTTAAGTCTATTGTCTATGGGGACAAGCCAAACACGATTGCTGCCTTGGAACCCAACATTGAACGCGTCATTGGTGAGATTCCGGCCGAAATGTGTGAAAAAGTTTGCCAAAATTGGACCTTCAGATTGGACCACCTGAAACGTAGTCGCGGGCAACATTTAAGTGAGATTATTTTTAAAAAGTAAATGGCAGAAATTAATTTATCGATCCAAATAAAAATTTCATTCACGTTTTACAAGTTTCTGTGTTTTTTTGAATTTTCAAAAACCAAGCTCTTAAAAAATCACCGTTTATAATCTGCAAACACATTCAGTTTTATTGCCAATCACTAATTGTACCTGAGCAACATGGATTTTGCCTCAAAAAGTCTACGACAACCAATCTTCTCGAATTCACTAATCAAGCAAACATTAATATGCAAAATGGACTTCAAACTGATGTATTTTACGCTGACTTAAGTAAAGCCTTTGATCGGGTGAGCCACTCTATTCTTTTAGTGAAATTAGAAAGATATGGGTTTCCAGAGTGGATACTCACTTGGATCCAATTGTATTTAAGAAATCGTACCCAATATGTCAAATACAAAAACTGTATATCCAATTTAATAAATGTCACACCCGGGGTTCCTCAAGGTAGTCATATTGGGCCATTGCTGTTTATACTATTCATTAATGACATTACTACGAACATTCTTTATTCAAATATATTAATTTTCGCTGATGACTTTAAACTTTTTAATGGTTATACAAATCCGAGTGGATACTTGTTTTTACAACATGATATTGATAGTATCTTCGAATGGTGCACTTCAAATGGAATGGAATTAAATAGAAGGAAATGCAAAGTAATGTCATATTCAAGATGGAGAGAACCTATATTGTCTTCCTATTTTATAGAAGACTGTTTAATTGGCCGACTTTAGACCTTTAATGACTTGGATATTTTATTTGAAACGAAACTGTCATTTAATCCTCATATTGACATGATTCCAAGTAAAGCAAGGAGCCGGCTTGGATTAATCATAAGATTTTCAAAAGAATTTAATGATCGTCATATTCCAAAGATTCTGTACTGTTCACTTGTCCGTCCCGTCTTGGAGTATTGCAGCTGTGTTTGGTGTCCTGCTTACGAGGTTTCCATTACTAAAATCGAAAGTGTTCAAAAACAACTTCTGTTATTCGTTCTCCGTGATCTTCCTTGGGATCCCAATCAACATCTACCACCATATGAAAATAGCCTTTCCACGCTAAAGAAGAGGAGGGAAGTGAATAATGTTTTTTTTCCTTTTTTCGACTTTTATCGGGATCAATTTATTCTCCAAACATCCTGAGTATGCTAAACATGAATTCCCGTCCGAGGTTAACCCGTAATCCTGCATTCTTTTATATAACTTCCGCCAGAGTTAATTATGGATTAAATACATCTTTAAATATTATGTGCAATGATTTTAATCGTTTATATAATTTAATACGTTGAGTATCGAAAAATTGTTTAAGAAAAATACTTTTATCCTGTTAATTGTTTTATTGTATTTTTTATGTAAAATTTTATTTATTTCTCGTATTTTAGTAAATTTAAACTTACTGTTATATTGTATAAGTAAATTTTTTTAACAACTTAGACATCGGTCTGCAGTTGAAATAAATAAATAAAAACAAAAGGCGCCAGTTATAGCTTTCATTGAAACTCATCATTGTAAACTTTGACTATCAATTCTGAGGCACTTAAACAAATAAAACTGAAGTCGTTTTGGTATCAAACTGAAGGTAATAAGATATATAATATTTTTTGTCAAAAAAATATTCTATTTACTCTACCACTTTCTAGTAAATTCACTTTTGATTTTTCAATGATGGAAAACGTTTTCAATGATCATTGAAAAATCAAAACTGAATTTATAAAAAAGTGGAAGAGCAAATTAAATATTTTTTTGACAAAAAATATTATATACGAGTATCTTATTACTTTCCTTTTCGTACCAAAACGACACCTCATGTGCCTCAGAATTGATAGTCAAAGTCTTCAATGATGAGTTTCAATGAAAGCTATGACTGGCGCCTAAGCGTCTTAAGAGATTTCATAGATTATTTATTTTTCTTAATTTTTGTGTAGTCCCAAATTTACAAGTGCCTGCCCTACTAATGCCAAAGGACGTTTTTTTTATTTTGGACTTTTTCAATAATGAGCCCACCAAATCTGATTCCTTTAAATGTAAGTAATATTGCAATATTGAAATTTTCGAAAACAATTATTGAAATAAACAATTATTTCTTGATTGAAAATTCAATATTTAAAATATGTTTTTTAAATGTTTAGTATTAATGACTTAAAATAAGTACACCAAAATATTTTTTTAGAAAATAAAAAATAAATAAAAAACGACTTTATAAATATATTTAGCAGTTTCTACTAAGAATCTTGTGTTTACAATGTGATTGAAGTTAAGAGCAAGAACATAAGATCAAGTCATTTATTTTTATGATTTTGAGATCTTCATAATTGGATTTTTTTTTTAAATTTAAATCTAAAACTTACGGTATTCTTGGAGGATTTAAATTCTATGACATACCTAAAAAGAGAAAAAAAATACATTTTAATTAATTTTAACAAATAGTGTATATTTTTTAATAAACAAATATAAAAAACTATTTTACTACAGGTTTAATAATTTTTCAAAGATTTATTTTGATGATCCTATTTTGTGCTTATATTTATTTGCTAAGAAAATTATGTGGACGAGTCGGAGGGACAAAATGGTTGTCAATTAAAACAGTCCTGCCACTTTCAGTTGTTTACCTCTAAAAAAACACCCTTTACTGCCAACGTTAAAATGCTCAGAGAAAAAGGACGAAAATAGAGAACATTGGCAGAAACAAAGAATGGGTTAAGGATATAAATTAGGGATATTTCAATCAACATTTGTGAACTTTTTTATAATAGTATAGAAAATTTGACACAGAGGTAGACGGACGTAAATTGAACATCGGCCAACTGCACTCTGGCGGGATTTCTATTTGTGATATATACATGCTTACAATAGGGCAAAGTTTGCATTTGGAAACGAAACAAACCCGAGATTTTGATAAAACTTAACCCACCAAAAAGAGGGTCTCGCATTCCGTCTGTCTGTCTATATGTAGGTCGATCTACAGCCTAAAGCGATTATCTTTAATCTTCTTACTTAACCGTATTACGTGATTTGCTTGATTGCTTTTTTAAATTATTTTTTTAGCCCCATACCTACCCTTGTACAACAATGCTAAATCGTCATTATCTGAAAAACGGCTTTAACGATTTTAATTTTTTAAAAATTCAGTTCACTGTTATATGTATTTTTGATCAAAATACTATTAGGGCTACCTGCCATATAACCGTTTTTTTTCTTTTTTATTTTTGACAATGTCATTAACGGCTTAACGGATTTCGATCAACATTTTTATACAGGAGGTCCTTTGAATTCTAAGTGATACTGCGCACCGAAATTTTCAATTTTTACTTGCGATATAGGTACTATTTATATGGCAAGTTATGGAACAGTAAAAAAATTGAACTCGAGATTTTCATCAAACTTGACATTACGATGATAGCGAAGGCGAAAAAAGTGAGTCCCGCAATTCCGTTTGTCTGTCTGTGCTCGAGTCTAAAACTATTAGATTTGCTTCAAACCACACGTTTGTATTTTTTTTTTCTTTTTTCTCAAGACGAAAAATGACGGTACCTTGGCCCGATAGTTGTGTGCTAGCCTGTCAACCTCGTGGTTGCAGGTTCGATTCCTGCCGTTATCTATGTCTTCTTATATTCCATTAAAAAACCAATTCTAAAAATTGTCATAAAAATGAGTTGCTGGTTTACTCACTACATGCTGTTCAGGCATATAACACTAACGACATGTGATTGAGTAAACTAGCATACTACCCATAAATATGACAACGAAACAAATAAAATAATGCGAATTACAAGAGACAAAAATAAATAAGACATGGTAATTCTCTCCGCATTAGTTCAGCCGCCATCCCTGGAGATAAATCTGAGACAACAATCAGCTCTAGTCTCAGAGCATCGCGCCACACATCTTTCATATCCTTCTTTCTCATCTTTCACCGGATGCCCGCGCCGTGCTAAAAACATATAAAGGGTATTCATGATCTCTTGAGCGCGTGCAAAATTATTTAAAAAAAACACACACACTTCTTTTGGGCGAAGAAGAACAAAACTTTTTATCTCAAAAACGGCTCCAACAATTTTTATTTTAAAAAATCACCTGATTAATGAAGAGAAAAGGTACTTTTTGGTAATTTTTGCCTTTTTTTTGGAGAAAAAATTCTTGTTGTTGCCTCTAGTAGAACATTTTTTTTGGTTTTCGATTTTCTGGAAAACCGTTCATTTGATTTTTTGTGAATTTTTTAATGCAGAAGGTCCTATAAAGTCTAAACACTAATGTAAGCCACAATTTTTCAAAAAAAAACTTTTTTTTTTAACTCAAAACTTCGATAACGAATCAATGGCTTTAAAAAAAAAACTATTAAAATTATATTTTTTATGCAGATGCTCCCTAAAAGTGTTATAAAAACTAAAATCAATTTTTTTTGGAAAAATCATAAAACCTTATAACGTTTTTTTTCGCCTTTCTCGTTTAGATGAAATTTTTTGTACAGCAGGTCCTTCAAATCAAAAAAAAAATACTGCATACTAAAATTTCGAAAAATATTTATTCGGATTTTTTGAAAAGAAAAAAATTCAATATTTATTTCCATACACCATCTTCTTGCTATCTCTTAAGTCACAATATGGAAATATTTTCTATTTTTTTCCTCTGCAGTATTTCCATTAAATTTTTCGTCTCAGAAGATAATTTATGTATTATTCCCCATAATCATCCAGGCGTTGGAACTTGGAACAATTAATTTTTTAATGCAGTTCAAATTTCAGCTTAAAAATAAATTAACGTCCTAAATTTGGACTTGCACATTCGAAAAATTTGCAAAACAACAAATTTTGATACTAAATAGATTTTTAAATTCAAATCAGCTCCAAAAACTGGCATTGTTTTCTTCTAAAAATAAAATGCACGACTGGATAGCACGAACTTGCTCTTATGTTCGATCACATCGTATGCAAAAGATTTCTATTAAAAATCTAAATATATTTTTAAAGTAATTTTTAACTCAATTTTGTATATGCATATACAAAATTTCATTAATTTTGTTCTTAAATAAATTGGTATGACAATATTAAATATTTAATAATATAAACTTAAAAATAAAAGATTAAATCTATTTAATTAAAGAAAAAATAATTCAAAATTCTGAAATAAATACTTAAACTATTTTGAGCTCAAAAAAAAGTACGCCATTTTATTTCTTGGTTAAAATTTGAATTTATGAAAAAAAAAAAATTTAAATCTGTGGATCGGTTTATGAGAAAAAGTTTTTTTTCTAACTTTTTGAAAATATTAAAAAAAATCAAAAACGCCAATTCATAGGTATTCAGAAAATACAAATAAATATAATTTTTGAAAAAAATTTAATGAGCAGTTTTCGAATAAGAAATTTTTTAAACTTTTTTCTTAAAAATTGTTTTAAAAATACAAACAAAATATAAATTAAAAATATTGGTACGCGGTATAATTTGGGCAACCTAAACCTATATTTTTGTGAAATTTCGAAAGAATCGGTTAGGCCATTTATGAGATAGTCGAAAGCAAAAAAAAAAACGGTCCTATGGAAAGTACCGTTTTTAGACATTTTTCTAATTTTTTTTTTCAACGATATGATCGGCCGTAGCTAAAAACCCACACTGATTTTTTTAAAATCAAAATCGTTAGAGCCGTTTCCGAGAAAAATAGGTTTGAACGTAACGGTTATATGGCAGGTACCGTTATTTTTTGAGCTAAAAAAAAATTCCCCTCTGTACAATACCTAAAAAACTCTATATACCAAGTTTGAAGCAATTCAGCCCACCCGTTTGGGCTGTAGGTGTCTATACATACATACAGACAGACTGACAGACTGACAGACTGACAGACTGACAGACTGACAGACTGACAGACTGACAGACTGACAGAATTTTTAGACCATCTTTTTTCGTCTTCGCTATCATCGTAATGTCATGTTTGATTGTTATCTCACAACTTTTTTTTTCGACGAATGCATAACTTGCCTTATAGTACCTATAATCGCAAGTAAAAAGGGCAACCATAAGTAAGCTAAAATTGTTTTCTTGGAATTTCTTTCCAAAAAACCGATAGTTGTTCGAGAAATTTACGAACAAAAATCGCAGTTATCTAAAATGTAGATTACAATACCAGAATACAGTTTAGTCTTTGAAGTCAAATTCCAATTTTGAGTTTGATAGTTCTTCACTAGGCCAAAAACACTTCACACACAATTTTTCTTTTTGATTAACACAAAAAGTATAATTTTGTCACAATTTTGTGTAAGTTTTTATCAGAATATAATTCTCTTACGCAAAAAAATACTACTTTTTTTTGTGTAGAATTTCAAAATGTATAATCTTTACCTTCACATTGTTTTTTCGAAAACTGAATTTGACCGTTTCATGTCCCATCTCCCTTTGTATGAACTGTTCAAATGAAAGGTACCTTGTAGGGCACGTTTTACCTATAATAAAATTGAGAACTTTTTTCAATATGTTGTCTTCAATTTTTGTCTATTTTTTCTGCGCCAAAAAAAAACTCATTTTTTAGTTTCCCACATTTTCGATTTTTTTTTCTTTTTGCAAAATAAAAAATAATAAATTACAACCATTCCCAATTATCACGTCGGTAGCATTGTTTTGTCAACATTATTCCTTAACGAACCAAAACTGAGGCAGAAGCATATGGGTAGGCAGAATAAGCGGCATAAGGCGATGCAACATACGAAGAAGCTACATAGGGCGAAGCAGCCACATAAGGTGAAGCGTATCCGGCAGTGTAAGCAGCAGTATAGGGTGAGGCAACCAATGGAGATGAGTACGCCAATGGGGCAACAATAGCTGGCTTGGCAGCGACAATGGCAACGATAGCCAAAAAGCACAAAGCAAACTAAAAACAAACAAAAAATTAAAAAAAAATCCTTTTTCTTTGAAGGTTCAGAAGTTGTACACAAACTTACGATTTTGAACATTTTGATAAGGTTTTTGATTGTTTTCAGGGAATTTCTGAACTCAAACTGATAGCCATTCTATGGTCTCATTGGCTTTTTATAGCCTGCTACTTGAAATGAAAACACATAATTCGACTCTTTATTTGGAGGAAACTGCAAATTAGCAACGAACTTGCTTCGAGCACGTCGCATCATTGAGCGGCTCTAACATGTTAATTATTTTAACATTGCACACTAGGCTTACTGAATACCAATGGCAAGCACTGGCGAAGTATAGGTAAGTGTACCTACTTAAAACTCATTTAGATTTATGGTTTCTTCAAGCATTTATGGGACTTTAATGTGTTTCCCACTTAATCGTGGAAATGTTCTGGTTTAAGGCCAGAACACCATGATGGATGGAGGAACAAGCCTCAAGGTCATTGATATTATCTAACAGATACCAAGTTAGGTCCCAACCTTGACAAATACTATAGATGTGAAAAAGAACATTTGTCAAGGGAGGGGGGGGGGTGGTATATTAGACAATGGCTGCTGCAGATGACGTTGCTTCGCTGCTTCGGATGTCAAGTTGAATGAAAACTGTGCGGCGACGTTTTAATGGGTTTTTGTTCTTGAATGAATGGAGCATCCCTGCTGACGCCCAATGGAGGAACAATCAACAAAAGCTTAACCTCTTATACGAGTCGAGTATGTAGAAACCCGCTTCTGGTGTTGTTCATTTTTTACTTTCTTTTTTAATTTACTGTTCTCGCAGTCGCACACAAGTGTTGCACATTGAAGAGTATAGGAGGAGTACTCACTGCTTGGGATCGAGATTCTTAGGATTCCTAGGATTCTTGGGATTCCTTTAGTTTTAATTTTGGTTCCGCTCTGCAGCATGCTTGGAATACATAATGCCATTCCAACATCCAGAGCTTATGTGAACTTCATTACCACACCACCCGCACCATGCCGCGCACCACTGCCACGTGCACGCCTGATGCGGTGCCATTGTTTTGTTAGAAAGAACCAGAAATCTGTTAGCAAAGACTTCTAAATGAAAACTCAATTTGGTTCAATTAAAAGTGTTCCAAAGCCACGTATGTGCACTCAGCACACACACATCATATGGGTATACAAGGAAGCGACAGGCAGGTCCTTGAAACAAATCCCTAATGATGGTTTTATTATTATCTTTCGTGCAAGTTTGAGATTTCCTAAAAGCATTTCATACCCCCCCTAGACTTATCTCTCAGTCACCCTATACGAAGATTACAGTTAGAAAATTGAAGGGCGCAGCGCGCGGCACATAGTAGGTATATGAGTGCTTAGCAAAGTCTATTTGTTTAATTTACAACTAATTAAAACATTTTGAGTTTCTGTGACAACAAAAGTTGCCAAAAAATGTAAATTTTGTATGCCATCGTATACATATTTGACGTTACGTGCCAAGGAAGTGAGTACATTGCAAACTCCCGTTATGTGTAACTTAGCTATGTAAGCTCGAGCTTCTATATAGTGGTCGCAAAGTTATCAGTTTCCTATTACGCAGCGAAAACTAACTAAAACTTAATCAACAACATGTACACATTCGTAAGTGAAGATCTTAGAAATATGGATGCAAAGGATAACAGGAACTAAATACAGTTTGTTTATTCCTTTTTTTTTTAGCAAATACCTACTATACAGCTCAGTTTTTGGTGCTTGGTTGTGTGTGTTGTTGTTGTTGCTAAGCCTGGTGTAGTGGCTTCATTAGCCTTATATTGCTTCAGATGCAACGGAATATGTTGCAGCAGCAGCTTCGCTTTATGTAGCTTACTCTGCATACATATACGAGTACATATGCTGGAACTCAAGTTCATTAAAAGGAACTTTGAGATGAAAATATTTACTCAGGGAGAAATTTGGCAACGAAACTGGAAACTAGAGTTTTGACTTACACAGCATATATATTGAGTATCTAAATGGAAAAAAGTAGTCGCAACCTTTATGGTTACGCTTTTAACAATTAACCACATTTGCTGGGAATTTTAGTCGATTTAATAGAAGACGATGTTATATTTTTGAATGATCCTCAAAAATCTGTAAATAATTCATTGTGACGTGGCATCAATTAAACATGATTCCTGTAGTGTTCCCTTATTTACTTGCGATTATAGTTATGCATTCGTAAAAAAAAATCCATCAATCAAAGACGTCATTACGATCATAGAAACACCACAAAAGTAGGTCCACCAATTCCGTCCATCTGTCTGTCTATCCTCGAGTCTCAGCCTAAACGTTTCAATGGATTTCATTCATACTTGGTATATACTGTTTTTTCGGTAATTTGCCCACACGTGTTTTTCATGTTTTTAAGACGACAAATAATAGTAGCTCCCATAATTTTTTGTTTGGCCAAAAACAAAAATGTTATTTATCACAAAAACGGCTCCAAGATTTTTATAAAAAAAAATCAGTTCGTTAGCGAATGGAAAGTGTAGTGCTAATTTTTTTTTTTTTTTTGAAAAAAAATGGTTATTTTTGGTAACTCTACTAGAACCATGTTTTTGATTTTCGATTTTCTGGGAAACGGTTAATTTAATTTTTCTTAAAATTATTTACGCAGCAGCTCCTAAAAAGGTTAAACATTATTGTGAACCAAATTTTGCAAACAATTTTTTTTTTTTTTGGAAATACATTTTTTTTTTAAACTCAAAACTTCGAAAACGACGATTTTTTCGAAACCACGTATTTGATAGTTTTTCCACATTATCTTGAAAAATTATAAGAATTTTTTTCCTAAAATAAAACACAACGGTAGATACCTCCCATACAAATGTTACAAAACCGTTAAGAAAAAAATGTATTTCTCAAAAACGCCTCGAAGAATTTTTATAAAGAAAAAAATATGTGTATTCTTATTAATTAGTACTCTCCACTTTTAAGTATAAACATATTTTATTTTGCGTACTTATTAACAGTACTTCCCATTGAACCACATTACATATTTTCGATTTTCTCACCATTGAATGGGCCGATTAAAATTATTTTGTTATGCAAATGCTCCCTAAAAGTGTTAATAAAACTGCAAACTCAAATTATTATTAAAAAAATTGGTTTTTCGATTTTTAAAAATAAATAAAAAAATATTTTTTGAAAACTCGATTTTTTAAAAACAAGTCACTGAATTTTTTGAAATTTTACTTTTATATGTATATTACTAATATCTTCGAAATAGCGTTTCAAAGTTTTTTGCTAAAAATGTTTTCAAAATTTTATACATAAACAATTATTTTTTTTAAAAAAGCCGCTCCTCTTGGTATATTCTTACCTATCAAGGAAGTCAAATGGCGTCTTTAATTTTTCCACAAGCTATAACAACTAAGCGATATAAAAACATTTAATTATGTGTATTATCCCATTTATTTCTACCTTATTATTATTCTCTTTTTAATAATTTATGCGTACGTCACTACATACGATATAACACCTCATACATAACTGACATAATTAAAATCATAACCTAGATTCAAATATACATTTGTAGGTACCTATGCAACTGTTCCTTGAAATATCCCTTTGATAATTCATTACAATAAGAATAAAGGTAATCTTACTCACATCGGATTTAAACCTGCATAGGATAAATAGGCTATCTATAATTACTAAACAGCGTCAATGCTTAGCTACATTAAATTTATTAGCTACAAGAGCAAGTTCGCACGATCCTGTCGTGCATTTTATTTTATAAAAATTCTTGAAGCCGTTTTCGAGAAATAAATTTTTTCTTAACGGTTTTTTTAACATTTGTATGGGAGGTACCGTTGTTTTTTATTTTAGAAAAATAGTTTTTTTACCTATTCAATATAATGTTAAAAAAAAACATCAAATACGAAGTTCCGAAAAAATCTTTTGAGTCGTTTTCGAAATTTTGAGTTAAAAAAAATGTATTTAAAAAAAAAAATGTTTTGGTTTAAATAGTGTTTAAACTTTCCAGCAGCTTCTGCGTAAAAAATTTCAAAAAAATCAAATTAACCGTTTCCCAGAAATTTGAAAACCAAAAAAATGGTTCTACTACAGGTATACCAAAATTAACAATATTTTTCCAAAAAAAGGTAACCTTTCCCTTCATTAATGAACTGATTTTTTTTTATAAAAATCGTTGGAGCCGTTTTTGAGAAAAATAAGATTTTTGTTTTTGGCCAAACAAAGATTTATGGGAGCTACTGTTATTTGTCGTCTTAAAAAAATGAAAAAAAAACGTGTGGGCATATTACCTAAAAACAATATGTACCAAGTTTGAAGCAAATCCATCGATCCGTTTAGCCCGCAGACTCTAGGACAGACAGACAGACAGACTTACAGACGGAATTGAGGGACCCACTTGTTTGGTGTTCTCTATGATCGTAATGTCATGTTTGATTTTTAGAATTTTTTTACGAATGCATAACTTGCCTTATAGTTCCTATAATCGCAAATAAAAACTATGGTGAAGCTTTTAGAAACTTTTCATTAAGCACACAAGTAGTGAGGAAAACAGACATTAAAAAATATTAACATGTTTCTGTTTCTAGTTAAAAAAGTCCAAAAGCATTGATAGTGATTAATTTTGTTTGTTAATTCCCGATTTTAAATTATTCAGAGCACGGCACTGACTGGTATCCCGTAACGCCATTTTCCATTAATTAAGTCAAAATAATTATTCTTTTTTTCTTAAATTAAATGAACATTAATTAATACCTTAATGTTTTGTCAGGGTTTTCTTTTAGAAATGATTTGCCAAAATTTTAATAAAACTATTTGGATAACTTTGAGCTTTCGGAAAAATTCGTCAAAAATGGCTTCAAAAATATATATAAACCAAAATTCAGTCTTCAGTAGTTGTCGGAATCAAAAAAAAAAAACAATTTTGTAAAGCTTTTTTTTTTATTTCGAATGTTTTAGACTTTTAAACAAATATTTAATCATTTCTTGTTACTTTATAGTCATCATAATTCTTAACGAACGTAGTATGAAGCGGCAGCGTAGGATGGGTAGGCGGAATAAGCCGAATAAGAAGATGCAACATAAGGTGAAGCTGCGACATAGGGTGAAGCGTATCCTGCGGTGTAAGCAGCAGAGTAGGGTGAAGCAACCAACGGCGATGAGTATGCCAATGGAGCAACAATAGCTGGCTTAGCAGCGACAGCGGCGACAATAGCCAAGAAGCACAAAGCAACCTGCAAATAAAATTAATTATTTTGTTATTGAAAATAAAATTCCCATCAACATCCTTTAAGTCCTTTCGATTTTACTTACGAATTTGAACATATTGATTTATTGTTTTCAGGTGATTTTGCAAATGAAACTGATAATGATTCGTGTGCTTCACTCACTTTATATAACAAAATTCACCACGCCTAAAGTAATCGTTCTTCAATTTCATCCTTGATACGTGACCAATGTGCCAAATTCATTTTATAGTTTTCGAATTAAATTATAGAAAAATAATTCCCGTTTCTTAAAAAACAAAAAAATATACATATATAAAAATTTAAACAATTTTTGCATTATTATCTTTATTTAACTCAAATTTAATTTTGAATAACCAATTTTGCACAAAATGACCATGAAAACTTCGCTATTCGAACATTCAAAAAATTCTTCGCTGACACATTTTGTATTCAACAACAGCCGCAGCGTATAAAGCACGTGTAGATCAATGCGATTGGTATACTCGTATCAATTTTAAACTTCAATTGGATATAAATAGTTGAAACTGAGTACCGAAAGTTATCAGTTTCATTTTGGAAGTCAGCTGAAAACTCAAAAAGAAAAACCATTCACCATGTTCAAACTCGTAAGTGGAGCCAAAGGATTTCCAAGGACATCACTAAAGTTTTTTTTTTTATTGTTTTTACTTGTAGTTTGCTGTGTGCTTCTTGGCTATTGTCGCCGCTGTTGCTGCTAAACCAGCTATTGTTGCACCATTCGCTTACTCGTCGCCATTAGTTGCTTCCCCATATAGCGCAGCTTACACCGCCGGATATGCTTCGCCATATGTAGCAGCAGCTTCACCCTACGTTGCATCTCCATACGCTGCCGCCTACTCTGCCTATCCATATGCTTCATCATACTACGTTCGTTAGAAAATCACGTTGGAAGTGACCGAGGAAGATATAGATTGGTTTTTGTTGAAAGAATTTAAAAATTAAAATGATATGATTGCCAGGGGAATTGTTTGGATTGTTTTATTTAAGTTGAACAATTTTGTTGAGCTAGGCGAATTTTAAAGACGTTCAGAATTTTTGTAAATTTGATTATACACTGTCCAAGAAAAATTGTCAGTGCAGGGAACATAGGGTGTTTGGCTGTCACTATGGCTGCATTGGCTTTCATTAATATGTCCCTCATTAAAGCTCTCACAGGATTGCTAGATTTTATATTATAAATTTCCGCAAATGTGAGAGGAAAGTATGTAGAGTTACCGTCTGGTGATTAAAAACACAAATTGAAGAAAATATGTATAGATACAATAAATTTTTTTAATACTACATAACTTACTAATTAAACCAAATTTAATTCACTATCAATTAAAAAAAAATAAAATTTCATTACACTATTAATGAAAAACAAATTAGGCCAAATATATTTTGACTTGAATAAATAAAATTTATCTTTTACAACAACACTAAGCCGAAGATAAAATGCGCGTTTTTTAAACGGTATCTTCAGTAAGCCTTAAAAACACCTTTAATAAAAATTCCCACAAATAACCTTTCTTCCAAAAGAACAAAGACCAAAAATATCTAAACTGCATTTTAAGGAATTTCTATTCATACAAAGAAAACGTCAGATAACATAAGCACTCCAAGTGATAACGCCTTTACTCCTTTAGTTGAATTATTTGTTCTCAAATGCTTCTAGGAAAAACATGAATTCTGAAAGCTCCTTAAAAAACAAATTATACTCTGTCCAACAAAAATAGTCAGTCTTATGGGAAAGCCTTATGGGAAAGCTTTTCGAAATACACTGGTGCCTGCTGTTGAAATTGCCACTGAAAATAATCACTGAACCCTCGTTGTGTGCTTTTAAAATAATAACATTGAATCAGAGTTACCACTGCTACGTTTGTGGGAATTTAAGAGCTTTAAAATAGTCAGAATTTATTGGCATTATACAGTCAGAGTAACAGGCAAGTGTCTCTGTACTTTTTTCTGTTGAACAGTGTATATGTATAGAACTATAAAAAAAATTTAACCAACGTGGGAATGGTAACCCTGATTAAATTAGAGAGTTAATAGATATAGGGGGTATAATTTTTGTATGGGATTTTTTTTCCAGTATCGAGTAAAAATGTATTGCCGCTACTGACTTAGAAAAGCATCCTCTATAAGGCCTGTCGTGACAATTTTTTTTTGTACAGAGAGAGAGTATACGTGACTTCGACAAGCTGTAACTTTAATACGGTTGGAGTAAATCATCTGGAAGGCTTTTTCGTAGAGTATTGAAGTTTCTACAAAAGCAAGAAATGTGTTTGGAAACTTGATATTGAAAACTTAAAAAATTTGTTTTTCTTGAAACTCGTAAAAAACATAACCTGCGTCATACCTTAAAACGAATTAGTCAAAATTAAAAAAGGTATAGTTGAGAATCATGCTCCTGGCAAAAATTCCGATAGGCAGAGTATTACCCTGTTAAATAAAAACTAATAGCCATGTATTTGAGGGAATTAAAATTTAATAAAAATACATCTTCATATGTTATTTAATTTATACGCCTAATGTATTCGGGAAAGTTTAAGGCTTTAATACTCTAACTTAGGCCATAAGATGATTGGTTCTATCTAATCTCCAATGATTGTTTTGTACATTTAAGACGGTATCCCTTAATATGACTAAGCAATTCCGATTTCCGTTTTTCACAGAAGAGAGCGTTAACGAAACAGTTAAAATTCCACGAACCCAAGAAATTTATTTGGACAAGATTACGACTGGGACTTATGTCCTTGCTCTTATATTCGATTACATAGTAAGAAAATTTTTTTTTAGACAAAGCTAAATATATTTTTAAAGCCGTTTTTTATTTATTTTTTTATATACAAAATTACATTAATTGTTTCCAAGAAAATTAAAAGTATTTAACAGTATAAACTTAAAACTAATATAATTTTAATAATGAATTTTCCAAAAAAAAAAAAAAAAAACATTTGTTTTTTTTTCACAAATCCAAAAAAATATTTTTACTAAGATTTTTGTATACAGTATTATTTAGAATTATGCTTCCTTTACAATATAATTGAGCCGTTAATGAGAAAGTGGAAAAGGAAAACAAAACTAGTCCACGGTAAGGAACGTTAATAAGATTTTATATAATTTTTTTTAAAGCAAAATTTAGACTACCTACGAGTACAATAGTGCAGAAATTTTTTTTTGTCAAAATCGTTAGAGCTGTTTTCGAGATAAAGAAGATTTAACAACCGTTATTGAGTGGCTAAAACGCTTAAGTACCAAGTTTTATGAAAATCGCTAAAGGAACATAGGTTGTAGATCGACCTACAAAAGATATCAATGTCGCAAGTAATAGTTTCGGTCCTAAGACACTTCCTTATGGTACTCCGGCTTCCGTTTCCTAAATTTCGGAATACTCTTGGTGGAGAAATAGATCGATGTTTACATGATGCGTTGGTTGAAAGTTCCCGTGTTGAAAATATGAACAAAATTGGGCGAAAAATTAACAAGATATAAGGAACAAACCTAAGACCAGTTTTTCAAAAAAAAAAAAAAAAATACTATTTCCATGCTGCACTGCGATCATGTCTTCCCAATTCCTTTTACTTTGGATGATTGGTTCATTTTGTCCAGACTTCATACTGTGTACGGGGATGCAGATTTGTGAAGTGAAGCAAAAGACAATTTTCATAAAAAAAATAAGGACCAATGCACTATAAAAAGTGACGATGGTGACATGTTACGATAATTACATACATACATGATAATATTTATTCGTCAAATGATTTTTTAGACTCTAAATAAAGCATTTTTTATACCGGAAATCATTTGCGTGAAACCACTGTCATGGGCCAATATCATAAAAAATATTTGTTAATTGATTTATCATCTTCAATTTAGATTATTTATGTTTGATACTGTTTAACCAAATCGAAGGAATAGAGCATTGTATTGTGAATTGGCCAACAGAACATTGTGAATATTTTTCACATTTGACAGTTTTTTTTATGTATTGGTTTTTACAAATCATTACGATAGTTTTTTTCTTATTTTAATTTTTTTAATATTTTAAGCTTTTGTTAACAAGAAAACACTCTTAGCCTAGTTTGCTGATACTCAACTTAAGCATTTATGTTCTATATAAGCCCTTCTTTGACAGTTCACGCAGAGGAAAAAGTAGCCCATAAGCGTTTTAAGTTGAACTTAAATGTTGATGATGCGTATCAGCAAACACCAGCGTCACGTGTCGGCGTCGTTCGCAAAATAACAATCGACGGCAAACCAATGTGGAATCGATAAATTTCGATCACAACAGACAATAACAATAGGAAATAGAGTACCATATTTTATCAAAAATATTAAATCAGGGTCATAAATTTAAACAAAATTATGAGCGGACTTATTTCAAAGGCTTTAAAAGAGAGTGCAACTTTTACCACAAAAAAAAAAAACAAAAATTGGGAATTCTATTCTTCGTTTAGACCTGATTTAAGATGAACATAATTTTTTAATGATCACCCTAATGTGCCTAAATAGTCAGAAGCAGAAAAAATGTGTGTAGTTTTTGTCTTCTTTATTTTAACAGTCCTTCAACATTAATCCAATTCTTTGCTTTCATTTTAATCAACAAAAAAATAAACGTCTTAACGAACGTAGTATGAAGCAGCGTACGGGTAGGCAGAGTAGGCTGTGGCGTATGGAGAAGCAACATAGGGTGAAGCAGCAGCAACATATGGCGAAGCATAGCCGGCAGTGTAGGCAGCAGTGTAAGGCGATGCAATCAAGGGAGAAGAGTATGCCAACGGAGCAATAACTGCTGGCTTAGCAGTAACAGCGGCGATGACAGCCAAGAAGCATAAAGCAACCTGAAAATATAAGCAATAAGTAAAATAATCCTTAATGTCCTTTGAAATTGTTTACTTACGAATTTGAACATGATGAATGAGTGTTGGTATTGTTTTCGGCTAAGAACTGAATAAAAACTGATACCGTTCAATGATTTGTGGACAGCTTTATATAGCAAACTGAAATTAGAGTTCCTAAATGGCTCAAAGCAAATAAGCCTTCACGGTCACAAATTCAATACAATACACCACATATCAATTCGTCAAGTGATGTGCAAAATTATTATAAGCTCAACTATGCGTCGGACAATTTGTTATTGTTATCAATTTGTTATTGTTCTCATTTTCGATAACAACTTCCATGTTGAGTAGAATGACAATGAAAAGACAAAACAATATTACTCAAGTGCGTGGGTAAATTTTGTATTCAAAACTTGCACTTCGTAATGTCGTCGTCGGCTGCGACGCGTCGCACGTGCAAGCCTATACCATATTAATCATAAGCTCCAATTCACAATTTCTTATATAAAGTTGAATTGAAGCTAGTTAAAGTTATCAGTTTCATTTTAGAACTACCAAAAGCCAAATCAAAATGTTCAAATTCGTAAGTCGCTTATAACAAAAAAGGATTGCGAAAGAATATTAATTTAGTTCTGTTTTTTTTTTTTTTTTTAGGTTGTTTTGTTCTTTTTTGCTGTAATTGCAGCTGTGTCTGCTAAGCCAGGTATTGTAGCACCACTTGCCTACTCATCTCCATTGGTTGCTTCTCCCTACACCGCAGCCTACACAGCCGGATATGCTTCACCATACATTGCATCTTCGCCGTATGTTGCATCTTCATATGCTGCCTACTCAGCCTACCCATATGCTGGTTCATACTATGTTCGTTAAGAATATAGATCGATGCTACTGCAAGTCTTCCTAAGAGGAATTATTGGATTTTGTTGACGGACGTAACGACTTAAATAAAAAAAATTAAAAAAGTAAATACGTTTTTTTTTTGTTTGCATTTGGACAAATAATATTTATTAAATTTAGTTCTGTAATTAATTTAGACCTAATGTTTTAAGGCTTTATATGTACCTATAACCGACGCAACGTCATTTAAAAGATTCTGTAATCCTTTGGAATATTATGGCACGTTCATGTCTAAGGCATCTACATTAGACTTAGCATATTCATCTGAAATGTGTAATATTGTACCATAGCACTTTTTTATAATTAACGCCCGCAAGGGGTTTTGGCTACCCTTTAAATTTAAACTGTAACACATCGTTAGGTAGGAAACAAAGATTGGATTGAGTAGATGATAACGATTTACATTTTTTTCTGAAATGTCTGGGAATATAATTGTAAGAAAATCCACATTCGTGTAGTACGGTTGAAAAATATCTCTTTTCTTGGCGGTATAAATGGTCTATCAATGAGCTGAGTCAATTGCAACTAGTTATTTCACTAGAGCACTGTCTGAACGAATAGGTACAATGTGAGACAAGAGAAATTTTTGTTCGAACAAAACAAATACATATTTGCACTTATCAGCTTTTAGGACCTGCTATCTATGAGAGCTTATTATACTTAAAGCAGTTTTGCACCAGATGGGTGTACAGCTTATAAATTGTTGTCAGAATTTACTTTTTTTTCGAAATTCAGACTAAGAACATCCAAGCTAAGTTCAATAATTTATGTTTATATTTTCGAAAATTTTGGTATGCAGTATGTTTTGGAATTCAAAGGACCTCCAATGTAAGTATTTTGATTGAAATCCGTGAAGCCGTTTATGAGAAAGTGGAAAATCAAAAATTTGATTTATTTGCAGGTACAATAATAACACAATATGTAAAAAAAAATGTTGGGCTAAAATGTAGACGATACCTAAATTAGTGCACATACTTTTTTTAATCAAAATCGTGAGAGCTTTTTTCGAGATAAGATGGTAGAACAAAATTGTATGGGAAGTACCGTTATTTTTGTGACTAAAAAAACAATTCAAAAATTTATTTGAGACAATATCCTAAAACGCTTACATAAGTACTAAGTTTGAAGAAAACCTCTTTAGCAGTTTAGGATTTAGGCTGTAGATCGATCTATAGACAGACAGAAAGGCGGGTTCTGCGGGACCCACTTTTTTGGTTTTCCAATATAGTATTTAATTTCAATGCAAAACTTTCCCTATAGTATCTATTATCGGAAGAAAAAGCAACGTTTTAAGCATGGCTTGATATGTACGGCTAAAATCCCATTTAGACATAGTTACCTTTTGCTTATCCTTCGCTTTTTCTTTTTTGAGTTAATTTGCCTAGCCTATAAGTAATTAGGACTTGAGAGACATAAATATTTAAAGAATCAAGGAAACAAAAATAATGAGCCAAGTCTAAATAAAATTGCATCAAAAGTAGCTTCATTTTTTACCCTAATAAAAGGTAATAAGAAAAACACTGGCAGAAGGCGTTTGACATCAGGTTTTAAGAAAATCGACGCCATCGCATGTTCAAATACTATGGTACTACGAGTAACTTTTTGATAAGTATTGGATTCGTAAAAAATAAAATGCACGACTGGATCGCACTTACTTTCTCTTATGTTCGATTACATTGTATGCTAAATATTCTTTGTAGAAAACGCTAAATATATTTTTAATTTCTTACATTTTTTGTAAACAAAACTTGGGATGACAATTTTAAGTATTTATAAATATAAGCATAAAACCAAAATTTTAGAAAAAATGGTCCACCAGTTTTGGAAATATTGAATTTTCAAAAAAAAATATTATTTTTTCAAAAATCCAAAAAAAAATAATTTTCGAAAATTTTGAAATGAACAATTATTTAAAATTTGACGAACCTCCTGTAATAAAATTTTCATCGAAATCTGTTGAGCCGTTTATGAGAACCTCGAAAATCAAAAAAAATGGTTGTATGTCAGGTATCGTTAATAACAAAAAATGTAAACAAAAATGTAGACCTTACCTAAAGTAGTCCACATACTTTTTTTGATCAAAATCGTTAGATCCGTTTTCGAGATGGTAACCATTATTTTTAGGGCAAAACAGCGATTCTAAACTCTATTTTGGCCAATCACCTAAAACGCCTATAAATACCAAGTTTGGAAAAAATCGGTTCAGTCGTTTAGGCTGTAGAACGTTCTACCGACAGACAGAGAAATCACGGTTTAGATTGTTTTCCAAATGCAAAATTTGCTTTATAATACCTACTTTTCGTGTAATTCGTTACATGGGTTAAAAGGTGGCACTTCCAAGATCACGAATATATAATTTTTAAGTCGCTGGGGCAAGTAGTTTAGCCGCAAATCGAATTTTAAGGGACAGAAAAAGTGTAAAGTTTGATGGGTCTAGGACGCATAGTTTAGCCGGAAAACGCGTTTAAAGATAAAAATGTCCAAATTTTTTAAAATTAGTTTTTCGTGTCATTCGTTACATGGATTAAAAGGTGGCAGTTCCAAGATCACGAATATATAATTTTTAAATCGCTGGGGCAAGTAGTTTAGCCGCAAATCGAATTTTAAGGGACAGAAAAAGTGTAAAGTTTGATGGGTCTAGGACGCATAGTTTAGCCGGAAAACGCGTTTAAAGATAAAAATGTCCAATTTTTTTAAAATTAGTTTTTCGTGTCATTTGTTACATGGATTAAAAGGTGGCAGTTCCAAGATCACGAATATATAATTTCTAAGTCGCTGGGGCAAGTAGTTTAGCCGCAAATCGAATTTTAAGGGACAGAAAAAGTGTAAAGTTTGATGGGTCTAGGACGCATAGTTTAGCCGGAAAACGCGTTTAAAGATTAAAATGTCCAATTTTTTTAAAATTAGTTTTTCGTGTCATTCGTTACATGGATTAAAAGGTGGCAGTTCCAAGATCACGAATATATAATTTTTAAGTCGCTGCGGCAAGTAGTTTAGCCGCAAATCGAATTTTAAGGGACAGAAAAAGTGTAAAGTTTGATGGGTCTAGGACGCATAGTTTAGCCGGAAAACGCGTTTAAAGATAAAAATGTCCAATTTTTTTAAAATTAGTTTTTCGTGTCATTCGTTACATGGATTAAAAGGTGGCAGTTCCAAGATCACGAATATATAATTTTTAAGTCGCTGGGGCAAGTAGTTTAGCCGCAAATCGAATTTTAAGGGACAGAAAAAGTGTAAAGTTTGATGGGTCTAGGACGCATAGTTTAGCCGGAAAACGCGTTTAAAGATAAAAATGTCCAATTTTTTTAAAATTAGTTTTTCGTGTCATTCGTTACATGGATTAAAAGGTGGCAGTTCCAAGATCACGAATATATAATTTTTAAGTCGCTGGGGCAAGTAGTTTAGCCGCAAATCGAATTTTAAGGGACAGAAAAAGTGTAAAGTTTGATGGGTCTAGGACGCATAGTTTAGCCGGAAAACGCGTTTAAAGATAAAAATGTCCAATTTTTTTAAAATTAGTTTTTCGTGTCATTCGTTACATGGATTAAAAGGTGGCAGTTCCAAGATCACTAATATATATTTTTTAAGTCGCTGGGGCAAGTAGTTTAGCCGCAAATCGAATTTTAAGGGACAGAAAAAGTGTAAAGTTTGATGGGTCTAGGACGCATAGTTTAGCCGGAAAACGCGTTTAAAGATAAAAATGTCCAATTTTTTTAAAATTAGATTTTCGTGTCATTCGTTACATGGATTAAAAGGTGGCAGTTCCAAGATCACGAATATATAATTTTTAAGTCGCTGGGGCAAGTAGTTTAGCCGCAAATCGAATTTTAAGGGACAGAAAAAGTGTAAAGTTTGATGGGTCTAGGACGCATAGTTTAGCCGGAAAACGCGTTTAAAGATAAAAATGTCCAATTTTTTTAAAATTAGTTTTTCGTGTCATTCGTTACATGGATTAAAAGGTGGCAGTTCCAAGATCACGAATATATAATTTTTAAGTCGCTGGGGCAAGTAGTTTAGCCGCAAATCAAATTTTAAGGGACAGAAAAACTGTAAAGTTTGATGGGTCTAGGACGCATAGTTTAGCCGGAAAACGCGTTTAAAGATAAAAATGTCCAATTTTTTTAAAATTAGTTTTACGTGTCATTCGTTACATGGATTAAAAGGTGGCAGTTCCAAGATCACTAATATATATTTTTTAAGTCGCTGGGGCAAGTAGTTTAGCCGCAAATCGAATTTTAAGGGACAGAAAAAGTGTAAAGTTTGATGGGTCTAGGACGCATATTTTAGCCGGAAAACGCGTTTAAAGATAAAAATGTCCAAATTTTTTTAAAATTATATTTTCGTGTAATTCGTTACATGGATTAAAAGGTGGCACTTCCAAGATCACGAATATATAATTTTTAAGTCGCTGGGGCAAGTAGTTTAGCCGCAAATCGAATTTTAAGGGACAGAAAAAGTGTAGAGTTTGATGGGTCTAGGACGTAGTAGCCGGAAAACGCGTTTAAAGATAAAAATGTCCAATTTTTTAAAAATTAGTTTTTCGTGTCATTCGTTACATGGATTAAAAGGTGGCACTTCCAAGATCACGAATATATAATTTTTAAGTCGCTGGGGCAAGTAGTTTAGCCGCAAATCGAATTTTAAGGGACAGAAAACGTGTAAAGTTTGATGGGTCTAGGACGCATAGTTTAGCCGGAAAACGCGTTTAAAGATAAAAATGTCCAAATTTTTTAAAATTAGATTTTCGTGTAATTCGTTACATGGATTAAAAGGTGGCACTTCCAAGATCACGAATATATAATTTTTAAGTCGCTGGGGCAAGTAGTTTAGCCGCAAATCGAATTTTAAGGGACAGAAAAAGTGTAAAGTTTGATGGGTCTAGGACGCATAGTTTAGCCGGAAAACGCGTTTAAAGATAAAAATGTCCAATTTTTTTAAAATTAGTTTTTCGTGTCATTCGCTACATGGATTAAAAGGTGGCAGTTCCAAGATCACGAATATATAATTTTTAAGTCGTTGGGGCAAGTAGTTTAGCCGCAAACCGAATTTTAAGGGACAGAAAAAGTGTAAAGTTTGATGGGTCTAGGACGCATAGTTTAGCCGGAAAACGCGTTTAAAGATAAAAATGTCCAAATTTTTTAAAATTAGATTTTCGTGTAATTCGTTACATGGATTAAAAGGTGGCACTTCCAAGATCACGAATATATAATTTTTAAGTCGCTGGGGCAAGTAGTTTAGCCGCAAATCGAATTTTAAGGGACAGAAAAAGTGTAAAGTTTGATGGGTCTAGGACGCATAGTTTAGCCGTAAAACGCGTTTAAAGATAAAAATGTCCAATTTTTTTAAAATTAGTTTTACGTGTCATTCGTTACATGGATTAAAAGGTGGCAGTTCCAAGATCACTAATATATATTTTTTAAGTCGTTGGGGCAAGTAGTTTAGCCGCAAATCGAATTTTAAGGGACAGAAAAAGTGTAAAGTTTGATGGGTCTAGGACGCATAGTTTAGCCGGAAAACGCGTTTAAAGATAAAAATGTCCAATTTTTTTAAAATTAGTTTTACGTGTCATTCGTTACATGGATTAAAAGGTGGCAGTTCCAAGATCACGAATATATAATTTTTAAGTCGCTGGGGCAAGTAGTTTAGCCGCAAATCGAATTTTAAGGGACAGAAAAAGTGTAAAGTTTGATGGGTCTAGGACGCATAGTTTAGCCGGAAAACGCGTTTAAAGATAAAAATGTCCAAATTTTTTAAAATTAGATTTTCGTGTAATTCGTTACATGGATTAAAAGGTGGCACTTCCAAGATCACGAATATATAATTTTTAAGTCGCTGGGGCAAGTAGTTTAGCCGCAAATCGAATTTTAAGGGACAGAAAAAGTGTAAAGTTTGATGGGTCTAGGACGCATAGTTTAGCCGGAAAACGCGTTTAAAGATAAAAATGTCCAAATTTTTTAAAATAAGATTTTCGTGTAATTCGTTACATGGATTAAAAGGTGGCACTTCCAAGATCACGAATATATAATTTTTAAGTCGCTGGGGCAAGTAGTTTAGCCGCAAATCGAATTTTAAAGGACAGAAAAAGTGTAAAGTTTGATGGGTCTAGGACGCATAGTCTAGCCGGAAAACGCGTTTAAAGATAAAAATGTCCAATTTTTTTTAAAATTAGTTTTTCGTGTCATTCGTTACATGGATTAAAAGGTGGCAGTTCCAAGATCACGAATATATAATTTTTAAGTCGCTGGGGCAAGTAGTTTAGCCGCAAATCGAATTTTAAGGGATAGAAAAAGTGTAAAGTTTGATGGGTCTAGGACGCATAGTTTAGCCGGAAAACGCGTTTAAAGATAAAAATGTCCAAATTTTTTAAAATTAGATTTTCGTGTAATTCGTTACATGGATTAAAAGGTGGCACTTCCAAGATCACGAATATATAATTTTTAAGTCGCTGGGGCAAGTAGTTTAGCCGCAAATCGAATTTTAAGGGACAGAAAAAGTGTAAAGTTTGATGGGTCTAGGACGCATAGTTTAGCCGGAAAACGCGTTTAAAGATAAAAATGTCCAATTTTTTTAAAATTAGTTTTACGTGTCATTCGTTACATGGATTAAAAGGTGGCAGTTCCAAGATCACTAATATATATTTTTTAAGTCGTTGGGGCAAGTAGTTTAGCCGCAAATCGAATTTTAAGGGACAGAAAAAGTGTAAAGTTTGATGGGTCTAGGACGCATAGTTTAGCCGGAAAACGCGTTTAAAGATAAAAATGTCCAAATTTTTTAAAATTAGATTTTCGTGTAATTCGTTACATGGATTAAAAGGTGGCACTTCCAAGATCACGAATATATAATTTTTAAGTCGCTGGGGCAAGTAGTTTAGCCGCAAATCGAATTTTAAGGGACAGAAAAAGTGTAAAGTTTGATGGGTCTAGGACGCATAGTTTAGCCGGAAAACGCGTTTAAAGATAAAAATGTCCAAATTTTTTAAAATTAGATTTTCGTGTAATTCGTTACATGGATTAAAAGGTGGCACTTCCAAGATCACGAATATATAATTTTTAAGTCGCTGGGGCAAGTATTTAGTTTGGCCGCAAATCGAATTTTAAGGGACAGAAAAAGTGTAAAGTTTGATGGGTCTAGGACGCATAGTCTAGCCGGACAACGCGTTTAAAGATAAAAATGTCCAATTTTTTTAAAATTAGTTTTTCGTGTCATTCGTTACATGGATTAAAAGGTGGCAGTTCCAAGATCACGAATATATAATTTTTAAGTCGCTGGGGCAAGTAGTTTAGCCGCAAATCGAATTTTAAGGGACAGAAAAAGTGTAAAGTTTGATGGGTCTAGGACGCATAGTTTAGCCGGAAAACGCGTTTAAAGATAAAAATGTCCAATTTTTTTAAAATTAGATTTTCGTGTCATTCGTTACATGGATTAAAAGGTGGCAGTTCCAAGATCACGAATATATAATTTTTAAGTCGCTGGGGCAAGTAGTTTAGCCGCAAATCGAATTTTAAGGGACAGAAAAAGTGTAAAGTTTGATGGGTCTACTACGCATAGTTTAGCCGGAAAACGCGTTTAAAGATAAAAATGTCCAATTTTTTTAAAATTAGTTTTTCGTGTCATTCGTTACATGGATTAAAAGGTGGCAGTTCCAAGATCACGAATATATAATTTTTAAGTCGCTGGGGCAAGTAGTTTAGCCGCAAATCGAATTTTAAGGGACAGAAAAAGTGTAAAGTTTGATGGGTCTAGGACGCATAGTCTAGCCGGACAACGCGTTTAAAGATAAAAATGTCAAATTTTTTTAAAATTAGTTTTTCGTGTCATTCGTTACATGGATTAAAAGGTGGCAGTTCCAAGATCACGAATATATAATTTTTAAGTCGCTGGGGCAAGTAGTTTAGCCGCAAATAGAATTTTAAGGGACAGAAAAAGTGTAAAGTTTGATGGGTCTAGGACGCATAGTTTAGCCGGAAAACGCGTTTAAAGATAAAAATGTCCAATTTTTTTAAAATTAGATTTTCGTGTCATTCGTTACATGGATTAAAAGGTGGCAGTTCCAAGATCACGAATATATAATTTTTAAGTCGCTGGGGCAAGTAGTTTAGCCGCAAATCGAATTTTAAGGGACAGAAAAAGTGTAAAGTTTGATGGGTCTACTACGCATAGTTTAGCCGGAAAACGCGTTTAAAGATAAAAATGTCCAATTTTTTTAAAATTAGTTTTTCGTGTCATTCGTTACATGGATTAAAAGGTGGCAGTTCCAAGATCACGAATATATAATTTTTAAGTCGCTGGGGCAAGTAGTTTAGCCGCAAATCGAATTTTAAGGGACAGAAAAAGTGTAAAGTTTGATGGGTCTAGGACGCATAGTTTAGCCGGAAAACGCGTTTAAAGATAAAAATGTCCAATTTTTTTAAAATTAGTTTTTCGTGTCATTCGTTACATGGATTAAAAGGTGGCAGTTCCAAGATCACGAATATATAATTTTTAAGTCGCTGGGGCAAGTAGTTTAGCCGCAAATCGAATTTTAAGGGACAGAAGAAGTGTAAAGTTTGATGGGTCTAGGACGCATAGTTTAGCCGGAAAACGCGTTTAAAGATAAAAATGTCCAATTTTTTTAAAATTAGTTTTTCGTGTCATTCGTTACATGGATTAAAAGGTGGCAGTTCCAAGATCACGAATATATAATTTTTAAGTCGCTGGGGCAAGTAGTTTAGCCGCAAATCGAATTTTAAGGGACAGAAGAAGTGTAAAGTTTGATGGGTCTAGGACGCATAGTTTAGCCGGAAAACGCGTTTAAAGATAAAAATGTCCAATTTTTTTAAAATTAGTTTTTCGTGTCATTCGTTACATGGATTAAAAGGTGGCAGTTCCAAGATCACGAATATATAATTTTTAAGTCCGCAAATCGAATTTTAAGGGACAGAAAAAGTGTAAAGTTTGATGGGTCTAGGACGCATAGTTTAGCCGGAAAATGTGTTTAAAGATAAAAATGTCCAAATTTTTTAAAATTAGATTTTCGTGTAATTCGCTACATGGATTAAAAGGTGGCACTTCCAAGATCACGAATATATAATTTTTAAGTCGCTGGGGCAAGTAGTTTAGCCGCAAATCGAATTTTAAGGGACAGAAGAAGTGTAAAGTTTGATGGGTCTAGGACGCATAGTTTAGCCGGAAAACGCGTTTAAAGATAAAAATGTCCAATTTTTTTAAAATTAGTTTTTCGTGTCATTCATTACATGGATTAAAAGGTGGCAGTTCCAAGATCACGAATATATAATTTTTAAATCGCTGGGGCAAGTAGTTTAGCCGCAAATCGAATTTTAAGGGACAGAAAAAGTGTAAAGTTTGATGGGTCTAGGACGCATAGTTTAGCCGGAAAACGCGTTTAAAGATAAAAATGTCCAATTTTTTTAAAATTAGTTTTTCGTGTCATTCGTTACATGGATTAAAAGGTGGCAGTTCCAAGATCACGAATATATAATTTTTAAGTCGCTGGGGCAAGTAGTTTAGCCGCAAATCGAATTTTAAGGGACAGAAAAAGTGTAAAGTTTGATGGGTCTAGGACGCATAGTTTAGCCGGAAAACGCGTTTAAAGATAAAAATGTCCAATTTTTTTAAAATTAGTTTTTCGTGTCATTCGTTACATGGATTAAAAGGTGGCAGTTCCAAGATCACGAATATATAATTTTTAAGTCGCTGGGGCAAGTAGTTTAGCCGCAAATCGAATTTTAAGGGACAGAAAAAGTGTAAAGTTTGATGGGTCTAGGACGCATAGTTTAGCCGGAAAACGCGTTTAAAGATAAAAATGTCCAATTTTTTTAAAATTAGTTTTTCGTGTCATTCGTTACATGGATTAAAAGGTGGCACTTCCAAGATCACGAATATATAATTTTTAAGTCGCTGGGGCAAGTAGTTTAGCCGCAAATCGAATTTTAAGGGACAGAAAAAGTGTAAGGTTTGATGGGTCTAGGACGCATAGTTTAGCCGGAAAACGCGTTTAAAGATAAAAATGTCCATTTTTTTTAAAATTAGATTTTCGTGTCATTCGTTACATGGATTAAAAGGTGGCAGTTCCAAGATCACGAATATATAATTTTTAAGTCGCTGGGGCAAGTAGTTTAGCCGCAAATCGAATTTTAAGGGACAGAAAAAGTGTAAAGTTTGATGGGTCTAGGACGCATAGTTTAGCCGGAAAACGCGTTTAAAGATAAAAATGTCCAATTTTTTTAAAATTAGTTTTTCGTGTCATTCGTTACATGGATTAAAAGGTGGCAGTTCCAAGATCACGAATATATAATTTTTAAGTCGCTGGGGCAAGCAGTTTAGCCGCAAATCGAATTTTAAGGGACAGAAAAAGTGTAAAGTTTGATGGGTCTAGGACGCATAGTTTAGCCGGAAAACGCGTTTAAAGATAAAAATGTCCAATTTTTTTAAAATTGGATTTTCGTGTCATTCGTTACATGGATTAAAAGGTGGCACTTCCAAGATCACGAATATATAATTTTTAAGTCGCTGCGGCAAGTAGTTTAGCTGCAAATCGAATTTTAAGGGACAGAAAAAGTGTAAAGTTTGATGGGTCTAGGACGCATAGTTTAGCCGGAAAACGCGTTTAAAGATAAAAATGTCCAATTTTTTTAAAATTAGTTTTTCGTGTCATTCGTTACATGGATTAAAAGGTGGCAGTTCCAAGATCACGAATATATTATTTTTAAGTCGCTGGGGCAAGTAGTTTAGCCGCAAATCGAATTTTAAGGGACAGAAAAAGTGTAAAGTTTGATGGGTCTAGGACGCATAGTTTAGCCGGAAAACGCGTTTAAAGATAAAAATGTCCATTTTTTTTAAAATTAGATTTTCGTGTCATTCGTTACATGGATTAAAAGGTGGCAGTTCCAAGATCACGAATATATAATTTTTAAGTCGCTGGGGCAAGTAGTTTAGCCGCAAATCGAATTTTAAGGGACAGAAAAAGTGTAAAGTTTGATGGGTCTAGGACGCATAGTTTAGCCGGAAAACGCGTTTAAAGATAAAAATGTCCAATTTTTTTAAAATTAGTTTTTCGTGTCATTCGTTACATGGATTAAAAGGTGGCAGTTCCAAGATCACGAATATATAATTTTTAAGTCGCTGGGGCAAGCAGTTTAGCCGCAAATCGAATTTTAAGGGACAGAAAAAGTGTAAAGTTTGATGGGTCTAGGACGCATAGTTTAGCCGGAAAACGCGTTTAAAGATAAAAATGTCCAATTTTTTTAAAATTAGTTTTTCGTGTCATTCGTTACATGGATTAAAAGGTGGCAGTTCCAAGATCACGAATATATTATTTTTAAGTCGCTGGGGCAAGTAGTTTAGCTGCAAATCGAATTTTAAGGGACAGAAAAAGTGTAAAGTTTGATGGGTCTAGGACGCATAGTTTAGCCGGAAAACGCGTTTAAAGATAAAAATGTCCAATTTTTTTAAAATTAGTTTTTCGTGTCATTCGTTACATGGATTAAAAGGTGGCAGTTCCAAGATCACGAATATATAATTTTTAAGTCACTGGGGCAAGTAGTTTAGCCGCAAATCGAATTTTAAGGGACAGAAAAAGTGTAAAGTTTGATGGGTCTAGGACGCATAGTTTAGCCGGAAAACGCGTTTAAAGATAAAAATGTCCAATTTTTTTAAAATTAGTTTTTCGTGTCATTCGTTACATGGATTAAAAGGTGGCAGTTCCAAGATCACGAATATATAATTTTTAAGTCGCTGGGGCAAGTAGTTTAGCCGCAAATCGAATTTTAAGGGACAGAAAAAGTGTAAAGTTTGATGGGTCTAGGACGCATAGTTTAGCCGGAAAACGCGTTTAAAGATAAAAATGTCCAATTTTTTTAAAATTAGTTTTTCGTGTCATTCATTACATGGATTAAAAGGTGGCAGTTCCAAGATCACGAATATATAATTTTTAAGTCGCTGGGGCAAGTAGTTTAGCCGCAAATCGAATTTTAAGGGACAGAAAAAGTGTAAAGTTTGATGGGTCTAGGACGCATAGTTTAGCCGGAAAACGCGTTTAAGGATAAAAATGTCCAAATTTTTTAAAATTAGATGTTCGTGTAATTCGTTACATGGATTAAAAGGTGGCACTTCCAAGATCACGAATATATAATTTTTAAGTCGCTGGGGCAAGTAGTTTAGCCGCAAATCGAATTTTAAGGGACAGAAAAAGTGTAAAGTTTGATGGGTCTAGGACGCATAGTTTAGCCGGAAAACGCGTTTAAAGATAAAAATGTCCAAATTTTTTAAAATTAGATTTTCGTGTAATTCGTTACATGGATTAAAAGGTGGCACTTCCAAGATCACGAATATATAATTTTTAAGTCGCTGGGGCAAGTAGTTTAGCCGCAAATCGAATTTTAAGGGACAGAAAAAGTGTAAAGTTTGATGGGTCTAGGACGCATAGTTTAGCCGGAAAACGCGTTTAAAGATAAAAATGTCCAAATTTTTTAAAATTAGATTTTCGTGTAATTCGTTACATGGATTAAAAGGTGGCACTTCCAAGATCACGAATATATATTTTTAAGTCGCTGGGGCAAGTAGTTTAGCCGCAAATCGAATTTTTAGGGACAGAAAAAGTGTAAAGTTTGATGGGTCTAGGACGCATAGTTTAGCCGGAAAACGCGTTTAAAGATAAAAATGTCCAATTTTTTTAAAATTAGTTTTTCGTGTCATTCGTTACATGGATTAAAAGGTGGCAGTTCCAAGATCACGAATATATAATTTTTAAGTCGCTGGGGCAAGTAGTTTAGCCGCAAATCGAATTTTAAGGGACAGAAAAAGTGTAAAGTTTGATGGGTCTAGGACACATAGTTTAGCCGGAAAACGCGTTTAAAGATAAAAATGTCCAATTTTTTTAAAATTAGTTTTTCGTGTCATTCGTTACATGGATTAAAAGGTGGCAGTTCCAAGATCACGAATATATAATTTTTAAGTCGCTGGGGCAAGTAGTTTAGCCGCAAATCGAATTTTAAGGGACAGAAAAAGTGTAAAGTTTGATGGGTCTAGGACGCATAGTTTACCCGGAAAACGCGTTTAAAGATAAAAATGTCCAATTTTTTTAAAATTAGTTTTTCGTGTCATTCGTTACATGGATTAAAAGGTGTCAGTTCCAAGATCACGAATATATAATTTTTAAGTCGCTGGGGCAAGTAGTTTAGCCGCAAATCGAATTTTAAGGGACAGAAAAAGTGTAAAGTTTGATGGGTCTAGGACGCATAGTTTAGCCGGAAAACGCGTTTAAAGATAAAAATGTCCAATTTTTTTAAAATTAGTTTTTCGTGTCATTCGTTACATGGATTAAAAGGTGGCAGTTCCAAGATCACGAATATATAATTTTTAAGTCGCTGGGACAAGTAGTTTAGCCGCAAATCGAATTTTAAGGGACAGAAAAAGTGTAAGGTTTGATGGGTCTAGGACGCATAGTTTAGATGGAAAACGCGTTTAAAGATAAAAATGTCCAAATTTTTTAAAATTAGATTTTCGTGTAATTCGTTACATGGATTAAAAGGTGGCACTTCCAAGATCACGAATATATAATTTTTAAGTCGCTGGGGCAAGTAGTTTAGCCGCAAATCGAATTTTAAGGGACAGAAAAAGTGTAAAGTTTGATGGGTCTAGGACGCATAGTTTAGCCGGAAAACGCGTTTAAAGATAAAAATATCCAAATTTTTTAAAATTAGATTTTCGTGTAATTCGTTACATGGATTAAAAGGTGGCACTTCCAAGATCACGAATATATAATTTTTAAGTCGCTGGGGCAAGTAGTTTAGCCGCAAATCGAATTTTAAGGGACAGAAAAAGTGTAAAGTTTGATGGGTCTAGGACGCATAGTTTAGCCGGAAAACGCGTTTAAAGATAAAAATGTCCAATTTTTTTAAAAATTAGATTTTCGTGTCATTCGTTACATGGATTAAAAGGTGGCAGGTCCAAGATCACGAATATATAATTTTTAAGTCGCTGGGGCAAGTAGTTTAGCCGCAAATCGCATTTTAAGGGACAGAAAAAGTGTAAAGTTTGATGGGTCTAGGACGCATAGTTTAGCCGGAAAACGCGTTTAAAGATAAAAATGTCCAATTTTTTTAAAATTAGTTTTTCGTGTCATTCGTTACATGGATTAAAAGGTGGCAGTTCCAAGATCACGAATATATAATTTTTAAGTCGCTGGGGCAAGTAGTTTAGCCGCAAATCGAATTTTAAGGGACAGAAAAAGTGTAAAGTTTGATGGGTCTAGGACGCATAGTTTAGCCGGAAAACGCGTTTAAAGATAAAAATATCCAAATTTTGTAAAATTAGATTTTCGTGTAATTCGTTACATGGATTAAAAGGTGGCACTTCCAAGATCACGAATATATAATTTTTAAGTCGCTGGGGCAAGTAGTTTAGCGGCAAATCGAATTTTAAGGGACAGAAAAAGTGTAAAGTTTGATGGGTCTAGGACGCATAGTTTAGCCGGAAAACGCGTTTAAAGATAAAAATGTCCAAATTTTTTAAAATTAGATTTTCGTGTAATTCGTTACATGGATTAAAAGGTGGCACTTCCAAGATCACGAATATATAATTTTTAAGTCGCTGGGGCAAGTATTTAGTTTAGCCGCAAATCGAATTTTAACGGACAGAAAAAGTGTAAAGTTTGATGGGTCTAGGACGCATAGTTTAGCCGGAAAACGCGTTTAAAGATAAAAATGTCCAAATTTTTTAAAATTAGTTTTTCGTGTAATTCGTTACATGGATTAAAAGGTGGCACTTCCAAGATCACGAATATATAATTTTTAAGTCGCTGGGGCAAGTATTTAGTTTAGCCGCAAATCGCATTTTAAGGGACAGAAAAAGTGTAAAGTTTGATGGGTCTAGGACGCATAGTTTAGCCGGAAAACGCGTTTAAAGATAAAAATGTCCAAATTTTTTAAAATTAGATTTTCGTGTAATTCGTTACATGGATTAAAAGGTGGCACTTCCAAGATCACGAATATATAATTTTTAAGTCGCTGGGGCAAGTATTTAGTTTAGCCGCAAATCGCATTTTAAGGGACAGAAAAAGTGTAAAGTTTGATGGGTCTAGGACGCATAGTTTAGCCGGAAAACGCGTTTAAAGATAAAAATGTCCAAATTTTTTAAAATTAGATTTTCGTGTAATTCGTTACATGGATTAAAAGGTGGCACTTCCAAGATCACGAATATATAATTTTTAAGTCGCTGGGGCAAGTATTTAGTTTAGCCGCAAATCGAATTTTAACGGACAGAAAAAGTGTAAAGTTTGATGGGTCTAGGACGCATAGTTTAGCCGGAAAACGCGTTTAAAGATAAAATTGTCCAATTTTTTTAAAATTAGTTTTTCGTGTCATTCGTTACATGGATTAAAAGGTGGCAGTTCCAAGATCACGAATATATAATTTTTAAGTCGCTGGGGCAAGTAGTTTAGCCGCAAATCGAATTTTAAGGGACAGGAAAAGTGTAAAGTTTGATGGGTCTATGACGCATAGTTTAGCCGGAAAACGCGTTTAAAGATAAAAATGTCCAAATTTTTTAAAATTAGATTTTCGTGTAATTCGTTACATGGATTAAAAGGTGGCACTTCCAAGATCACGAATATATAATTTTTAAGTCGCTGGGGCAAGTATTTAGTTTAGCCGCAAATCGCATTTTAAGGGACAGAAAAAGTGTAAAGTTTGATGGGTCTAGGACGCATAGTTTAGCCGGAAAACGCGTTTAAAGATAAAAATGTCCAATTTTTTTAAAATTAGTTTTTCGTGTCATTCGTTACATGGATTAAAAGGTGGCAGTTCCAAGATCACGAATATATAATTTTTAAGTCGCTGGGGCAAGTAGTTTAGCCGCAAATCGAATTTTAAGGGACAGAAAAAGTGTAAAGTTTGATGGGTCTAGGACGCATAGTTTAGCCGGAAAACGCGTTTAAAGATAAAAATGTCCAAATTTTTTAAAATTAGATTTTCGTGTAATTCGTTACATGGATTAAAAGGTGGCACTTCCAAGATCACGAATATATAATTTTTAAGTCGCTGGGGCAAGTATTTAGTTTAGCCGCAAATCGAATTTTAACGGACAGAAAAAGTGTAAAGTTTGATGGGTCTAGGACGCATAGTTTAGCCGGAAAACGCGTTTAAAGATAAAATTGTCCAATTTTTTTAAAATTAGTTTTTCGTGTCATTCGTTACATGGATTAAAAGGTGGCAGTTCCAAGATCACGAATATATAATTTTTAAGTCGCTGGGGCAAGTAGTTTAGCCGCAAATCGAATTTTAAGGGACAGGAAAAGTGTAAAGTTTGATGGGTCTATGACGCATAGTTTAGCCGGAAAACGCGTTTAAAGATAAAAATGTCCAAATTTTTTAAAATTAGATTTTCGTGTAATTCGTTACATGGATTAAAAGGTGGCACTTCCAAGATCACGAATATATAATTTTTAAGTCGCTGGGGCAAGTATTTAGTTTAGCCGCAAATCGCATTTTAAGGGACAGAAAAAGTGTAAAGTTTGATGGGTCTAGGACGCATAGTTTAGCCGGAAAACGCGTTTAAAGATAAAAATGTCCAATTTTTTTAAAATTAGTTTTTCGTGTCATTCGTTACATGGATTAAAAGGTGGCAGTTCCAAGATCACGAATATATAATTTTTAAGTCGCTGGGGCAAGTAGTTTAGCCGCAAATCGAATTTTAAGGGACAGAAAAAGTGTAAAGTTTGATGGGTCTAGGACGCATAGTTTAGCCGGAAAACGCGTTTAAAGATAAAAATGTCCAAATTTTTTAAAATTAGATTTTCGTGTAATTCGTTACATGGATTAAAAGGTGGCACTTCCAAGATCACGAATATATAATTTTTAAGTCGCTGGGGCAAGTATTTAGTTTAGCCGCAAATCGAATTTTAACGGACAGAAAAAGTGTAAAGTTTGATGGGTCTAGGACGCATAGTTTAGCCGGAAAACGCGTTTAAAGATAAAATTGTCCAATTTTTTTAAAATTAGTTTTTCGTGTCATTCGTTACATGGATTAAAAGGTGGCAGTTCCAAGATCACGAATATATAATTTTTAAGTCGCTGGGGCAAGTAGTTTAGCAGCAAATCGAATTTTAAGGGACAGGAAAAGTGTAAAGTTTGATGGGTCTATGACGCATAGTTTAGCCGGAAAACGCGTTTA
Organism: Philhelius pedissequus; assembly: GCA_910595825.1. Classification (NCBI taxonomy): domain Eukaryota; kingdom Metazoa; phylum Arthropoda; class Insecta; order Diptera; family Syrphidae; genus Philhelius; species Philhelius pedissequus. The sequence goes on along the minus strand of OU343162.1, from coordinate 161,563,692 downwards.
AAGATAAAAATGTCCAATTTTTTTAAAATTAGTTTTTCGTGTCATTCGTTACATGGATTAAAAGGTGGCAGTTCCAAGATCACGAATATATAATTTTTAAGTCGCTGGGGCAAGTAGTTTAGCCGCAAATCGAATTTTAAGGGACAGAAAAAGTGTAAAGTTTGATGGGTCTAGGACGCATAGTTTAGCCGGAAAAAGCGTTTAAAGATAAAAATGTCCAAATTTTTTAAAATTAGATTTTCGTGTAATTCGTTACATGGATTAAAAGGTGGCACTTCCAAGATCACGAATATATAATTTTTAAGTCGCTGGGGCAAGTAGTTTAGCCGCAAATCGAATTTTAAGGGACAGAAGAAGTGTAAAGTTTGATGGGTCTAGGACGCATAGTTTAGCCGGAAAACGCGTTTAAAGATAAAAATGTCCAATTTTTTTAAAATTAGATTTTCGTGTAATTCGTTACATGGATTAAAAGGTGGCACTTCCAAGATCACGAATATATAATTTTTAAGTCGCTGGGGCAAGTATTTAGTTTGGCCGCAAATCGAATTTTAAGGGACAGAAAAAGTGTACATGGATTAAAAGGTGGCACTTCCAAGATCACGAATATATAATTTTTAAGTCGCTGGGGCAAGTATTTAGTTTAGCCGCAAATCGCATTTTAAGGGACAGAAAAAGTGTAAAGTTTGATGGGTCTAGGACGCATAGTTTAGCCGGAAAACGCGTTTAAAGATAAAAATGTCCAATTTTTTTAAAATTAGTTTTTCGTGTCATTCGTTACATGGATTAAAAGGTGGCAGTTCCAAGATCACGAATATATAATTTTTAAGTCGCTGGGGCAAGTAGTTTAGCCGCAAATCGAATTTTAAGGGACAGAAAAAGTGTAAAGTTTGATGGGTCTAGGACGCATAGTTTAGCCGGAAAACGCGTTTAAAGATAAAAATGTCCAAATTTTTTAAAATTAGATTTTCGTGTAATTCGTTATATGGATTAAAAGGTGGCACTTCCAAGATCACGAATATATAATTTTTAAGTCGCTGGGGCAAGTATTTAGTTTAGCCGCAAATCGAATTTTAACGGACAGAAAAAGTGTAAAGTTTGATGGGTCTAGGACGCATAGTTTAGCCGGAAAACGCGTTTAAAGATAAAATTGTCCAATTTTTTTAAAATTAGTTTTTCGTGTCATTCGTTACATGGATTAAAAGGTGGCAGTTCCAAGATCACGAATATATAATTTTTAAGTCGCTGGGGCAAGTAGTTTAGCCGCAAATCGAATTTTAAGGGACAGGAAAAGTGTAAAGTTTGATGGGTCTATGACGCATAGTTTAGCCGGAAAACGCGTTTAAAGATAAAAATGTCCAATTTTTTTAAAATTAGTTTTTCGTGTCATTCGTTACATGGATTAAAAGGTGGCAGTTCCAAGATCACGAATATATAATTTTTAAGTCGCTGGGGCAAGTAGTTTAGCCGCAAATCGAATTTTAAGGGACAGAAAAAGTGTAAAGTTTGATGGGTCTAGGACGCATAGTTTAGCCGGAAAACGCGTTTAAAGATAAAAATGTCCAAATTTTTTAAAATTAGATTTTCGTGTAATTCGTTACATGGATTAAAAGGTGGCACTTCCAAGATCACGAATATATAATTTTTAAGTCGCTGGGGCAAGTATTTAGTTTAGCCGCAAATCGAATTTTAAGGGACAGAAAAAGTGTAAAGTTTGATGGGTCTATGACGCATAGTTTAGCCGGAAAACGCGTTTAAAGATAAAAATGTCCAATTTTTTTAAAATTAGTTTTTCGTGTCATTCGTTACATGGATTAAAAGGTGGCAGTTCCAAGATCACGAATATATAATTTTTAAGTCGCTGGGGCAAGTAGTTTAGCCGCAAATCGAATTTTAAGGGACAGAAAAAGTGTAAAGTTTGATGGGTCTAGGACGCATAGTTTAGCCGGAAAACGCGTTTAAAGATAAAAATGTCCAAATTTTTTAAAATTAGATTTTCGTGTCATTCGTTACATGGATTAAAAGGTGGCAGTTCCAAGATCACGAATATATAATTTTTAAGTCGCTGGGGCAAGTAGTTTAGCCGCAAATCGAATTTTAAGGGACAGAAAAAGTGTAAAGTTTGATGGGTCTAGGACGCATAGTTTAGCCGGAAAACGCGTTTAAAGATAAAAATGTCCAAATTTTTTAAAATTAGATTTTCGTGTAATTCGTTACATGGATTAAAAGGTGGCACTTCCAAGATCACGAATATATAATTTTTAAGTCGCTGGGGCAAGTATTTAGTTTGGCCGCAAATCGAATTTTAAGGGACAGAAAAAGTGTAAAGTTTGATGGGTCTAGGACGCATAGTTTAGCCGGAAAACGCGTTTAAAGATAAAAATGTCCATTTTTTTTAAAATTAGTTTTTCGTGTCATTCGTTACATGGATTAAAAGGTGGCAGTTCCAAGATCACGAATATATAATTTTTAAGTCGCTGGGGCAAGTAGTTTAGCCGCAAATCGAATTTTAAGGGACAGAAAAAGTGTAAAGTTTGATGGGTCTAGGACGCATAGTTTAGCCGGAAAAAGCGTTTAAAGATAAAAATGTCCAAATTTTTTAAAATTAGATTTTCGTGTAATTCGTTACATGGATTAAAAGGTGGCACTTCCAAGATCACGAATATATAATTTTTAAGTCGCTGGGGCAAGTAGTTTAGCCGCAAATCGAATTTTAAGGGACATGAAAAGTGTAAAGATTGATGGGTCTAGGACGCATAGTTTAGCCGGAAAACGCGTATAAAGATAAAAATGTCCAAATTTTTTAAAATTAGATTTTCGTGTAATTCGTTACATGGATTAAAAGGTGGCACTTCCAAGATCACGAATATATAATTTTTAAGTCGCTGGGGCAAGTAGTTTAGCCGCAAATCGAATTTTAAGGGACAGAAAAAGTGTAAAGTTTGATGGGTCTAGGACGCATAGTTTAGCCGGAAAACGCGTTTAAAGATAAAAATGTCCAAATTTTTTAAAATTAGATTTTCGTGTAATTCGTTACATGGATTAAAAGGTGGCACTTCCAAGATCACGAATATATAGTTTTTAAGTCGCTGGGGCAAGTATTTAGTTTGGCCGCAAATCGAATTTTAAGGGACAGAAAAAGTGTAAAGTTTGATGGGTCTAGGACGCATAGTTTAGCCGGAAAACGCGTTTAAAGATAAAAATGTGCAATTTTTTTAAAATTAGTTTTTCGTGTCATTCGTTACATGGATTAAAAGGTGGCAGTTCCAAGATCACGAATATATAATTTTTAAGTCGCTGGGGCAAGTAGTTCAGCCGCAAATCGAATTTTAAGGGACAGAAAAAGTGTAAAGTTTGATGGGTCTAGGACGCATAGTTTAGCCGGAAAACGCGTTTAAAGATAAAAATGTCCAATTTTTTTAAAATTAGTTTTTCGTGTCATTCGTTACATGGATTAAAAGGTGGCACTTCCAAGATCACGAATATATAATTTTTAAGTCGCTGGGGCAAGTAGTTTAGCCCCAAATCGAATTTTAAGGGACAGAAAAAGTGTAAAGTTTGATGGGTCTAGGACGCATAGTTTAGCCGGAAAACGCGTTTAAAGATAAAAATGTCCAATTTTTTTAAAATTAGTTTTTCGTGTCATTCGTTACATGGATTAAAAGGTGGCAGTTCCAAGATCACGAATATATAATTTTTAAGTCGCTGGGGCAAGTAGTTTAGCCGCAAATCGAATTTTAAGGGACAGAAAAAGTGTAAAGTTTGATGGGTCTAGGACGCATAGTTTAGCCGGAAAACGCGTTTAAAGATAAAAATGTCCAAATTTTTTAAAATTAGATTTTCGTGTAATTCGTTACATGGATTAAAAGGTGGCACTTCCAAGAGCACGAATATATAATTTTTAAGTCGCTGGGGCAAGTATTTAGTTTAGCCGCAAATCGAATTTTAAGGGACAGAAAAAGTGTAAAGTTTGATGGCTCTAGGACGCATAGTTTAGCCGGAAAACGCGTTTAAAGATAAAATTGTCCAATTTTTTTAAAATTAGTTTTTCGTGTCATTCGTTACATGGATTAAAAGGTGGCAGTTCCAAGATCACGAATATATAATTTTTAAGTCGCTGGGGCAAGTAGTTTAGCCGCAAATCGAATTTTAAGGGACAGAAAAAGTGTAAAGTTTGATGGGTCTATGACGCATAGTTTAGCCGGAAAACGCGTTTAAAGATAAAAATGTCCAATTTTTTTAAAATTAGTTTTTCGTGTCATTCGTTACATGGATTAAAAGGTGGCAGTTCCAAGATCACGAATATATAATTTTTAAGTCGCTGGGGCAAGTAGTTTAGCCGCAAATCGAATTTTAAGGGACAGAAAAAGTGTAAAGTTTGATGGGTCTAGGACGCATAGTTTAGCCGGAAAACGCGTTTAAAGATAAAAATGTCCAATTTTTTTAAAATTAGATTTTCGTGTCATTCGTTACATGGATTAAAAGGTGGCAGTTCCAAGATCACGAATATATAATTTTTAAGTCGCTGGGGCAAGTAGTTTAGCCGCAAATCGAATTTTAAGGGATAGAAAAAGTGTAAAGTTTGATGGGTCTAGGACGCATAGTTTAGCCGGAAAACGCGTTTAAAGATAAAAATGTCCAAATTTTTTAAAATTAGATTTTCGTGTAATTCGTTACATGGATTAAAAGGTGGCACTTCCAAGATCACGAATATATAATTTTTAAGTCGCTGGGGCAAGTAGTTTAGCCGCAAATCGAATTTTAAGGGACAGAAAAAGTGTAAAGTTTGATGGGTCTAGGACGCATAGTTTAGCCGGAAAACGCGTTTAAAGATAAAAATGTCCAATTTTTTTAAAATTAGTTTTACGTGTCATTCGTTACATGGATTAAAAGGTGGCAGTTCCAAGATAACTAATATATATTTTTTAAGTCGTTGGGGCAAGTAGTTTAGCCGCAAATCGAATTTTAAGGGACAGAAAAAGTGTAAAGTTTGATGGGTCTAGGACGCATAGTTTAGCCGGAAAACGCGTTTAAAGATAAAAATGTCCAATTTTTTTAAAATTAGATTTTCGTGTCATTCGTTACATGGATTAAAAGGTGGCAGTTCCAAGATCACGAATATATAATTTTTAAGTCGCTGGGGCAAGTAGTTTAGCCGCAAATCGAATTTTAAGGGACAGAAAAAGTGTAAAGTTTGATGGGTCTAGGACGCATAGTTTAGCCGGAAAACGCGTTTAAAGATAAAAATGTCCATTTTTTTTTTAAATTAGTTTTTCGTGTCATTCGTTACATGGATTAAAAGGTGGCAGTTCCAAGATCACGAATATATAATTTTTAAGTCGCTGGGGCAAGTAGTTTAGCCGCAAATCGAATTTTAAGGGACAGAAAAAGTGTAAAGTTTGATGGGTCTAGGACGCATAGTTTAGCCGGAAAACGCGTTTAAAGATAAAAATGTCCAATTTTTTTAAAATTAGTTTTTCGTGTCATTCGTTACATGGATTAAAAGGTGGCAGTTCCAAGATCACGAATATATAATTTGTAAGTCGCTGGGGCAAGTAGTTTAGCCGCAAATCGAATTTTAAGGGACAGAAAAAGTGTAAAGTTTGATGGGTCTAGGACGCATAGTTTAGCCGGAAAAAGCGTTTAAAGATAAAAATGTCCAAATTTTTTAAAATTAGATTTTCGTGTAATTCGTTACATGGATTAAAAGGTGGCACTTCCAAGATCACGAATATATAATTTTTAAGTCGCTGGGGCAAGTAGTTTAGCCGCAAATCGAATTTTAAGGGACAGAAAAAGTGTAAAGTTTGATGGGTCTAGGACGCATAGTTTAGCCGGAAAACGCGTTTAAAGATAAATATGTCCAATTTTTTTAAAATTAGTTTTTCGTGTCATTCGTTACATGGATTAAAAGGTGGCACTTCCAAGATCACGAATATATAATTTTTAAGTCGCTGGGGCAAGTAGTTTAGCCCCAAATCGAATTTTAAGGGACAGAAAAAGTGTAAAGTTTGATGGGTCTAGGACGCATAGTTTAGCCGGAAAACGCGTTTAAAGATAAAAATGTCCAATTTTTTTAAAATTAGTTTTTCGTGTCATTCGTTACATGGATTAAAAGGTGGCAGTTCCAAGATCACGAATATATAATTTTTAAGTCGCTGGGGCAAGTAGTTTAGCCGCAAATCGAATTTTAAGGGACAGAAAAAGTGTAAAGTTTGATGGGTCTAGGACGCATAGTTTAGCCGGAAAACGCGTTTAAAGATAAAAATGTCCAATTTTTTTAAAATTAGATTTTCGTGTCATTCGTTGCACGGATTAAAAGGTGGCAGTTCCAAGATCACGAATATATAATTTTTAAGTCGCTGGGGCAAGTAGTTTAGCCGCAAATCGAATTTTAAGGGACAGAAAAAGTGTAAAGTTTGATGGGTCTAGGACGCATAGTTTAGCCGGAAAACGCGTTTAAAGATAAAAATGTCCATTTTTTTTAAAATTAGTTTTTCGTGTCATTCGTTACATGGATTAAAAGGTGGCAGTTCCAAGATCACGAATATATAATTTTTAAGTCGCTGGGGCAAGTAGTTTAGCCGCAAATCGAATTTTAAGGGACAGAAAAAGTGTAAATTTTGATGGGTCTAGGACGCATAGTTTAGCCGGAAAACGCGTTTAAAGATAAAAATGTCCAATTTTTTTAAAATTAGTTTTTCGTGTCATTCGTTACATGGATTAAAAGGTGGCAGTTCCAAGATCACGAATATATAATTTTTAAGTCGCTGGGGCAAGTAGTTTAGCCGCAAATCGAATTTTAAGGGACAGAAAAAGTGTAAAGTTTGATGGGTCTAGGACGCATAGTTTAGCCGGAAAACGCGTTTAAAGATAAAAATGTCCAATTTTTTTAAAATTAGTTTTTCGTGTCATTCGTTACATGGATTAAAAGGTGGCAGTTCCAAGATCACGAATATATAATATTTAAGTCGCTGGGGCAAGTAGTTTAGCCGCAAATCGAATTTTAAGGGACAGAAAAAGTGTAAAGTTTGATGGGTCTAGGACGCATAGTTTAGCCGGAAAACGCGTTTAAAGATAAAAATGTCCAAATTTTTTAAAATTAGATTTTCGTGTAATTCGTTACATGGATTAAAAGGTGGCACTTCCGAGATCACGAATATATAATTTTTAAGTCGCTGGGGCAAGTAGTTTAGCCGCAAATCGAATTTTAAGGGACAGAAAAAGTGTAAAGTTTGATGGGTCTAGGACGCATAGTTTAGCCGGAAAACGCGTTTAAAGATAAAAATGTCCAATTTTTTTAAAATTAGTTTTTCGTGTCATTCGTTACATGGATTAAAAGGTGGCAGTTCCAAGATCACGAATATATAATTTGTAAGTCGCTGGGGCAAGTGTTTAGCCGCAAATCGAATTTTAAGGGACAGAAAAAGTGTAAAGTTTGATGGGTCTAGGACGCATAGTTTAGCCGGAAAAAGCGTTTAAAGATAAAAATGTCCAAATTTTTTAAAATTAGATTTTCGTGTAATTCGTTACATGGATTAAAAGGTGGCACTTCCAAGATCACGAATATATAATTTTTAAGTCGCTGGGGCAAGTAGTTTAGCCGCAAATCGAATTTTAAGGGACAGAAAAAGTGTAAAGTTTGATGGGTCTAGGACGAACAGTTTAGCCGGAAAACGCGTTTAAAGATAAAAATGTCCAAATTTTTTAAAATTAGATTTTCGTGTAATTCGTTACATGGATTAAAAGGTGGCACTTCCAAGATCACGAATATATAATTTTTAAGTCGCTGGGGCAAGTAGTTTAGCCGCAAATCGAATTTTAAGGGACAGAAAAAGTGTAAAGTTTGATGGGTCTAGGACGCATAGTTTAGCCGGAAAACGCGTTTAAAGATAAAATTGTCCAATTTTTTTAAAATTAGTTTTTCGTGTCATTCGTTACATGGATTAAAAGGTGGCAGTTCCAAGATCACGAATATATAATTTTTAAGTCGCTGGGGCAAGTAGTTTAGCCGCAAATCGAATTTTAAGGGACAGAAAAAGTGTAAAGTTTGATGGGTCTAGGACGCATAGTTTAGCCGGAAAACGCGTTTAAAGATAAAAATGTCCAATTTTTTTAAAATTAGATTTTCGTGTCATTCGTTACATGGATTAAAAGGTGGCAGCTCCAAGATCACGAATATATAATTTTTAAGTCGCTGGGGCAAGTGGTTTAGCCGCAAATCGAATTTTAAGGGACAGAAAAAGTGTAAAGTTTGATGGGTCTAGGACGCATAGTTTAGCCGGAAAACGCGTTTAAAGATAAAAATGTCCAATTTTTTTAAAATTAGATTTTCGTGTCATTCGTTACATGGATTAAAAGGTGGCAGCTCCAAGATCACGAATATATAATTTTTAAGTCGCTGGGGCAAGTAGTTTAGCCGCAAATCGAATTTTAAGGGACAGAAAAAGTGTAAAGTTTGATGGGTCTAGGACGCATAGTTTAGCCGGAAAACGCGTTTAAAGATAAAAATGTCCAATTTTTTAAAAATTAGTTTTTCGTGTCATTCGTTACATGGATTAAAAGGTGGCAGTTCCAAGATCACGAATATATAATATTTAAGTCGCTGGGGCAAGTAGTTTAGCCGCAAATCGAATTTTAAGGGACAGAAAAAGTGTAAAGTTTGATGGGTCTAGGACGCATAGTTTAGCCGGAAAACGCGTTTAAAGATAAAAATGTCCAATTTTTTTAAAATTAGATTTTCGTGTCATTCGTTACATGGATTAAAAGGTGGCAGCTCCAAGATCACGAATATATAATTTTTAAGTCGCTGGGGCAAGTAGTTTAGCCGCAAATCGAATTTTAAGGGACAGAAAAAGTGTAAAGTTTGATGGGTCTAGGACGCATAGTTTAGCCGGAAAACGCGTTTAAAGATAAAAATGTCCAATTTTTTTAAAATTAGTTTTTCGTGTCATTCGTTACATGGATTAAAAGGTGGCAGTTCCAAGATCACGAATATATAATTTTTAAGTCGCTGGGGCAAGTAGTTTAGCCGCAAATCGAATTTTAAGGGACAGAAAAAGTGTAAAGTTTGATGGGTCTAGGACGCATAGTTTAGCCGGAAAACGCGTTTAAAGATAAAAATGTCCAATTTTTTTAAAATTAGTTTTTCGTGTCATTCGTTACATGGATTAAAAGGTGGCAGTTCCAAGATCACGAATATATAATTTTTAAGTCGCTGGGGCAAGTAGTTTAGCCGCAAATCGAATTTTAAGGGACAGAAAAAGTGTAAAGTTTGATGGGTCTAGGACGCATAGTTTAGCCGGAAAACGCGTTTAAAGATAAAAATGTCCAATTTTTTTAAAATTAGTTTTTCGTGTCATTCGTTACATGGATTAAAAGGTGGCAGTTCCAAGATCACGAATATATAATTTTTAAGTCGCTGGGGCAAGTAGTTTAGCCGCAAATCGAATTTTAAGGGACAGAAAAAGTGTAAAGTTTGATGGGTCTAGGACGCATAGTTTAGCCGGAAAACGCGTTTAAAGATAAAAATGTCCAAATTTTTTAAAATTAGATTTTCGTGTAATTCGTTACATGGATTAAAAGGTGGCACTTCCAAGAACACGAATATATAATTTTTAAGTCGCTGGGGCAAGTATTTAGTTTAGCCGCAAATCGAATTTTAAGGGACAGAAAAAGTGTAAAGTTTGATGGCTCTAGGACGCATAGTTTAGCCGGAAAACGCGTTTAAAGATAAAATTGTCCAATTTTTTTAAAATTAGTTTTTCGTGTCATTCGTTACATGGATTAAAAGGTGGCAGTTCCAAGATCACGAATATATAATTTTTAAGTCGCTGGGGCAAGTAGTTTAGCCGCAAATCGAATTTTAAGGGACAGAAAAAGTTTAAAGTTTGATGGGTCTAGGACGCATAGTTTAGCCGGAAAACGCGTTTAAAGATAAAAATGTCCATTTTTTTTTAAATTAGTTTTTCGTGTCATTCGTTACATGGATTAAAAGGTGGCAGTTCCAAGATCACGAATATATAATTTTTAAGTCGCTGGGGCAAGTAGTTTAGCCGCAAATCGAATTTTAAGGGACAGAAAAAGTGTAAAGTTTGATGGGTCTAGGACGCATAGTTTAGCCGGAAAACGCGTTTAAAGATAAAAATGTCCAATTTTTTTAAAATTAGTTTTTCGTGTCATTCGTTACATGGATTAAAAGGTGGCAGTTCCAAGATCACGAATATATAATTTTTAAGTCGCTGGGGCAAGTAGTTTAGCCGCAAATCGAATTTTAAGGGACAGAAAAAGTGTAAAGTTTGATGGGTCTAGGACGCATAGTTTAGCCGGAAAACGCGTTTAAAGATAAAAATGTCCAATTTTTTTAAAATTAGTTTTTCGTGTCATTCGTTACATGGATTAAAAGGTGGCAGTTCCAAGATCACGAATATATAATTTGTAAGTCGCTGGGGCAAGTGTTTAGCCGCAAATCGAATTTTAAGGGACAGAAAAAGTGTAAAGTTTGATGGGTCTAGGACGCATAGTTTAGCCGGAAAAAGCGTTTAAAGATAAAAATGTCCAAATTTTTTAAAATTAGATTTTCGTGTAATTCGTTACATGGATTAAAAGGTGGCACTTCCAAGATCACGAATATATAATTTTTAAGTCGCTGGGGCAAGTAGTTTAGCCGCAAATCGAATTTTAAGGGACAGAAAAAGTGTAAAGTTTGATGGGTCTAGGACGAACAGTTTAGCCGGAAAACGCGTTTAAAGATAAAAATGTCCAAATTTTTTAAAATTAGATTTTCGTGTAATTCGTTACATGGATTAAAAGGTGGCACTTCCAAGATCACGAATATATAATTTTTAAGTCGCTGGGGCAAGTAGTTTAGCCGCAAATCGAATTTTAAGGGACAGAAAAAGTGTAAAGTTTGATGGGTCTAGGACGCATAGTTTAGCCGGAAAACGCGTTTAAAGATAAAAATGTCCAATTTTTTTAAAATTAGATTTTCGTGTCATTCGTTACATGGATTAAAAGGTGGCAGCTCCAAGATCACGAATATATAATTTTTAAGTCGCTGGGGCAAGTAGTTTAGCCGCAAATCGAATTTTAAGGGACAGAAAAAGTGTAAAGTTTGATGGGTCTAGGACGCATAGTTTAGCCGGAAAACGCGTTTAAAGATAAAAATGTCCAATTTTTTTAAAATTAGATTTTCGTTTCATTCGTTACATGGATTAAAAGGTGGCAGCTCCAAGATCACGAATATATAATTTTTAAGTCGCTGGGGCAAGTAGTTTAGCCGCAAATCGAATTTTAAGGGACAGAAAAAGTGTAAAGTTTGATGGGTCTAGGACGCATAGTTTAGCCGGAAAACGCGTTTAAAGATAAAAATGTCCAATTTTTTAAAAATTAGTTTTTCGTGTCATTCGTTACATGGATTAAAAGGTGGCAGTTCCAAGATCACGAATATATAATTTTTAAGTCGCTGGGGCAAGTAGTTTAGCCGCAAATCGAATTTTAAGGGACAGAAAAAGTGTAAAGTTTGATGGGTCTAGGACGCATAGTTTAGCCGGAAAACGCGTTTAAAGATAAAAATGTCCAATTTTTTTAAAATTAGATTTTCGTGTCATTCGTTACATGGATTAAAAGGTGGCAGCTCCAAGATCACGAATATATAATTTTTAAGTCGCTGGGGCAAGTAGTTTAGCCGCAAATCGAATTTTAAGGGACAGAAAAAGTGTAAAGTTTGATGGGTCTAGGACGCATAGTTTAGCCGGAAAACGCGTTTAAAGATAAAAATGTCCAATTTTTTAAAAATTAGTTTTTCGTGTCATTCGTTACATGGATTAAAAGGTGGCAGTTCCAAGATCACGAATATATAATTTTTAAGTCGCTGGGGCAAGTAGTTTAGCCGCAAATCGAATTTTAAGGGACAGAAAAAGTGTAAAGTTTGATGGGTCTAGGACGCATAGTTTAGCCGGAAAACGCGTTTAAAGATAAAAATGTCCAATTTTTTTAAAATTAGTTTTTCGTGTCATTCGTTACATGGATTAAAAGGTGGCAGTTCCAAGATCACGAATATATAATTTTTAAGTCGCTGGGGCAAGTAGTTTAGCCGCAAATCGAATTTTAAGGGACAGAAAAAGTTTAAAGTTTGATGGGTCTAGGACGCATAGTTTAGCCGGAAAACGCGTTTAAAGATAAAAATGTCCAAATTTTTTAAAATTAGATTTTCGTGTAATTCGTTACATGGATTAAAAGGTGGCACTTCCGAGATCACGAATATATAATTTTTAAGTCGCTGGGGCAAGTAGTTTAGCCGCAAATCGAATTTTAAGGGACAGAAAAAGTGTAAAGTTTGATGGGTCTATGACGCATAGTTTAGCCGGAAAACGCGTTTAAAGATAAAAATGTCCAATTTTTTTAAAATTAGTTTTTCGTGTCATTCTTTACATGGATTAAAAGGTGGCAGTTCCAAGATCACGAATATATAATTTTTAAGTCGCTGGGGCAAGTAGTTTAGCCGCAAATCGAATTTTAAGGGACAGAAAAAGTGTAAAGTTTGATGGGTCTAGGACGCATAGTTTAGCCGGAAAACGCGTTTAAAGATAAAATTGTCCATTTTTTTTTAAATTAGTTTTTCGTGTCATTCGTTACATGGATTAAAAGGTGGCAGTTCCAAGATCACGAATATATAATTTTTAAGTCGCTGGGGCAAGTAGTTTAGCCGCAAATCGAATTTTAAGGGACAGAAAAAGTGTAAAGTTTGATGGGTCTAGGACGCATAGTTTAGCCGGAAAACGCGTTTAAAGATAAAAATGTCCAATTTTTTTAAAATTAGATTTTCGTGTCATTCGTTACATGGATTAAAAGGTGGCAGCTTCAAGATCACGAATATATAATTTTTAAGTCGCTGGGGCAAGTAGTTTAGCCGCAAATCGAATTTTAAGGGACAGAAAAAGTGTAAAGTTTGATGGGTCTAGGACGCATAGTTTAGCCGGAAAACGCGTTTAAAGATAAAAATGTCCAATTTTTTTAAAATTAGATTTTCGTGTCATTCGTTACATGGATTAAAAGGTGGCAGCTCCAAGATCACGAATATATAATTTTTAAGTCGCTGGGGCAAGTAGTTTAGCCGCAAATCGAATTTTAAGGGACAGAAAAAGTGTAAAGTTTGATGGGTCTAGGACGCATAGTTTAGCCGGAAAACGCGTTTAAAGATAAAAATGTCCAATTTTTTTAAAATTAGATTTTCGTGTCATTCGTTACATGGATTAAAAGGTGGCAGCTCCAAGATCACGAATATATAATTTTTAAGTCGCTGGGGCAAGTAGTTTAGCCCCAAATCGAATTTTAAGGGACAGAAAAAGTGTAAAGTTTGATGGGTCTAGGACGCATAGTTTAGCCGGAAAACGCGTTTAAAGATAAAAATGTCCAATTTTTTTAAAATTAGATTTTCGTGTCATTCGTTACATGGATTAAAAGGTGGCAGCTCCAAGATCACGAATATATAATTTTTAAGTCGCTGGGGCAAGTAGTTTAGCCGCAAATCGAATTTTAAGGGACAGAAAAAGTGTAAAGTTTGATGGGTCTAGGACGCATAGTTTAGCCGGAAAACGCGTTTAAAGATAAAAATGTCCAATTTTTTAAAAATTAGTTTTTCGTGTCATTCGTTACATGGATTAAAAGGTGGCAGTTCCAAGATCACGAATATATAATTTTTAAGTCGCTGGGGCAAGTAGTTTAGCCGCAAATCGAATTTTAAGGGACAGAAAAAGTGTAAAGTTTGATGGGTCTAGGACGCATAGTTTAGCCGGAAAACGCGTTTAAAGATAAAAATGTCCAATTTTTTTAAAATTAGTTTTTCGTGTCATTCGTTACATGGATTAAAAGGTGGCAGTTCCAAGATCACGAATATATAATTTTTAAGTCGCTGGGGCAAGTAGTTTAGCCGCAAATCGAATTTTAAGGGACAGAAAAAGTGTAAAGTTTGATGGGTCTAGGACGCATAGTTTAGCCGGAAAACGCGTTTAAAGATAAAAATGTCCAATTTTTTTAAAATTAGTTTTTCGTGTCATTCGTTACATGGATTAAAAGGTGGCAGTTCCAAGATCACGAATATATAATTTTTAAGTCGCTGGGGCAAGTAGTTTAGCCGCAAATCGAATTTTAAGGGACAGAAAAAGTTTAAAGTTTGATGGGTCTAGGACGCATAGTTTAGCCGGAAAACGCGTTTAAAGATAAAAATGTCCAAATTTTTTAAAATTAGATTTTCGTGTAATTCGTTACATGGATTAAAAGGTGGCACTTCCGAGATCACGAATATATAATTTTTAAGTCGCTGGGGCAAGTGTTTAGCCGCAAATCGAATTTTAAGGGACAGAAAAAGTGTAAAGTTTGATGGGTCTAGGACGCATAGTTTAGCCGGAAAAAGCGTTTAAAGATAAAAATGTCCAAATTTTTTAAAATTAGATTTTCGTGTAATTCGTTACATGGATTAAAAGGTGGCACTTCCAAGATCACGAATATATAATTTTTAAGTCGCTGGGGCAAGTAGTTTAGCCGCAAATCGAATTTTAAGGGACAGAAAAAGTGTAAAGTTTGATGGGTCTAGGACGCATAGTTTAGCCGGAAAACGCGTTTAAAGATAAAATTGTCCAATTTTTTTAAAATTAGTTTTTCGTGTCATTCGTTACATGGATTAAAAGGTGGCAGTTCCAAGATCACGAATATATAATTTTTAAGTCGCTGGGGCAAGTAGTTTAGCCGCAAATCGAATTTTAAGGGACAGAAAAAGTGTAAAGTTTGATGGGTCTAGGACGCATAGTTTAGCCGGAAAACGCGTTTAAAGATAAAAATGTCCAATTTTTTTAAAATTAGATTTTCGTGTCATTCGTTACATGGATTAAAAGGTGGCAGCTCCAAGATCACGAATATATAATTTTTAAGTCGCTGGGGCAAGTAGTTTAGCCGCAAATCGAATTTTAAGGGACAGAAAAAGTGTAAAGTTTGATGGGTCTAGGACGCATAGTTTAGCCGGAAAACGCGTTTAAAGATAAAAATGTCCAATTTTTTTAAAATTAGATTTTCGTGTCATTCGTTACATGGATTAAAAGGTGGCAGCTCCAAGATCACGAATATATAATTTTTAAGTCGCTGGGGCAAGTAGTTTAGCCGCAAATCGAATTTTAAGGGACAGAAAAAGTGTAAAGTTTGATGGGTCTAGGACGCATAGTTTAGCCGGAAAACGCGTTTAAAGATAAAAATGTCCAATTTTTTAAAAATTAGTTTTTCGTGTCATTCGTTACATGGATTAAAAGGTGGCAGTTCCAAGATCACGAATATATAATTTTTAAGTCGCTGGGGCAAGTAGTTTAGCCGCAAATCGAATTTTAAGGGACAGAAAAAGTGTAAAGTTTGATGGGTCTAGGACGCATAGTTTAGCCGGAAAACGCGTTTAAAGATAAAAATGTCCAATTTTTTTAAAATTAGTTTTTCGTGTCATTCGTTACATGGATTAAAAGGTGGCAGTTCCAAGATCACGAATATATAATTTTTAAGTCGCTGGGGCAAGTAGTTTAGCCGTAAATCGAATTTTAAGGGACAGAAAAAGTGTAAAGTTTGATGGGTCTAGGACGCATAGTTTAGCCGGAAAACGCGTTTAAAGATAAAAATGTCCAATTTTTTTAAAATTAGTTTTTCGTGTCATTCGTTACATGGATTAAAAGGTGGCAGTTCCAAGATCACGAATATATAATTTTTAAGTCGCTGGGGCAAGTAGTTTAGCCGCAAATCGAATTTTAAGGGACAGAAAAAGTGTAAAGTTTGATGGGTCTAGGACGCATAGTTTAGCCGGAAAACGCGTTTAAAGATAAAAATGTCCAAATTTTTTAAAATTAGATTTTCGTGTAATTCGTTACATGGATTAAAAGGTGGCACTTCCAAGATCACGAATATATAATTTTTAAGTCGCTGGGGCAAGTAGTTTAGCCGCAAATCGAATTTTAAGGGACAGAAAAAGTGTAAAGTTTGATGGGTCTAGGACGCATAGTTTAGCCGGAAAACGCGTTTAAAGATAAAAATGTCCAAATTTTTTAAAATTAGTTTTTCGTGTCATTCGTTACATGGATTAAAAGGTGGCAGTTCCAAGATCACGAATATATATTTTTTTAAAATTAGTTTTTCGTGTCATTCGTTACATGGATTAAAAGGTGGCAGTTCCAAGATCACGAATATATAATTTTTAAGTCGCTGGGGCAAGTAGTTTAGCCGCAAATCGAATTTTAAGGGACAGAAAAAGTGTAAAGTTTGATGGGTCTAGGACGCATAGTTTAGCCGGAAAACGCGTTTAAAGATAAAAATGTCCAATTTTTTTAAAATTAGATTTTCGTGTCATTCGTTACATGGATTAAAAGGTGGCAGCTCCAAGATCACGAATATATAATTTTTAAGTCGCTGAGGCAAGTAGTTTAGCCGCAAATCGAATTTTAAGGGACAGAAAAAGTGTAAAGTTTGATGGGTCTAGGACGCATAGTTTAGCCGGAAAACGCGTTTAAAGATAAAAATGTCCAATTTTTTTAAAATTAGATTTTCGTGTCATTCGTTACATGGATTAAAAGGTGGCAGCTCCAAGATCACGAATATATAATTTTTAAGTCGCTGGGGCAAGTAGTTTAGCCGCAAATCGAATTTTAAGGGACAGAAAAAGTGTAAAGTTTGATGGGTCTAGGACGCATAGTTTAGCCGGAAAACGCGTTTAAAGATAAAAATGTCCAATTTTTTTAAAATTAGATTTTCGTGTCATTCGTTACATGGATTAAAAGGTGGCAGCTCCAAGATCACGAATATATAATTTTTAAGTCGCTGGGGCAAGTAGTTTAGCCGCAAATCGAATTTTAAGGGACAGAAAAAGTGTAAAGTTTGATGGGTCTAGGACGCATAGTTTAGCCGGAAAACGCGTTTAAAGATAAAAATGTCCAATTTTTTAAAAATTAGTTTTTCGTGTCATTCGTTACATGGATTAAAAGGTGGCAGTTCCAAGATCACGAATATATAATTTTTAAGTCGCTGGGGCAAGTAGTTTAGCCGCAAATCGAATTTTAAGGGACAGAAAAAGTGTAAAGTTTGATGGGTCTAGGACGCATAGTTTAGCCGGAAAACGCGTTTAAAGATAAAAATGTCCAATTTTTTTAAAATTAGTTTTTCGTGTCCTTCGTTACATGGATTAAAAGGTGGCAGTTCCAAGATCACGAATATATAATTTTTAAGTCGCTGGGGCAAGTAGTTTAGCCGCAAATCGAATTTTAAGGGACAGAAAAAGTGTAAAGTTTGATGGGTCTAGGACGCATAGTTTAGCCGGAAAACGCGTTTAAAGATAAAAATGTCCAAATTTTTTAAAATTAGATTTTCGTGTAATTCGTTACATGGATTAAAAGGTGGCACTTCCAAGATCACGAATATATAATTTTTAAGTCGCTGGGGCAAGTAGTTTAGCCGCAAATCGAATTTTAAGGGACAGAAAAAGTGTAAAGTTTGATGGGTCTAGGACGCATAGTTTAGCCGGAAAACGCGTTTAAAGATAAAAATGTCCAATTTTTTTAAAATTAGATTTTCGTGTCATTCGTTACATGGATTAAAAGGTGGCAGTTCCAAGATCACGAATATATAATTTTTAAGTCGCTGGGGCAAGTAGTTTAGCCGTAAATCGAATTTTAAGGGACAGAAAAAGTGTAAAGTTTGATGGGTCTAGGACGCATAGTTTAGCCGGAAAACGCGTTTAAAGATAAAAATGTCCAATTTTTTTAAAATTAGTTTTTCGTGTCATTCGTTACATGGATTAAAAGGTGGCAGTTCCAAGATCACGAATATATAATTTTTAAGTCGCTGGGGCAAGTAGTTTAGCCGCAAATCGAATTTTAAGGGACAGAAAAAGTGTAAAGTTTGATGGGTCTAGGACGCATAGTTTAGCCGGAAAACGCGTTTAAAGATAAAAATGTCCAATTTTTTTAAAATTAGTTTTTCGTGTCATTCGTTACATGGATTAAAAGGTGGCAGTTCCAAGATCACGAATATATAATTTTTAAGTCGCTGGGGCAAGTAGTTTAGCCGCAAATCGAATTTTAAGGGACAGAAAAAGTGTAAAGTTTGATGGGTCTAGGACGCATAGTTTAGCCGGAAAACGCGTTTAAAGATAAAAATGTCCAAATTTTTTAAAATTAGATTTTCGTGTAATTCGTTACATGGATTAAAAGGTGGCACTTCCAAGATCACGAATATATAATTTTTAAGTCGCTGGGGCAAGTAGTTTAGCCGCAAATCGAATTTTAAGGGACAGAAAAAGTGTAAAGTTTGATGGGTCTAGGACGCATAGTTTAGCCGGAAAACGCGTTTAAAGATAAAAATGTCCAAATTTTTTAAAATTAGTTTTTCGTGTCATTCGTTACATGGATTAAAAGGTAGCAGTTCCAAGATCACGAATATATAATTTTTAAGTCGCTGGGGCAAGTAGTTTAGCCGCAAATCGAATTTTAAGGGACAGAAAAAGTGTAAAGTTTGATGGGTCTAGGACGCATAGTTTAGCCGGAAAACGCGTTTAAAGATAAAAATTTCCAATTTTTTTAAAATTAGTTTTTCGTGTCATTCGTTACATGGATTAAAAGGTGGCAGTTCCAAGATCACGAATATATAATTTTTAAGTCGCTGGGGCAAGTAGTTTAGCCGTAAATCGAATTTTAAGGGACAGAAAAAGTGTAAAGTTTGATGGGTCTAGGACGCATAGTTTAGCCGGAAAACGCGTTTAAAGATAAAAATGTCCAAATTTTTTAAAATTAGTTTTTCGTGTCATTCGTTACATGGATTAAAAGGTGGCAGTTCCAAGATCACGAATATATAATTTTTAAGTCGCTGGGGCAAGTAGTTTAGCCGCAAATCGAATTTTAAGGGACAGAAAAAGTGTAAAGTTTGATGGGTCTAGGACGCATAGTTTAGCCGGAAAACGCGTTTAAAGATAAAAATGTCCAATTTTTTTAAAATTAGTTTTTCGTGTCATTCGTTACATGGATTAAAAGGTTGCAGTTCCAAGATCACGAATATATAATTTTTAAGTCGCTGGGGCAAGTAGTTTAGCCGCAAATCGAATTTTAAGGGACAGAAAAAGTGTAAAGTTTGATGGGCCTAGGACGCATAGTTTAGCCGGAAAACGCGTTTAAAGATAAAAATGTCCAATTTTTTTAAAATTAGTTTTTCGTGTCATTCGTTACATGGATTAAAAGGTGGCAGTTCCAAGATCACGAATATATAATTTTTAAGTCGCTGGGGCAAGTAGTTTAGCCGCAAATCGAATTTTAAGGGACAGAAAAAGTGTAAAGTTTGATGGGTCTAGGACGCATAGTTTAGCCGGAAAACGCGTTTAAAGATAAAAATGTCCAAATTTTTTAAAATTAGATTTTCGTGTAATTCGTTACATGGATTAAAAGGTGGCACTTCCAAGATCACGAATATATAATTTTTAAGTCGCTGGGGCAAGTAGTTTAGCCGAAAATCGAATTTTAAGGGACAGAAAAAGTGTAAAGTTTGATGGGTCTAGGACGCATAGTTTAGCCGGAAAACGCGTTTAAAGATAAAAATGTCCAATTTTTTTAAAATTAGTTTTTCGTGTCATTCGTTACATGGATTAAAAGGTGGCAGTTCCAAGATCACGAATATATAATTTTTAAGTCGCTGGGGCAAGTAGTTTAGCCGCAAATCGAATTTTAAGGGACAGAAAAAGTGTAAAGTTTGATGGGTCTAGGACGCATAGTTTAGCCGGAAAACGCGTTTAAAGATAAAAATGTCCAATTTTTTTAAAATTAGTTTTTCGTGTCATTCGTTACATGGATTAAAAGGTGGCAGTTCCAAGATCACGAATATATAATTTTTAAGTCGCTGGGGCAAGTAGTTTAGCCGCAAATCGAATTTTAAGGGACAGAAAAAGTGTAAAGTTTGATGGGTCTAGGACGCATAGTTTAGCCGGAAAACGCGTTTAAAGATAAAAATGTCCAATTTTTTTAAAATTAGTTTTTCGTGTCATTCGTTACATGGATTAAAAGGTGGCAGTTCCAAGATCACGAATATATAATTTTTAAGTCGCTGGGGCAAGTAGTTTAGCCGCAAATCGAATTTTAAGGGACAGAAAAAGTGTAAAGTTTGATGGGTCTAGGACGCATAGTTTAGCCGGAAAACGCGTTTAAAGATAAAAATGTCCAATTTTTTTAAAATTAGTTTTTCGTGTCATTCGTTACATGGATTAAAAGGTGGCAGTTCCAAGATCACGAATATATAATTTTTAAGTCGCTGGGGCAAGTAGTTTAGCCGCAAATCGAATTTTAAGGGACAGAAAAAGTGTAAAGTTTGATGGGTCTAGGACGCATAGTTTAGCCGGAAAACGCGTTTAAAGATAAAAATGTCCAAATTTTTTAAAATTAGATTTTCGTGTAATTCGTTACATGGATTAAAAGGTGGCAGTTCCAAGATCACGAATATATAATTTTTAAGTCGCTGGGGCAAGTAGTTTAACCGCAAATCGAATTTTAAGGGACAGAAAAAGTGTAAAGTTTGATGGGTCTAGGACGCATAGTTTAGCCGGAAAACGCGTTTAAAGATAAAAATGTCCAAATTTTTTAAAATTAGATTTTCGTGTAATTCGTTACATGGATTAAAAGGTGGCACTTCCAAGATCACGAATATATAATTTTTAAGTCGCTGGGGCAAGTAGTTTAGCCGCAAATCGAATTTTAAGGGACAGAAAAAGTGTAAAGTTTGATGGGTCTAGGACGCATAGTTTAACCGGAAAACGCGTTTAAAGATAAAAATGTCCAATTTTTTTAAAATTAGTTTTTCGTGTCATTCGTTACATGGATTAAAAGGTGGCAGTTCCAAGATCACGAATATATAATTTGTAAGTCGCTGGGGCAAGTAGTTTAGCCGCAAATCGAATTTTAAGGGACAGAAAAAGTGTAAAGTTTGATGGGTCTAGGACGCATAGTTTAGCCGGAAAACGCGTTTAAAGATAAAAATGTCCAATTTTTTTAAAATTAGTTTTTCGTGTCATTCGTTACATGGATTAAAAGGTGGCAGTTCCAAGATCACGAATATATAATTTTTAAGTCGCTGGGGCAAGTAGTTTAGCCGCAAATCGAATTTTAAGGGACAGAAAAAGTGTAAAGTTTGATGGGTCTAGGACGCATAGTTTAGCCGGAAAACGCGTTTAAAGATAAAAATGTCCAATTTTTTTAAAATTAGTTTTTCGTGTCATTCGTTACATGGATTAAAAGGTGGCAGTTCCAAGATCACGAATATATAATTTTTAAGTCGCTGGGGCAAGTAGTTTAGCCGCAAATCGAATTTTAAGGGACAGAAAAAGTGTAAAGTTTGATGGGTCTAGGACGCATAGTTTAGCCGGAAAACGCGTTTAAAGATAAAAATGTCCAATTTTTTTAAAATTAGTTTTTCGTGTCATTCGTTACATGGATTAAAAGGTGGCAGTTCCAAGATCACGAATATATAATTTTTAAGTCGCTGGGGCAAGTAGTTTAGCCGCAAATCGAATTTTAAGGGACAGAAAAAGTGTAAAGTTTGATGGGTCTAGGACGCATAGTTTAGCCGGAAAACGCGTTTAAAGATAAAAATGTCCAAATTTTTTAAAATAAGATTTTCGTGTAATTCGTTACATGGATTAAAAGGTGGCACTTCCAAGATCACGAATATATAATTTTTAAGTCGCTGGGGCAAGTAGTTTAGCCGCAAATCGAATTTTAAGGGACAGAAAAAGTGTAAAGTTTGATGGGTCTAGGACGCATAGTTTAGCCGGAAAACGCGTTTAAAGATGAAAATGTCCAATTTTTTTAAAATTAGTTTTTCGTGTCATTCGTTACATGGATTAAAAGGTGGCAGTTCCAAGATCACGAATATATAATTTGTAAGTCGCTGGGGCAAGTAGTTTAGCCGCAAATCGAATTTTAAGGGACAGAAAAAGTGTAAAGTTTGATGGGTCTAGGACGCATAGTTTAGCCGGAAAACGCGTTTAAAGATAAAAATGTCCAATTTTTTTAAAATTAGTTTTTCGTGTCATTCGTTACATGGATTAAAAGGTGGCAGTTCCAAGATCACGAATATATAATTTTTAAGTCGCTGGGGCAAGTAGTTTAGCCGCAAATCGAATTTTAAGGGACAGAAAAAGTGTAAAGTTTGATGGGTCTAGGACGCATAGTTTAGCCGGAAAACGCGTTTAAAGATAAAAATGTCCAATTTTTTTAAAAATTAGTTTTTCGTGTCATTCGTTATATGGATTAAAAGGTGGCAGTTCCAAGATCACGAATATATAATTTTTAAGTCGCTGGGGCAAGTAGTTTAGCCGCAAATCGAATTTTAAGGGACAGAAAAAGTGTAAAGTTTGATGGGTCTAGGACGCATAGTTTAGCCGGAAAACGCGTTTAAAGATAAAAATGTCCAAATTTTTTAAAATTAGATTTTCGTGTAATTCGTTACATGGATTAAAAGGTGGCACTTCCAAGATCACGAATATATAATTTTTAAGTCGCTGGGGCAAGTAGTTTAGCCGCAAATCGAATTTTAAGGGACAGAAAAAGTGTAAAGTTTGATGGGTCTAGGACGCATAGTTTAGCCGGAAAACGCGTTTAAAGATAAAAATGTCCAATTTTTTTAAAATTAGTTTTTCGTGTCATTCGTTACATGGATTAAAAGGTGGCAGTTCCAAGATCACGAATATATAATTTTTAAGTCGCTGGGGCAAGTAGTTTAGCCGCAAATCGAATTTTAAGGGACAGAAAAAGTGTAAAGTTTAATGGGTCTAGGACGCATAGTTTAGCCGGAAAACGCGTTTAAAGATAAAAATGTCCAATTTTTTTAAAATTAGTTTTTCGTGTCATTCGTTACATGGATTAAAAGGTGGCAGTTCCAAGATCACGAATATATAATTTTTAAGTCGCTGGGGCAAGTAGTTTAGCCGCAAATCGAATTTTAAGGGACAGAAAAAGTGTAAAGTTTGATGGGTCTAGGACGCATAGTTTAGCCGGAAAACGCGTTTAAAGATAAAAATGTCCAATTTTTTTAAAATTAGTTTTTCGTGTCATTCGTTACATGGATTAAAAGGTGGCAGTTCCAAGATCACGAATATATAATTTTTAAGTCGCTGGGGCAAGTAGTTTAGCCGCAAATCGAATTTTAAGGGACAGAAAAAGTGTAAAGTTTGATGGGTCTAGGACGCATAGTTTAGCCGGAAAACGCGTTTAAAGATAAAAATGTCCAATTTTTTTAAAAATTAGTTTTTCGTGTCATTCGTTACATGGATTAAAAGGTGGCAGTTCCAAGATCACGAATATATAATTTTTAAGTCGCTGGGGCAAGTAGTTAAGCCGCAAATCGAATTTTAAGGGACAGAAAAAGTGTAAAGTTTGATGGGTCTAGGACGCATAGTTTAGCCGGAAAACGCGTTTAAAGATAAAAATGTCCAATTTTTTTAAAATTAGTTTTTCGTGTCATTCGTTACATGGATTAAAAGGTGGCAGTTCCAAGATCACGAATATATAATTTTTAAGTCGCTGGGGCAAGTAGTTTAGCCGCAAATCGAATTTTAAGGGACAGAAAAAGTGTAAAGTTTGATGGGTCTAGGACGCATAGTTTAGCCGGAAAACGCGTTTAAAGATAAAAATGTCCAAATTTTTTAAAATTAGATTTTCGTGTAATTCGTTACATGGATTAAAGGGTGGCACTTCCAAGATCACGAATATATAATTTTTAAGTCGCTGGGGCAAGTAGTTTAGAGGCAAATCGAATTTTAAGGGACAGAAAAAGTGTAAAGTTTAATGGGTCTAGGACGCATAGTTTAGCCGGAAAACGCGTTTAAAGATAAAAATGTCCAATTTTTTTAAAATTAGTTTTTCGTGTCATTCGTTACATGGATTAAAAGGTGGCAGTTCCAAGATCACGAATATATAATTTTTAAGTCGCTGGGGCAAGTAGTTTAGCCGCAAATCGAATTTTAAGGGACAGAAAAAGTGTAAAGTTTGATGGGTCTAGGACGCATAGTTTAGCCGGAAAACGCGTTTAAAGATAAAAATGTCCAATTTTTTTTAAAATTAGTTTTTCGTGTCATTCGTTACATGGATTAAAAGGTGGCAGTTCCAAGATCACGAATATATAATTTTTAAGTCGCTGGGGCAAGTAGTTTAGCCGCAAATCGAATTTTAAGGGACAGAAAAAGTGTAAAGTTTGATGGGTCTAGGACGCATAGTTTAGCCGGAAAACGCGTTTAAAGATAAAAATGTCCAATTTTTTTAAAATTAGTTTTTCGTGTCATTCGTTACATGGATTATAAGGTGGCAGTTCCAAGATCACGAATATATAATTTTTAAGTCGCTGGGGCAAGTAGTTTAGCCGCAAATCGAATTTTAAGGGACAGAAAAAGTGTAAAGTTTGATGGGTCTAGGACGCATAGTTTAGCCGGAAAACGCGTTTAAAGATAAAAATGTCCAATTTTATTAAAATTAGTTTTTCGTGTCATTCTTTACATGGATTAAAAGGTGGCAGTTCCAAGATCACGAATATATAATTTTTAAGTCGCTGGGGCAAGTAGTTTAGCCGCAAATCGAATTTTAAGGGACAGAAAAAGTGTAAAGTTTGATGGGTCTAGGACGCATAGTTTAGCCGGAAAACGCGTTTAAAGATAAAAATGTCCAATTTTTTTAAAATTAGTTTTTCGTGTCATTCGTTACATGGATTAAAAGGTGGCAGTTCCAAGATCACGAATATATAATTTTTAAGTCGCTGGGGCAAGTAGTTTAGCCGCAAATCGAATTTTAAGGGACAGAAAAAGTGTAAAGTTTGATGGGTCTAGGACGCATAGTTTAGCCGGAAAACGCGTTTAAAGATAAAAATGTCCAATTTTATTAAAATTAGTTTTTCGTGTCATTCGTTACATGGATTAAAAGGTGGCAGTTCCAAGATCACGAATATATAATTTGTAAGTCGCTGGGGCAAGTAGTTTAGCCGCAAATCGAATTTTAAGGGACAGAAAAAGTGTAAAGTTTGATGGGTCTAGGACGCATAGTTTAGCCGGAAAACGCGTTTAAAGATAAAAATGTCCAATTTTTTTAAAATTAGTTTTTCGTGTCATTCGTTACATGGATTAAAAGGTGGCAGTTCCAAGATCACGAATATATAATTTTTAAGTCGCTGGGGCAAGTAGTTTAGCCGCAAATCGAATTTTAAGGGACAGAAAAAGTGTAAAGTTTGATGGGTCTAGGACGCATAGTTTAGCCGGAAAACGCGTTTAAAGATAAAAATGTCCAATTTTTTTAAAATTAGTTTTTCGTGTCATTCGTTACATGGATTAAAAGGTGGCAGTTCCAAGATCACGAATATATAATTTTTAAGTCGCTGGGGCAAGTAGTTTAGCCGCAAATCGAATTTTAAGGGACAGAAAAAGTGTAAAGTTTGATGGGTCTAGGACGCATAGTTTAGCCGGAAAACGCGTTTAAAGATAAAAATGTCCAATTTTTTTAAAATTAGTTTTTCGTGTCATTCGTTACATGGATTAAAAGGTGGCAGTTCCAAGATCACGAATATATAATTTTTAAGTCGCTGGGGCAAGTAGTTTAGCCGCAAATCGAATTTTAAGGGACAGAAAAAGTGTAAAGTTTGATGGGTCTAGGACGCATAGTTTAGCCGGAAAACGCGTTTAAAGATAAAAATGTCCAAATTTTTTAAAATTAGATTTTCGTGTAATTCGTTACATGGATTAAAAGGTGGCACTTCCAAGATCACGAATATATAATTTTTAAGTCGCTGGGGCAAGTAGTTTAGCCGCAAATCGAATTTTAAGGGACAGAAAAAGTGTAAAGTTTGATGGGTCTAGGACGCATAGTTTAGCCGGAAAACGCGTTTAAAGATGAAAATGTCCAATTTTTTTAAAATTAGTTTTTCGTGTCATTCGTTACATGGATTAAAAGGTGGCAGTTCCAAGATCACGAATATATAATTTGTAAGTCGCTGGGGCAAGTAGTTTAGCCGCAAATCGAATTTTAAGGGACAGAAAAAGTGTAAAGTTTGATGGGTCTAGGACGCATAGTTTAGCCGGAAAACGCGTTTAAAGATAAAAATGTCCAATTTTTTTAAAATTAGTTTTTCGTGTCATTCGTTACATGGATTAAAAGGTGGCAGTTCCAAGATCACGAATATATAATTTTTAAGTCGCTGGGGCAAGTAGTTTAGCCGCAAATCGAATTTTAAGGGACAGAAAAAGTGTAAAGTTTGATGGGTCTAGGACGCATAGTTTAGCCGGAAAACGCGTTTAAAGATAAAAATGTCCAATTTTTTTAAAAATTAGTTTTTCGTGTCATTCGTTATATGGATTAAAAGGTGGCAGTTCCAAGATCACGAATATATAATTTTTAAGTCGCTGGGGCAAGTAGTTTAGCCGCAAATCGAATTTTAAGGGACAGAAAAAGGGTAAAGTTTGATGGGTCTAGGACGCATAGTTTAGCCGGAAAACGCGTTTAAAGATAAAAATGTCCAAATTTTTTAAAATTAGATTTTCGTGTAATTCGTTACATGGATTAAAAGGTGGCACTTCCAAGATCACGAATATATAATTTTTAAGTCGCTGGGGCAAGTAGTTTAGCCGCAAATCGAATTTTAAGGGACAGAAAAAGTGTAAAGTTTGATGGGTCTAGGACGCATAGTTTAGCCGGAAAACGCGTTTAAAGATAAAAATGTCCAATTTTTTTAAAATTAGTTTTTCGTGTCATTCGTTACATGGATTAAAAGGTGGCAGTTCCAAGATCACGAATATATAATTTTTAAGTCGCTGGGGCAAGTAGTTTAGCCGCAAATCGAATTTTAAGGGACAGAAAAAGTGTAAAGTTTAATGGGTCTAGGACGCATAGTTTAGCCGGAAAACGCGTTTAAAGATAAAAATGTCCAATTTTTTTAAAATTAGTTTTTCGTGTCATTCGTTACATGGATTAAAAGGTGGCAGTTCCAAGATCACGAATATATAATTTTTAAGTCGCTGGGGCAAGTAGTTTAGCCGCAAATCGAATTTTAAGGGACAGAAAAAGTGTAAAGTTTGATGGGTCTAGGACGCATAGTTTAGCCGGAAAACGCGTTTAAAGATAAAAATGTCCAATTTTTTTAAAATTAGTTTTTCGTGTCATTCGTTACATGGATTAAAAGGTGGCAGTTCCAAGATCACGAATATATAATTTTTAAGTCGCTGGGGCAAGTAGTTTAGCCGCAAATCGAATTTTAAGGGACAGAAAAAGTGTAAAGTTTGATGGGTCTAGGACGCATAGTTTAGCCGGAAAACGCGTTTAAAGATAAAAATGTCCAATTTTTTTTAAAATTAGTTTTTCGTGTCATTCGTTACATGGATTAAAAGGTGGCAGTTCCAAGATCACGAATATATAATTTTTAAGTCGCTGGGGCAAGTAGTTAAGCCGCAAATCGAATTTTAAGGGACAGAAAAAGTGTAAAGTTTGATGGGTCTAGGACGCATAGTTTAGCCGGAAAACGCGTTTAAAGATAAAAATGTCCAATTTTTTTAAAATTAGTTTTTCGTGTCATTCGTTACATGGATTAAAAGGTGGCAGTTCCAAGATCACGAATATATAATTTTTAAGTCGCTGGGGCAAGTAGTTTAGCCGCAAATCGAATTTTAAGGGACAGAAAAAGTGTAAAGTTTGATGGGTCTAGGACGCATAGTTTAGCCGGAAAACGCGTTTAAAGATAAAAATGTCCAAATTTTTTAAAATTAGATTTTCGTGTAATTCGTTACATGGATTAAAGGGTGGCACTTCCAAGATCACGAATATATAATTTTTAAGTCGCTGGGGCAAGTAGTTTAGAGGCAAATCGAATTTTAAGGGACAGAAAAAGTGTAAAGTTTAATGGGTCTAGGACGCATAGTTTAGCCGGAAAACGCGTTTAAAGATAAAAATGTCCAATTTTTTTAAAATTAGTTTTTCGTGTCATTCGTTACATGGATTAAAAGGTGGCAGTTCCAAGATCACGAATATATAATTTTTAAGTCGCTGGGGCAAGTAGTTTAGCCGCAAATCGAATTTTAAGGGACAGAAAAAGTGTAAAGTTTGATGGGTCTAGGACGCATAGTTTAGCCGGAAAACGCGTTTAAAGATAAAAATGTCCAATTTTTTTTAAAATTAGTTTTTCGTGTCATTCGTTACATGGATTAAAAGGTGGCAGTTCCAAGATCACGAATATATAATTTTTAAGTCGCTGGGGCAAGTAGTTTAGCCGCAAATCGAATTTTAAGGGACAGAAAAAGTGTAAAGTTTGATGGGTCTAGGACGCATAGTTTAGCCGGAAAACGCGTTTAAAGATAAAAATGTCCAATTTTTTTAAAATTAGTTTTTCGTGTCATTCGTTACATGGATTATAAGGTGGCAGTTCCAAGATCACGAATATATAATTTTTAAGTCGCTGGGGCAAGTAGTTTAGCCGCAAATCGAATTTTAAGGGACAGAAAAAGTGTAAAGTTTGATGGGTCTAGGACGCATAGTTTAGCCGGAAAACGCGTTTAAAGATAAAAATGTCCAATTTTATTAAAATTAGTTTTTCGTGTCATTCTTTACATGGATTAAAAGGTGGCAGTTCCAAGATCACGAATATATAATTTTTAAGTCGCTGGGGCAAGTAGTTTAGCCGCAAATCGAATTTTAAGGGACAGAAAAAGTGTAAAGTTTGATGGGTCTAGGACGCATAGTTTAGCCGGAAAACGCGTTTAAAGATAAAAATGTCCAATTTTTTTAAAATTAGTTTTTCGTGTCATTCGTTACATGGATTAAAAGGTGGCAGTTCCAAGATCACGAATATATAATTTTTAAGTCGCTGGGGCAAGTAGTTTAGCCGCAAATCGAATTTTAAGGGACAGAAAAAGTGTAAAGTTTGATGGGTCTAGGACGCATAGTTTAGCCGGAAAACGCGTTTAAAGATAAAAATGTCAAATTTTATTAAAATTAGTTTTTCGTGTCATTCGTTACATGGATTAAAAGGTGGCAGTTCCAAGATCACGAATATATAATTTTTAAGTCGCTGGGGCAAGTAGTTTAGCCGCAAATCGAATTTTAAGGGACAGAAAAAGTGTAAAGTTTGATGGGTCTAGGACGCATAGTTTAGCCGGAAAACGCGTTTAAAGATAAAAATGTCCAATTTTTTTAAAATTAGTTTTTCGTGTCATTCGTTACATGGATTAAAAGGTTGCAGTTCCAAGATCACGAATATATAATTTTTAAGTCGCTGGGGCAAGTAGTTTAGCCGCAAATCGAATTTTAAGGGACAGAAAAAGTGTAAAGTTTGATGGGTCTAGGACGCATAGTTTAGCCGGAAAACGCGTTTAAAGATAAAAATGTCTAATTTTTTTAAAATTAGTTTTTCGTGTCATTCGTTACATGGATTAAAAGGTGGCAGTTCCAAGATCACGAATATATAATTTTTAAGTCGCTGGGGCAAGTAGTTTAGTCGCAAATCGAATTTTAAGGGACAGAAAAAGTGTAAAGTTTGATGGGTCTAGGACGCATAGTTTAGCCGGAAAACGCGTTTAAAGATAAAAATGTCCAATTTTTTTAAAATTAGTTTTTCGTGTCATTCGTTACATGGATTAAAAGGTGGCAGTTCCAAGATCACGAATATATAATTTTTAAGTCGCTGGGGCAAGTAGTTTAGCCGCAAATCGAATTTTAAGGGACAGAAAAAGCGTAAAGTTTGATGGGTCTAGGACGCATAGTTTAGCCGGAAAACGCGTTTAAAGATAAAAATGTCCAATTTTTTTAAAATTAGTTTTTCGCGTCATTCGTTACATGGATTAAAAGGTTGCAGTTCCAAGATCACGAATATATAATTTTTAAGTCGCTGGGGCAAGTAGTTTAGCCGCAAATCGAATTTTAAGGGACAGAAAAAGTGTAAAGTTTGATGGGTCTAGGACGCATAGTTTAGCCGGAAAACGCGTTTAAAGATAAAAATGTCCAATTTTTTTAAAATTAGTTTTTCGTGTCATTCGTTACATGGATTAAAAGGTGGCAGTTCCAAGATCACGAATATATAATTTTTAAGTCGCTGGGGCAAGTAGTTTAGTCGCAAATCGAATTTTAAGGGACAGAACAAGTGTAAAGTTTGATGGGTCTAGGACGCATAGTTTAGCCGGAAAACGCGTTTAAAGATAAAAATGTCCAAATTTTTTAAAATTAGATTTTCGTGTAATTCGTTACATGGATTAAAAGGTGGCACTTCCAAGATCACGAATATATAATTTTTAAGTCGCTGGGGCAAGTAGTTTAGCCGCAAATCGAATTTTAAGGGACAGAAAAAGTGTAAAGTTGATGGGTCTAGGACGCATAGTTTAGCCGGAAAACGCGTTTAAAGATAAAAATGTCCAATTTTTTTAAAATTAGTTTTTCGTGTCATTCGTTACATGGATTAAAAGGTGGCAGTTCCAAGATCACGAATATATAATTTTTAAGTCGCTGGGGCAAGTAGTTTAGCCGCAAATCGAATTTTAAGGGACAGAAAAAGTGTAAAGTTTGATGGGTCTAGGACGCATAGTTTAGCCGGAAAACGCGTTTAAAGATAAAAATGTCCAAATTTTTTAAAATTAGATTTTCGTGTAATTCGTTACATGGATTAAAAGGTGGCAGTTCCAAGATCACGAATATATAATTTTTAAGTCGCTGGGGCAAGTAGTTTAGCCGCAAATCGAATTTTAAGGGACAGAAAAAGTGTAAAGTTTGATGGGTCTAGGACGCATAGTTTAGCCGGAAAACGCGTTTAAAGATAAAAATGTCCAATTTTTTTTAAAATTAGTTTTTCGTGTCATTCGTTACATGGATTAAAAGGTGGCAGTTCCAAGATCACGAATATATAATTTTTAAGTCGCTGGGGCAAGTAGTTTAGCCGCAAATCGAATTTTAAGGGACAGAAAAAGTGTAAAGTTTGATGGGTCTAGGACGCATAGTTTAGCCGGAAAACGCGTTTAAAGATAAAAATGTCCAATTTTTTTAAAATTAGTTTTTCGTGTCATTCGTTACATGGATTAAAAGGTGGCAGTTCCAAGATCACGAATATATAATTTTTAAGTCGCTGGGGCAAGTAGTTTAGCCGCAAATCGAATTTTAAGGGACAGAAAAAGTGTAAAGTTTGATGGGTCTAGGACGCATAGTTTAGCCCGAAAACGCGTTTAAAGATAAAAATGTCCAATTTTTTTAAAATTAG
This sequence comes from Philhelius pedissequus, assembly GCA_910595825.1. Lineage (NCBI taxonomy): Eukaryota > Metazoa > Arthropoda > Insecta > Diptera > Syrphidae > Philhelius > Philhelius pedissequus. The sequence goes on along the minus strand of OU343162.1, from coordinate 161,532,435 downwards.
TTTTTCGTGTCATTCGTTACATGGATTAAAAGGTGGCAGTTCCAAGATCACGAATATATAATTTTTAAGTCGCTGGGGCAAGTAGTTTAGCCGCAAATCGAATTTTAAGTCACAGAAAAAGTGTAAAGTTTGATGGGTCTAGGACGCATAGTTTAGCCGGAAAACGCGTTTAAAGATAAAAATGTCCAATTTTTTTAAAATTAGTTTTTCGTGTCATTCGTTACATGGATTAAAAGGTGGCACTTCCAAGATCACGAATATATAATTTTTAAGTCGCTGGGGCAAGTAGTTTAGCCGCAAATCGAATTTTAAGGGACAGAAAAAGTGTAAAGTTTGATGGGTCTAGGACGCATAGTTTAGCCGGAAAACGCGTTTAAAGATAAAAATGTCCAAATTTTTTAAAATTAGATTTTCGTGTAATTCGTTACATGGATTAAAAGGTGGCAGTTCCAAGATCACGAATATATAATTTTTAAGTCGCTGGGGCAAGTAGTTTAGCCGCAAATCGAATTTTAAGGGACAGAAAAAGTGTAAAGTTTGATGGGTCTAGGACGCATAGTTTAGCCGGAAAACGCGTTTAAAGATAAAAATGTCCAATTTTTTTAAAATTAGTTTTTCGTGTCATTCGTTACATGGATTAAAAGGTGGCAGTTCCAAGATCACGAATATATAATTTTTAAGTCGCTGGGGCAAGTAGTTTAGCCGCAAATCGAATTTTAAGGGACAGAAAAAGTGTAAAGTTTGATGGGTCTAGGACGCATAGTTTAGCCGGAAAACGCGTTTAAAGATAAAAATGTCCAATTTTTTAAAATTAGTTTTTCGTGTCATTCGTTACATGGATTAAAAGGTTGCAGTTCCAAGATCACGAATATATAATTTTTAAGTCGCTGGGGCAAGTAGTTTAGCCGCAAATCGAATTTTAAGGGACAGAAAAAGTGTAAAGTTTGATGGGTCTAGGACGCATAGTTTAGCCGGAAAACGCGTTTAAAGATACAAATGTCCAATTTTTTTAAAATTAGTTTTTCGTGTCATTCGTTACATGGATTAAAAGGTTGCAGTTCCAAGATCACGAATATATAATTTTTAAGTCGCTGGGGCAAGTAGTTTAGCCGCAAATCGAATTTTAAGGGACAGAAAAAGTGTAAAGTTTAATGGGTCTAGGACGCATAGTTTAGCCGGAAAACGCGTTTAAAGATAAAAATGTCCAATTTTTTTAAAATTAGTTTTTCGTGTCATTCGTTACATGGATTAAAAGGTGGCAGTTCCAAGATCACGAATATATAATTTTTAAGTCGCTGGGGCAAGTAGTTTAGCCGCAAATCGAATTTTAAGGGACAGAAAAAGTGTAAAGTTTGATGGGTCTAGGACGCATAGTTTAGCCGGAAAACGCGTTTAAAGATAAAAATGTCCAATTTTTCAAGATCACGAATATATAATTTTTAAGTCGCTGGGGCAAGTAGTTTAGCCGCAAATCGAATTTTAAGGGACAGAAAAAGTGTAAAGTTTGATGGGTCTAGGACGCATAGTTTAGCCAGAAAACGCGTTTAAAGATAAAAATGTCCAATTTTTTTAAAATTAGTTTTTCGTGTCATTCGTTACATGGATTAAAAGGTGGCAGTTCCAAGATCACGAATATATAATTTTTAAGTCGCTGGGGCAAGTAGTTTAGCCGCAAATCGAATTTTAAGGGACAGAAAAAGTGTAAAGTTTGATGGGTCTAGGACGCATAGTTTAGCCGGAAAACGCGTTTAAAGACAAAAATGTCCAATTTTTTTAAAATTAGTTTTTCGTGTCATTCGTTACATGGATTAAAAGGTTGCAGTTCCAAGATCACGAATATATAATTTTTAAGTCGCTGGGGCAAGTAGTTTAGCCGCAAATCGAATTTTAAGGGACAGAAAAAGTGTAAAGTTTGATGGGTCTAGGACGCATAGTTTAGCCGGAAAACGCGTTTAAAGATAAAAATGTCCAATTTTTTTAAAATTAGTTTTTCGTGTCATTCGTTACATGGATTAAAAGGTGGCAGTTCCAAGATCACGAATATATAATTTTTAAGTCGTTGGGGCAAGTAGTTTAGCCGCAAATCGAATTTTAAGGGACAGAAAAAGTGTAAAGTTTGATGGGTCTAGGACGCATAGTTTAGCCGGAAAACGCGTTTAAAGATAAAAATGTCCAATTTTTTTAAAATTAGTTTTTCGTGTCATTCGTTACATGGATTAAAAAGTTGCAGTTCCAAGATCACGAATATATAATTTTTAAGTCGCTGGGGCAAGTAGTTTAGCCGCAAATCGAATTTTAAGGGACAGAAAAAGTGTAAAGTTTGATGGGTCTAGGACGCATAGTTTAGCCGGAAAACGCGTTTAAAGATAAAAATGTCCAAATTTTTTAAAATTAGATTTTCGTGTAATTCGTTACATGGATTAAAAGGTGGCACTTCCAAGATCACGAATATATAATTTTTAAGTCGTTGGGGCAAGTAGTTTAGCCGCAAATCGAATTTTAAGGGACAGAAAAAGTGTAAAGTTTGATGGGTCTAGGACGCATAGTTTAGCCGGAAAACGCGTTTAAAGATAAAAATGTCCAAGTTTTTTAAAATTAGTTTTTCGTGTCATTCGTTACATGGATTAAAAGGTGGCAGTTCCAAGATCACGAATATATAATTTTTAAGTCGCTGGGGCAAGTAGTTTAGCCGCAAATCGAATTTTTAGGGACAGAAAAAGTGGAAAGTTTGATGGGTCTAGGACGCATAGTTTAGCCGGAAAACGCGTTTAAAGATAAAAATGTCCAAATTTTTTAAAATTAGATTTTCGTGTAATTCGTTACATGGATTAAAAGGTGGCACTTCCAAGATCACGAATATATAATTTTTAAGTCGCTGGGGCAAGTAGTTTAGCCGCAAATCGAATTTTAAGGGACAGAAAAAGTGTAAAGTTTGATGGGTCTAGGACGCATAGTTTAGCCGGAAAACGCGTTTAAAGATAAAAATGTCCAATTTTTTTAAAATTAGTTTTTCGTGTCATTCGTTACATGGATTAAAAGTTGGCAGTTCCAAGATCACGAATATATAATTTTTAAGTCGCTGGGGCAATTTGTTTAGCCGCAAATCGAATTTTAAGGGACAGAAAAAGTGTAAAGTTTGATGGGTCTAGGACGCATAGTTTAGCCGGAAAACGCGTTTAAAGATAAAAATGTCTAATTTTTTTAAAATTAGTTTTTTGTGTCATTCGTTACATGGATTAAAAGGTGGCAGTTCCAAGATCACGAATATATAATTTTTAAGTCGCTGGGGCAAGTAGTTTAGCCGCAAATCGAATTTTAAGGGACAGAAAAAGTGTAAAGTTTGATGGGTCTAGGACGCATAGTTTAGCCGGAAAACGCGTTTAAAGATAAAAATGTCCAATTTTTTTAAAATTAGTTTTTCGTGTCATTCGTTACATGGATTAAAAGTTGGCAGTTCCAAGATCACGAATATATAATTTTTAAGTCGCTGGGGCAAGTAGTTTAGCCGCAAATCGAATTTTAAGGGACAGAAAAAGTGTAAAGTTTGATGGGTCTAGGACGCATAGTTTAGCCGGAAAACGCGTTTAAAGATAAAAATGTCCAATTTTTTTAAAATTAGTTTTTCGTGTCATTCGTTACATGGATTAAAAGGTTGCAGTTCCAAGATCACGAATATATAATTTTTAAGTCGCTGGGGCAAGTAGTTTAGCCGCAAATCGAATTTTAAGGGACAGAAAAAGTGTAAAGTTTGATGGGTCTAGGACGCATAGTTTAGCCGGAAAACGCGTTTAAAGATAAAAATGTCCAATTTTTTTAAAATTAGTTTTTCGTGTCATTCGTTACATGGATTAAAAGGTGGCAGTTCCAAGATCACGAATATATAATTTTTAAGTCGCTGGGGCAAGTAGTTTAGCCGCAAATCGAATTTTAAGGGACAGAAAAAGTGTAAAGTTTGATGGGTCTAGGACGCATAGTTTAGCCGGAAAACGCGTTTAAAGATAAAAATGTCCAATTTTTTTAAAATTAGTTTTTCGTGTCATTCGTTACATGGATTAAAAGGTGGCAGTTCCAAGATCACGAATATATAATTTTTAAGTCGCTGGGGCAAGTAGTTTAGCCGCAAATCGAATTTTAAGGGACAGAAAAAGTGTAAAGTTTGATGGGTCTAGGACGCATAGTTTAGCCGGAAAACGCGTTTAAAGATAAAAATGTCCAATTTTTTTAAAATTAGTTTTTCGTGTCATTCGTTACATGGATTAAAAGGTGGCAGTTCCAAGATCACGAATATATAATTTTTAAGTCGCTGGGGCAAGTAGTTTAGCCGCAAATCGAATTTTAAGGGACAGAAAAAGTGGAAAGTTTGATGGGTCTAGGACGCATAGTTTAGCCGGAAAACGCGTTTAAAGATAAAAATGTCCAATTTTTTAAAATTAGATTTTCGTGTAATTCGTTACATGGATTAAAAGGTGGCACTTCCAAGATCACGAATATATAATTTTTAAGTCGCTGGGGCAAGTAGTTTAGCCGCAAATCGAATTTTAAGGGACAGAAAAAGTGTAAAGTTTGATGGGTCTAGGACGCATAGTTTAGCCGGAAAACGCGTTTAAAGATAAAAATGTCCAATTTTTTTAAAATTAGTTTTTCGTGTCATTCGTTACATGGATTAAAAGGTGGCAGTTCCAAGATCACGAATATATAATTTTTAAGTCGCTGGGGCAAGTAGTTTAGCCGCAAATCGAATTTTAAGGGACAGAAAAAGTGTAAAGTTTGATGGGTCTAGGACGCATAGTTTAGCCGGAAAACGCGTTTAAAGATAAAAATGTCCAATTTTTTTAAAATTAGTTTTTCGTGTCATTCGTTACATGGATTTAAAGGTGGCAGTTCCAAGATCACGAATATATAATTTTTAAGTCGCTGGGGCAAGTAGTTTAGTCGCAAATCGAATTTTAAGGGACAGAAAAAGTGTAAAGTTTGATGGGTCTAGGACGCATAGTTTAGCCGGAAAACGCGTTTAATGATAAAAATGTCCAATTTTTTTAAAATTAGTTTTTCGTGTCATTCGTTACATGGATTAAAAGGTTGCAGTTCCAAGATCACGAATATATATTTTTTAAGTCGCTGGGGCAAGTAGTTTAGCCGCAAATCGAATTTTAAGGGACAGAAAAAGTGTAAAGTTTGATGGGTCTAGGACGCATAGTTTAGCCGGAAAACGCGTTTAAAGATAAAAATGTCCAATTTTTTTAAAATTAGTTTTTCGTGTCATTCGTTACATGGATTAAAAGGTGGCAGTTCCAAGATCACGAATATATAATTTTTAAGTCGCTGGGGCAAGTAGTTTAGCCGCAAATCGAATTTTAAGGGACAGAAAAAGTGTAAAGTTTGATGGGTCTAGGACGCATAGTTTAGCCGGAAAACGCGTTTAAAGATAAAAATGTCCAATTTTTTTAAAATTAGTTTTTCGTGTCATTCGTTACATGGATTAAAAGGTGGCAGTTCCAAGATCACGAATATATAATTTTTAAGTCGCTGGGGCAAGTAGTTTAGCCGCAAATCGAATTTTAAGGGACAGAAAAAGTGTAAAGTTTGATGGGTCTAGGACGCATAGTTTAGCCGGAAAACGCGTTTAAAGATAAAAATGTCCAAATTTTTTAAAATTAGATTTTCGTGTAATTCGTTACATGGATTAAAAGGTGGCACTTCCAAGATCACGAATATATAATTTTTAAGTCGTTGGGGCAAGTAGTTTAGCCGCAAATCGAATTTTAAGGGACAGAAAAAGTGTAAAGTTTGATGGGTCTAGGACGCATAGTTTAGCCGGAAAACGCGTTTAAAGATAAAAATGTCCAAGTTTTTTAAAATTAGTTTTTCGTGTCATTCGTTACATGGATTAAAAGGTGGCAGTTCCAAGATCACGAATATATAATTTTTAAGTCGCTGGGGCAAGTAGTTTAGCCGCAAATCGAATTTTTAGGGACAGAAAAAGTGGAAAGTTTGATGGGTCTAGGACGCATAGTTTAGCCGGAAAACGCGTTTAAAGATAAAAATGTCCAAATTTTTTAAAATTAGATTTTCGTGTAATTCGTTACATGGATTAAAAGGTGGCACTTCCAAGATCACGAATATATAATTTTTAAGTCGCTGGGGCAAGTAGTTTAGCCGCAAATCGAATTTTAAGGGACAGAAAAAGTGTAAAGTTTGATGGGTCTAGGACGCATAGTTTAGCCGGAAAACGCGTTTAAAGATAAAAATGTCCAATTTTTTTAAAATTAGTTTTTCGTGTCATTCGTTACATGGATTAAAAGTTAGCACTTCCAAGATCACGAATATATAATTTTTAAGTCGCTGGGGCAATTTGTTTAGCCGCAAATCGAATTTTAAGGGACAGAAAAAGTGTAAAGTTTGATGGGTCTAGGACGCATAGTTTAGCCGGAAAACGCGTTTAAAGATAAAAATGTCTACTTTTTTTAAAATTAGTTTTTCGTGTCATTCGTTACATGGATTAAAAGGTGGCAGTTCCAAGATCACGAATATATAATTTTTAAGTCGCTGGGGCAAGTAGTTTAGCCGCAAATCGAATTTTAAGGGACAGAAAAAGTGTAAAGTTTGATGGGTCTAGGACGCATAGTTTAGCCGGAAAACGCGTTTAAAGATAAAAATGTCCAATTTTTTTAAAATTAGTTTTTCGTGTCATTCGTTACATGGATTAAAAGGTGGCAGTTCCAAGATCACGAATATATAATTTTTAAGTCGCTGGGGCAAGTAGTTTAGCCGCAAATCGAATTTTAAGGGACAGAAAAAGTGTAAAGTTTGATGGGTCTAGGACGCATAGTTTAGCCGGAAAACGCGTTTAAAGATAAAAATGTCCAATTTTTTTAAAATTAGTTTTTCGTGTCATTCGTTACATGGATTAAAAGGTGGCAGTTCCAAGATCACGAATATATAATTTTTAAGTCGCTGGGGCAAGTAGTTTAGCCGCAAATCGAATTTTAAGGGACAGAAAAAGTGTAAAGTTTGATGGGTCTAGGACGCATAGTTTAGCCGGAAAACGCGTTTAAAGATAAAAATGTCCAATTTTTTTAAAATTAGTTTTTCGTGTCATTCGTTACATGGATTAAAAGGTGGCAGTTCCAAGATCACGAATATATAATTTTTAAGTCGCTGGGGCAAGTAGTTTAGCCGCAAATCGAATTTTAAGGGACAGAAAAAGTGTAAAGTTTGATGGGTCTAGGACGCATAGTTTAGCCGGAAAACGCGTTTAAAGATAAAAATGTCCAATTTTTTTAAAATTAGTTTTTCGTGTCATTCGTTACATGGATTAAAAGGTGGCAGTTCCAAGATCACGAATATATAATTTTTAAGTCGCTGGGGCAAGTAGTTTAGCCGCAAATCGAATTTTAAGGGACAGAAAAAGTGGAAAGTTTGATGGGTCTAGGACGCATAGTTTAGCCGGAAAACGCGTTTAAAGATAAAAATGTCCAAATTTTTTAAAATTAGATTTTCGTGTAATTCGTTACATGGATTAAAAGGTGGCACTTCCAAGATCACGAATATATAATTTTTAAGTCGCCGGGGCAAGTAGTTTAGCCGCAAATCGAATTTTAAGGGACAGAAAAAGTGTAAAGTTTGATGGGTCTAGGACGCATAGTTTAGCCGGAAAACGCGTTTAAAGATAAAAATGTCCAATTTTTTTAAAATTAGTTTTTCGTGTCATTCGTTACATGGATTAAAAGGTGGCAGTTCCAAGATCACGAATATATAATTTTTAAGTCGCTGGGGCAAGTAGTTTAGCCGCAAATCGAATTTTAAGGGACAGAAAAAGTGTAAAGTTTGATGGGTCTAGGACGCATAGTTTAGCCGGAAAACGCGTTTAAAGATAAAAATGTCCAATTTTTTTAAAATTAGTTTTTCGTGTCATTCGTTACATGGATTTAAAGGTGGCAGTTCCAAGATCACGAATATATAATTTTTAAGTCGCTGGGGCAAGTAGTTTAGTCGCAAATCGAATTTTAAGGGACAGAAAAAGTGTAAAGTTTGATGGGTCTAGGACGCATAGTTTAGCCGGAAAACGCGTTTAAAGATAAAAATGTCCAATTTTTTTAAAATTAGTTTTTCGTGTCATTCGTTACATGGATTAAAAGGTGGCAGTTCCAAGATCACAAATATATAATTTTTAAGTCGCTGGGGCAAGTAGTTTAGCCGCAAATCGAATTTTAAGGGACAGAAAAAGTGTAAAGTTTGATGGGTCTAGGACGCATAGTTTAGCCGGAAAACGCGTTTAAAGATAAAAATGTCCAATTTTTTTAAAATTAGTTTTTCGTGTCATTCGTTACATGGATTAAAAGGTGGCAGTTCCAAGATCACGAATATATAATTTTTAAGTCGCTGGGGCAAGTAGTTTAGCCGCAAATCGAATTTTAAGGGACAGAAAAAGTGTAAAGTTTGATGGGTCTAGGACGCATAGTTTAACCGGAAAACGCGTTTAAAGATAAAAATGTCCAATTTTTTTTAAATTAGTTTTTCGTGTCATTCGTTACATGGATTAAAAGGTGGCAGTTCCAAGATCACGAATATATAATTTTTAAGTCGCTGGGGCAAGTAGTTTAGCCGCAAATCGAATTTTAAGGGACAGAAAAAGTGTAAAGTTTGATGGGTCTAGGACGCATAGTTTAGCCGGAAAACGCGTTTAAAGATAAAAATGTCCAATTTTTTTAAAATTAGTTTTTCGTGTCATTCGTTACATGGATTAAAAGGTGGCAGTTCCAAGATCACGAATATATAATTTTTAAGTCGCTGGGGCAAGTAGTTTAGCCGCAAATCGAATTTTAAGGGACAGAAAAAGTGTAAAATTTGATGGGTCTAGGACGCATAGTTTAGCCGGAAAACGCGTTTAAAGATAAAAATGTCCAATTTTTTTAAAATTAGTTTTTCGTGTCATTCGTTACATGGATTAAAGGGTTGCAGTTCCAAGATCACGAATATATAATTTTTAAGTCGCTGGGGCAAGTAGTTTAGCCGCAAATCGAATTTTAAGGGACAGAAAAAGTGTAACGTTTGATGGGTCTAGGACGCATAGTTTAGCCGGAAAACGCGTTTAAAGATAAAAATGTCCAATTTTTTTAAAATTAGTTTTTCGTGTCATTCGTTACATGGATTAAAAGGTGGCAGTTCCAAGATCACGAATATATAATTTTTAAGTCGCTGGGGCAAGTAGTTTAGCCGCAAATCGAATTTTAAGGGACAGATAAAGTGTAAAGTTTGATGGGTCTAGGACGCATAGTTTAGCCGGAAAACGCGTTTAAAGATAAAAATGTCCAATTTTTTTAAAATTAGTTTTTCGTGTCATTCGTTACATGGATTAAAAGGTGGCAGTTCCAAGATCACGAATATATAATTTTTAAGTCGCTGGGGCAAGTAGTTTAGCCGCAAATCGAATTTTAAGGGACAGAAAAAGTGTAAAGTTTGATGGGTCTAGGACGCATAGCTTAGCCGGAAAACGCGTTTAAAGATAAAAATGTCCAAATTTTTTAAAATTAGATTTTCGTGTAATTCGTTACATGGATTAAAAGGTGGCACTTCCAAGATCACGAATATATAATTTTTAAGTCGCTGGGGCAAGTAGTTTAGCCGCAAATCGAATTTTAAGGGACAGAAAAAGTGTAAAGTTTGATGGGTCTAGGACGCATAGTTTAGCCGGAAAACGCGTTTAAAGATAAAAATGTCCAATTTTTTTAAAATTAGTTTTTCGTGTCATTCGTTACATGGATTAAAAGGTGGCAGTTCCAAGATCACGAATATATAATTTTTAAGTCGCTGGGGCAAGTAGTTTAGCCGCAAATCGAATTTTAAGGGACAGAAAAAGTGTAAAGTTTGATGGGTCTAGGACGCATAGTTTAGCCGGAAAACGCGTTTAAAGATAAAAATGTCCAATTTTTTTAAAATTAGTTTTTCGTGTCATTCGTTACATGGATTAAAAGGTGGCAGTTCCAAGATCACGAATATATAATTTTTAAGTCGCTGGGGCAAGTAGTTTAGCCGCAAATCGAATTTTAAGGGACAGAAAAAGTGTAAAGTTTAATGGGTCTAGGACGCATAGTTTAGCCGGAAAACGCGTTTAAAGATTAAAATGTCCAATTTTTTTAAAATTAGTTTTTCGTGTCATTCGTTACATGGATTAAAAGGTGGCAGTTCCAAGATCACGAATATATAATTTTTAAGTCGCTGGGGCAAGTAGTTTAGCCGCAAATCGAATTTTAAGGGACAGAAAAAGTGTAAAGTTTGATGGGTCTAGGACGCATAGTTTAGCCGGAAAACGCGTTTAAAGATAAAAATGTCCAATTTTTTTAAAATTAGTTTTTCGTGTCATTCGTTACATGGATTAAAAGGTGGCAGTTCCAAGATCACGAATATATAATTTTTAAGTCGCTGGGGCAAGTAGTTTAACCGCAAATCGAATTTTAAGTCACAGAAAAAGTGTAAAGTTTGATGGGTCTAGGACGCATAGTTTAGCCGGAAAACGCGTTTAAAGATAAAAATGTCCAATTTTTTTAAAATTAGTTTTTCGTGTCATTCGTTACATGGATTAAAAGGTGCCAGTTCCAAGATCACGAATATATAATTTTTAAGTCGCTGGGGCAAGTAGTTTAGCCGCAAATCGAATTTTAAGGGACAGAAAAAGTGTAAAGTTTGATGGGTCTAGGACGCATAGTTTAGCAGGAAAACGCGTTTAAAGATAAAAATGTCCAAATTTTTTAAAATTAGATTTTCGTGTAATTCGTTACATGGATTAAAAGGTGGCAGTTTCAAGATCACGAATATATAATTTTTAAGTCGCTGGGGCAAGTAGTTTAGCCGCAAATCGAATTTTAAGGGACAGAAAAAGTGTAAAGTTTGATGGGTCTAGGACGCATAGTTTAGCCGGAAAACGCGTTTAAAGATAAAAATGTCTAATTTTTTTAAAATTAGTTTTTCGTGTCATTCGTTACATGGATTAAAAGGTGGCAGTTCCAAGATCACGAATATATAATTTTTAAGTCGCTGGGGCAAGTAGTTTAGCCTCAAATCGAATTTTAAGGGACAGAAAAAGTGTAAAGTTTGATGGGTCTAGCACGCATAGTTTAGCCGGAAAACGCGTTTAAAGATAAAAATGTCCAATTTTTTTAAAATTAGTTTTTCGTGTCATTCGTTACATGGATTAAAAGGTGGCAGTTCCAAGATAACGAATATATAATTTTTAAGTCGCTGGGGCAAGTAGTTTAGCCGCAAATCGAATTTTAAGGGACAGAAAAAGTGTAAAATTTGATGGGTCTAGGACGCATAGTTTAGCCGGAAAACGCGTTTAAAGATAAAAATGTCCAATTTTTTTTAAAATTAGTTTTTCGTGTCATTCGTTACATGGATTAAAGGGTTGCAGTTCCAAGATCACGAATATATAATTTTTAAGTCGCTGGGGCAAGTAGTTTAGCCGCAAATCGAATTTTAAGGGACAGAAAAAGTGTAAAGTTTGATGGGTCTAGGACGCATAGTTTAGCCGGAAAACGCGTTTAAAGATAAAAATGTCCAAATTTTTTTAAAATTAGATTTTCGTGTAATTCGTTACATGGATTAAAAGGTGGCACTTCCAAGATCACGAATATATAATTTTTAAGTCGCTGGGGCAAGTAGTTTAGCCGCAAATCGAATTTTAAGGGACAGAAAAAGTGTAAAGTTTGATGGGTCTAGGACGCATAGTTTAGCCGGAAAACGCGTTTAAAGATAAAAATGTCCAATTTTTTTAAAATTAGTTTTTCGTGTCATTCGTTACATGGATTAAAAGGTGGCAGTTCCAAGATCACGAATATATAATTTTTAAGTCGCTGGGGCAAGTAGTTTAGCCGCAAATCGAATTTTAAGGGACAGAAAAAGTGTAAAGTTTAATGGGTCTAGGACGCATAGTTTAGCCGGAAAACGCGTTTAAAGATTAAAATGTCCAATTTTTTTAAAATTAGTTTTTCGTGTCATTCGTTACATGGATTAAAAGGTGGCAGTTCCAAGATCACGAATATATAATTTTTAAGTCGCTGGGGCAAGTAGTTTAGCCGCAAATCGAATTTTAAGGGACAGAAAAAGTGTAAAGTTTGATGGGTCTAGGACGCATAGTTTAGCCGGAAAACGCGTTTAAAGATAAAAATGTCCAATTTTTTTAAAATTAGTTTTTCGTGTCATTCGTTACATGGATTAAAAGGTGGCAGTTCCAAGATCACGAATATATAATTTTTAAGTCGCTGGGGCAAGTAGTTTAACCGCAAATCGAATTTTAAGTCACAGAAAAAGTGTAAAGTTTGATGGGTCTAGGACGCATAGTTTAGCCGGAAAACGCGTTTAAAGATAAAAATGTCCAATTTTTTTAAAATTAGTTTTTCGTGTCATTCGTTACATGGATTAAAAGGTGCCAGTTCCAAGATCACGAATATATAATTTTTAAGTCGCTGGGGCAAGTAGTTTAGCCGCAAATCGAATTTTAAGGGACAGAAAAAGTGTAAAGTTTGATGGGTCTAGGACGCATAGTTTAGCCGGAAAACGCGTTTAAAGATAAAAATGTCTAATTTTTTTAAAATTAGTTTTTCGTGTCATTCGTTACATGGATTAAAAGGTGGCAGTTCCAAGATCACGAATATATAATTTTTAAGTCGCTGGGGCAAGTAGTTTAGCCTCAAATCGAATTTTAAGGGACAGAAAAAGTGTAAAGTTTGATGGGTCTAGGACGCATAGTTTAGCCGGAAAACGCGTTTAAAGATAAAAATGTCCAATTTTTTTAAAATTAGTTTTTCGTGTCATTCGTTACATGGATTAAAAGGTGGCAGTTCCAAGATCACGAATATATAATTTTTAAGTCGCTAGGGCAAGTAGTTTAGCCGCAAATCGAATTTTAAGGGACAGAAAAAGTGTAAAGTTTGATGGGTCTAGGACGCATAGTTTAGCCGGAAAACGGATTTAAAGATAAAAATGTCCAATTTTTTTAAAATTAGTTTTTCGTGTCATTCGTTACATGGATTAAAAGGTGGCAGTTCCAAGATCACGAATATATAATTTTTAAGTCGCTGGGGCAAGTAGTTTAGCCGCAAATCGAATTTTAAGTCACAGAAAAAGTGTAAAGTTTGATGGGTCTAGGACGCATAGTTTAGCCGGAAAACGCGTTTAAAGATAAAAATGTCCAATTTTTTTAAAATTAGTTTTTCGTGTCATTCGTTACATGGATTAAAAGGTGGCAGTTCCAAGATCACGAATATATAATTTTTAAGTCGCTGGGGCAAGTAGTTTAGCCGCAAATCGAATTTTAAGGGACAGAAAAAGTGTAAAGTTTGATGGGTCTAGGACGCATAGTTTAGCCGGAAAACGCGTTTAAAGATAAAAATGTCCAAATTTTTTAAAATTAGATTTCCGTGTAATTCGTTACATGGATTAAAAGGTGGCAGTTCCAAGATCACGAATATATAATTTTTAAGTCGCTGGGGCAAGTAGTTTAGCCGCAAATCGAATTTTAAGGGACAGAAAAAGTGTAAAGTTTAATGGGTCTAGGACGCATAGTTTAGCCGGAAAACGCGTTTAAAGATAAAAATGTCCAATTTTTTTAAAATTAGTATTTCGTGTCATTCGTTACATGGATTAAAAGGTGGCAGTTCCAAGATCACGAATATATAATTTTTAAGTCGCTGGGGCAAGTAGTTTAGCCGCAAATCGAATTTTAAGGGACAGAAAAAGTGTAAAGTTTGATGGGTCTAGGACGCATAGTTTAGCCGGAAAACGCGTTTAAAGATAAAAATGTCCAATTTTTTTAAAATTAGTTTTTCGTGTCATTCGTTACATGGATTAAAAGGTGGCAGTTCCAAGATCACGAATATATAATTTTTAAGTCGCTGGGGCAAGTAGTTTAGCCGCAAATCGAATTTTAAGGGACAGAAAAAGTGTAAAGTTTGATGGGTCTAGGACGCATAGTTTAGCCGGAAAACGCGTTTAAAGATAAAAATGTCCAATTTTTTTAAAATTAGTTTTTCGTGTCATTCGTTACATGGATTAAAAGGTGGCAGTTCCAAGATCACGAATATATAATTTTTAAGTCGCTGGGGCAAGTAGTTTAGCCGCAAATCGAATTTTAAGTCACAGAAAAAGTGTAAAGTTTGATGGGTCTAGGACGCATAGTTTAGCCGGAAAACGCGTTTAAAGATAAAAATGTCCAATTTTTTTAAAATTAGTTTTTCGTGTCATTCGTTACATGGATTAAAAGGTGGCAGTTCCAAAATCACGAATATATAATTTTTAAGTCGCTGGGGCAAGTAGTTTAGCCGCAAATCGAATTTTAAGGGACAGAAAAAGTGTAAAGTTTGATGGGTCTAGGACGCATAGTTTAGCCGGAAAACGCGTTTAAAGATAAAAATGTCCAAATTTTTTAAAATTAGATTTTCGTGGATTAAAAGGTGGCAGTTCCAAGATCACGAATATATAATTTTTAAGTCGCTGGGGCAAGTAGTTTAGCCGCAAATCGAATTTTAAGGGACAGAAAAAGTGTAAAGTTTGATGGGTCTAGGACGCATAGTTTAGCCGGAAAACGCGTTTAAAGATAAAAATGTCCAATTTTTTTAAAATTAGTTTTTCGTGTCATTCGTTACATGGATTAAAAGGTTGCAGTTCCAAGATCACGAATATATAATTTTTAAGTCGCTGGGGCAAGTAGTTTAGCCGCAAATCGAATTTTAAGGGACAGAAAAAGTGTAAAGTTTGATGGGTCTAGGACGCATAGTTTAGCCGGAAAACGCGTTTAAAGATAAAAATGTCCAATTTTTTTAAAATTAGTTTTTCGTGTCATTCGTTACATGGATTAAAAGGTGGCAGTTCCAAGATCACGAATATATAATTTTTAAGTCGCTGGGGCAAGTAGTTTAGCCGCAAATCGAATTTTAAGTCACAGAAAAAGTGTAAAGTTTGATGGGTCTAGGACGCATAGTTTAGCCGGAAAACGCGTTTAAAGATAAAAATGTCCAATTTTTTTAAAATTAGTTTTTCGTGTCATTCGTTACATGGATTAAAAGGTGGCAGTTCCAAAATCACGAATATATAATTTTTAAGTCGCTGGGGCAAGTAGTTTAGCCGCAAATCGAATTTTAAGGGACAGAAAAAGTGTAAAGTTTGATGGGTCTAGGACGCATAGTTTAGCCGGAAAACGCGTTTAAAGATAAAAATGTCCAAATTTTTTAAAATTAGATTTTCGTGTAATTCGTTACATGGATTAAAAGGTGGCAGTTCCAAGATCACGAATATATAATTTTTAAGTCGCTGGGGCAAGTAGTTTAGCCGCAAATCGAATTTTAAGGGACAGAAAAAGTGTAAAGTTTGATGGGTCTAGGACGCATAGTTTAGCCGGAAAACGCGTTTAAAGATAAAAATGTCCAATTTTTTTAAAATTAGTTTTTCGTGTCATTCGTTACATGGATTAAAAGGTTGCAGTTCCAAGATCACGAATATATAATTTTTAAGTCGCTGGGGCAAGTAGTTTAGCCGCAAATCGAATTTTAAGGGACAGAAAAAGTGTAAAGTTTGATGGGTCTAGGACGCATAGTTTAGCCGGAAAACGCGTTTAAAGATAAAAATGTCCAATTTTTTTAAAATTAGTATTTCGTGTCATTCGTTACATGGATTAAAAGGTGGCAGTTCCAAGATCACGAATATATAATTTTTAAGTCGCTGGGGCAAGTAGTTTAGCCGCAAATCGAATTTTAAGGGACAGAAAAAGTGTAAAGTTTGATGGGTCTAGGACGCATAGTTTAGCCGGAAAACGCGTTTAAAGATAAAAATGTCCAATTTTTTTAAAATTAGTTTTTCGTGTCATTCGTTACATGGATTAAAAGGTTGCAGTTCCAAGATCACGAATATATAATTTTTAAGTCGCTGGGGCAAGTAGTTTAGCCGCAAATCGAATTTTAAGGGACAGAAAAAGTGTAAAGTTTGATGGGTCTAGGACGCATAGTTTAGCCGGAAAACGCGTTTAAAGATAAAAATGTCCAATTTTTTTAAAATTAGTTTTTCGTGTCATTCGTTACATGGATTAAAAGGTGGCAGTTCCAAGATCACGAATATATAATTTTTAAGTCGCTGGGGCAAGTAGTTTAGCCGCAAATCGAATTTTAAGGGACAGAAAAAGTGTAAAGTTTGATGGGTCTAGGACGCATAGTTTAGCCGGAAAACGCGTTTAAAGATAAAAATGTCCAATTTTTTTAAAATTAGTTTTTCGTGTCATTCGTTACATGGATTAAAAGTTTGCAGTTCCAAGATCACGAATATATAATTTTTAAGTCGTTGGGGCAAGTAGTTTAGCCGCAAATCGAATTTTAAGGGACAGAAAAAGTGTAAAGTTTGATGGGTCTAGGACGCATAGTTTAGCCGGAAAACGCGTTTAAAGATAAAAATGTCCAATTTTTTTAAAATTAGTTTTTCGTGTCATTCGTTACATGGATTAAAAGGTGGCAGTTCCAAGATCACGAATATATAATTTTTAAGTCGCTGGGGCAAGTAGTTTAGCCGCAAATCGAATTTTAAGGGACAGAAAAAGTGTAAAGTTTGATGGGTCTACGACGCATAGTTTAGCCGGAAAACGCGTTTAAAGATAAAAATGTTCAAATTTTTTTAAAATTAGTTTTTCGTGTCATTCGTTACATGGATTAAAAGGTGGCAGTTCCAAGATCACGAATATATAATTTTTAAGTCGCTGGGGCAAGTAGTTTAGCCGCAAATCGAATTTTAAGGGACAGAAAAAGTGTAAAGTTTAATGGGTCTAGGACGCATAGTTTAGCCGGAAAACGCGTTTAAAGATAAAAATGTCCAATTTTTTTAAAATTAGTTTTTCGTGTCATTCGTTACATGGATTAAAAGGTGGCAGTTCCAAGATCACGAATATATAATTTTTAAGTCGCTGGGGCAAGTAGTTTAGCCGCAAATCGAATTTTAAGGGACAGAAAAAGTGTAAAGTTTGATGGGTCTAGGACGCATAGTTTAGCCGGAAAACGCGTTTAAAGATAAAAATGTCCAATTTTTTTAAAATTAGTTTTTCGTGTCATTCGTTACATGGATTAAAAGTTTGCAGTTCCAAGATCACGAATATATAATTTTTAAGTCGTTGGGGCAAGTAGTTTAGCCGCAAATCGAATTTTAAGGGACAGAAAAAGTGTAAAGTTTAATGGGTCTAGGACGCATAGTTTAGCCGGAAAACGCGTTTAAAGATAAAAATGTCCAATTTTTTTAAAATTAGTTTTTCGTGTCATTCGTTACATGGATTAAAAGGTGGCAGTTCCAAGATCACGAATATATAATTTTTAAGTCGCTGGGGCAAGTAGTTTAGCCGCAAATCGAATTTTAAGGGACAGAAAAAGTGTAAAGTTTGATGGGTCTAGGACGCATAGTTTAGCCGGAAAACGCGTTTAAAGATAAAAATGTCCAATTTTTTTAAAATTAGTTTTTCGTGTCATTCGTTACATGGATTAAAAGTTTGCAGTTCCAAGATCACGAATATATAATTTTTAAGTCGTTGGGGCAAGTAGTTTAGCCGCAAATCGAATTTTAAGGGACAGAAAAAGTGTAAAGTTTGATGGGTCTAGGACGCATAGTTTAGCCGGAAAACGCGTTTAAAGATAAAAATGTCCAATTTTTTTAAAATTAGTTTTTCGTGTCATTCGTTACATGGATTAAAAGGTGGCAGTTCCAAGATCACGAATATATAATTTTTAAGTCGCTGGGGCAAGTAGTTTAGCCGCAAATCGAATTTTAAGGGACAGAAAAAGCGTAAAGTTTGATGGGTCTAGGACGCATAGTTTAGCCGGAAAACGCGTTTAAAGATAAAAATGTCCAATTTTTTTAAAATTAGTTTTTCGTGTCATTCGTTACATGGATTAAAAGGTGGCAGTTCCAAGATCACGAATATATAATTTTTAAGTCGCTGGGGCAAGTAGTTTAGCCGCAAATCGAATTTTAAGGGACAGAAAAAGTGTAAAGTTTAATGGGTCTAGGACGCATAGTTTAGCCGGAAAACGCGTTTAAAGATAAAAATGTCCAATTTTTTTAAAATTAGTTTTTCGTGTCATTCGTTACATGGATTAAAAGGTTGCAGTTCCAAGATCACGAATATATAATTTGTAAGTCGCTGGGGCAAGTAGTTTAGCCGCAAATCGAATTTTAAGGGACAGAAAAAGTGTAAAGTTTGATGGGTCTAGGACGCATAGTTTAGCCGGAAAACGCGTTTAAAGATAAAAATGTCCAATTTTTTTAAAATTAGTTTTTCGTGTCATTCGTTACATGGATTAAAAGGTTGCAGTTCCAAGATCACGAATATATAATTTTTAAGTCGCTGGGGCAAGTAGTTTAGCCGCAAATTGAATTTTAAGGGACAGAAAAAGTGTAAAGTTTGATGGGTCTAGGACGCATAGTTTAGCCGGAAAACGCGTTTAAAGATAAAAATGTCCAATTTTTTTAAAATTAGTTTTTCGTGTCATTCGTTACATGGATTAAAAGGTGGCAGTTCCAAGATCACGAATATATAATTTTTAAGTCGCTGGGGCAAGTAGTTTAGCCGCAAATCGAATTTTAAGGGACAGAAAAAGTGTAAAGTTTGATGGGTCTAGGACGCATAGTTTAGCCGGAAAACGCGTTTAAAGATAAAAATGTCCAATTTTTTTAAAATTAGTTTTTCGTGTCATTCGTTACATGGATTAAAAGGTGGCAGTTCCAAGATCACGAATATATAATTTTTAAGTCGCTGGGGCAAGTAGTTTAGCCGCAAATCGAATTTTAAGTCACAGAAAAAGTGTAAAGTTTGATGGGTCTAGGACGCATAGTTTAGCCGGAAAACGCGTTTAAAGATAAAAATGTCCAATTTTTTTAAAATTAGTTTTTCGTGTCATTCGTTACATGGATTAAAAGGTGGCAGTTCCAAGATCACGAATATATAATTTTTAAGTCGCTGGGGCAAGTAGTTTAGCCGCAAATCGAATTTTAAGGGACAGAAAAAGTGTAAAGTTTGATGGGTCTAGGACGCATAGTTTAGCCGGAAAACGCGTTTAAAGATAAAAATGTCCAATTTTTTTAAAATTAGTTTTTCGTGTCATTCGTTACAGGGATTAAAAGGTGGCAGTTCCAAGATCACGAATATATAATTTTTAAGTCGCTGGGGCAAGTAGTTTAGCCGCAAATCGAATTTTAAGGGACAGAAAAAGTGTAAAGTTTGATGGGTCTAGGACGCATAGTTTAGCCGGAAAACGCGTTTAAAGATAAAAATGTCCAATTTTTTTAAAATTGGTTTTTCGTGTCATTCGTTACATGGATTAAAAGGTGGCAGTTCCAAGATCACGAATATATAATTTTTAAGTCGCTGGGGCAAGTAGTTTAGCCGCAAATCGAATTTTAAGGGACAGAAAAAGTGTAAAGTTTGATGGGTCTAGGACGCATAGTTTAGCCGGAAAACGCGTTTAAAGATAAAAATGTCCAATTTTTCAAGATCACGAATATATAATTTTTAAGTCGCTGGGGCAAGTAGTTTAGCCGCAAATCGAATTTTAAGGGACAGAAAAAGTGTAAAGTTTGATGGGTCTAGGACGCATAGTTTAGCCGGAAAACGCGTTTAAAGATAAAAATGTCCAATTTTTTTAAAATTAGTTTTTCGTGTCATTCGTTACATGGATTAAAAGGTGGCAGTTCCAAGATCACGAATATATAATTTTTAAGTCGCTGGGGCAAGTAGTTTAGCCGCAAATCGAATTTTAAGGGACAGAAAAAGTGTAAAGTTTGATGGGTTTAGGACGCATAGTTTAGCCGGAAAACGCGTTTAAAGATAAAAATGTCCAATTTTTCAAGATCGATGTCATTCGTTACATGGATTAAAAGGTGGCAGTTCCAAGATCACGAATATATAATTTTTAAGTCGCTGGGGCAAGTAGTTTAGCCGCAAATCGAATTTTAAGGGACAGAAAAAGTGTAAAGTTTGATGGGTCTAGGACGCATAGTTTAGCCGGAAAACGCGTTTAAAGATAAAAATGTCCAAATTTTTTAAAATTAGATTTTCGTGTAATTCGTTACATGGATTAAAAGGTGGCAGTTCCAAGATCACGAATATATAATTTTTAAGTCGCTGGGGCAAGTAGTTTAGCCGCAAATCGAATTTTAAGGGACAGAAAAAGTGTAAAGTTTGATGGGTCTAGCACGCATAGTTTAGCCGGAAAACGCGTTTAAAGATAAAAATGTCCAATTTTTTTAAAATTAGTTTTTCGTGTCATTCGTTACATGGATTAAAAGGTGGCAGTTCCAAGATCACGAATATATAATTTTTAAGTCGCTGGGGCAAGTAGTTTAGCCGCAAATCGAATTTTAAGTCACAGAAAAAGTGTAAAGTTTGATGGGTCTAGGACGCATAGTTTAGCCGGAAAACGCGTTTAAAGATAAAAATGTCCAATTTTTTTAAAATTAGTTTTTCGTGTCATTCGTTACATGGATTAAAAGGTGGCAGTTCCAAGATCACGAATATATAATTTTTAAGTCGCTGGGGCAAGTAGTTTAGCCGCAAATCGAATTTTAAGGGACAGAAAAAGTGTAAAGTTTGATGGGTCTAGGACGCATAGTTTAGCCGGAAAACGCGTTTAAAGATAAAAATGTCCAATTTTTCAAGATCACGAATATATAATTTTTAAGTCGCTGGGGCAAGTAGTTTAGCCGCAAATCGAATTTTAAGGGACAGAAAAAGTGTAAAGTTTGATGGGTCTAGGACGCATAGTTTAGCCGGAAAACGCGTTTAAAGATAAAAATGTCCAATTTTTTTAAAATTAGTTTTTCGTGTCATTCGTTACATGGATTAAAAGGTGGCAGTTCCAAGATCACGAATATATAATTTTTAAGTCGCTGGGGCAAGTAGTTTAGCCGCAAATCGAATTTTAAGGGACAGAAAAAGTGTAAAGTTTGATGGGTTTAGGACGCATAGTTTAGCCGGAAAACGCGTTTAAAGATAAAAATGTCCAATTTTTCAAGATCAATGTCATTCGTTACATGGATTAAAAGGTGGCAGTTCCAAGATCACGAATATATAATTTTTAAGTCGCTGGGGCAAGTAGTTTAGCCGCAAATCGAATTTTAAGGGACAGAAAAAGTGTAAAGTTTGATGGGTCTAGGACGCATAGTTTAGCCGGAAAACGCGTTTAAAGATAAAAATGTCCAAATTTTTTAAAATTAGATTTTCGTGTAATTCGTTACATGGATTAAAAGGTGGCAGTTCCAAGATCACGAATATATAATTTTTAAGTCGCTGGGGCAAGTAGTTTAGCCGCAAATCGAATTTTAAGGGACAGAAAAAGTGTAAAGTTTGATGGGTCTAGGACGCATAGTTTAGCCGGAAAACGCGTTTAAAGATAAAAATGTCCAATTTTTTTAAAATTAGTTTTTCGTGTCATTCGTTACATGGATTAAAAGGTGGCAGTTCCAAGATCACGAATATATAATTTTTAAGTCGCTGGGGCAAGTAGTTTAGCCGCAAATCGAATTTTAAGTCACAGAAAAAGTGTAAAGTTTGATGGGTCTAGGACGCATAGTTTAGCCGGAAAACGCGTTTAAAGATAAAAATGTCCAATTTTTTTAAAATTAGTTTTTCGTGTCATTCGTTACATGGATTAAAAGGTGGCAGTTCCAAGATCACGAATATATAATTTTTAAGTCGCTGGGGCAAGTAGTTTAGCCGCAAATCGAATTTTAAGGGACAGAAAAAGTGTAAAGTTTGATGGGTCTAGGACGCATAGTTTAGCCGGAAAACGCGTTTAAAGATAAAAATGTCCAATTTTTTTAAAATTAGTTTTTCGTGTCATTCGTTACAGGGAGGGATTAAAAGGTGGCAGTTCCAAGATCACGAATATATAATTTTTAAGTCGCTGGGGCAAGTAGTTTAGCCGCAAATCGAATTTTAAGGGACAGAAAAAGTGTAAAGTTTGATGGGTCTAGGACGCATAGTTTAGCCGGAAAACGCGTTTAAAGATAAAAATGTCCAATTTTTTTAAAATTAGTTTTTCGTGTCATTCGTTACATGGATTAAAAGGTGGCAGTTCCAAGATCACGAATATATAATTTTTAAGTCGCTGGGGCAAGTAGTTTAGCCGCAAATCGAATTTTAAGGGACAGAAAAAGTGTAAAGTTTGATGGGTCTAGGACGCATAGTTTAGCCGGAAAACGCGTTTAAAGATAAAAATGTCCAATTTTTTTAAAATTAGTTTTTCGTGTCATTCGTTACATGGATTAAAAGGTTGCAGTTCCAAGATCACGAATAAGTCGCTGGGGCAAGTAGTTTAGCCGCAAATCGAATTTTAAGGGACAGAAAAAGTGTAAAGTTTGATGGGTCTAGGACGCATAGTTTAGCCGGAAAACGCGTTTAAAGATAAAAATGTCCAATTTTTTTAAAATTGGTTTTTCGTGTCATTCGTTACATGGATTAAAAGGTGGCAGTTCCAAGATCACGAATATATAATTTTTAAGTCGCTGGGGCAAGTAGTTTAGCTGCAAATCGAATTTTAAGGGACAGAAAAAGTGTAAAGTTTGATGGGTCTAGGACGCATAGTTTAGCCGGAAAACGCGTTTAAAGATAAAAATGTCCAATTTTTCAAGATCACGAATATATAATTTTTAAGTCGCTGGGGCAAGTAGTTTAGCCGCAAATCGAATTTTAAGGGACAGAAAAAGTGTAAAGTTTGATGGGTCTAGGACGCATAGTTTAGCCGGAAAACGCGTTTAAAGATAAAAATGTCCAATTTTTTTAAAATTAGTTTTTCGTGTCATTCGTTACATGGATTAAAAGGTGGCAGTTCCAAGATCACGAATATATAATTTTTAAGTCGCTGGGGCAAGTAGTTTAGCCGCAAATCGAATTTTAAGGGACAGAAAAAGTGTAAAGTTTGATGGGTCTAGGACGCATAGTTTAGCCGGAAAACGCGTTTAAAGATAAAAATGTCCAATTTTTTTAAAATTAGTTTTTCGTGTCATTCGTTACATGGATTAAAAGGTGGCAGTTCCAAGATCACGAATATATAATTTTTAAGTCGCTGGGGCAAGTAGTTTAGCCGCAAATCGAATTTTAAGGGACAGAAAAAGTGTAAAGTTTGATGGGTCTAGGACGCATAGTTTAGCCGGAAAACGCGTTTAAAGATAAAAATGTCCAATTTTTTTAAAATTAGTTTTTCGTGTCATTCGTTACATGGATTAAAAGGTGGCAGTTCCAAGATCACGAATATATAATTTTTAAGTCGCTGGGGCAAGTAGTTTAGCCGCAAATCGAATTTTAAGGGACAGAAAAAGTGTAAAGTTTGATGGGTTTAGGACGCATAGTTTAGCCGGAAAACGCGTTTAAAGATAAAAATGTCCAATTTTTTAAAAATTAGTTTTTCGTGTCATTCGTTACATGGATTAAAAGGTGGCAGTTCCAAGATCACGAATATATAATTTTTAAGTCGCTGGGGCAAGTAGTTTAGCCGCAAATCGAATTTTAAGGGACAGAAAAAGTGTAAAGTTTGATGGGTCTAGGACGCATAGTTTAGCCGGAAAACGCGTTTAAAGATAAAAATGTCCAAATTTTTTAAAATTAGATTTTCGTGTAATTCGTTACATGGATTAAAAGGTGGCAGTTCCAAGATCACGAATATATAATTTTTAAGTCGCTGGGGCAAGTAGTTTAGCCGCAAATCGAATTTTAAGGGACAGAAAAAGTGTAAAGTTTGATGGGTCTAGGACGCATAGTTTAGCCGGAAAACGCGTTTAAAGATAAAAATGTCCAATTTTTTTAAAATTAGTTTTTCGTGTCATTCGTTACATGGATTAAAAGGTTGCAGTTCCAAGATCACGAATATATAATTTTTAAGTCGCTGGGGCAAGTAGTTTAGCCGCAAATCGAATTTTAAGGGACAGAAAAAGTGTAAAGTTTGATGGGTCTAGGACGCATAGTTTAGCCGGAAAACGCGTTTAAAGATAAAAATGTCCAATTTTTTTAAAATTAGTTTTTCGTGTCATTCGTTACATGGATTAAAAGGTGGCAGTTCCAAGATCACGAATATATAATTTTTAAGTCGCTGGGGCAAGTAGTTTAGCCGCAAATCGAATTTTAAGGGACAGAAAAAGTGTAAAGTTTGATGGGTCTAGGACGCATAGTTTAGCCGGAAAACGCGTTTAAAGATAAAAATGTCCAATTTTTCAAGATCACGAATATATAATTTTTAAGTCGCTGGGGCAAGTAGTTTAGCCGCAAATCGAATTTTAAGGGACAGAAAAAGTGTAAAGTTTGATGGGTCTAGGACGCATAGTTTAGCCGGAAAACGCGTTTAAAGATAAAAATGTCCAATTTTTTTAAAATTAGTTTTTCGTGTCATTCGTTACATGGATTAAAAGGTGGCAGTTCCAAGATCACGAATATATAATTTTTAAGTCGCTGGGGCAAGTAGTTTAGCCGCAAATCGAATTTTAAGGGACAGAAAAAGTGTAAAGTTTGATGGGTCTAGGACGCATAGTTTAGCCGGAAAACGCGTTTAAAGATAAAAATGTCCAATTTTTTTAAAATTAGTTTTTCGTGTCATTCGTTACATGGATTAAAAGGTGGCAGTTCCAAGATCACGAATATATAATTTTTAAGTCGCTGGGGCAAGTAGTTTAGCCGCAAATCGAATTTTAAGGCACAGAAAAAGTGTAAAGTTTGATGGGTCTAGGACGCATAGTTTAGCCGGAAAACGCGTTTAAAGATAAAAATGTCCAATTTTTTTAAAATTAGTTTTTCGTGTCATTCGTTACATGGATTAAAAGGTGGCAGTTCCAAGATCACGAATATATAATTTTTAAGTCGCTGGGGCAAGTAGTTTAGCCGCAAATCGAATTTTAAGGGACAGAAAAAGTGTAAAGTTTGATGGGTCTAGGACGCATAGTTTAGCCGGAAAACGCGTTTAAAGATAAAAATGTCCAATTTTTTTAAAATTAGTTTTTCGTGTCATTCGTTACATGGATTAAAAGGTGGCAGTTCCAAGATCACGAATATATAATTTTTAAGTCGCTGGGGCAAGTAGTTTAGCCGCAATCGAATTTTAAGGGACAGAAAAAGTGTAAAGTTTGATGGGTCTAGGACGCATACTTTAGCCGGAAAACGCGTTTAAAGATAAAAATGTCCAATTTTTTTAAAATTAGTTTTTCGTGTCATTCGTTACATGGATTAAAAGGTGGCAGTTCCAAGATCACGAATATATAATTTTTAAGTCGCTGGGGCAAGTAGTTTAGCCGCAAATCGAATTTTAAGGGACAGAAAAAGTGTAAAGTTTGATGGGTCTAGGACGCATAGTTTAGCCGGAAAACGCGTTTAAAGATAAAAATGTCCAATTTTTTTAAAATTAGTTTTTCGTGTCATTCGTTACATGGATTAAAAGGTGGCAGTTCCAAGATCACGAATATATAATTTTTAAGTCGCTGGGGCAAGTAGTTTAGCCGCAAATCGAATTTTAAGGGACAGAAAAAGTGTAAAGTTTGATGGGTCTAGGACGCATAGTTTAGCCGGAAAACGCGTTTAAAGATAAAAATGTCCAAATTTTTTAAAATTAGATTTTCGTGTAATTCGTTACATGGATTAAAAGGTGGCACTTCCAAGATCACGAATATATAATTTTTAAGTCGCTGGGGCAAGTAGTTTAGCCGCAAATCGAATTTTAAGGGACAGAAAAAGTGTAAAGTTTGATGGGTCTAGGACGCATAGTTTAGCCGGAAAACGCGTTTAAAGATAAAAATGTCCAATTTTTTTAAAATTAGTTTTTCGTGTCATTCGTTACATGGATTAAAAGGTGGCAGTTCCAAGATCACGAATATATAATTTTTAAGTCGCTGGGGCAAGTAGTTTAGCCGCAAATCGAATTTTAAGGGACAGAAAAAGTGTAAAGTTTGATGGGTCTAGGACGCATAGTTTAGCCGGAAAACGCGTTTAAAGATAAAAATGTCCAATTTTTTTAAAATTAGTTTTTCGTGTCATTCGTTACATGGATTAAAAGGTGGCAGTTCCAAGATCACGAATATATAATTTTTAAGTCGCTGGGGCAAGTAGTTTAGCCGCAAATCGAATTTTAAGGGACAGAAAAAGTGTAAAGTTTGATGGGTCTAGGACGCATAGTTTAGCCGGAAAACGCGTTTAAAGATAAAAATGTCCAATTTTTCAAGATCACGAATATATAATTTTTAAGTCGCTGGGGCAAGTAGTTTAGCCGCAAATCGAATTTTAAGGGACAGAAAAAGTGTAAAGTTTGATGGGTCTAGGACGCATAGTTTAGCCGGAAAACGCGTTTAAAGATAAAAATGTCCAATTTTTTTAAAATTAGTTTTTCGTGTCATTCGTTACATGGATTAAAAGGTGGCAGTTCCAAGATCACGAATATATAATTTTTAAGTCGCTGGGGCAAGTAGTTTAGCCGCAAATCGAATTTTAAGGGACAGAAAAAGTGTAAAGTTTGATGGGTTTAGGACGCATAGTTTAGCCGGAAAACGCGTTTAAAGATAAAAATGTCCAATTTTTCAAGATCAATGTCATTCGTTACATGGATTAAAAGGTGGCAGTTCCAAGATCACGAATATATAATTTTTAAGTCGCTGGGGCAAGTAGTTTAGCCGCAAATCGAATTTTAAGGGACAGAAAAAGTGTAAAGTTTGATGGGTCTAGGACGCATAGTTTAGCCGGAAAACGCGTTTAAAGATAAAAATGTCCAATTTTTTTAAAATTAGATTTTCGTGTCATTCGTTACATGGATTAAAAGGTGGCAGCTCCAAGATCACGAATATATAATTTTTAAGTCGCTGGGGCAAGTAGTTTAGCCGCAAATCGAATTTTAAGGGACAGAAAAAGTGTAAAGTTTGATGGGTCTAGGACGCATAGTTTAGCCGGAAAACGCGTTTAAAGATAAAAATGTCCAATTTTTTTAAAATTAGTTTTTCGTGTCATTCGTTACATGGATTAAAAGGTGGCAGTTCCAAGATCACGAATATATAATTTTTAAGTCGCTGGGGCAAGTAGTTTAGCCGCAAATCGAATTTTAAGGGACAGAAAAAGTGTAAAGTTTGATGGGTCTAGGACGCATAGTTTAGCCGGAAAACGCGTTTAAAGATAAAAATGTCCAATTTTTTTAAAATTAGTTTTTCGTGTCATTCGTTACATGGATTAAAAGGTGGCAGTTCCAAGATCACGAATATATAATTTTTAAGTCGCTGGGGCAAGTAGTTTAGCCGCAAATCGAATTTTAAGGGACAGAAAAAGTGTAAAGTTTGATGGGTCTAGGACGCATAGTTTAGCCGGAAAACGCGTTTAAAGATAAAAATGTCCAATTTTTTTAAAATTAGTTTTTCGTGTCATTCGTTACATGGATTAAAAGGTGGCAGTTCCAAGATCACGAATATATAATTTTTAAGTCGCTGGGGCAAGTAGTTTAGCCGCAAATCGAATTTTAAGGGACAGAAAAAGTGTAAAGTTTGATGGGTCTAGGACGCATAGTTTAGCCGGAAAACGCGTTTAAAGATAAAAATGTCCAATTTTTTAAATTAGTTTTTCGTGTCATTCGTTACATGGATTAAAAGGTGGCAGTTCCAAGATCACGAATATATAATTTTTAAGTCGCTGGGGCAAGTAGTTTAGCCGCAAATCGAATTTTAAGGGACAGAAAAAGTGTAAAGTTTGATGGGTCTAGGACGCATAGTTTAGCCGGAAAACGCGTTTAAAGATAAAAATGTCCAATTTTTCAAGATCACGAATATATAATTTTTAAGTCGCTGGGGCAAGTAGTTTAGCCGCAAATCGAATTTTAAGGGACAGAAAAAGTGTAAAGTTTGATGGGTCTAGGACGCATAGTTTAGCCGGAAAACGCGTTTAAAGATAAAAATGTCCAATTTTTTTAAAATTAGTTTTTCGTGTCATTCGTTACATGGATTAAAAGGTGGCAGTTCCAAGATCACGAATATATAATTTTTAAGTCGCTGGGGCAAGTAGTTTAGCCGCAAATCGAATTTTAAGGGACAGAAAAAGTGTAAAGTTTGATGGGTTTAGGACGCATAGTTTAGCCGGAAAACGCGTTTAAAGATAAAAATGTCCAATTTTTCAAGATCAATGTCATTCGTTACATGGATTAAAAGGTGGCAGTTCCAAGATCACGAATATATAATTTTTAAGTCGCTGGGGCAAGTAGTTTAGCCGCAAATCGAATTTTAAGGGACAGAAAAAGTGTAAAGTTTGATGGGTCTAGGACGCATAGTTTAGCCGGAAAACGCGTTTAAAGATAAAAATGTCCAAATTTTTTAAAATTAGATTTTCGTGTAATTCGTTACATGGATTAAAAGGTGGCAGTTCCAAGATCACGAATATATAATTTTTAAGTCGCTGGGGCAAGTAGTTTAGCCGCAAATCGAATTTTAAGGGACAGAAAAAGTGTAAAGTTTGATGGGTCTAGGACGCATAGTTTAGCCGGAAAACGCGTTTAAAGATAAAAATGTCCAATTTTTTTAAAATTAGTTTTTCGTGTCATTCGTTACATAGATTAAAAGGTTGCAGTTCCAAGATCACGAATATATAATTTTTAAGTCGCTGGGGCAAGTAGTTTAGCCGCAAATCGAATTTTAAGGGACAGAAAAAGTGTAAAGTTTGATGGGTCTAGGACGCATAGTTTAGCCGGAAAACGCGTTTAAAGATAAAAATGTCCAATTTTTTTAAAATTAGTTTTTCGTGTCATTCGTTACATGGATTAAAAGGTGGCAGTTCCAAGATCACGAATATATAATTTTTAAGTCGCTGGGGCAAGTAGTTTAGCCGCAAATCGAATTTTAAGGGACAGAAAAAGTGTAAAGTTTGATGGGTCTAGGACGCATAGTTTAGCCGGAAAACGCGTTTAAAGATAAAAATGTCCAATTTTTTTAAAATTAGTTTTTCGTGTCATTCGTTACATGGATTAAAAGGTTGCAGTTCCAAGATCACGAATAAGTCGCTGGGGCAAGTAGTTTAGCCGCAAATCGAATTTTAAGGGACAGAAAAAGTGTAAAGTTTGATGGGTCTAGGACGCATAGTTTAGCCGGAAAACGCGTTTAAAGATAAAAATGTCCAATTTTTTTAAAATTGGTTTTTCGTGTCATTCGTTACATGGATTAAAAGGTGGCAGTTCCAAGATCACGAATATATAATTTTTAAGTCGCTGGGGCAAGTAGTTTAGCCGCAAATCGAATTTTAAGGGACAGAAAAAGTGTAAAGTTTGATGGGTCTAGGACGCATAGTTTAGCCGGAAAACGCGTTTAAAGATAAAAATGTCCAATTTTTTTAAAATTAGTTTTTCGTGTCATTCGTTACATGGATTAAAAGGTGGCAGTTCCAAGATCACGAATATATAATTTTTAAGTCGCTGGGGCAAGTAGTTTAGCCGCAAATCGAATTTTAAGGCACAGAAAAAGTGTAAAGTTTGATGGGTCTAGGACGCATAGTTTAGCCGGAAAACGCGTTTAAAGATAAAAATGTCCAATTTTTTTAAAATTAGTTTTTCGTGTCATTCGTTACATGGATTAAAAGGTGGCAGTTCCAAGATCACGAATATATAATTTTTAAGTCGCTGGGGCAAGTAGTTTAGCCGCAAATCGAATTTTAAGGGACAGAAAAAGTGTAAAGTTTGATGGGTCTAGGACGCATAGTTTAGCCGGAAAACGCGTTTAAAGATAAAAATGTCCAATTTTTTTAAATTAGTTTTTCGTGTCATTCGTTACATGGATTAAAAGGTGGCAGTTCCAAGATCACGAATATATAATTTTTAAGTCGCTGGGGCAAGTAGTTTAGCCGCAAATCGAATTTTAAGGGACAGAAAAAGTGTAAAGTTTGATGGGTCTAGGACGCATAGTTTAGCCGGAAAACGCGTTTAAAGATAAAAATGTCCAATTTTTTTAAAATTAGTTTTTCGTGTCATTCGTTACATGGATTAAAAGGTGGCAGTTCCAAGATCACGAATATATAATTTTTAAGTCGCTGGGGCAAGTAGTTTAGCCGCAAATCGAATTTTAAGGGACAGAAAAAGTGTAAAGTTTGATGGGTCTAGGACGCATAATTTAGCCGGAAAACGCGTTTAAAGATAAAAATGTCCAATTTTTTTAAAATTAGTTTTTCGTGTCATTCGTTACATGGATTAAAAGGTGGCAGTTCCAAGATCACGAATATATAATTTTTAAGTCGCTGGGGCAAGTAGTTTAGCCGCAAATCGAATTTTAAGGGACAGAAAAAGTGTAAAGTTTGATGGGTCTAGGACGCATAGTTTAGCCGGAAAACGCGTTTAAAGATAAAAATGTCCAAGTTTTTTAAAATTAGTTTTTCGTGTCATTCGTTACATGGATTAAAAGGTGGCAGTTCCAAGATCACGAATATATAATTTTTAAGTCGCTGGGGCAAGTAGTTTAGCCGCAAATCGAATTTTAAGGGACAGAAAAAGTGTAAAGTTTGATGGGTCTAGGACGCATAGTTTAGCCGGAAAACGCGTTTAAAGATAAAAATGTCCAATTTTTTTAAAATTAGTTTTTCGTGTCATTCGTTACATGGATTAAAAGGTGGCAGTTCCAAGATCACGAATATATAATTTTTAAGTCGCTGGGGCAAGTAGTTTAGCCGCAAATCGAATTTTAAGGGACAGAAAAAGTGTAAAGTTTGATGGGTCTAGGACGCATAGTTTAGCCGGAAAACGCGTTTAAAGATAAAAATGTCCAATTTTTTTAAAATTAGTTTTTCGTGTCATTCGTTACATGGATTAAAAGGTGGCAGTTCCAAGATCACGAATATATAATTTTTAAGTCGCTGGGGCAAGTAGTTTAGCCGCAAATCGAATTTTAAGGGACAGAAAAAGTGTAAAGTTTGATGGGTCTAGGACGCATAGTTTAGCCGGAAAACGCGTTTAAAGATAAAAATGTCCAATTTTTTTTAAAATTAGTTTTTCGTGTCATTCGTTACATGGATTAAAAGGTGGCAGTTCCAAGATCACGAATATATAATTTTTAAGTCGCTGGGGCAAGTAGTTTAGCCGCAAATCGAATTTTAAGGGACAGAAAAAGTGTAAAGTTTGATGGGTCTAGGACGCATAGTTTAGCCGGAAAACGCGTTTAAAGATAAAAATGTCCAATTTTTTTAAAATTAGTTTTTCGTGTCATTCGTTACAGGGATTAAAAGGTGGCAGTTCCAAGATCACGAATATATAATTTTTAAGTCGCTGGGGCAAGTAGTTTAGCCGCAAATCGAATTTTAAGGGACAGAAAAAGTGTAAAGTTTGATGGGTCTAGGACGCATAGTTTAGCCGGAAAACGCGTTTAAAGATAAAAATGTCCAATTTTTTTAAAATTAGTTTTTCGTGTCATTCGTTACATGGATTAAAAGGTTGCAGTTCCAAGATCACGAATATATAATTTTTAAGTCGCTGGGGCAAGTAGTTTAGCCGCAAATCGAATTTTAAGGGACAGAAAAAGTGTAAAGTTTTGATGGGTCTAGGACGCATAGTTTAGCCGGAAAACGCGTTTAAAGATAAAAATGTCCAATTTTTCAAGATCACGAATATATAATTTTTAAGTCGCTGGGGCAAGTAGTTTAGCCGCAAATCGAATTTTAAGGGACAGAAAAAGTGTAAAGTTTGATGGGTCTAGCACGCATAGTTTAGCCGGAAAACGCGTTTAAAGATAAAATGTCCAATTTTTTTAAAATTAGTTTTTCGTGTCATTCGTTACATGGATTAAAAGGTGGCAGTTCCAAGATCACGAATATATAATTTTTAAGTCGCTGGGGCAAGTAGTTTAGCCGCAAATCGAATTTTAAGGGACAGAAAAAGTGTAAAGTTTGATGGGTCTAGGACGCATAGTTTAGCCGGAAAACGCGTTTAAAGATAAAAATGTCCAATTTTTTTAAAATTAGTTTTTCGTGTCATTCGTTACATGGATTAAAAGGTGGCAGTTCCAAGATCACGAATATATAATTTTTAAGTCGCTGGGGCAAGTAGTTTAGCCGCAAATCGAATTTTAAGGCACAGAAAAAGTGCAAAGTTTGATGGGTCTAGGACGCATAGTTTAGCCGGAAAACGCGTTTAAAGATAAAAATGTCCAATTTTTTTAAAATTAGTTTTTCGTGTCATTCGTTACATGGATTAAAAGGTGGCAGTTCCAAGATCACGAATATATAATTTTTAAGTCGCTGGGGCAAGTAGTTTAGCCGCAAATCGAATTTTAAGGGACAGAAAAAGTGTAAAGTTTGATGGGTCTAGGACGCATAGTTTAGCCGGAAAACGCGTTTAAAGATAAAAATGTCCAATTTTTTTAAAATTAGTTTTTCGTGTCATTCGTTACATGGATTAAAAGGTGGCAGTTCCAAGATCACGAATATATAATTTTTAAGTCGCTGGGGCAAGTAGTTTAGCCGCAAATCGAATTTTAAGGGACAGAAAAAGTGTAAAGTTTGATGGGTCTAGGACGCATAATTTAGCCGGAAAACGCGTTTAAAGATAAAAATGTCCAATTTTTTTAAAATTAGTTTTTCGTGTCATTCGTTACATGGATTAAAAGGTGGCAGTTCCAAGATCACGAATATATAATTTTTAAGTCGCTGGGGCAAGTAGTTTAGCCGCAAATCGAATTTTAAGGGACAGAAAAAGTGTAAAGTTTGATGGGTCTAGGACGCATAGTTTAGCCGGAAAACGCGTTTAAAGATAAAAATGTCCAAGTTTTTTAAAATTAGTTTTTCGTGTCATTCGTTACATGGATTAAAAGGTGGCAGTTCCAAGATCACGAATATATAATTTTTAAGTCGCTGGGGCAAGTAGTTTAGCCGCAAATCGAATTTTAAGGGACAGAAAAAGTGTAAAGTTTGATGGGTCTAGGACGCATAGTTTAGCCGGAAAACGCGTTTAAAGATAAAAATGTCCAATTTTTTTAAAATTAGTTTTTCGTGTCATTCGTTACATGGATTAAAAGGTGGCAGTTCCAAGATCACGAATATATAATTTTTAAGTCGCTGGGGCAAGTAGTTTAGCCGCAAATCGAATTTTAAGGGACAGAAAAAGTGTAAAGTTTGATGGGTCTAGGACGCATAGTTTAGCCGGAAAACGCGTTTAAAGATAAAAATGTCCAATTTTTTTAAAATTAGTTTTTCGTGTCATTCGTTACATGGATTAAAAGGTGGCAGTTCCAAGATCACGAATATATAATTTTTAAGTCGCTGGGGCAAGTAGTTTAGCCGCAAATCGAATTTTAAGGGACAGAAAAAGTGTAAAGTTTGATGGGTCTAGGACGCATAGTTTAGCCGGAAAACGCGTTTAAAGATAAAAATGTCCAATTTTTTTAAAATTAGTTTTTCGTGTCATTCGTTACAGGGATTAAAAGGTGGCAGTTCCAAGATCACGAATATATAATTTTTAAGTCGCTGGGGCAAGTAGTTTAGCCGCAAATCGAATTTTAAGGGACAGAAAAAGTGTAAAGTTTGATGGGTCTAGGACGCATAGTTTAGCCGGAAAACGCGTTTAAAGATAAAAATGTCCAATTTTTTTAAAATTAGTTTTTCGTGTCATTCGTTACATGGATTAAAAGGTTGCAGTTCCAAGATCACGAATATATAATTTTTAAGTCGCTGGGGCAAGTAGTTTAGCCGCAAATCGAATTTTAAGGGACAGAAAAAGTGTAAAGTTTGATGGGTCTAGGACGCATAGTTTAGCCGGAAAACGCGTTTAAAGATAAAAATGTCCAATTTTTCAAGATCACGAATATATAATTTTTAAGTCGCTGGGGCAAGTAGTTTAGCCGCAAATCGAATTTTAAGGGACAGAAAAAGTGTAAAGTTTGATGGGTCTAGCACGCATAGTTTAGCCGGAAAACGCGTTTAAAGATAAAAATGTCCAATTTTTTTAAAATTAGTTTTTCGTGTCATTCGTTACATGGATTAAAAGGTGGCAGTTCCAAGATCACGAATATATAATTTTTAAGTCGCTGGGGCAAGTAGTTTAGCCGCAAATCGAATTTTAAGGGACAGAAAAAGTGTAAAGTTTGATGGGTCTAGGACGCATAGTTTAGCCGGAAAACGCGTTTAAAGATAAAAATGTCCAATTTTTCAAGATCACGAATATATAATTTTTAAGTCGCTGGGGCAAGTAGTTTAGCCGCAAATCGAATTTTAAGGGACAGAAAAAGTGTAAAGTTTGATGGGTCTAGGACGCATAGTTTAGCCGGAAAACGCGTTTAAAGATAAAAATGTCCAATTTTTTTAAAATTAGTTTTTCGTGTCATTCGTTACATGGATTAAAAGGTGGCAGTTCCAAGATCACGAATATATAATTTTTAAGTCGCTGGGGCAAGTAGTTTAGCCGCAAATCGAATTTTAAGGGACAGAAAAAGTGTAAAGTTTGATGGGTCTAGGACGCATAGTTTAGCCGGAAAACGCGTTTAAAGATAAAAATGTCCAATTTTTTTAAAATTAGTTTTTCGTGTCATTCGTTACATGGATTAAAAGGTGGCAGTTCCAAGATCACGAATATATAATTTTTAAGTCGCTGGGGCAAGTAGTTTAGCCGCAAATCGAATTTTAAGGGACAGAAAAAGTGTAAAGTTTGATGGGTCTAGGACGCATAGTTTAGCCG
The DNA here is from genome assembly GCA_910595825.1 of Philhelius pedissequus. NCBI lineage: Eukaryota > Metazoa > Arthropoda > Insecta > Diptera > Syrphidae > Philhelius > Philhelius pedissequus. Next base: position 161,497,774 of record OU343162.1, on the reverse strand, counting down.
GAAAACGCGTTTAAAGATAAAAATGTCCAATTTTTTTAAAATTAGTCTTTCGTGTCATTCGTTACATGGATTAAAAGGTGGCAGTTCCAAGATCACGAATATATAATTTTTAAGTCGCTGGGGCAAGTAGTTTAGCCGCAAATCGAATTTTAAGGGACAGAAAAAGTGTAAAGTTTGATGGGTCTAGGACGCATAGTTTAGCCGGAAAACGCGTTTAAAGATAAAAATGTCCAATTTTTTTAAAATTAGTTTTTCGTGTCATTCGTTACATGGATTAAAAGGTGGCAGTTCCAAGATCACGAATATATAATTTTTAAGTCGCTGGGGCAAGTAGTTTAGCCGCAAATCGAATTTTAAGGGACAGAAAAAGTGTAAAGTTTGATGGGTCTAGGACGCATAGTTTAGCCGGAAAACGCGTTTAAAGATAAAAATGTCCAAATTTTTTAAAATTAGATTTTCGTGTAATTCGTTACATGGATTAAAAGGTGGCACTTCCAAGATCACGAATATATAATTTTTAAGTCGCTGGGGCAAGTAGTTTAGCCGCAAATCGAATTTTAAGGGACAGAAAAAGTGTAAAGTTTGATGGGTCTAGGACGCATAGTTTAGCCGGAAAACGCGTTTAAAGATAAAAATGTCCAATTTTTTTTAAAATTAGTTTTTCGTGTCATTCGTTACATGGATTAAAAGGTGGCAGTTCCAAGATCACGAATATATAATTTTTAAGTCGCTGGGGCAAGTAGTTTAGCCGCAAATCGAATTTTAAGGGACAGAAAAAGTGTAAAGTTTGATGGGTCTAGGACGCATAGTTTAGCCGGAAAACGCGTTTAAAGATAAAAATGTCCAAGTTTTTTAAAATTAGTTTTTCGTGTCATTCGTTACATGGATTAAAAGGTGGCAGTTCCAAGATCACGAATATATAATTTTTAAGTCGCTGGGGCAAGTAGTTTAGCCGCAAATCGAATTTTAAGGGACAGAAAAAGTGTAAAGTTTGATGGGTCTAGGACGCATAGTTTAGCCGGAAAACGCGTTTAAAGATAAAAATGTCCAATTTTTTTTAAAATTAGTTTTTCGTGTCATTCGTTACATGGATGAAAAGGTGGCAGTTCCAAGATCACGAATATATAATTTTTAAGTCGCTGGGGCAAGTAGTTTAGCCGCAAATCGAATTTTAAGGGACAGAAAAAGTGTAAAGTTTGATGGGTCTAGGACGCATAGTTTAGCCGGAAAACGCGTTTAAAGATAAAAATGTCCAAGTTTTTTAAAATTAGTTTTTCGTGTCATTCGTTACATGGATTAAAAGGTGGCAGTTCCAAGATCACGAATATATAATTTTTAAGTCGCTGGGGCAAGTAGTTTAGCCGCAAATCGAATTTTAAGGGACAGAAAAAGTGTAAAGTTTGATGGGTCTAGGACGCATAGTTTAGCCGGAAAACGCGTTTAAAGATAAAAATGTCCAATTTTTTTTAAAATTAGTTTTTCGTGTCATTCGTTACATGGATTAAAAGGTGGCAGTTCCAAGATCACGAATATATAATTTTTAAGTCGCTGGGGCAAGTAGTTTAGCCGCAAATCGAATTTTAAGGGACAGAAAAACTGTAAAGTTTGATGGGTCTAGGACGCATAGTTTAGCCGGAAAACGCGTTTAAAGATAAAAATGTCCAATTTTTTTAAAATTAGTTTTTCGTATCATTCGTTACATGGATTAAAAGGTGGCAGTTCCAAGATCACGAATATATAATTTTTAAGTCGCTGGGGCAAGTAGTTTAGCCGCAAATCGAATTTTAAGGGACAGAAAAAGTGTAAAGTTTGATGGGTCTAGGACGCATAGTTTAGCCGGAAAACGCGTTTAAAGATAAAAATGTCCAATTTTTTTAAAATTAGTTTTTCGTGTCATTCGTTACATGGATTAAAAGGTGGCAGTTCCAAGATCACGAATATATAATTTTTAAGTCGCTGGGGCAAGTAGTTTAGCCGCAAATCGAATTTTAAGGGACAGAAAAAGTGTAAAGTTTGATGGGTCTAGGACGCATAGTTTAGCCGGAAAACGCGTTTAAAGATAAAAATGTCCAATTTTTTTAAAATTAGTTTTTCGTGTCATTCGTTACATGGATTAAAAGGTGGCAGTTCCAAGATCACGAATATATAATTTTTAAGTCGCTGGGGCAAGTAGTTTAGCCGCAAATCGAATTTTAAGGGACAGAAAAAGTGTAAAGTTTGATGGGTCTAGGACGCATAGTTTAGCCGGAAAACGCGTTTAAAGATAAAAATGTCCAATTTTTTTAAAATTAGTTTTTCGTGTCATTCGTTACATGGATTAAAAGGTGGCAGTTCCAAGATCACGAATATATAATTTTTAAGTCGCTGGGGCAAGTAGTTTAGCCGCAAATCGAATTTTATGGGACAGAAAAAGTGTAAAGTTTGATGGGTCTAGGACGCATAGTTTAGCCGGAAAACGCGTTTAAAGATAAAAATGTCCAATTTTTTTAAAATTAGTTTTTCGTGTCATTCGTTACATGGATTAAAAGGTGGCAGTTCCAAGATCACGAATATATAATTTTTAAGTCGCTGGGGCAAGTAGTTTAGCCGCAAATCGAATTTTAAGGGACAGAAAAAGTGTAAAGTTTGATGGGTCTAGGACGCATAGTTTAGCCGGAAAACGCGTTTAAAGATAAAAATGTCCAATTTTTTTAAAATTAGTTTTTCGTGTCATTCGTTACATGGATTAAAAGGTGGCAGTTCCAAGATCACGAATATATAATTTTTAAGTCGCTGGGGCAAGTAGTTTAGCCGCAAATCGAATTTTAAGGGACAGAAAAAGTGTAAAGTTTGATGGGTCTAGGACGCATAGTTTTGCCGGAAAACGCGTTTAAAGATAAAAATGTCCAATTTTTCAAGATCACGAATATATAATTTTTAAGTCGCTGGGGCAAGTAGTTTAGCCGCAAATCGAATTTTAAGGGACAGAAAAAGTGTAAAGTTTGATGGGTCTAGGACGCATAGTTTAGCCGGAAAACGCGTTTAAAGATAAAAATGTCCAATTTTTTTAAAATTAGTTTTTCGTGTCATTCGTTACATGGATTAAAAGGTGGCAGTTCCAAGATCACGAATATATAATTTTTAAGTCGCTGGGGCAAGTAGTTTAGCCGCAAATCGAATTTTAAGGGACAGAAAAAGTGTAAAGTTTGATGGGTCTAGGACGCATAGTTTAGCCGGAAAACGCGTTTAAAGATAAAAATGTCCAATTTTTTTAAAATTAGTTTTTTGTGTCATTCGTTACATGGATTAAAAGGTGGCAGTTCCAAGATCACGAATATATAATTTTTAAGTCGCTGGGGCAAGTAGTTTAGCCGCAAATCGAATTTTAAGGGACAGAAAAAGTGTAAAGTTTGATGGGTCTAGGACGCATAGTTTAGCCGGAAAACGCGTTTAAAGATAAAAATGTCCAATTTTTTTAAAATTAGTTTTTCGTGTCATTCGTTACATGGATTAAAAGGTGGCAGTTCCAAGATCACGAATATATAATTTTTAAGTCGCTGGGGCAAGTAGTTTAGCCGCAAATCGAATTTTAAGGGACAGAAAAAGTGTAAAGTTTGATGGGTCTAGGACGCATAGTTTAGCCGGAAAACGCGTTTAAAGATAAAAATGTCCAATTTTTTTAAAATTAGTTTTTCGTGTCATTCGTTACATGGATTAAAAGGTGGCAGTTCCAAGATCACGAATATATAATTTTTAAGTCGCTGGGGCAAGTAGTTTAGCCGCAAATCGAATTTTAAGGGACAGAAAAAGTGTAAAGTTTGATGGGTCTAGGACGCATAGTTTAGCCGGAAAACGCGTTTAAAGATAAAAATGTCCAATTTTTCAAGATCACGAATATATAATTTTTAAGTCGCTGGGGCAAGTAGTTTAGCCGCAAATCGAATTTTAAGGGACAGAAAAAGTGTAAAGTTTGATGGGTCTAGGACGCATAGTTTAGCCGGAAAACGCGTTTAAAGATAAAAATGTCCAATTTTTTTAAAATTAGTTTTTCGTGTCATTCGTTACATGGATTAAAAGGTGGCAGTTCCAAGATCACGAATATATAATTTTTAAGTCGCTGGGGCAAGTAGTTTAGCCGCAAATCGAATTTTAAGGGACAGAAAAAGTGTAAAGTTTGATGGGTCTAGGACACATAGTTTAGCCGGAAAACGCGTTTAAAGATAAAAATGTCCAATTTTTTTAAAATTAGTTTTTCGTGTCATTCGTTACATGGATTAAAAGGTGGCAGTTCCAAGATCACGAATATATAATTTTTAAGTCGCTGGGGCAAGTAGTTTAGCCGCAAATCGAATTTTAAGGGACAGAAAAAGTGTAAAGTTTGATGGGTCTAGGACGCATAGTTTAGCCGGAAAACGCGTTTAAAGATAAAAATGTCCAATTTTTTTAAAATTAGTTTTTCGTGTCATTCGTTACATGGATTAAAAGGTGGCAGTTCCAAGATCACGAATATATAATTTTTAAGTCGCTGGCTGGGGCAAGTAGTTTAGCCGCAAATCGAATTTTAAGGGACAGAAAAAGTGTAAAGTTTGATGGGTCTAGGACGCATAGTTTAGCCGGAAAACGCGTTTAAAGATAAAAATGTCCAAATTTTTTAAAATTAGATTTTCGTGTAATTCGTTACATGGATTAAAAGGTGGCACTTCCAAGATCACGAATATATAATTTTTAAGTCGCTGGGGCAAGTAGTTTAGCCGCAAATCGAATTTTAAGGGACAGAAAAAGTGTAAAGTTTGATGGGTCTAGGACGCATAGTTTAGCCGGAAAACGCGTTTAAAGATAAAAATGTCCAAATTTTTTAAAATTAGATTTTCGTGTAATTCGTTACATGGATTAAAAGGTGGCACTTCCAAGATCACGAATATATAATTTTTAAGTCGCTGGGGCAAGTAGTTTAGCCGCAAATCGAATTTTAAGGGACAGAAAAAGTGTAAAGTTTGATGGGTCTAGGACGCATAGTTTAGCCGGAAAACGCGTTTAAAGATAAAAATGTCCAATTTTTTAAAAATTAGTTTTTCGTGTCATTCGTTACATGGATTAAAAGGTGGCAGTTCCAAGATCACGAATATATAATTTGTAAGTCGCTGGGGCAAGTAGTTTAGCCGCAAATCGAATTTTAAGGGACAGAAAAAGTGTAAAGTTTGATGGGTCTAGGACGCATAGTTTAGCCGGAAAACGCGTTTAAAGATAAAAATGTCCAATTTTTTTAAAATTAGTTTTTCGTGTCATTCGTTACATGGATTAAAAGGTGGCAGTTCCAAGATCACGAATATATAATTTTTAAGTCGCTGGGGCAAGTAGTTTAGCCGCAAATCGAATTTTAAGGGACAGAAAAAGTGTAAAGTTTGATGGGTCTAGGACGCATAGTTTAGCCGGAAAACGCGTTTAAAGATAAAAATGTCCAATTTTTTTAAAATTAGTTTTTCGTGTCATTCGTTACATGGATTAAAAGGTGGCAGTTCCAAGATCACGAATATATAATTTTTAAGTCGCTGGGGCAAGTAGTTTAGCCGCAAATCGAATTTTAAGGGACAGAAAAAGTGTAAAGTTTGATTGGTCTAGGACGCATTGTTTAGCCGGAAAACGCGTTTAAAGATAAAAATGTCCAATTTTTTAAAAATTAGTTTTTCGTGTCATTCGTTACATGGATTAAAAGGTGGCAGTTCCAAGATCACGAATATATAATTTTTAAGTCGCTGGGGCAAGTAGTTTAGCCGCAAATCGAATTTTAAGGGACAGAAAAAGTGTAAAGTTTGATGGGTCTAGGACGCATAGTTTAGCCGGAAAACGCGTTTAAAGATAAAAATGTCCAATTTTTTTAAAATTAGTTTTTCGTGTCATTCGTTACATGGATTAAAAGGTGGCAGTTCCAAGATCACGAATATATAATTTTTAAGTCGCTGGGGCAAGTAGTTTAGCCGCAAATCGAATTTTAAGGGACAGAAAAAGTGTAAAGTTTGGTGGGTCTAGGACGCATAGTTTAGCCGGAAAACGCGTTTAAAGATAAAAATGTCCAATTTTTTTAAAATTAGTTTTTCGTGTCATTCGTTACATGGATTAAAAGGTTGCAGTTCCAAGATCACGAATATATAATTTTCAAGTCGCTGGGGCAAGTAGTTTAGCCGCAAATCGAATTTTAAGGGACAGAAAAAGTGTAAAGTTTGATGGGTCTAGGACGCATAGTTTAGCCGGAAAACGCGTTTAAAGATAAAAATGTCCAAATTTTTTAAAATTAGATTTTCGTGTAATTCGTTACATGGATTAAAAGGTGGCACTTCCAAGATCACGAATATATAATTTTTAAGTCGCTGGGGCAAGTAGTTTAGCCGCAAATCGAATTTTAAGGGACAGAAAAAGTGTAAAGTTTGATGGGTCTAGGACGCATAGTTTAGCCGGAAAACGCGTTTAAAGATAAAAATGTCCAATTTTTTTAAAATTAGTTTTTCGTGTCATTCGTTACATGGATTAAAAGGTGGCAGTTCCAAGATCACGAATATATAATTTTTAAGTCGCTGGGGCAAGTAGTTTAGCCGCAAATCGAATTTTAAGGGACAGAAAAAGTGTAAAGTTTGATTGGTCTAGGACGCATAGTTTAGCCGGAAAACGCGTTTAAAGATAAAAATGTCCAATTTTTTAAAAATTAGTTTTTCGTGTCATTCGTTACATGGATTAAAAGGTGGCAGTTCCAAGATCACGAATATATAATTTTTAAGTCGCTGGGGCAAGTAGTTTAGCCGCAAATCGAATTTTAAGGGACAGAAAAAGTGTAAAGTTTGATGGGTCTAGGACGCATAGTTTAGCCGGAAAACGCGTTTAAAGATAAAAATGTCCAATTTTTTTAAAATTAGTTTTTCGTGTCATTCGTTACATGGATTAAAAGGTGGCAGTTCCAAGATCACGAATATATAATTTTTAAGTCGCTGGGGCAAGTAGTTTAGCCGCAAATCGAATTTTAAGGGACAGAAAAAGTGTAAAGTTTGGTGGGTCTAGGACGCATAGTTTAGCCGGAAAACGCGTTTAAAGATAAAAATGTCCAATTTTTTTAAAATTAGTTTTTCGTGTCATTCGTTACATGGATTAAAAGGTTGCAGTTCCAAGATCACGAATATATAATTTTCAAGTCGCTGGGGCAAGTAGTTTAGCCGCAAATCGAATTTTAAGGGACAGAAAAAGTGTAAAGTTTGATGGGTCTAGGACGCATAGTTTAGCCGGAAAACGCGTTTAAAGATAAAAATGTCCAATTTTTTTAAAATTAGTTTTTCGTGTCATTCGTTACATGGATTAAAAGGTGGCAGTTCCAAGATCACGAATATATAATTTTTAAGTCGCTGGGGCAAGTAGTTTAGCCGCAAATCGAATTTTAAGGGACAGAAAAAGTGTAAAGTTTGATGGGTCTAGGACACATAGTTTAGCCGGAAAACGCGTTTAAAGATAAAAATGTCCAATTTTTTTAAAATTAGTTTTTCGTGTCATTCGTTACATGGATTAAAAGGTGGCAGTTCCAAGGTCACGAATATATAATTTTTAAGTCGCTGGGGCAAGTAGTTTAGCCGCAAATCGAATTTTAAGGGACAGAAAAAGTGTAAAGTTTGATGGGTCTAGGACGCATAGTTTAGCCGGAAAACGCGTTTAAAGGTAAAAATGTCCAATTTTTTTAAAATTAGTTTTTCGTGTCATTCGTTACATGGATTAAAAGGTGGCAGTTCCAAGATCACGAATATATAATTTTTAAGTCGCTGGCTGGGGCAAGTAGTTTAGCCGCAAATCGAATTTTAAGGGACAGAAAAAGTGTAAAGTTTGATGGGTCTAGGACGCATAGTTTAGCCGGAAAACGCGTTTAAAGATAAAAATGTCCAAATTTTTTAAAATTAGATTTTCGTGTAATTCGTTACATGGATTAAAAGGTGGCACTTCCAAGATCACGAATATATAATTTTTAAGTCGCTGGGGCAAGTAGTTTAGCCGCAAATCGAATTTTAAGGGACAGAAAAAGTGTAAAGTTTGATGGGTCTAGGACGCATAGTTTAGCCGGAAAACGCGTTTAAAGATAAAAATGTCCAATTTTTTTAAAATTAGTTTTTCGTGTCATTCGTTACATGGATTAAAAGGTGGCAGTTCCAAGATCACGAATATATAATTTTTAAGTCGCTGGGGCAAGTAGTTTAGCCGCAAATCGAATTTTAAGGGACAGAAAAAGTGTAAAGTTTGATGGGTCTAGGACGCATAGTTTAGCCGGAAAACGCGTTTAAAGATAAAAATGTCCAATTTTTTTAAAAATTAGTTTTTCGTGTCATTCGTTACATGGATTAAAAGGTGGCAGTTCCAAGATCACGAATATATAATTTTTAAGTCGCTGGGGCAAGTAGTTTAGCCGCAAATCGAATTTTAAGGGACAGAAAAAGTGTAAAGTTTGATGGGTCTAGGACGCATAGTTTAGCCGGAAAACGCGTTTAAAGATAAAAATGTCCAATTTTTTTAAAAATTAGTTTTTCGTGTCATTCGTTACATGGATTAAAAGGTGGCAGTTCCAAGATCACGAATATATAATTTTTAAGTCGCTGGGGCAAGTAGTTTAGCCGCAAATCGAATTTTAAGGGACAGAAAAAGTGTAAAGTTTGATGGGTCTAGGACGCATAGTTTAGCCGGAAAACGCGTTTAAAGATAAAAATGTCCAATTTTTTTAAAATTAGTTTTTCGTGTCATTCGTTACATGGATTAAAAGGTGGCAGTTCCAAGATCACGAATATATAATTTTTAAGTCGCTGGGGCAAGTAGTTTAGCCGCAAATCGAATTTTAAGGGACAGAAAAAGTGTAAAGTTTGATGGGTCTAGGACGCATAGTTTAGCCGGAAAACGCGTTTAAAGATAAAAATGTCCAATTTTTTAAAAATTAGTTTTTCGTGTCATTCGTTACATGGATTAAAAGGTGGCAGTTCCAAGATCACGAATATATAATTTTTAAGTCGCTGGGGCAAGTAGTTTAGCCGCAAATCGAATTTTAAGGGACAGAAAAAGTGTAAAGTTTGATGGGTCTAGGACGCATAGTTTAGCCGGAAAACGCGTTTAAAGATAAAAATGTCCAATTTTTTTAAAATTAGTTTTTCGTGTCATTCGTTACATGGATTAAAAGGTGGTAGTTCCAAGATCACGAATATATAATTTTTAAGTCGCTGGGGCAAGTAGTTTAGCCGCAAATCGAATTTTAAGGGACAGAAAAAGTGTAAAGTTTGATGGGTCTAGGATGCATAGTTTAGCCGGAAAACGCGTTTAAAGATAAAAATGTCCAATTTTTTTAAAATTAGTTTTTCGTGTCATTCGTTACATGGATTAAAAGGTGGCAGTTCCAAGATCACGAATATATAATTTTTAAGTCGCTGGGGCAAGTAGTTTAGCCGCAAATCGAATTTTAAGGGACAGAAAAAGTGTAAAGTTTGATGGGTCTAGGACGCATAGTTTAGCCGGAAAACGCGTTTAAAGATAAAAATGTCCAAATTTTTTAAAATTAGATTTTCGTGTAATTCGTTACATGGATTAAAAGGTGGCACTTCCAAGATCACGAATATATAATTTTTAAGTCGCTGGGGCAAGTAGTTTAGCCGCAAATCGAATTTTAAGGGACAGAAAAAGTGTAAAGTTTGATGGGTCTAGGACGCATAGTTTAGCCGGAAAACGCGTTTAAAGATAAAAATGTCCAATTTTTTTAAAAATTAGTTTTTCGTGTCATTCGTTACATGGATTAAAAGGTGGCAGTTCCAAGATCACGAATATATAATTTTTAAGTCGCTGGGGCAAGTAGTTTAGCCGCAAATCGAATTTTAAGGGACAGAAAAAGTGTAAAGTTTGATGGGTCTAGGACGCATAGTTTAGCCGGAAAACGCGTTTAAGGATAAAAATGTCCAATTTTTTTAAAAATTAGTTTTTCGTGTCATTCGTTACATGGATTAAAAGGTGGCAGTTCCAAGATCACGAATATATAATTTTTAAGTCGCTGGGGCAAGTAGTTTAGCCGCAAATCGAATTTTAAGGGACAGAAAAAGTGTAAAGTTTGATGGGTCTAGGACGCATAGTTTAGCCGGAAAACGCGTTTAAAGATAAAAATGTCCAATTTTTTTAAAATTAGTTTTTCGTGTCATTCGTTACATGGATTAAAAGGTGGCAGTTCCAAGATCACGAATATATAATTTTTAAGTCGCTGGGGCAAGTAGTTTAGCCGCAAATCGAATTTTAAGGGACAGAAAAAGTGTAAAGTTTGATGGGTCTAGGACGCATAGTTTAGCCGGAAAACGCGTTTAAAGATAAAAATGTCCAATTTTTTAAAAATTAGTTTTTCGTGTCATTCGTTACATGGATTAAAAGGTGGCAGTTCCAAGATCACGAATATATAATTTTTAAGTCGCTGGGGCAAGTAGTTTAGCCGCAAATCGAATTTTAAGGGACAGAAAAAGTGTAAAGTTTGATGGGTCTAGGACGCATAGTTTAGCCGGAAAACGCGTTTAAAGATAAAAATGTCCAATTTTTTTAAAATTAGTTTTTCGTGTCATTCGTTACATGGATTAAAAGGTGGCAGTTCCAAGATCACGAATATATAATTTTTAAGTCGCTGGGGCAAGTAGTTTAGCCGCAAATCGAATTTTAAGGGACAGAAAAAGTGTAAAGTTTGATGGGTCTAGGATGCATAGTTTAGCCGGAAAACGCGTTTAAAGATAAAAATGTCCAATTTTTTTAAAATTAGTTTTTCGTGTCATTCGTTACATGGATTAAAAGGTGGCAGTTCCAAGATCACGAATATATAATTTTTAAGTCGCTGGGGCAAGTAGTTTAGCCGCAAATCGAATTTTAAGGGACAGAAAAAGTGTAAAGTTTGATGGGTCTAGGACGCATAGTTTAGCCGGAAAACGCGTTTAAAGATAAAAATGTCCAAATTTTTTAAAATTAGATTTTCGTGTAATTCGTTACATGGATTAAAAGGTGGCACTTCCAAGATCACGAATATATAATTTTTAAGTCGCTGGGGCAAGTAGTTTAGCCGCAAATCGAATTTTAAGGGACAGAAAAAGTGTAAAGTTTGATGGGTCTAGGACGCATAGTTTAGCCGGAAAACGCGTTTAAAGATAAAAATGTCCAATTTTTTTAAAAATTAGTTTTTCGTGTCATTCGTTACATGGATTAAAAGGTGGCAGTTCCAAGATCACGAATATATAATTTTTAAGTCGCTGGGGCAAGTAGTTTAGCCGCAAATCGAATTTTAAGGGACAGAAAAAGTGTAAAGTTTGATGGGTCTAGGACGCATAGTTTAGCCGGAAAACGCGTTTAAAGATAAAAATGTCCAATTTTTTTAAAATTAGTTTTTCGTGTCATTCGTTACATGGATTAAAAGGTGGCAGTTCCAAGATCACGAATATATAATTTTTAAGTCGCTGGGGCAAGTAGTTTAGCCGCAAATCGAATTTTAAGGGACAGAAAAAGTGTAAAGTTTGATGGGTCTAGGACGCATAGTTTAGCCGGAAAACGCGTTTAAAGATAAAAATGTCCAAATTTTTTAAAATTAGATTTTCGTGTAATTCGTTACATGGATTAAAAGGTGGCACTTCCAAGATCACGAATATATAATTTTTAAGTCGCTGGGGCAAGTAGTTTAGCCGCAAATCGAATTTTAAGGGACAGAAAAAGTGTAAAGTTTGATGGGTCTAGGACGCATAGTTTAGCCGGAAAACGCGTTTAAAGATAAAAATGTCCAATTTTTTTAAAAATTAGTTTTTCGTGTCATTCGTTACATGGATTAAAAGGTGGCAGTTCCAAGATCACGAATATATAATTTTTAAGTCGCTGGGGCAAGTAGTTTAGCCGCAAATCGAATTTTAAGGGACAGAAAAAGTGTAAAGTTTGATGGGTCTAGGACGCATAGTTTAGCCGGAAAACGCGTTTAAAGATAAAAATGTCCAATTTTTTTAAAATTAGTTTTTCGTGTCATTCGTTACATGGATTAAAAGGTGGCAGTTCCAAGATCACGAATATATAATTTTTAAGTCGCTGGGGCAAGTAGTTTAGCCGCAAATCGAATTTTAAGGGACAGAAAAAGTGTAAAGTTTGATGGGTCTAGGACGCATAGTTTAGCCGGAAAACGCGTTTAAAGATAAAAATGTCCAATTTTTTTAAAATTAGTTTTTCGTGTCATTCGTTACATGGATTAAAAGGTGGCAGTTCCAAGATCACGAATATATAATTTTTAAGTCGCTGGGGCAAGTAGTTTAGCCGCAAATCGAATTTTAAGGGACAGAAAAAGTGTAAAGTTTGATGGGTCTAGGACGCATAGTTTAGCCGGAAAACGCGTTTAAAGATAAAAATGTCCAATTTTTTAAAAATTAGTTTTTCGTGTCATTCGTTACATGGATTAAAAGGTGGCAGTTCCAAGATCACGAATATATAATTTTTAAGTCGCTGGGGCAAGTAGTTTAGCCGCAAATCGAATTTTAAGGGACAGAAAAAGTGTAAAGTTTGATGGGTCTAGGACGCATAGTTTAGCCGGAAAACGCGTTTAAAGATAAAAATGTCCAATTTTTTTAAAATTAGTTTTTCGTGTCATTCGTTACATGGATTAAAAGGTGGCAGTTCCAAGATCACGAATATATAATTTTTAAGTCGCTGGGGCAAGTAGTTTAGCCGCAAATCGAATTTTAAGGGACAGAAAAAGTGTAAAGTTTGATGGGTCTAGGACGCATAGTTTAGCCGGAAAACGCGTTTAAAGATAAAAATTTCCAAATTTTTTAAAATTAGATTTTCGTGTAATTCGTTACATGGATTAAAAGGTGGCACTTCCAAGATCACGAATATATAATTTTTAAGTCGCTGGGGCAAGTAGTTTAGCCGCAAATCGAATTTTAAGGGACAGAAAAAGTGTAAAGTTTGATGGGTCTAGGACGCATAGTTTAGCCGGAAAACGCGTTTAAAGATAAAAATGTCCAAATTTTTTAAAATTAGATTTTCGTGTAATTCGTTACATGGATTAAAAGGTGGCACTTCCAAGATCACGAATATATAATTTTTAAGTCGCTGGGGCAAGTAGTTTAGCCGCAAATCGAATTTTAAGGGACAGAAAAAGTGTAAAGTTTGATGGGTCTAGGATGCATAGTTTAGCCGGAAAACGCGTTTAAAGATAAAAATGTCCAATTTTTTTAAAATTAGTTTTTCGTGTCATTCGTTACATGGATTAAAAGGTGGCAGTTCCAAGATCACGAATATATAATTTTTAAGTCGCTGGGGCAAGTAGTTTAGCCGCAAATCGAATTTTAAGGGACAGAAAAAGTGTAAAGTTTGATGGGTCTAGGACGCATAGTTTAGCCGGAAAACGCGTTTAAAGATAAAAATGTCCAAATTTTTTAAAATTAGATTTTCGTGTAATTCGTTACATGGATTAAAAGGTGGCACTTCCAAGATCACGAATATATAATTTTTAAGTCGCTGGGGCAAGTAGTTTAGCCGCAAATCGAATTTTAAGGGACAGAAAAAGTGTAAAGTTTGATGGGTCTAGGACGCATAGTTTAGCCGGAAAACGCGTTTAAAGATAAAAATGTCCAATTTTTTTAAAATTAGTTTTTCGTGTCATTCGTTACATGGATTAAAAGGTGGCAGTTCCAAGATCACGAATATATAATTTTTAAGTCGCTGGGGCAAGTAGTTTAGCCGCAAATCGAATTTTAAGGGACAGAAAAAGTGTAAAGTTTGATGGGTCTAGGACGCATAGTTTAGCCGGAAAACGCGTTTAAAGATAAAAATGTCCAATTTTTTTAAAAATTAGTTTTTCGTGTCATTCGTTACATGGATTAAAAGGTGGCAGTTCCAAGATCACGAATATATAATTTTTAAGTCGCTGGGGCAAGTAGTTTAGCCGCAAATCGAATTTTAAGGGACAGAAAAAGTGTAAAGTTTGATGGGTCTAGGACGCATAGTTTAGCCGGAAAACGCGTTTAAAGATAAAAATGTCCAATTTTTTTAAAAATTAGTTTTTCGTGTCATTCGTTACATGGATTAAAAGGTGGCAGTTCCAAGATCACGAATATATAATTTTTAAGTCGCTGGGGCAAGTAGTTTAGCCGCAAATCGAATTTTAAGGGGCAGAAAAAGTGTAAAGTTTGATGGGTCTAGGACGCATAGTTTAGCCGGAAAACGCGTTTAAAGATAAAAATGTCCAATTTTTTTAAAATTAGTTTTTCGTGTCATTCGTTACATGGATTAAAAGGTGGCAGTTCCAAGATCACGAATATATAATTTTTAAGTCGCTGGGGCAAGTAGTTTAGCCGCAAATCGAATTTTAAGGGACAGAAAAAGTGTAAAGTTTGATGGGTCTAGGACGCATAGTTTAGCCGGAAAACGCGTTTAAAGATAAAAATGTCCAATTTTTTTAAAATTAGTTTTTCGTGTCATTCGTTACATGGATTTAAAGGTGGCAGTTCCAAGATCACGAATATATAATTTTTAAGTCGCTGGGGCAAGTAGTTTAGCCGCAAACAGAATTTTAAGGGACAGAAAAAGTGTAAAGTTTGATAGGTCTAGGACGCATAGTTTAGCCGGAAAACGCGTTTAAAGATAAAAATGTCCAATTTTTTTAAAATTAGTTTTCGTGTCATTCGTTACATGGATTAAAAGGTGGCAGTTCCAAGATCACGAATATATAATTTTTAAGTCGCTGGGGCAAGTAGTTTAGCCGCAAATCGAATTTTAAGGGACAGAAAAAGTGTAAAGTTTGATGGGTCTAGGACGCATAGTTTAGCCGGAAAACGCGTTTAAAGATAAAAATGTCCAAATTTTTTAAAATTAGATTTTCGTGTAATTCGTTACATGGATTAAAAGGTGGCACTTCCAAGATCACGAATATATAATTTTTAAGTCGCTGGGGCAAGTAGTTTAGCCGCAAATCGAATTTTAAGGGACAGAAAAAGTGTAAAGTTTGATGGGTCTAGGACGCATAGTTTAGCCGGAAAACGCGTTTAAAGATAAAAATGTCCAATTTTTTTAAATTAGTTTTTCGTGTCATTCGTTACATGGATTAAAAGGTGGCAGTTCCAAGATCACGAATATATAATTTTTAAGTCGCTGGGGCAAGTAGTTTAGCCGCAAATCGAATTTTAAGGGACAGAAAAAGTGTAAAGTTTGATGGGTCTAGGACGCATAGTTTAGCCGGAAAACGCGTTTCAAGATAAAAATGTCCAATTTTTTTAAAATTAGTTTTTCGTGTCATTCGTTACATGGATTAAAAGGTGGCACTTCCAAGATCACGAATATATAATTTTTAAGTCGCTGGGGCAAGTAGTTTAGCCGCAAATCGAATTTTAAGGGACAGAAAAAGTGTAAAGTTTGATGGGTCTAGGACGCATAGTTTAGCCGGAAAACGCGTTTAAAGATAAAAATGTCCAATTTTTTTAAAATTAGTTTTTCGTGTCATTCGTTACATGGATTAAAAGGTGGCAGTTCCAAGATCACGAATATATAATTTTTAAGTCGCTGGGGCAAGTAGTTTAGCCGCAAATCGAATTTTAAGGGACAGAAAAAGTGTAAAGTTTGATGGGTCTAGGACGCATAGTTTAGCCGGAAAACGCGTTTAAAGATAAAAATGTCCAATTTTTTTAAAATTAGTTTTTCGTGTCATTCGTTACATGGATTAAAAGGTGGCAGTTCCAAGATCACGAATATATAATTTTTAAGTCGCTGGGGCAAGTAGTTTAGCCGCAAATCGAATTTTAAGGGACAGAAAAACTGTAAAGTTTGATGGGTCTAGGACGCATAGTTTAGCCGGAAAACGCGTTTAAAGATAAAAATGTCCAATTTTTTTAAAATTAGTTTTTCGTGTCATTCGTTACATGGATTATAAGGTGGCAGTTCCAAGATCACGAATATATAATTTTTAAGTCGCTGGGGCAAGTAGTTTAGCCGCAAATCGAATTTTAAGGGACAGAAAAAGTGTAAAGTTTGATGGGTCTAGGACGCACAGTTTAGCCGGAAAACGCGTTTAAAGATAAAAATGTCCAATTTTTTAAAAATTAGTTTTTCGTGTCATTCGTTACATGGATTAAAAGGTGGCAGTTCCAAGATCACGAATATATAATTTTTAAGTCGCTGGGGCAAGTAGTTTAGCCGCAAATCGAATTTTAAGGGACAGAAAAAGTGTAAAGTTTGATGGGTCTAGGACGCATAGTTTAGCCGGAAAACGCGTTTAAAGATAAAAATGTCCAATTTTTTTAAAATTAGTTTTTCGTGTCATTCGTTACATGGATTAAAAGGTGGCAGTTCCAAGATCACGAATATATAATTTTTAAGTCGCTGGGGCAAGTAGTTTAGCCGCAAATCGAATTTTAAGGGACAGAAAAAGTGTAAAGTTTGATGGGTCTAGGACGCATAGTTTAGCCGGAAAACGCGTTTAAAGATAAAAATGTCCAATTTTTTTAAAATTAGTTTTTCGTGTCATTCGTTACATGGATTAAAAGGTGGCAGTTCCAAGATCACGAATATATAATTTTTAAGTCGCTGGGGCAAGTAGTTTAGCCGCAAATCGAATTTTAAGGGACAGAAAAAGTGTAAAGTTTGATGGGTCTAGGACGCATAGTTTAGCCGGAAAATGCGTTTAAAGATAAAAATGTCCAATTTTTTTAAAATTAGTTTTTCGTGTCATTCGTTACATGGATTAAAAGGTGGCAGTTCCAAGATCACGAATATATAATTTTTAAGTCGCTGGGGCAAGTAGTTTAGCCGCAAATCGAATTATAAGGGACAGAAAAAGTGTAAAGTTTGATGGGTCTAGGACGCATAGTTTAGCCGGAAAACGCGTTTAAAGATAAAAATGTCCAATTTTTTTAAAATTAGTTTTTCGTGTCATTCGTTACATGGATTAAAAGGTGGCAGTTCCAAGATCACGAATATATAATTTTTAAGTCGCTGGGGCAAGTAGTTTAGCCGCAAATCGAATTTTAAGGGACAGAACAAGTGTAAAGTTTGATGGGTCTAGGACGCATAGTTTAGCCGGAAAACGCGTTTCAAGATAAAAATGTCCAAATTTTTTAAAATTAGATTTTCGTGTAATTCGTTACATGGATTAAAAGGTGGCACTTCCAAGATCACGAATATATAATTTTTAAGTCGCTGGGGCAAGTAGTTTAGCCGCAAATCGAATTTTAAGGGACAGAAAAAGTGTAAAGTTTGATGGGTCTAGGACGCACAGTTTAGCCGGAAAACGCGTTTAAAGATAAAAATGTCCAATTTTTTAAAAATTAGTTTTTCGTGTCATTCGTTACATGGATTAAAAGGTGGCAGTTCCAAGATCACGAATATATAATTTTTAAGTCGCTGGGGCAAGTAGTTTAGCCGCAAATCGAATTTTAAGGGACAGAAAAAGTGTAAAGTTTGATGGGTCTAGGACGCATAGTTTAGCCGGAAAACGCGTTTAAAGATAAAAATGTCCAATTTTTTTAAAATTAGTTTTTCGTGTCATTCGTTACATGGATTAAAAGGTGGCAGTTCCAAGATCACGAATATATAATTTTTAAGTCGCTGGGGCAAGTAGTTTAGCCGCAAATCGAATTTTAAGGGACAGAAAAAGTGTAAAGTTTGATGGGTATAGGACGCATAGTTTAGCCGGAAAACGCGTTTAAAGATAAAAATGTCCAATTTTTTTAAAATTAGTTTTTCGTGTCATTCGTTACATGGATTAAAAGGTGGCAGTGCCAAGATCACGAATATATAATTTTTAAGTCGCTGGGGCAAGTAGTTTAGCCGCAAATCGAATTTTAAGGGACAGAAAAAGTGTAAAGTTTGATGGGTCTAGGACGCATAGTTTAGCCGGAAAATGCGTTTAAAGATAAAAATGTCCAATTTTTTTAAAATTAGTTTTTCGTGTCATTCGTTACATGGATTAAAAGGTGGCAGTTCCAAGATCACGAATATATAATTTTTAAGTCGCTGGGGCAAGTAGTTTAGCCGCAAATCGAATTTTAAGGGACAGAAAAAGTGTAAAGTTTGATGGGTCTAGGACGCATAGTTTAGCCGGAAAACGCGTTTAAAGATAAAAATGTCCAATTTTTTTAAAATTAGTTTTTCGTGTCATTCGTTACATGGATTAAAAGGTGGCAGTTCCAAGATCACGAATATATAATTTTTAAGTCGCTGGGGCAAGTAGTTTAGCCGCAAATCGAATTTTAAGGGACAGAAAAAGTGTAAAGTTTGATGGGTCTAGGACGCATAGTTTAGCCGGAAAACGCGTTTAAAGATAAAAATGTCCAAATTTTTTAAAATTAGATTTTCGTGTAATTCGTTACATGGATTAAAAGGTGGCACTTCCAAGATCACGAATATATAATTTTTAAGTCGCTGGGGCAAGTAGTTTAGCCGCAAATCGAATTTTAAGGGACAGAAAAAGTGTAAAGTTTGATGGACGCATAGTTTAGCCGGAAAACGCGTTTAAAGATAAAAATGTCCAATTTTTTTAAAATTAGTTTTTCGTGTCATTCGTTACATGGATTAAAAGGTGGCAGTTCCAAGATCACGAATATATAATTTTTAAGTCGCTGGGGCAAGTAGTTTAGCCGCAAATCGAATTTTAAGGGACAGAAAAAGTGTAAAGTTTGATGGGTCTAGGACGCATAGTTTAGCCGGAAAACTCGTTTAAAGATAAAAATGTCCAATTTTTTTAAAATTAGTTTTTCGTGTCATTCGTTACATGGATTAAAAGGTGGCAGTTCCAAGATCACGAATATATAATTTTTAAGTCGCTGGGGCAAGTAGTTTAGCCGCAAATCAAATTTTAAGGGACATGAAAAGTGTAAAGTTTGATGGGTCTAGGACGCATAGTTTAGCCGGAAAACGCGTTTAAAGATAAAAATGTCCAAATTTTTTTAAAATTAGATTTTCGTGTAATTCGTTACATGGATTAAAAGGTGGCACTTCCAAGATCACGAATATATAATTTTTAAGTCGCTGGGGCAAGTAGTTTAGCCGCAAATCGAATTTTAAGGGACAGAAAAAGTGTAAAGTTTGATGGGTCTAGGACGCATAGTTTAGCCGGAAAACGCGTTTAAAGATAAAAATGTCCAAATTTTTTAAAATTAGATTTTCGTGTAATTCGTTACATGGATTAAAAGGTGGCACTTCCAAGATCACGAATATATAATTTTTAAGTCGCTGGGGCAAGTAGTTTAGCCGCAAATCGAATTTTAAGGGACAGAAAAAGTGTAAAGTTTGATGGGTCTAGGACGCATAGTTTAGCCGGAAAACGCGTTTAAAAATAAAAATGTCCAATTTTTTTAAAATTAGTTTTTCGTGTTATTCGTTACATGGATTAAAAGGTTGCAGTTCCCAGATCACGAATATATAATTTTTAAGTCGCTGGGGCAAGTAGTTTAGCCGCAAATCGAATTTTAAGGGACAGAAAAAGTGTAAAGTTTGATGGGTCTAGGACGCATAGTTTAGCCGGAAAACGCGTTTAAAGATAAAAATGTCCAAATTTTTTAAAATTAGATTTTCGTGTAATTCGTTACATGGATTAAAAGGTGGCACTTCCAAGATCACGAATATATAATTTTTAAGTCGCTGGGGCAAGTAGTTTAGCCGCAAATCGAACTTTAAGGGACAGAAAAAGTGTAAAGTTTGATGGGTCTAGGACGCATAGTTTAGCCGGAAAACGCGTTTAAAGATAAAAATGTCCAATTTTTTTAAAATTAGTTTTTCGTGTCATTCGTTACATGGATTAAAAGGTGGCAGTTCCAAGATCACGAATATATAATTTTTAAGTCGCTGGGGCAAGTAGTTTAGCCGCAAATCGAATTTTAAGGGACAGAAAAAGTTTAGAGTTTGATGGGTCTAGGACGCATAGTTTAGCCGGAAAACGCGTTTAAAGATAAAAATGTCCAATTTTTTTAAAATTAGTTTTTCGTGTCATTCGTTACATGGATTAAAAGGTGGCAGTTCCAAGATCACGAATATATAATTTTTAAGGCGCTGGGGCAAGTAGTTTAGCCGCAAATCGAATTTTAAGGGACAGAAAAAGTGTAAAGTTTGATGGGTCTAGGACGCATAGTTTAGCCGGAAAACGCGTTTCAAGATAAAAATGTCCAAATTTTTTAAAATTAGATTTTCGTGTAATTCGTTACATGGATTAAAAGGTTGCAGTTCCAAGATCACGAATATATAATTTTTAAGTCGCTGGGGCAAGTAGTTTAGCCGCAAATCGAATTTTAAGGGACAGAAAAAGTGTAAAGTTTGATGGGTCTAGGACGCATAGTTTAGCCGGAAAACGCGTTTAAAGATAAAAATATCCAATTTTTTTAAAATTAGTTTTTCGTGTCATTCGTTACATGGATTAAAAGGTGGCAGTTCCAAGATCACGAATATATAATTTTTAAGTCGCTGGGGCAAGTAGTTTAGCCGCAAATCGAATTTTAAGGGACAGAAAAAGTTTAAAGTTTGATGGGTCTAGGACGCATAGTTTAGCCGGAAAACGCGTTTAAAGATAAAAATGTCCAATTTTTTTAAAATTAGTTTTTCGTGTCATTCGTTACATGGATTAAAAGGTGGCAGTTCCAAGATCACGAATATATAATTTTTAAGGCGCTGGGGCAAGTAGTTTAGCCGCAAATCGAATTTTAAGGGACAGAAAAAGTGTAAAGTTTGATGGGTCTAGGACGCATAGTTTAGCCGGAAAACGCGTTTCAAGATAAAAATGTCCAAATTTTTTAAAATTAGATTTTCGTGTAATTCGTTACATGGATTAAAAGGTGGCACTTCCAAGATCACGAATATATAATTTTTAAGTCGCTGGGGCAAGTAGTTTAGCCGCAAATCGAATTTTAAGGGACAGAAAAAGTGTAAAGTTTGATGGGTCTAGGACGCATAGTTTAGCCGGAAAACGCGTTTAAAGATAAAAATGTCCAATTTTTTTAAAATTAGTTTTTCGTGTCATTCGTTACATGGATTAAAAGGTGGCAGTTCCAAGATCACGAATATATAATTTTTAAGTCGCTGGGGCAAGTAGTTTAGCCGCAAATCGAATTTTAAGGGACAGAAAAAGTGTAAAGTTTGATGGGTCTAGGACGCATAGTTTAGCCGGAAAACGCGTTTAAAGATAAAAATGTCCAATTTTTTTAAAAATTAGTTTTTCGTGTCATTCGTTACATGGATTAAAAGGTGGCAGTTCCAAGATCACGAATATATAATTTTTAAGTCGCTGGGGCAAGTAGTTTAGCCGCAAATCGAATTTTAAGGGACAGAAAAAGTGTAAAGTTTGATGGGTCTAGGACGCATAGTTTAGCCGGAAAACGCGTTTAAAGATAAAAATGTCCAATTTTTTTAAAATTAGTTTTTCGTGTAATTCGTTACATGGATTAAAAGGTGGCACTTCCAAGATCACGAATATATAATTTTTAAGTCGCTGGGGCAAGTAGTTTAGCCGCAAATCGAATTTTAAGGGACAGAAAAAGTGTAAAGTTTGATGGGTCTAGGACGCATAGTTTAGCCGGAAAACGCGTTTAAAGATAAAAATGTCCAATTTTTTTAAAATTAGTTTTTCGTGTTATTCGTTACATGGATTAAAAGGTTGCAGTTCCAAGATCACGAATATATAATTTTTAAGTCGCTGGGGCAAGTAGTTTAGCCGCAAATCGAATTTTAAGGGGCAGAAAAAGTGTAAAGTTTGATTGGTCTAGGACGCATAGTTTAGCCGGAAAACGCGTTTAAAGATAAAAATGTCCAATTTTTTTAAAATTAGTTTTTCGTGTCATTCGTTACATGGATTAAAAGGTGGCAGTTCCAAGATCACGAATATATAATTTTTAAGTCGCTGGGGCAAGTAGTTTAGCCGCAAATCGAATTTTAAGGGACAGAAAAAGTGTAAAGTTTGATGGGTCTAGGACGCATAGTTTAGCCGGAAAACGCGTTTAAAGATAAAAATGTCCAATTTTTTTAAAATAAGTTTTTCGTGTCATTCGTTACATGGATTAAAAGGTGGCAGTTCCAAGATCACGAATATATAATTTTTAAGTCGCTGGGGCAAGTAGTTTAGCCGCAAATCGAATTTTAAGGGACAGAAAAAGTTTAAAGTTTGATGGGTCTAGGACGCATAGTTTAGCCGGAAAACGCGTTTAAAGATAAAAATGTCCAATTTTTTTAAAATTAGTTTTTCGTGTCATTCGTTACATGGATTAAAAGGTGGCAGTTCCAAGATCACGAATATATAATTTTTAAGGCGCTGGGGCAAGTAGTTTAGCCGCAAATCGAATTTTAAGGGACAGAAAAAGTGTAAAGTTTGATGGGTCTAGGACGCATAGTTTAGCCGGAAAACGCGTTTCAAGATAAAAATGTCCAAATTTTTTAAAATTAGATTTTCGTGTAATTCGTTACATGGATTAAAAGGTGGCACTTCCAAGATCACGAATATATAATTTTTAAGTCGCTGGGGCAAGTAGTTTAGCCGCAAATCGAATTTTAAGGGACAGAAAAAGTGTAAAGTTTGATGGGTCTAGGACGCATAGTTTAGCCGGAAAACGCGTTTAAAGATAAAAATGTCCAATTTTTTTAAAATTAGTTTTTCGTGTCATTCGTTACATGGATTAAAAGGTGGCAGTTCCAAGATCACGAATATATAATTTTTAAGTCGCTGGGGCAAGTAGTTTAGCCGCAAATCGAATTTTAAGGGACAGAAAAAGTGTAAAGTTTGATGGGTCTAGGACGCATAGTTTAGCCGCAAAACGCGTTTAAAGATAAAAATGTCCAATTTTTTTAAAAATTAGTTTTTCGTGTCATTCGTTACATGGATTAAAAGGTGGCAGTTCCAAGATCACGAATATATAATTTTTAAGTCGCTGGGGCAAGTAGTTTAGCCGCAAATCGAATTTTAAGGGACAGAAAAAGTGTAAAGTTTGATGGGTCTAGGACGCATAGTTTAGCCGGAAAACGAGTTTAAAGATAAAAATGTCCAATTTTTTTAAAATTAGTTTTTCGTGTCATTCGTTACATGGATTAAAAGGTGGCAGTTCCAAGATCACGAATATATAATTTTTAAGTCGCTGGGGCAAGTAGTTTAGCCGCAAATCGAATTTTAAGGGACATGAAAAGTGTAAAGTTTGATGGGTCTAGGACGCATAGTTTAGCCGGAAAACGCGTTTAAAGATAAAAATGTCCAAATTTTTTAAAATTAGATTTTCGTGTAATTCGTTACATGGATTAAAAGGTGGCACTTCCAAGATCACGAATATATAATTTTTAAGTTGCTGGGGCAAGTAGTTTAGCCGCAAATCGAATTTTAAGGGACAGAAAAAGTGTAAAGTTTGATGGGTCTAGGACGCATAGTTTAGCCGGAAAACGCGTTTAAAGATAAAAATGTCCAATTTTTTTAAAATTAGTTTTTCGTGTTATTCGTTACATGGATTAAAAGGTTGCAGTTCCAAGATCACGAATATATAATTTTTAAGTCGCTGGGGCAAGTAGTTTAGCCGCAAATCGAATTTTAAGGGGCAGAAAAAGTGTAAAGTTTGATGGGTCTAGGACGCATAGTTTAGCCGGAAAACGCGTTTAAAGATAAAAATGTCCAATTTTTTTAAAATTAGTTTTTCGTGTCATTCGTTACATGGATTAAAAGGTGGCAGTTCCAAGATCACGAATATATAATTTTTAAGTCGCTGGGGCAAGTAGTTTAGCCGCAAATCGAATTTTAAGGGACAGAAAAAGTGTAAAGTTTGATGGGTCTAGGACGCATAGTTTAGCCGGAAAACGCGTTTAAAGATAAAAATGTCCAATTTTTTTAAAATTAGTTTTTCGTGTTATTCGTTACATGGATTAAAAGGTGGCAGTTCCAAGATCACGAATATATAATTTTTAAGTCGCTGGGGCAAGTAGTTTAGCCGCAAATCGAATTTTAAGGGACAGAAAAAGTGTAAAGTTTGATGGGTCTAGGACGCATAGTTTAGCCGGAAAACGCGTTTAAAGATAAAAATGTCCAATTTTTTTAAAATTAGTTTTTCGTGTCATTCGTTACATGGATTAAAAGGTGGCAGTTCCAAGATCACGAATATATAATTTTTAAGTCGCTGGGGCAAGTAGTTTAGCCGCAAATCGAATTTTAAGGGACAGAAAAAGTGTAAAGTTTGATGGGTCTAGGACGCATAGTTTAGCCGGAAAACGCGTTTAAAGATAAAAATGTCCAATTTTTTTAAAATTAGTTTTTCGTGTCATTCGTTACATGGATTAAAAGGTTGCAGTTCCAAGATCACGAATATATAATTTTTAAGTCGCTGGGGCAAGTAGTTTAGCCGCAAATCGAATTTTAAGGGACAGAAAAAGTGTAAAGTTTGATGGGTCTAGGACGCATAGTTTAGCCGGAAAACGCGTTTAAAGATAAAAATGTCCAATTTTTTTAAAATTAGTTTTTCGTGTCATTCGTTACATGGATTAAAAGGTGGCAGTTCCAAGATCACGAATATATAATTTTTAAGTCGCTGGGGCAAGTAGTTTAGCCGCAAATCGAATTTTAAGGGACAGAAAAAGTGTAAAGTTTGATGGGTCTACTACGCATAGTTTAGCCGGAAAACGCGTTTAAAGATAAAAATGTCCAATTTTTTTAAAATTAGTTTTTCGTGTCATTCGTTACATGGATTAAAAGGTTGCAGTTCCAAGATCACGAATATATAATTTTTAAGTCGCTGGGGCAAGTAGTTTAGCCGCAAATAGAATTTTAAGGGACAGAAAAAGTGTAAAGTTTGATGGGTCTAGGACGCATAGTTTAGCCGGAAAACGCGTTTAAAGATAAAAATGTCCAATTTTTTTAAAATTAGTTTTTCGTGTTATTCGTTACATGGATTAAAAGGTGGCACGTCCAAGATCACGAATATATAATTTTTAAGTCGCTGGGGCAAGTAGTTTAGCCGCAAATCGAATTTTAAGGGACAGAAAAAGTGTAAAGTTTGATGGGTCTAGGACGCATAGTTTAGCCGGAAAACGCGTTTAAAGATAAAAATGTCCAATTTTTTAAAAATTAGTTTTTCGTGTCATTCGTTACATGGATTAAAAGGTGGCAGTTCCAAGATCACGAATATATAATTTTTAAGTCGCTGGGGCAAGTAGTTTAGCCGCAAATCGAATTTTAAGGGACATGAAAAGTGTAAAGTTTGATGGGTCTAGGACGCATAGTTTAGCCGGAAAACGCGTTTAAAGATAAAAATGTCCAATTTTTTTAAAATTAGTTTTTCGTGTCATTCGTTACATGGATTAAAAGGTTGCAGTTCCAAGATCACGAATATATAATTTTTAAGTCGCTGGGGCAAGTAGTTTAGCCGCAAATCGAATTTTAAGGGACAGAAAAAGTGTAAAGTTTGATGGGTCTAGGACGCATAGTTTAGCCGGAAAACGCGTTTAAAGATAAAAATGTCCAATTTTTTTAAAATTAGTTTTTCGTGTCATTCGTTACATGGATTAAAAGGTGGCAGTTCCAAGATCACGAATATATAATTTTTAAGTCGCTGGGGCAAGTAGTTTAGCCGCAAATCGAATTTTAAGGGACAGAAAAAGTGTAAAGTTTGATGGGTCTAGGACGCATAGTTTAGCCGGAAAACGCGTTTAAAGATAAAGATGTCCAATTTTTTTAAAATTAGTTTTTCGTGTCATTCGTTACATGGATTAAAAGGTGGCAGTTCCAAGATCACGAATATATAATTTTTAAGGCGCTGGGGCAAGTAGTTTAGCCGCAAATCGAATTTTAAGGGACAGAAAAAGTGTAAAGTTTGATGGGTCTAGGACGCATAGTTTAGCCGGAAAACGCGTTTAAAGATAAAAATGTCCAATTTTTTTAAAATTAGTTTTTCGTGTCATTCGTTACATGGATTAAAAGGTGGCAGTTCCAAGATCACGAATATATAATTTTTAAGTCGCTGGGGCAAGTAGTTTAGCCGCAAATCGAATTTTAAGGGACATGAAAAGTGTAAAGTTTGATGGGTCTAAGACGCATAGTTTAGCCGGAAAACGCGTTTAAAGATAAAGATGTCCAATTTTTTTAAAATTAGTTTTTCGTGTCATTCGTTACATGGATTAAAAGGTGGCAGTTCCAAGATCACGAATATATAATTTTTAAGGCGCTGGGGCAAGTAGTTTAGCCGCAAATCGAATTTTAAGGGACAGAAAAAGTGTAAAGTTTGATGGGTCTAGGACGCATAGTTTAGCCGGAAAACGCGTTTAAAGATAAAAATGTCCAATTTTTTTAAAATTAGTTTTTCGTGTCATTCGTTACATAGATTAAAAGGTGGCAGTTCCAAGATCACGAATATATAATTTTTAAGTCGCTGGGGCAAGTAGTTTAGCCGCAAATCGAATTTTAAGGGACATGAAAAGTGTAAAGTTTGATGGGTCTAGGACGCATAGTTTAGCCGGAAAACGCGTTTAAAGATAAAAATGTCCAATTTTTTTAAAATTAGTTGTTCGTGTCATTCGTTACATGGATTAAAAGGTGGCAGTTCCAAGATCACGAATATATAATTTTTAAGTCGCTGGGGCAAGTAGTTTAGCCGCAAATCGAATATTAAGGGACAGAAAAAGTGTAAAGTTTGATGGGTCTAGGACGCATAGTTTAGCCGGAAAACGCGTTTAAAGATAAAAATGTCCAATTTTTTTAAAATTAGTTGTTCGTGTCATTCGTTACATGGATTAAAAGGTGGCACTTCCAAGATCACGAATATATAATTTTTAAGTCGCTGGGGCAAGTAGTTTAGCCGCAAATCGAATTTTAAGGGACAGAAAAAGTGTAAAGTTTGATGGGTCTAGGACGCATAGTTTAGCCGGAAAACGCGTTTAAAGATAAAAATATCCAATTTTTTTAAAATTAGTTTTTCGTGTCATTCGTTACATGGATTAAAAGGTGGCAGTTCCAAGATCACGAATATATAATTTTTAAGTCGCTGGCGCAAGTAGTTTAGCCGCAAATCGAATTTTAAGGGACAGAAAAAGTTTAAAGTTTGATGGGTCTAGGACGCATAGTTTAGCCGGAAAACGCGTTTAAAGATAAAAATGTCCAATTTTTTTAAAATTAGTTTTTCGTGTCATTCGTTACATGGATTAAAAGGTGGCAGTTCCAAGATCACGAATATATAATTTTTAAGGCGCTGGGGCATGTAGTTTAGCCGCAAATCGAATTTTAAGGGACAGAAAAAGTGTAAAGTTTGATGGGTCTAGGACGCATAATTTAGCCGGAAAACGCGTTTCAAGATAAAAATGTCCAAATTTTTTAAAATTAGATTTTCGTGTAATTCGTTACATGGATTAAAAGGTGGCACTTCCAAGATCACGAATATATAATTTTTAAGTCGCTGGGGCAAGTAGTTTAGCCGCAAATCGAATTTTAAGGGACAGAAAAAGTGTAAAGTTTGATGGGTCTAGGACGCATAGTTTAGCCGGAAAACGCGTTTAAAGATAAAAATGTCCAATTTTTTTAAAATTAGTAGATCACGAATATATAATTTTTAAGTCGCTGGGGCAAGTAGTTTAGCCGCAAATCGAATTTTAAGGGACATGAAAAGTGTAAAGTTTGATGGGTCTAGGACGCATAGTTTAGCCGGAAAACGCGTTTAAAGATAAAAATGTCCAATTTTTTTAAATTAGTTTTTCGTGTTATTCGTTACATGGATTAAAAGGTTGCAGTTCCAAGATCACGAATATATAATTTTTAAGTCGCTGGGGCAAGTAGTTTAGCCGCAAATCGAATTTTAAGGGACAGAAAAAGTGTAAAGTTTGATGGGTCTAGGACGCATAGTTTAGCCGGAAAACGCGTTTAAAGATAAAAATGTCCAATTTTTTTAAAATTAGTTGTTCGTGTCATTCGTTACATGGATTAAAAGGTGGCAGTTCCAAGATCACGAATATATAATTTTTAAGTCGCTGGGGCAAGTAGTTTAGCCGCAAATCGAATTTTAAGGGACAGAAAAAGTGTAAAGTTTGATGGGTCTAGGACGCATAGTTTAGCCGGAAAACGCGTTTAAAGATAAAAATGTCCAATTTTTTTAAAATTAGTTTTTCGTGTCATTCGTTACATGGATTAAAAGGTGGCAGTTCCAAGATCACGAATATATAATTTTTAAGTCGCTGGGGCAAGTAGTTTAGCCGCAAATCGAATTTTAAGGGACAGAAAAAGTGTAAAGTTTGATGGGTCTAGGACGCATAGTTTAGCCGGAAAACGCGTTTAAAGATAAAAATGTCCAATTTTTTTAAAATTAGTTTTTCGTGTCATTCGTTACATGGATTAAAAGGTGGCAGTTCCAAGATCACGAATATATAATTTTTAAGTCGCTGGGGCAAGTAGTTTAGCCGCAAATCGAATTTTAAGGGACAGAAAAAGTGTAAAGTTTGATGGGTCTAGGACGCATAGTTTAGCCGGAAAACGCGTTTAAAGATAAAAATGTCCAATTTTTTTAAAATTAGTTTTTCGTGTCATTCGTTACATGGATTAAAAGGTGGCAGTTCCAAGATCACGAATATATAATTTTTAAGGCGCTGGGGCAAGTAGTTTAGCCGCAAATCGAATTTTAAGGGACAGAAAAAGTGTAAAGTTTGATGGGTCTAGGACGCATAGTTTAGCCGGAAAACGCGTTTCAAGATAAAAATGTCCAAATTTTTTAAAATTAGATTTTCGTGTAATTCGTTACATGGATTAAAAGGTGGCACGTCCAAGATCACGAATATATAATTTTTAAGTCGCTGGGGCAAGTAGTTTAGCCGCAAATCGAATTTTAAGGGACAGAAAAAGTGTAAAGTTTGATGGGTCTAGGACGCATAGTTTAGCCGGAAAACGCGTTTAAAGATAAAAATGTCCAATTTTTTAAAAATTAGTTTTTCGTGTCATTCGTTACATGGATTAAAAGGTGGCAGTTCCAAGATCACGAATATATAATTTTTAAGTCGCTGGGGCAAGTAGTTTAGCCGCAAATCGAATTTTAAGGGACATGAAAAGTGTAAATATTGATGGGTCTAAGACGCATAGTTTAGCCGGAAAACGCGTTTAAAGATAAAAATGTCAATTTTTTTTTAAATTAGATTTTCGTGTAATTCGTTACATGGATTAAAAGGTGGCACTTCCAAGATCACGAATATATAATTTTTAAGTCGCTGGGGCAAGTAGTTTAGCCGCAAATCGAATTTTAAGGGACAGAAAAAGTGTAAAGTTTGATGGGTCTAGGACGCATAGTTTAGCCGGAAAACGCGTTTAAAGATAAAGATGTCCAATTTTTTTAAAATTAGTTTTTCGTGTCATTCGTTACATGGATTAAAAGGTGGCAGTTCCAAGATCACGAATATATAATTTTTAAGGCGCTGGGGCAAGTAGTTTAGCCGCAAATCGAATTTTAAGGGACAGAAAAAGTGTAAAGTTTGATGGGTCTAGGACGCATAGTTTAGCCGGAAAACGCGTTTAAAGATAAAAATGTCCAATTTTTTTAAAATTAGTTTTTCGTGTCATTCGTTACATGGATTAAAAGGTGGCAGTTCCAAGATCACGAATATATAATTTTTAAGTCGCTGGGGCAAGTAGTTTAGCCGCAAATCGAATTTTAAGGGACAGAAAAAGTGTAAAGTTTGATGGGTCTAGGACGCATAGTTTAGCCGGAAAACGCGTTTAAAGATAAAAATGTCCAATTTTTTTAAAATTAGTTTTTCGTGTCATTCGTTACATAGATTAAAAGGTGGCAGTTCCAAGATCACGAATATATAATTTTTAAGTCGCTGGGGCAAGTAGTTTAGCCGCAAATCGAATTTTAAGGGACATGAAAAGTGTAAAGTTTGATGGGTCTAGGACGCATAGTTTAGCCGGAAAACGCGTTTAAAGATAAAAATGTCCAATTTTTTTAAAATTAGTTGTTCGTGTCATTCGTTACATGGATTAAAAGGTGGCAGTTCCAAGATCACGAATATATAATTTTTAAGTCGCTGGGGCAAGTAGTTTAGCCGCAAATCGAATTTTAAGGGACAGAAAAAGTGTAAAGTTTGATGGGTCTAGGACGCATAGTTTAGCCGGAAAACGCGTTTAAAGATAAAAATGTCCAATTTTTTTAAAATTAGTTGTTCGTGTCATTCGTTACATGGATTAAAAGGTGGCACTTCCAAGATCACGAATATATAATTTTTAAGTCGCTGGGGCAAGTAGTTTAGCCGCAAATCGAATTTTAAGGGACAGAAAAAGTGTAAAGTTTGATGGGTCTAGGACGCATAGATTAGCCGGAAAACGCGTTTAAAGATAAAAATATCCAATTTTTTTAAAATTAGTTTTTCGTGTCATTCGTTACATGGATTAAAAGGTGGCAGTTCCAAGATCACGAATATATAATTTTTAAGTCGCTGGGGCAAGTAGTTTAGCCGCAAATCGAATTTTAAGGGACAGAAAAAGTTTAAAGTTTGATGGGTCTAGGACGCATAGTTTAGCCGGAAAACGCGTTTAAAGATAAAAATGTCCAATTTTTTTAAAATTAGTTTTTCGTGTCATTCGTTACATGGATTAAAAGGTGGCAGTTCCAAGATCACGAATATATAATTTTTAAGGCGCTGGGGCATGTAGTTTAGCCGCAAATCGAATTTTAAGGGACAGAAAAAGTGTAAAGTTTGATGGGTCTAGGACGCATAATTTAGCCGGAAAACGCGTTTCAAGATAAAAATGTCCAAATTTTTTAAAATTAGATTTTCGTGTAATTCGTTACATGGATTAAAAGGTGGCACTTCCAAGATCACGAATATATAATTTTTAAGTCGCTGGGGCAAGTAGTTTAGCCGCAAATCGAATTTTAAGGGACAGAAAAAGTGTAAAGTTTGATGGGTCTAGGACGCATAGTTTAGCCGGAAAACGCGTTTAAAGATAAAAATGTCCAATTTTTTTAAAATTAGTAGATCACGAATATATAATTTTTAAGTCGCTGGGGCAAGTAGTTTAGCCGCAAATCGAATTTTAAGGGACAGAAAAAGTGTAAAGTTTGATGGGTCTAGGACGCATAGTTTAGCCGGAAAACGCGTTTAAAGATAAAAATGTCCAATTTTTTTAAAAATTAGTTTTTCGTGTCATTCGTTACATGGATTAAAAGGTGGCAGTTCCAAGATCACGAATATATAATTTTTAAGTCGCTGGGGCAAGTAGTTTAGCCGCAAATCGAATTTTAAGGGACATGAAAAGTGTAAAGTTTGATGGGTCTAGGACGCATAGTTTAGCCGGAAAACGCGTTTAAAGATAAAAATGTCCAAATTTTTTAAAATTAGATTTTCGTGTAATTCGTTACATGGATTAAAAGGTGGCACTTCCAAGATCACGAATATATAATTTTTAAGTCGCTGGGGCAAGTAGTTTAGCCGCAAATCGAATTTTAAGGGACAGAAAAAGTGTAAAGTTTGATGGGTCTAGGACGCATAGTTTAGCCGGAAAACGCGTTTAAAGATAAAAATGTCCAATTTTTTTAAATTAGTTTTTCGTGTTATTCGTTACATGGATTAAAAGGTTGCAGTTCCAAGATCACGAATATATAATTTTTAAGTCGCTGGGGCAAGTAGTTTAGCCGCAAATCGAATTTTAAGGGACAGAAAAAGTGTAAAGTTTGATGGGTCTAGGACGCATAGTTTAGCCGGAAAACGCGTTTAAAGATAAAAATGTCCAATTTTTTTTAAATTAGTTTTTCGTGTCATTCGTTACATGGATTAAAAGGTGGCAGTTCCAAGATCACGAATATATAATTTTTAAGTCGCTGGGGCAAGTAGTTTAGCCGCAAATCGAATTTTAAGGGACAGAAAAAGTGTAAAGTTTGATGGGTCTAGGACGCATAGTTTAGCCGGAAAACGCGTTTAAAGATAAAAATGTCCAATTTTTTTAAAATTAGTTTTTCGTGTCATTCGTTACATGGATTAAAAGGTGGCAGTTCCAAGATCACGAATATATAATTTTTAAGTCGCTGGGGCAAGTAGTTTAGCCGCAAATCGAATTTTAAGGGACATGAAAAGTGTAAAGTTTGATGGGTCTAGGACGCATAGTTTAGCCGGAAAACGCGTTTCAAGATAAAAATGTCCAAATTTTTTAAAATTAGATTTTCGTGTAATTCGTTACATGGATTAAAAGGTGGCACGTCCAAGATCACGAATATATAATTTTTAAGTCGCTGGGGCAAGTAGTTTAGCCGCAAATCGAATTTTAAGGGACAGAAAAAGTGTAAAGTTTGATGGGTCTAGGACGCATAGTTTAGCCGGAAAACGCGTTTAAAGATAAAAATGTCCAATTTTTTTAAAATTAGTTTTTCGTGTCATTCGTTACATGGATTAAAAGGTGGCAGTTCCAAGATCACGAATATATAATTTTTAAGTCGCTGGGGCAAGTAGTTTAGCCGCAAATCGAATTTTAAGGGACATGAAAAGTGTAAAGTTTGATGGGTCTAAGACGCATAGTTTAGCCGGAAAACGCGTTTAAAGATAAAAATGTCAATTTTTTTTAAAATTAGATTTTCGTGTAATTCGTTACATGGATTAAAAGGTGGCAGTTCCAAGATCACGAATATATAATTTTTAAGGCGCGCTGGGGCAAGTAGTTTAGCCGCAAATCGAATTTTAAGGGACAGAAAAAGTGTAAAGTTTGATGGGTCTAGGACGCATAGTTTAGCCGGAAAACGCGTTTAAAGATAAAAATGTCCAATTTTTTTAAAAATTAGTTTTTCGTGTCATTCGTTACATGGATTAAAAGGTGGCAGTTCCAAGATCACGAATATAATTTTTAAGTCGCTGGGGCAAGTAGTTTAGCCGCAAATCGAATTTTAAGGGACAGAAAAAGTGTAAAGTTTGATGGGTCTAGGACGCATAGTTTAGCCGGAAAACGCGTTTAAAGATAAAAATGTCCAATTTTTTTAAAATTAGTTTTTCGTGTCATTCGTTACATGGATTAAAAGGTGGCAGTTCCAAGATCACGAATATATAATTTTTAAGTCGCTGGGGCAAGTAGTTTAGCCGCAAATCGAATTTTAAGGGACAGAAAAAGTGTAAAGTTTGATGGGTCTAGGACGCATAGTTTAGCCGGAAAACGCGTTTAAAGATAAAAATGTCAATTTTTTTTAAAATTAGATTTTCGTGTAATTCGTTACATGGATTAAAAGGTGGCACTTCCAAGATCACGAATATATAATTTTTAAGTCGCTGGGGCAAGTAGTTTAGCCGCAAATCGAATTTTAAGGGACAGAAAAAGTGTAAAGTTTGATGGGTCTAGGACGCATAGTTTAGCCGGAAAACGCGTTTAAAGATAAAGATGTCCAATTTTTTTAAAATTAGTTTTTCGTGTCATTCGTTACATGGATTAAAAGGTGGCAGTTCCAAGATCACGAATATATAATTTTTAAGTCGCTGGGGCAAGTAGTTTAGCCGCAAATCGAATTTTAAGGGACAGAAAAAGTGTAAAGTTTGATGGGTCTAGGACGCATAGTTTAGCCGGAAAACGCGTTTAAAGATAAAAATGTCCAATTTTTTTAAAAATTAGTTTTTCGTGTCATTCGTTACATGGATTAAAAGGTGGCAGTTCCAAGATCACGAATATATAATTTTTAAGTCGCTGGGGCAAGTAGTTTAGCCGCAAATCGAATTTTAAGGGACAGAAAAAGTGTAAAGTTTGATGGGTCTAGGACGCATAGTTTAGCCGGAAAACGCGTTTAAAGATAAAAATGTCCAATTTTTTTAAAATTAGTTTTTCGTGTCATTCGTTACATGGATTAAAAGGTGGCAGTTCCAAGATCACGAATATATAATTTTTAAGTCGCTGGGGCAAGTAGTTTAGCCGCAAATCGAATTTTAAGGGACAGAAAAAGTGTAAAGTTTGATGGGTCTAGGACGCATAGTTTAGCCGGAAAACGCGTTTAAAGATAAAAATGTCCAATTTTTTTAAAATTAGTTGTTCGTGTCATTCGTTACATGGATTAAAAGGTGGCAGTTCCAAGATCACGAATATATAATTTTTAAGTCGCTGGGGCAAGTAGTTTAGCCGCAAATCGAATTTTAAGGGACAGAAAAAGTGTAAAGTTTGATGGGTCTAGGACGCATAGTTTAGCCGGAAAACGCGTTTAAAGATAAAAATGTCCAATTTTTTTAAAAATTAGTTTTTCGTGTCATTCGTTACATGGATTAAAAGGTGGCAGTTCCAAGATCACGAATATATAATTTTTAAGTCGCTGGGGCAAGTAGTTTAGCCGCAAATCGAATTTTAAGGGACAGAAAAAGTGTAAAGTTTGATGGGTCTAGGACGCATAGTTTAGTCGGAAAACGCGTTTAAAGATAAAAATGTCCAATTTTTTTAAAATTAGTTTTTCGTGTCATTCGTTACATGGATTAAAAGGTGGCAGTTCCAAGATCACGAATATATAATTTTTAAGTCGCTGGGGCAAGTAGTTTAGCCGCAAATCGAATTTTAAGGGACAGAAAAAGTGTAAAGTTTGATGGGTCTAGGACGCATAGTTTAGCCGGAAAACGCGTTTAAAGATAAAAATGTCCAATTTTTTTAAAATTAGTTGTTCGTGTCATTCGTTACATGGATTAAAAGGTGGCAGTTCCAAGATCACGAATATATAATTTTTAAGTCGCTGGGGCAAGTAGTTTAGCCGCAAATCGAATTTTAAGGGACAGAAAAAGTGTAAAGTTTGATGGGTCTAGGACGCATAGTTTAGCCGGAAAATGCGTTTAAAGATAAAAATGTCCAATTTTTTTAAAATTAGTTTTTCGTGTCATTCGTTACATGGATTAAAAGGTGGCAGTTCCAAGATCACGAATATATAATTTTTAAGTCGCTGGGGCAAGTAGTTTAGCCGCAAATCGAATTTTAAGGGACAGAAAAAGTGTAAAGTTTGATGGGTCTAGGACGCATAGTTTAGCCGGAAAACGCGTTTAAAGATAAAAATGTCCAATTTTTTTAAAATTAGTTTTTCGTGTCATTCGTTACATGGATTAAAAGGTGGCAGTTCCAAGATCACGAATATATAATTTTTAAGTCGCTGGGGCAGGTAGTTTAGCCGCAAATCGAATTTTAAGGGACAGAAAAAGTGTAAAGTTTGATGGGTCTAGGACGCATAGTTTAGCCGGAAAACGCGTTTAAAGATAAAAATGTCCAAATTTTTTAAAATTAGATTTTCGTGTAATTCGTTACATGGATTAAAAGGTGGCACTTCCAAGATCACGAATATATAATTTTTAAGTCGCTGGGGCAAGTAGTTTAGCCGCAAATCGAATTTTAAGGGACAGAAAAAGTGTAAAGTTTGATGGGTCTAGGACGCATAGTTTAGCCGGAAAACGCGTTTAAAGATAAAAATGTCCAATTTTTTTAAAATTAGTTTTTCGTGTCATTCGTTACATGGATTAAAAGGTGGCAGTTCCAAGATCACGAATATATAATTTTTAAGTCGCTGGGGCAAGCAGTTTAGCCGCAAATCGAATTTTAAGGGACAGAAAAAGTGTAAAGTTTGATGGGTCTAGGACGCATAGTTTAGCCGGAAAACGCGTTTAAAGATAAAAATGTCCAATTTTTTTAAAATTAGTTTTTCGTGTCATTCGTTACATGGATTAAAAGGTGGCAGTTCCAAGATCACGAATATATAATTTTTAAGTCGCTGGGGCAAGCAGTTTAGCCGCAAATCGAATTTTAAGGGACAGAAAAAGTGTAAAGTTTGATGGGTCTAGGACGCATAGTTTAGCCGGAAAACGCGTTTCAAGATAAAAATGTCCAAATTTTTTAAAATTAGATTTTCGTGTAATTCGTTACATGGATTAAAAGGTGGCACTTCCAAGATCACGAATATATAATTTTTAAGTCGCTGGGGCAAGTAGTTTAGCCGCAAATCGAATTTTAAGGGACATGAAAAGTGTAAAGTTTGATGGGTCTAAGACGCATAGTTTAGCCGGAAAACGCGTTTAAAGATAAAAATGTCCAAATTTTTTAAAATTAGATTTTCGTGTAATTCGTTACATGGATTAAAAGGTGGCACTTCCAAGATCACGAATATATAATTTTTAAGTCGCTGGGGCAAGTAGTTTAGCCGCAAATCGAATTTTAAGGGACAGAAAAAGTGTAAAGTTTGATGGGTCTAGGACGCATAGTTTAGCCGGAAAACGCGTTTAAAGATAAAAATGTCCAATTTTTTTTAAATTAGTTTTTCGTGTCATTCGTTACATGGATTAAAAGGTGGCAGTTCCAAGATCACGAATATATAATTTTTAAGTCGCTGGGGCAAGTAGTTTAGCCGCAAATCGAATTTTAAGGGACAGAAAAAGTGTAAAGTTTGATGGGTCTAGGACGCATAGTTTAGCCGGAAAACGCGTTTAAAGATAAAAATGTCCAATTTTTTTAAAATTAGTTTTTCGTGTCATTCGTTACATGGATTAAAAGGTGGCAATTCCAAGATCACGAATATATAATTTTTAAGTCGCTGGGGCAAGTAGTTTAGCCGCAAATCGAATTTTAAGGGACAGAAAAAGTGTAAAGTTTGATGGGTCTAGGACGCATAGTTTAGCCGGAAAACGCGTTTAAAGATAAAAATGTCCAATTTTTTTTAAAATTAGTTTTTCGTGTCATTCGTTACATGGATTAAAAGGTGGCAGTTCCAAGATCACGAATATATAATTTTTAAGTCGCTGGGGCAAGTAGTTTAGCCGCAAATCGAATTTTAAGGGACAGAAAAAATGTAAAGTTTGATGGGTCTAGGACGCATAGTTTAGCCGGAAAACGCGTTTAAAGATAAAAATGTCCAATTTTTTTAAAATTAGTTTTTCGTGTCATTCGTTACATGGATTAAATGGTGGCAGTTCCAAGATCACGAATATATAATTTTTAAGTCGCTGGGGCAAGTAGTTTAGCCGCAAATCGAATTTTAAGAGACAGAAAAAGTGTAAAGTTTGATGGGTCTAGGACGCATAGTTTAGCCGGAAAACGCGTTTAAAGATAAAAATGTCCAAATTTTTTAAAATTAGATTTTCGTGTAATTCGTTACATGGATTAAAAGGTGGCACTTCCAAGATCACGAATATATAATTTTTAAGTCGCTGGGGCAAGTAGTTTAGCCGCAAATCGAATTTTAAGGGACAGAAAAAGTGTAAAGTTTGATGGGTCTAGGACGCATAGTTTAGCCGGAAAACGCGTTTAAAGATAAAAATGTCCAATTTTTTTAAAATTAGTTTTTCGTGTCATTCGTTACATGGATTAAAAGGTGGCAGTTCCAAGATCACGAATATATAATTTTTAAGTCGCTGGGGCAGGTAGTTTAGCCGCAAATCGAATTTTAAGGGACAGAAAAAGTGTAAAGTTTGATGGGTCTAGGACGCATAGTTTAGCCGGAAAACGCGTTTAAAGATAAAAATGTCCAAATTTTTTAAAATTAGATTTTCGTGTAATTCGTTACATGGATTAAAAGGTGGCACTTCCAAGATCACGAATATATAATTTTTAAGTCGCTGGGGCAAGTAGTTTAGCCGCAAATCGAATTTTAAGGGACAGAAAAAGTGTAAAGTTTGATGGGTCTAGGACGCATAGTTTAGCCGGAAAACGCGTTTAAAGATAAAAATGTCCAATTTTTTTAAAATTAGTTTTTCGTGTAATTCGTTACATGGATTAAAAGGTTGCACTTCCAAGATCACGAATATATAATTTTTAAGTCGCTGGGGCAAGTAGTTTAGCCGCAAATCGAATTTTAAGGGACAGAAAAAGTGTAAAGTTTGATGGGTCTAGGACGCATAGTTTAGCCGGAAAACGCGTTTAAAGATAAAAATGTCCAATTTTTTTAAAATTAGTTTTTCGTGTCATTCGTTACATGGATTAAAAGGTGGCAGTTCCAAGATCACGAATATATAATTTTTAAGGCACTGGGGCAAGTAGTTTAGCCGCAAATCGAATTTTAAGGGACAGAAAAAGTGTAAAGTTTGATGGGTCTAGGACGCATAGTTTAGCCGGAAAACGCGTTTAAAGATAAAAATGTCCAATTTTTTTAAAATTAGTTTTTCGTGTCATTCGTTACATGGATTAAAAGGTGGCAGTTCCAAGATCACGAATATATAATTTTTAAGTCGCTGGGGCAAGTAGTTTAGCCGCAAATCGAATTTTAAGGGACAGAAAAAGTGTAAAGTTTGATGGGTCTAGGACGCATAGTTTAGCCGGAAAACGCGTTTAAAGATAAAAATGTCCAATTTTTTTAAAATTAGTTTTTCGTGTCATTCGTTACATGGATTAAAAGGTGGCAGTTCCAAGATCACGAATATATAATTTTTAAGTCGCTGGGGCAAGTAGTTTAGCCGCAAATCGAATTTTAAGGGACAGAAAAAGTGTAAAGTTTGATGGGTCTAGGACGCATAGTTTAGCCGGAAAACGCGTTTAAAGATAAAAATGTCCAATTTTTTTAAAATTAGTTTTTCGTGTCATTCGTTACATGGATTAAAAGGTGGCAGTTCCAAGATCACGAATATATAATTTTTAAGTCGCTGGGGCAAGTAGTTTAGCCGCAAATCGAATTTTAAGGGACAGAAAAAGTGTAAAGTTTGATGGGTCTAGGACGCATAGTTTAGCCGGAAAACGCGTTTAAAGATAAAAATGTCCAAATTTTTTAAAATTAGATTTTCGTGTAATTCGTTACATGGATTAAAAGGTGGCACTTCCAAGATCACGAATATATAATTTTTAAGTCGCTGGGGCAAGTAGTTTAGCCGCAAATCGAATTTTAAGGGACAGAAAAAGTGTAAAGTTTGATGGGTCTAGGACGCATAGTTTAGCCGGAAAACGCGTTTAAGGATAAAAATGTCCAATTTTTTTAAAATTAGTTTTTTCGTGTCATTCGTTACATGGATTAAAAGGTGGCAGTTCCAAGATCACGAATATATAATTTTTAAGTCGCTGGGGCAAGTAGTTTAGCCGCAAATCGAATTTTAAGGGACCGAAAAAGTGTAAAGTTTGATGGGTCTAGGACGCATAGTTTAGCCGGAAAACGCGTTTAAAGATAAAAATGTCCAATTTTTTTAAAATTAGTTTTTCGTGTCATTCGTTACATGGATTAAAAGGTGGCAGTTCCAAGATCACGAATATATAATTTTTAAGTCGCTGGGGCAAGTAGTTTAGCCGCAAATCGAATTTTAAGGGACAGAAAAAGTGTAAAGTTTGATGGGTCTAGGACGCATAGTTTAGCCGGAAAACGCGTTTAAAGATAAAAATGTCCAAATTTTTTAAAATTAGATTTTCGTGTAATTCGTTACATGGATTAAAAGGTGGCACTTCCAAGATCACGAATATATAATTTTTAAGTCGCTGGGGCAAGTAGTTTAGCCGCAAATCGAATTTTAAGGGACAGAAAAAGTGTAAAGTTTGATGGGTCTAGGACGCATAGTTTAGCCGGAAAACGCGTTTAAAGATAAAAATGTCCAATTTTTTTAAAATTAGTTTTTTCGTGTCATTCGTTACATGGATTAAAAGGTGGCAGTTCCAAGATCACGAATATATAATTTTTAAGTCGCTGGGGCAAGTAGTTTAGCCGCAAATCGAATTTTAAGGGACAGAAAAAGTGTAAAGTTTGATGGGTCTAGGACGCATAGTTTAGCCGGAAAACGCGTTTAAAGATAAAAATGTCCAAATTTTTTAAAATTAGATTTCCGTGTAATTCGTTACATGGATTAAAAGGTGGCACTTCCAAGATCACGAATATATAATTTTTAAGTCGCTGGGGCAAGTAGTTTAGCCGCAAATCGAATTTTAAGGGACAGAAAAAGTGTAAAGTTTGATGGGTCTAGGACGCATAGTTTAGCCGGAAAACGCGTTTAAAGATAAAAATGTCCAAATTTTTTAAAATTAGATTT
The DNA here is from genome assembly GCA_910595825.1 of Philhelius pedissequus. Classification (NCBI taxonomy): domain Eukaryota; kingdom Metazoa; phylum Arthropoda; class Insecta; order Diptera; family Syrphidae; genus Philhelius; species Philhelius pedissequus. The sequence goes on along the minus strand of OU343162.1, from coordinate 161,457,913 downwards.
TCGTGTAATTCGTTACATGGATTAAAAGGTGGCAGTTCCAAGATCACGAATATATAATTTTTAAGTCGCTGGGGCAAGTAGTTTAGCCGCAAATCGAATTTTAAGGGACAGAAAAAGTGTAAAGTTTGATGGGTCTAGGACGCATAGTTTAGCCGGAAAACGCGTTTAAAGATAAAAATGTCCAATTTTTTTAAAATTAGTTTTTCGTGTCATTCGTTACATGGATTAAAAGGTGGCAGTTCCAAGATCACGAATATATAATTTTTAAGTCGCTGGGGCAAGTAGTTTAGCCGCAAATCGAATTTTAAGGGACAGAAAAAGTGTAAAGTTTGATGGGTCTAGGACGCATAGTTTAGCCGGAAAACGCGTTTAAAGATAATAATGTCCAATTTTTTTAAAATTAGTTTTTCGTGTCATTCGTTACATGGATTAAAAGGTGGCAGTTCCAAGATCACGAATATATAATTTTTAAGGCGCTGGGGCAAGTAGTTTAGCCGCAAATCGAATTTTAAGGGACAGAAAAAGTGTAAAGTTTGATGGGTCTAGGACGCATAGTTTAGCCGGAAAACGCGTTTCAAGATAAAAATGTCCAATTTTTTTAAAATTAGATTTTCGTGTAATTCGTTACATGGATTAAAAGGTGGCAGTTCCAAGATCACGAATATATAATTTTTAAGTCGCTGGGGCAAGTAGTTTAGCCGCAAATCGAATTTTAAGGGACAGAAAAAGTGTAAAGTTTGATGGGTCTAGGACGCATAGTTTAGCCGGAAAACGCGTTTAAAGATAAAAATGTCCAATTTTTTTAAAATTAGTTTTTCGTGTCATTCGTTAAATGGATTAAAAGGTGGCAGTTCCAAGATCACGAATATATAATTTTTAAGTCGCTGGGGCAAGTAGTTTAGCCGCAAATCGAATTTTAAGGGACAGAAAAAGTGTAAAGTTTGATGGGTCTAGGACGCATAGTTTAGCCGGAAAACGCGTTTAAAGATAAAAATGTCCAAATTTTTTAAAATTAGATTTTCGTGTAATTCGTTACATGGATTAAAAGGTGGCACTTCCAAGATCACGAATATATAATTTTTAAGTCGCTGGGGCAAGTAGTTTAGCCGCAAATCGAATTTTAAGGGACAGAAAAAGTGTAAAGTTTGATGGGTCTAGGACGCATAGTTTAGCCGGAAAACGCGTTTAAAGATAAAAATGTCCAATTTTTTTAAAATTAGTTTTTCGTGTCATTCGTTACATGGATTAAAAGGTGGCAGTTCCAAGATCACGAATATATAATTTTTAAGGCGCTGGGGCAAGTAGTTTAGCCGCAAATCGAATTTTAAGGGACAGAAAAAGTGTAAAGTTTGATGGGTCTAGGACGCATAGTTTAGCCGGAAAACGCGTTTCAATATAAAAATGTCCAATTTTTTTAAAATTAGATTTTCGTGTAATTCGTTACATGGATTAAAAGGTGGCAGTTCCAAGATCACGAATATATAATTTTTAAGTCGCTGGGGCAAGTAGTTTAGCCGCAAATCGAATTTTAAGGGACAGAAAAAGTGTAAAGTTTGATGGGTCTAGGACGCATAGTTTAGCCGGAAAACGCGTTTCAAGATAAAAATGTCCAATTTTTTTAAAATTAGTTTTTCGTGTCATTCGTTACATGGATTAAAAGGTGGCAGTTCCAAGATCACGAATATATAATTTTTAAGTCGCTGGGGCAAGTAGTTTAGCCGCAAATCGAATTTTAAGGGACAGAAAAAGTGTAAAGTTTGATGGGTCTAGGACGCATAGTTTAGCCGGAAAACGCGTTTAAAGATAAAAATGTCCAAATTTTTTAAAATTAGATTTTCGTGTAATTCGTTACATGGATTAAAAGGTTGCACTTCCAAGATCACGAATATATAATTTTTAAGTCGCTGGGGCAAGTAGTTTAGCCGCAAATCGAATTTTAAGGGACAGAAAAAGTGTAAAGTTTGATGGGTCTAGGACGCATAGTTTAGCCGGAAAACGCGTTTAAAGATAAAAATGTCCAAATTTTTTAAAATTAGATTTTCGTGTAATTCGTTACATGGATTAAAAGGTTGCACTTCCAAGATCACGAATATATAATTTTTAAGTCGCTGGGGCAAGTAGTTTAGCCGCAAATCGAATTTTAAGGGACAGAAAAAGGGTAAAGTTTGATGGGTCTAGGACGCATAGTTTAGCCGGAAAACGCGTTTAAAGATAAAAATGTCCAATTTTTTTAAAATTAGTTTTTCGTGTCATTCGTTACATGGATTAAAAGGTGGCAGTTCCAAGATCACGAATATATAATTTTTAAGGCGCTGGGGCAAGTAGTTTAGCCGCAAATCGAATTTTAAGGGACAGAAAAAGTGTAAAGTTTGATGGGTCTAGGACGCATAGTTTAGCCGGAAAACGCGTTTCAATATAAAAATGTCCAATTTTTTTAAAATTAGATTTTCGTGTAATTCGTTACATGGATTAAAAGGTGGCAGTTCCAAGATCACGAATATATAATTTTTAAGTCGCTGGGGCAAGTAGTTTAGCCGCAAATCGAATTTTAAGGGACAGAAAAAGTGTAAAGTTTGATGGGTCTAGGACGCATAGTTTAGCCGGAAAACGCGTTTAAAGATAAAAATGTCCAATTTTTTTAAAATTAGTTTTTCGTGTCATTCGTTACATGGATTAAAGGGTGGCAGTTCCAAGATCACGAATATATAATTTTTAAGTCGCTGGGGCAAGTAGTTTAGCCGCAAATCGAATTTTAAGGGACAGAAAAAGTGTAAAGTTTGATGGGTCTAGGACGCATAGTTTAGCCGGAAAACGCGTTTAAAGATAAAAATGTCCAATTTTTTTAAAATTAGTTTTTCGTGTCATTCGTTACATGGATTAAAAGGTGGCAGTTCCAAGATCACGAATATATAATTTTTAAGTCGCTGGGGCAAGTAGTTTAGCCGCAAATCGAATTTTAAGGGACAGAAAAAGTGTAAAGTTTGATGGGTCTAGGACGCATAGATTAGCCGGAAAACGCGTTTAAAGATAAAAATGTCCAATTTTTTTAAAATTAGTTTTTCGTGTAATTCGTTACATGGATTAAAAGGTGGCACTTCCAACATCACGAATATATAATTTTTAAGTCGCTGGGGCAAGTAGTTTAGCCGCAAATCGAATTTTAAGGGACAGAGAAAGTGTAAAGTTTGATGGGTCTAGGACGCATAGTTTAGCCGGAAAACGCGTTTAAAGATAAAAATGTCCAATTTTTTTAAAATTAGTTTTTCGTGTCATTCGTTACATGGATTAAAAGGTGGCAGTTCCAAGATCACGAATATATAATTTTTAAGTCGCTGGGGCAAGTAGTTTAGCCGCAAATTGAATTTTAAGGGACAGAAAAAGTGTAAAGTTTGATGGGTCTAGGACGCATAGTTTAGCCGGAAAACGCGTTTAAAGATAAAAATGTCCAATTTTTTTAAAATTAGTTTTTCGTGTCATTCGTTACATGGATTAAAAGGTGGCAGTTCCAAGATCACGAATATATAATTTTTAAGTCGCTGGGCAAGTAGTTTAGCCGCAAATCGAATTTTAAGGGACAGAAAAAGTGTAAAGTTTGATGGGTCTAGGACGCATAGTTTAGCCGGAAAACGCGTTTAAAGATAAAAATGTCCAATTTTTTTAAAATTAGTTTTCGTGTCATTCGTTACATGGATTAAAAGGTGGCAGTTCCAAGATCACGAATATATAATTTTTAAGTCGCTGGGGGAAGTAGTTTAGCCGCAAATCGAATTTTAAGGGACAGAAAAAGTGTAAAGTTTGATGGGTCTAGGACGCATAGTTTAGCCGAAAAACGCGTTTAAAGATAAAAATGTCCAATTTTTTTAAAATTAGTTTTTCGTGTCATTCGTTACATGGATTAAAAGGTGGCAGTTCCAAGATCACGAATATATAATTTTTAAGTCGCTGGGGCAAGTAGTTTAGCCGCAAATCGAATTTTAAGGGACAGAAAAAGTGTAAAGTTTGATGGGTCTAGGACGCATAGTTTAGCCGGAAAACGCGTTTAAAGATAAAAATGTCCAATTTTTTTAAAATTAGTTTGTCGTGTCATTCGTTACATGGATTAAAAGGTGGCAGTTCCAAGATCACGAATATATAATTTTTAAGTCGCTGGGGCAAGTAGTTTAGCCGCAAATCGAATTTTAAGGGAGAGAAAAAGTGTAAAGTTTGATGGGTCTAGGACGCATAGTTTAGCCGGAAAACGCGTTTAAAGATAAAAATGTCCAATTTTTTTAAAATTAGTTTTTCGTGTCATTCGTTACATGGATTAAAAGGTGGCAGTTCCAAGATCACGAATATATAATTTTTAAGTCGCTGGGGCAAGTAGTTTAGCCGCAAATCGAATTTTAAGGGACAGAAAAAGTGTAAAGTTTGATGGGTCTAGGACGCATAGTTTAGCCGGAAAACGCGTTTAAAGATAAAAATGTCCAAATTTTTTAAAATTAGATTTTCGTGTAATTCGTTACATGGATTAAAAGGTGGCAATTCCAAGATCACGAATATATAACTTTTAAGTCGCTGGGGCAAGTAGTTTAGCCGCAAATCGAATTTTAAGGGACAGAAAAAGTGTAAAGTTTGATGGGTCTAGGACGCATAGTTTAGCCGGAAAACGCGTTTAAAGATAAAAATGTCCAAATTTTTTAAAATTAGATTTTCGTGTAATTCGTTACATGGATTAAAAGGTGGCACTTCCAAGATCACGAATATATAATTTTTAAGTCGCTGGGGCAAGTAGTTTAGCCGCAAATCGAATTTTAAGGGACAGAAAAAGTGTAAAGTTTGATGGGTCTAGGACGCATAGTTTAGCCGGAAAACGCGTTTAAGATAAAAATGTCCAATTTATTTAAAATTAGTTTTTCGTGTCATTCGTTACATGGATTAAAAGGTTGCAGTTCCAAGATCACGAATATATAATTTTTAAGTCGCTGGGGCAAGTAGTTTAGCCGCAAATCGAATTTTAAGGGACAGAAAAAGTGTAAAGTTTGATGGGTCTAGGACGCATAGTTTAGCCGGAAAACGCGATTAAAGATAAAAATGTCCAATTTTTTTAAAATTAGTTTTTCGTGCCATTCGTTACATGGATTAAAAGGTGGAAGTTCCAAGATCACGAATATATAATTTTTAAGTCGCTGGGGCAAGTAGTTTAGCCGCAAATCGAATTTTAAGGGACAGAAAAAGTGTAAAGTTTGATGGGTCTAGGACGCATAGTTTAGCCGGAAAACGCGTTTAAAGATAAAAATGTCCAATTTTTTTAAAATTAGTTTTTCGTGTCATTCGTTACATGGATTAAAAGGTGGCAGTTCCAAGATCACGAATATATAATTTTTAAGTCGCTGGGGCAAGTAGTTTAGCCGCAAATCGAATTTTAAGGGACAGAAAAAGTGTAAAGTTTGATGGGTCTAGGACGCATAGTTTAGCCGGAAAACGCGTTTTAAGATAAAAATGTCCAATTTTTTTAAAATTAGTTTTTCGTGTCATTCGTTACATGGATTAAAAGGTGACAGTACCAAGATCACGAATATATAATTTTTAAGGCGCTGGGGTAAGTAGTTTAGCCGCAAATCGAATTTTAAGGGACAGAAAAAGTGTAAAGTTTGATGGGTCTAGGACGCAAATTTTTTAAAATTAGATTTTCGTGTAATTCGTTACATGGATTAAAAGGTGGCACTTCCAAGATCACGAATATATAATTTTTAAGTCGCTGGGGCAAGTAGTTTAGCCGCAAATCGAATTTTAAGGGACAGAAAAAGTGTAAAGTTTGATGGGTCTAGGACGCATAGTTTAGCCGGAAAACGCGTTTAAAGATAAAAATGTCCAATTTTTTTAAAATTAGTTTTTCGTGTCATTCGTTACATGGATTAAAAGGTGGCAGTTCCAAGATCACGAATATATAATTTTTAAGTCGCTGGGGCAAGTAGTTTAGCCGCAAATCGAATTTTAAGGGACATGAAAAGTGTAAAGTTTGATGGGTCTAGGACGCATAGTTTAGCCGGAAAACGCGTTTAAAGATAAAAATGTCCAAATTTTTTAATATTAGATTTTCGTGTAATTCGTTACATGGATTAAAAGGTGGCACTTCCAAGATCACGAATATATAATTTTTAAGTCGCTGGGGCAAGTAGTTTAGCCGCAAATCGAATTTTAAGGGACAGAAAAAGTGTAAAGTTTGATGGGTCTAGGACGCATAGTTTAGCCGGAAAACGCGATTAAAGATAAAAATGTCCAATTTTTTTAAAATTAGTTTTTCGTGCCATTCGTTACATGGATTAAAAGGTGGAAGTTCCAAGATCACGAATATATAATTTTTAAGTCGCTGGGGCAAGTAGTTTAGCCGCAAATCGAATTTTAAGGGACAGAAAAAGTGTAAAGTTTGATGGGTCTAGGACGCATAGTTTAGTCGGAAAACGCGTTTAAAGATAAAAATGTCCAATTTTTTTAAAATTAGTTTTTCGTGTCATTCGTTACATGGATTAAAAGGTGGCAGTTCCAAGATCACGAATATATAATTTTTAAGTCGCTGGGGCAAGTAGTTTAGCCGCAAATCGAATTTTAAGGGACAGAAAAAGTGTAAAGTTTGATGGGTCTAGGACGCATAGTTTAGCCGGAAAACGCGTTTTAAGATAAAAATGTCCAATTTTTTTAAAATTAGTTTTTCGTGTCATTCGTTACATGGATTAAAAGGTGGCAGTACCAAGATCACGAATATATAATTTTTAAGGCGCTGGGGTAAGTAGTTTAGCCGCAAATCGAATTTTAAGGGACAGAAAAAGTGTAAAGTTTGATGGGTCTAGGACGCAAATTTTTTAAAATTAGATTTTCGTGTAATTCGTTACATGGATTAAAAGGTGGCACTTCCAAGATCACGAATATATAATTTTTAAGTCGCTGGGGCAAGTAGTTTAGCCGCAAATCGAATTTTAAGGGACAGAAAAAGTGTAAAGTTTGATGGGTCTAGGACGCATAGTTTAGCCGGAAAACGCGTTTAAAGATAAAAATGTCCAATTTTATTAAAATTAGTTTTTCGTGTCATTCGTTACATGGATTAAAAGGTGGCAGTTCCAAGATCACGAATATATAATTTTTAAGTCGCTGGGGCAAGTAGTTTAGCCGCAAATCGAATTTTAAGGGACATGAAAAGTGTAAAGTTTGATGGGTCTAGGACGCATAGTTTAGCCGGAAAACGCGTTTAAAGATAAAAATGTCCAAATTTTTTAATATTAGATTTTCGTGTAATTCGTTACATGGATTAAAAGGTGGCACTTCCAAGATCACGAATATATAATTTTTAAGTCGCTGGGGCAAGTAGTTTAGCCGCAAATCGAATTTTAAGGGACAGAAAAAGTGTAAAGTTTGATGGGTCTAGGACGCATAGTTTAGCCGGAAAACGCGTTTAAAGATAAAAATGTCCAATTTTTTTAAAATTAGTTTTTCGTGTCATTCGTTACATGGATTAAAAGGTGGCAGTTCCAAGATCACGAATATATAATTTTTAAGTCGCTGGGGCAAGTAGTTTAGCCGCAAATCGAATTTTAAGGGACAGAAAAAGTGTAAAGTTTGATGGGTCTAGGACGCATAGTTTAGCCGGAAAACGCGTTTTAAGATAAAAATGTCCAATTTTTTTAAAATTAGTTTTTCGTGTCATTCGTTACATGGATTAAAAGGTGGCAGTACCAAGATCACGAATATATAATTTTTAAGGCGCTGGGGTAAGTAGTTTAGCCGCAAATCGAATTTTAAGGGACAGAAAAAGTGTAAAGTTTGATGGGTCTAGGACGCAAATTTTTTAAAATTAGATTTTCGTGTAATTCGTTACATGGATTAAAAGGTGGCACTTCCAAGATCACGAATATATAATTTTTAAGTCGCTGGGGCAAGTAGTTTAGCCGCAAATCGAATTTTAAGGGACAGAAAAAGTGTAAAGTTTGATGGGTCTAGGACGCATAGTTTAGCCGGAAAACGCGTTTAAAGATAAAAATGTCCAATTTTTTTAAAATTAGTTTTTCGTGTCATTCGTTACATGGATTAAAAGGTGGCAGTTCCAAGATCACGAATATATAATTTTTAAGTCGCTGGGGCAAGTAGTTTAGCCGCAAATCGAATTTTAAGGGACAGAAAAAGTGTAAAGTTTGATGGGTCTAGGACGCATAGTTTAGCCGGAAAACGCGTTTAAAGATAAAAATGTCCAAATTTTTTAAAATTAGATTTTCGTGTAATTCGTTACATGGATTAAAAGGTGGCACTTCCAAGATCACGAATATATAATTTTTAAGTCGCTGGGGCAAGTAGTTTAGCCGCAAATCGAATTTTAAGGGACAGAAAAAGCGTTAAGTTTGATGGGTCTAGGACGCATAGTTTAGCCGGAAAACGCGTTTAAAGATAAAAATGTCCAATTTTTTTAAAATTAGTTTTTCGTGTCATTCGTTACATGGATTAAAAGGTGGCAGTTCCAAGATCACGAATATATAATTTTTAAGTCGCTGGGGCAAGTAGTTTAGCCGCAAATCGAATTTTAAGGGACAGAAAAAGTGTAAAGTTTGATGGGTCTAGGACGCATAGTTTAGCCGGAAAACGCGTTTAAAGATAAAAATGTCCAATTTTTTTTTAAATTAGTTTTTCGTGTCATTCGTTACATGGATTAAAAGGTGGCAGTTCCAAGATCACGAATATATAATTTTTAAGTAGATGGGGCAAGTAGTTTAGCCGCAAATCGAATTTTAAGGGACAGAAAAAGTGTAAAGTTTGATGGGTCTAGGACGCATTGTTTAGCCGGAAAACGCGTTTAAAGATAAAAATGTCCAATTTTTTTAAAATTAGTTTTTCGTGTCATTCGTTACATGGATTAAAAGGTTGCAGTTCCAAGATCACGAATATATAATTTTTAAGTCGCTGGGGCAAGTAGTTTAGCCGCAAATCGAATTTTAAGGGACAGAAAAAGTGTAAAGTTTGATGGGTCTAGGACGCATAGTTCAGCCGGAAAACGCGTTTAAAGATAAAAATGTCCAATTTTTTTAAAATTAGTTTTTCGTGTCATTCGTAACATGGATTAAAAGGTGGCTGTTCCAAGATCACGAATATATAATTTTTAAGTCGCTGGGGCAAGTAGTTTAGCCGCAAATCGAATTTTAAGGGACAGAAAAAGTGTAAAGTTTGATGGGTCTAGGACGCATAGTTTAGCCGGAAAACGCGTTTAAAGATAAAAATGTCCAATTTTTTTAAAATTAGTTTTTCGTGTCATTCGTTACATGGATTAAAAGGTGGCAGTTCCAAGATCACGAATATATAATTTTTAAGTCGCTGGGGCAAGTAGTTTAGCCGCAAATCGAATTTTAAGGGACAGAAAAAGTGTAAAGTTTGATGGGTCTAGGACACATAGTTTAGCCGGAAAACGCGTTTAAAGATAAAAATGTCCAATTTTTTTAAAATTAGATTTTCGTGTAATTCGTTACATGGATTAAAAGGTGGCACTTCCAAGATCACGAATATATAATTTTTAAGTCGCTGGGGCAAGTAGTTTAGCCGCAAATCGAATTTTAAGGGACAGAAAAAGTGTAAAGTTTGATGGGTCTAGGACGCATAGTTTAGCCGGAAAACGCGTTTAAAGATAAAAATGTCCAATTTTTTTAAAATTAGATTTTCGTGTAATTCGTTACATGGATTAAAAGGTGGCACTTCCAAGATCACGAATATATAATTTTTAAGTTGCTGGGGCAAGTAGTTTAGCCGCAAATCGAATTTTAAGGGACAGAAAAAGTGTAAAGTTTGATGGGTCTAGGACGCATAGTTTAGCCGGAAAACGCGTTTAAAGATAAAAATGTCCAATTTTTTTAAAATTAGTTTTTCGTGTCATTCGTTACATGGATTAAAAGGTGGCAGTTCCAAGATCACGAATATATAATTTTTAAGTCGCTGGGGCAAGTAGTTTAGCCGCAAATCGAATTTTAAGGGACAGAAAAAGTGTAAAGTTTGATGGGTCTAGGGCGCATAGTTTAGCCGGAAAACGCGTTTAAAGATAAAAATGTCAATTTTTTTTTAAATTAGTTTTTCGTGTCATTCGTTACATGGATTAAAAGGTGGCAGTTCCAAGATCACGAATATATAATTTTTAAGTCGCTGGGGCAAGTAGTTTAGCCGCAAATCGAATTTTAAGGGACAGAAAAAGTGTAAAGTTTGATGGGTCTAGGACGCATAGTTTAGCCGGAAAACGCGTTTAAAGATAAAAATGTCCAATTTTTTTAAAATTAGTTTTTCGTGTCATTCGTTACATGGATTAAAAGGTGGCAGTTCCAAGATCACGAATATATAATTTTTAAGTCGCTGGGGCAAGTAGTTTAGCCGCAAATCGAATTTTAAGGGACAGAAAAAGTGTAAAGTTTGATGGGTCTAGGACGCATAGTTTAGCCGAAAAACGCGTTTAAAGATAAAAATGTCCAATTTTTTTAAAATTAGTTTTTCGTGTCATTCGTTACATGGATTAAAAGGTGGCAGTTCCAAGATCACGAATATATAATTTTTAAGTCGCTGGGGCAAGTAGTTTAGCCGCAAATCGAATTTTAAGGGACCGAAAAAGTGTAAAGTTTGATGGGTCTAGGACGCATAGTTTAGCCGGAAAACGCGTTTAAAGATAAAAATGTCCAAATTTTTTAAAATTAGATTTTCGTGTAATTCGTTACATGGATTAAAAGGTGGCACTTCCAAGATCACGAATATATAATTTTTAAGTCGCTGGGGCAAGTAGTTTAGCCGCAAATCGAACTTTAAGGGACAGAAAAAGTGTAAAGTTTGATGGGTCTAGGACGCATAGTTTAGCCGGAAAACGCGTTTAAAGATAAAAATGTCCAATTTTTTTTAAAATTAGTTTTTCGTGTCATTCGTTACATGGATTAAAAGGTGGCACTTCCAAGATCACGAATATATAATTTTTAAGTCGCTGGGGCAAGTAGTTTAGCCGCAAATCGAATTTTAAGGGACAGAAAAAGTGTAAAGTTTGATGGGTCTAGGACGCATAGTTTAGCCGGAAAACGCGTTTAAAGATAAAAATGTCCAATTTTTTTAAAATTAGTTTTTCGTGTCATTCGTTACATGGATTAAAAGGTGGCAGTTCCAAGATCACGAATATATAATTTTTAAGTCGCTGGGGCAAGTAGTTTAGCCGCAAATCGAATTTTAAGGGACAGAAAAAGTGTAAAGTTTGATGGGTCTAGGACGCATAGTTTAGCCGAAAAACGCGTTTAAAGATAAAAATGTCCAATTTTTTTAAAATTAGTTTTTCGTGTCATTCGTTACATGGATTAAAAGGTGGCAGTTCCAAGATCACGAATATATAATTTTTAAGTCGCTGGGGCAAGTAGTTTAGCCGCAAATCGAATTTTAAGGGACAGAAAAAGTGTAAAGTTTGATGGGTCTAGGACGCATAGTTTAGCCGAAAAACGCGTTTAAAGATAAAAATGTCCAATTTTTTTAAAATTAGTTTTTCGTGTCATTCGTTACATGGATTAAAAGGTGGCAGTTCCAAGATCACGAATATATAATTTTTAAGTCGCTGGGGCAAGTAGTTTAGCCGCAAATCGAATTTTAAGGGACCGAAAAAGTGTAAAGTTTGATGGGTCTAGGACGCATAGTTTAGCCGGAAAACGCGTTTAAAGATAAAAATGTCCAAATTTTTTAAAATTAGATTTTCGTGTAATTCGTTACATGGATTAAAAGGTGGCACTTCCAAGATCACGAATATATAATTTTTAAGTCGCTGGGGCAAGTAGTTTAGCCGCAAATCGAACTTTAAGGGACAGAAAAAGTGTAAAGTTTGATGGGTCTAGGACGCATAGTTTAGCCGGAAAACGCGTTTAAAGATAAAAATGTCCAATTTTTTTTAAAATTAGTTTTTCGTGTCATTCGTTACATGGATTAAAAGGTGGCACTTCCAAGATCACGAATATATAATTTTTAAGTCGCTGGGGCAAGTAGTTTAGCCGCAAATCGAATTTTAAGGGACAGAAAAAGTGTAAAGTTTGATGGGTCTAGGACGCATAGTTTAGCCGGAAAACGCGTTTAAAGATAAAAATGTCCAATTTTTTTAAAATTAGTTTTTCGTGTCATTCGTTACATGGATTAAAAGGTTGCAGTTCCAAGATCACGAATATATAATTTTTAAGTCGCTGGGGCAAGTAGTTTAGCCGCAAATCGAATTTTAAGGGACAGAAAAAGTGTAAAGTTTGATGGGTCTAGGACGCATAGTTTAGCCGGAAAACGCGTTTAAAGATAAAAATGTCCAATTTTTTTAAAATTAGTTTTTCGTGTCATTCGTTACATGGATTAAAAGGTGGCAGTTCCAAGATCACGAATATATAATTTTTAAGTCGCTGGGGCAAGTAGTTTAGCCGCAAATCGAATTTTAAGGGACAGAAAAAGTGTAAAGTTTGATGGGTCTAGGACGCATAGCTTAGCCGGAAAACGCGTTTAAAGATAAAAATGTCCAATTTTTTTAAAATTAATTTTTCGTGTCATTCGTTACATGGATTAAAAGGTGGCAGTTCCAAGATCACGAATATATAATTTTTAAGTCGCTGGGGCAAGTAGTTTAGCCGCAAATCGAACTTTAAGGGACAGAAAAAGTGTAAAGTTTGATGGGTCTAGGACGCATAGTTTAGCCGGAAAACGCGTTTAAAGATAAAAATGTCCAATTTTTTTAAAATTAGTTTTTCGTGTCATTCGTTACATGGATTAAAAGGTGGCACTTCCAAGATCACGAATATATAATTTTTAAGTCGCTGGGGCAAGTAGTTTAGCCGCAAATCGAATTTTAAGGGACAGAAAAAGTGTAAAGTTTGATGGGTCTAGGACGCATAGTTTAGCCGGAAAACGCGTTTAAAGATAAAAATGTCCAATTTTTTTAAAATTAGTTTTTCGTGTCATTCGTTACGTGGATTAAAAGGTTGCAGTTCCAAGATCACGAATATATAATTTTTAAGTCGCTGGGGCAAGTAGTTTAGCCGCAAATCGAATTTTAAGGGACAGAAAAAGTGTAAAGTTTGATGGGTCTAGGACGCATAGTTTAGCCGGAAAACGCGTTTAAAGATAAAAATGTCCAATTTTTTTAAAATTAGTTTTTCGTGTCATTCGTTACATGGATTAAAAGGTGGCAGTTCCAAGATCACGAATATATAATTTTTAAGTCGCTGGGGCAAGTAGTTTAGCCGCAAATCGAATTTTAAGGGACAGAAAAAGTGTAAAGTTTGATGGGTCTAGGACGCATAGTTTAGCCGAAAAACGCGTTTAAAGATAAAAATGTCCAATTTTTTTAAAATTAGTTTTTCGTGTCATTCGTTACATGGATTAAAAGGTGGCAGTTCCAAGATCACGAATATATAATTTTTAAGTCGCTGGGGCAAGTAGTTTAGCCGCAAATCGAATTTTAAGGGACCGAAAAAGTGTAAAGTTTGATGGGTCTAGGACGCATAGTTTAGCCGGAAAACGCGTTTAAAGATAAAAATGTCCAAATTTTTTAAAATTAGATTTTCGTGTAATTCGTTACATGGATTAAAAGGTGGCACTTCCAAGATCACGAATATATAATTTTTAAGTCGCTGGGGCAAGTAGTTTAGCCGCAAATCGAATTTTAAGGGACAGAAAAAGTGTAAAGTTTGATGGGTCTAGGACGCATAGCTTAGCCGGAAAACGCGTTTAAAGATAAAAATGTCCAATTTTTTTAAAATTAATTTTTCGTGTCATTCGTTACATGGATTAAAAGGTGGCAGTTCCAAGATCACGAATATATAATTTTTAAGTCGCTGGGGCAAGTAGTTTAGCCGCAAATCGAACTTTAAGGGACAGAAAAAGTGTAAAGTTTGATGGGTCTAGGACACATAGTTTAGCCGGAAAACGCGTTTAAAGATAAAAATGTCCAATTTTTTTTAAAATTAGTTTTTCGTGTCATTCGTTACATGGATTAAAAGGTGGCAGTTCCAAGATCACGAATATATAATTTTTAAGTCGCTAGGGCAAGTAGTTTAGCCGCAAATCGAATTTTAAGGGACAGAAAAAGTGTAAAGTTTGATGGGTCTAGGACGCATAGTTTAGCCGAAAAACGCGTTTAAAGATAAAAATGTCCAATTTTTTTAAAATTAGTTTTTCGTGTCATTCGTTACATGGATTAAAAGGTGGCAGTTCCAAGATCACGAATATATAATTTTTAAGTCGCTGGGGCAAGTAGTTTAGCCGCAAATCGAATTTTAAGGGACCGAAAAAGTGTAAAGTTTGATGGGTCTAGGACGCATAGTTTAGCCGGAAAACGCGTTTAAAGATAAAAATGTCCAAATTTTTTAAAATTAGATTTTCGTGTAATTCGTTACATGGATTAAAAGGTGGCACTTCCAAGATCACGAATATATAATTTTTAAGTCGCTGGGGCAAGTAGTTTCGCCGCAAATCGAATTTTAAGGGACAGAAAAAGTGTAAAGTTTGATGGGTCTAGGACGCATAGTTTAGCCGGAAAACGCGTTTAAAGATAAAAATGTCCAATTTTTTTAAAATTAGTTTTTCGTGTCATTCGTTACATGGATTAAAAGGTTGCAGTTCCAAGATCACGAATATATAATTTTTAAGTCGCTGGGGCAAGTAGTTTAGCCGCAAATCGAATTTTAAGGGACAGAAAAAGTGTAAAGTTTGATGGGTCTAGGACGCATAGTTTAGCCGGAAAACGCGTTTAAAGATAAAAATGTCCAATTTTTTTAAAATTAGTTTTTCGTGTCATTCGTTACATGGATTAAAAGGTGGCAGTTCCAAGATCACGAATATATAATTTTTAAGTCGCTGGGGCAAGTAGTTTAGCCGCAAATCGAATTTTAAGGGACAGAAAAAGTGTAAAGTTTGATGGGTCTAGGACGCATAGTTTAGCCGGAAAACGCGTTTAAAGATAAAAATGTCCAATTTTTTTAAAATTAGTTTTTCGTGTCATTCGTTACATGGATTAAAAGGTGGCAGTTCCAAGATCACGAATATATAATTTTTAAGTCGCTGGGGCAAGTAGTTTAGCCGCAAATCGAATTTTAAGGGACAGAAAAAGTGTAAAGTTTGATGGGTCTAGGACGCATAGTTTAGCCGAAAAACGCGTTTAAAAATAAAAATGTCCAATTTTTTTAAAATTAGTTTTTCGTGTCATTCGTTACATGGATTAAAAGGTGGCACTTCCAAGATCACGAATATATAATTTTTAAGTCGCTGGGGCAAGTAGTTTAGCCGCAAATCGAATTTTAAGGGACCGAAAAAGTGTAAAGTTTGATGGGTCTAGGACGCATAGTTTAGCCGGAAAACGCGTTTAAAGATAAAAATGTCCAAATTTTTTAAAATTAGATTTTCGTGTAATTCGTTACATGGATTAAAAGGTGGCACTTCCAAGATCACGAATATATAATTTTTAAGTCGCTGGGGCAAGTAGTTTAGCCGCAAATCGAACTTTAAGGGACAGAAAAAGTGTAAAGTTTGATGGGTCTAGGACGCATAGTTTAGCCGGAAAACGCGTTTAAAGATAAAAATGTCCAATTTTTTTTAAAATTAGTTTTTCGTGTCATTCGTTACATGGATTAAAAGGTGGCACTTCCAAGATCACGAATATATAATTTTTAAGTCGCTGGGGCAAGTAGTTTAGCCGCAAATCGAATTTTAAGGGACAGAAAAAGTGTAAAGTTTGATGGGTCTAGGACGCATAGTTTAGCCGGAAAACGCGTTTAAAGATAAAAATGTCCAATTTTTTTAAAATTAGTTTTTCGTGTCATTCGTTACATGGATTAAAAGGTTGCAGTTCCAAGATCACGAATATATAATTTTTAAGTCGCTGGGGCAAGTAGTTTAGCCGCAAATCGAATTTTAAGGGACAGAAAAAGTGTAAAGTTTGATGGGTCTAGGACGCATAGTTTAGCCGGAAAACGCGTTTAAAGATAAAAATGTCCAATTTTTTTAAAATTAGTTTTTCGTGTCATTCGTTACATGGATTAAAAGGTGGCAGTTCCAAGATCACGAATATATAATTTTTAAGTCGCTGGGGCAAGTAGTTTAGCCGCAAATCGAACTTTAAGGGACAGAAAAAGTGTAAAGTTTGATGGGTCTAGGACGCATAGTTTAGCCGGAAAACGCGTTTAAAGATAAAAATGTCCAATTTTTTTTAAAATTAGTTTTTCGTGTCATTCGTTACATGGATTAAAAGGTGGCACTTCCAAGATCACGAATATATAATTTTTAAGTCGCTGGGGCAAGTAGTTTAGCCGCAAATCGAATTTTAAGGGACAGAAAAAGTGTAAAGTTTGATGGGTCTAGGACGCATAGTTTAGCCGGAAAACGCGTTTAAAGATAAAAATGTCCAATTTTTTTAAAATTAGTTTTTCGTGTCATTCGTTACGTGGATTAAAAGGTTGCAGTTCCAAGATCACGAATATATAATTTTTAAGTCGCTGGGGCAAGTAGTTTAGCCGCAAATCGAATTTTAAGGGACAGAAAAAGTGTAAAGTTTGATGGGTCTAGGACGCATAGTTTAGCCGGAAAACGCGTTTAAAGATAAAAATGTCCAATTTTTTTAAAATTAGTTTTTCGTGTCATTCGTTACATGGATTAAAAGGTGGCAGTTCCAAGATCACGAATATATAATTTTTAAGTCGCTGGGGCAAGTAGTTTAGCCGCAAATCGAATTTTAAGGGACAGAAAAAGTGTAAAGTTTGATGGGTCTAGGACGCATAGTTTAGCCGAAAAACGCGTTTAAAGATAAAAATGTCCAATTTTTTTAAAATTAGTTTTTCGTGTCATTCGTTACATGGATTAAAAGGTGGCAGTTCCAAGATCACGAATATATAATTTTTAAGTCGCTGGGGCAAGTAGTTTAGCCGCAAATCGAATTTTAAGGGACCGAAAAAGTGTAAAGTTTGATGGGTCTAGGACGCATAGTTTAGCCGGAAAACGCGTTTAAAGATAAAAATGTCCAAATTTTTTAAAATTAGATTTTCGTGTAATTCGTTACATGGATTAAAAGGTGGCACTTCCAAGATCACGAATATATAATTTTTAAGTCGCTGGGGCAAGTAGTTTAGCCGCAAATCGAATTTTAAGGGACAGAAAAAGTGTAAAGTTTGATGGGTCTAGGACGCATAGCTTAGCCGGAAAACGCGTTTAAAGATAAAAATGTCCAATTTTTTTAAAATTAATTTTTCGTGTCATTCGTTACATGGATTAAAAGGTGGCAGTTCCAAGATCACGAATATATAATTTTTAAGTCGCTGGGGCAAGTAGTTTAGCCGCAAATCGAACTTTAAGGGACAGAAAAAGTGTAAAGTTTGATGGGTCTAGGACGCATAGTTTAGCCGGAAAACGCGTTTAAAGATAAAAATGTCCAATTTTTTTTAAAATTAGTTTTTCGTGTCATTCGTTACATGGATTAAAAGGTGGCAGTTCCAAGATCACGAATATATAATTTTTAAGTCGCTGGGGCAAGTAGTTTAGCCGCAAATCGAATTTTAAGGGACAGAAAAAGTGTAAAGTTTGATGGGTCTAGGACGCATAGTTTAGCCGGAAAACGCGTTTAAAGATAAAAATGTCCAATTTTTTTAAAATTAGTTTTTCGTGTCATTCGTTACATGGATTAAAAGGTTGCAGTTCCAAGATCACGAATATATAATTTTTAAGTCGCTGGGGCAAGTAGTTTAGCCGCAAATCGAATTTTAAGGGACAGAAAAAGTGTAAAGTTTGATGGGTCTAGGACGCATAGTTTAGCCGGAAAACGCGTTTAAAGATAAAAATGTCCAATTTTTTTAAAATTAGTTTTTCGTGTCATTCGTTACATGGATTAAAAGGTGGCAGTTCCAAGATCACGAATATATAATTTTTAAGTCGCTGGGGCAAGTAGTTTAGCCGCAAATCGAATTTTAAGGGACAGAAAAAGTGTAAAGTTTGATGGGTCTAGGACGCATAGTTTAGCCGGAAAACGCGTTTAAAGATAAAAATGTCCAATTTTTTTAAAATTAGTTTTTCGTGTCATTCGTTACATGGATTAAAAGGTGGCAGTTCCAAGATCACGAATATATAATTTTTAAGTCGCTAGGGCAAGTAGTTTAGCCGCAAATCGAATTTTAAGGGACAGAAAAAGTGTAAAGTTTGATGGGTCTAGGACGCATAGTTTAGCCGAAAAACGCGTTTAAAGATAAAAATGTCCAATTTTTTTAAAATTAGTTTTTCGTGTCATTCGTTACATGGATTAAAAGGTGGCAGTTCCAAGATCACGAATATATAATTTTTAAGTCGCTGGGGCAAGTAGTTTAGCCGCAAATCGAATTTTAAGGGACCGAAAAAGTGTAAAGTTTGATGGGTCTAGGACGCATAGTTTAGCCGGAAAACGCGTTTAAAGATAAAAATGTCCAAATTTTTTAAAATTAGATTTTCGTGTAATTCGTTACATGGATTAAAAGGTGGCACTTCCAAGATCACGAATATATAATTTTTAAGTCGCTGGGGCAAGTAGTTTCGCCGCAAATCGAATTTTAAGGGACAGAAAAAGTGTAAAGTTTGATGGGTCTAGGACGCATAGTTTAGCCGGAAAACGCGTTTAAAGATAAAAATGTCCAATTTTTTTAAAATTAGTTTTTCGTGTCATTCGTTACATGGATTAAAAGGTGGCAGTTCCAAGATCACGAATATATAATTTTTAAGTCGCTGGGGCAAGTAGTTTAGCCGCAAATCGAATTTAAAGGGACAGAAAAAGTGTAAAGTTTGATGGGTCCAGGACGCATAGTTTAGCCGGAAAACGCGTTTAAAGATAAAAATGTCCAATTTTTTTAAAATTAGTTTTTCGTGCAATTCGTTACATGGATTAAAAGGTGGCAGTTCAAAGATCACGAATATATAATTTTTAAGTCGCTGGGGCAAGTAGTTTAGCCGCAAATCGAATTTTAAGGGACAGAAAAAGTGTAAAGTTTGATGGGTCTAGGACGCATAGTTTAGCCGGAAAACGCGTTTAAAGATAAAAATGTCCAATTTTTTTAAAATTAGTTTTTCGTGTCATTCGTTACATGGATTAAAAGGTGGCAGTTCCAAGATCACGAATATATAATTTTTAAGTCGCTGGGGCAAGTAGTTTAGCCGCAAATCGAATTTTAAGGGACAGAAAAAGTGTAAAGTTTGATGGGTCTAGGACGCATAGTTTAGCCGGAAAACGCGTTTAAAGATAAAAATGTCCAATTTTTTTAAAATTAGTTTTTCGTGTCATTCGTTACATGGATTAAAAGGTGGCAGTTCCAAGATCACGAATATATAATTTTTAAGTCGCTGGGGCAAGTAGTTTAGCCGCAAATCGAATTTTAAGGGACAGAAAAAGTGTAAAGTTTGATGGGTCTAGGACGCATAGTTTAGCCGAAAAACGCGTTTAAAAATAAAAATGTCCAATTTTTTTAAAATTAGTTTTTCGTGTCATTCGTTACATGGATTAAAAGGTGGCACTTCCAAGATCACGAATATATAATTTTTAAGTCGCTGGGGCAAGTAGTTTAGCCGCAAATCGAATTTTAAGGGACCGAAAAAGTGTAAAGTTTGATGGGTCTAGGACGCATAGTTTAGCCGGAAAACGCGTTTAAAGATAAAAATGTCCAAATTTTTTAAAATTAGATTTTCGTGTAATTCGTTACATGGATTAAAAGGTGGCACTTCCAAGATCACGAATATATAATTTTTAAGTCGCTGGGGCAAGTAGTTTACCCGCAAATCGAACTTTAAGGGACAGAAAAAGTGTAAAGTTTGATGGGTCTAGGACGCATAGTTTAGCCGGAAAACGCGTTTAAAGATAAAAATGTCCAATTTTTTTAAAATTAGTTTTTCGTGTCATTCGTTACATGGATTAAAAGGTGGCAGTTCCAAGATCACGAATATATAATTTTTAAGTCGCTGGGGCAAGTAGTTTAGCCGCAAATCGAATTTTAAGGGACAGAAAAAGTGTAAAGTTTGATGGGTCTAGGACGCATAGTTTAGCCGGAAAACGCGTTCAAAGATAAAAATGTCCAATTTTTTTTTAAATTAGTTTTTCGTGTCATTCGTTACATGGATTAAAAGGTGGCAGTTCCAAGATCACGAATATATAATTTTTAAGTAGATGGGGCAAGTAGTTTAGCCGCAAATCGAATTTTAAGGGACAGAAAAAGTGTAAAGTTTGATGGGTCTAGGACGCATTGTTTAGCCGGAAAACGCGTTTAAAGATAAAAATGTCCAATTTTTTTAAAATTAGTTTTTCGTGTCATTCGTTACATGGATTAAAAGGTTGCAGTTCCAAGATCACGAATATATAATTTTTAAGTCGCTGGGGCAAGTAGTTTAGCCGCAAATCGAATTTTAAGGGACAGAAAAAGTGTAAAGTTTGATGGGTCTAGGACGCATAGTTCAGCCGGAAAACGCGTTTAAAGATAAAAATGTCCAATTTTTTTAAAATTAGTTTTTCGTGTCATTCGTTACATGGATTAAAAGGTGGCTGTTCCAAGATCACGAATATATAATTTTTAAGTCGCTGGGGCAAGTAGTTTAGCCGCAAATCGAATTTTAAGGGACAGAAAAAGTGTAAAGTTTGATGGGTCTAGGACGCATAGTTTAGCCGGAAAACGCGTTTAAAGATAAAAATGTCCAATTTTTTTAAAATTAGTTTTTCGTGTCATTCGTTACATGGATTAAAAGGTGGCAGTTCCAAGATCACGAATATATAATTTTTAAGTCGCTGGGGCAAGTAGTTTAGCCGCAAATCGAATTTTAAGGGACAGAAAAAGTGTAAAGTTTGATGGGTCTAGGACGCATAGTTTAGCCGGAAAACGCGTTTAAAGATAAAAATGTCCAATTTTTTTAAAATTAGATTTTCGTGTAATTCGTTACATGGATTAAAAGGTGGCACTTCCAAGATCACGAATATATAATTTTTAAGTCGCTGGGGCAAGTAGTTTAGCCGCAAATCGAATTTTAAAGGACAGAAAAAGTGTAAAGTTTGATGGGTCTAGGACGCATAGTTTAGCCGGAAAACGCGTTTAAAGATAAAAATGTCCAATTTTTTTAAAATTAGATTTTCGTGTAATTCGTTACATGGATTAAAAGGTGGCAGTTCCAAGATCACGAATATATAATTTTTAAGTCGCTGGGGCAAGTAGTTTAGCCGCAAATCGAATTTTAAGGGACAGAAAAAGTGTAAAGTTTGATGGGTCTAGGACGCATAGTTTAGCCGGAAAACGCGTTTAAAGATAAAAATGTACAATTTTTTTAAAATTAGTTTTTCGTGTCATTCGTTACATGGATTAAAAGGTGGCAGTTCCAAGATCACGAATATATAATTTTTAAGTCGCTGGGGCAAGTAGTTTAGCCGCAAATCGAATTTTAAGGGACAGAAAAAGTGTAAAGTTTGATGGGTCTAGGACGCATAGTTTAGCCGGAAAACGCGTTTAAAGATAAAAATGTCCAAATTTTTTAAAATTAGATTTTCGTGTAATTCGTTACATGGATTAAAAGGTGGCAGTTCCAAGATCACGAATATATAATTTTTAAGTCGCTGGGGCAAGTAGTTTAGCCGCAAATCGAATTTTAAGGGACAGAAAAAGTGTAAAGTTTGATGGGTCTAGGACGCATAGTTTAGCCGAAAAACGCGTTTAAAGATAAAAATGTCCAATTTTTTTAAAATTAGTTTTTCGTGTCATTCGTTACATGGATTAAAAGGTGGCAGTTCCAAGATCACGAATATATAATTTTTAAGTCGCTGGGGCAAGTAGTTTAGCCGCAAATCGAATTTTAAGGGACAGAAAAAGTGTAAAGTTTGATGGGTCTAGGACGCATAGTTTAGCCGGAAAACGCGTTTAAAGATAAAAATGTCCAATTTTTTTTAAAATTAGTTTTTCGTGTCATTCGTTACATGGATTAAAAGGTGGCAGTTCCAAGATCACGAATATATAATTTTTAAGTCGCTGGGGCAAGTAGTTTAGCCGCAAATCGAATTTTAAGGGACAGAAAAAGTGTAAAGTTTGATGGGTCTAGGACGCATAGTTTAGCCGGAAAACGCGTTTAAAGATAAAAATGTCCAATTTTTTTAAAATTAGTTTTTCGTGTCATTCGTTACATGGATTAAAAGGTTGCAGTTCCAAGATCACGAATATATAATTTTTAAGTCGCTGGGGCAAGTAGTTTAGCCGCAAATCGAATTTTAAAGGACAGAAAAAGTGTAAAGTTTGATGGGTCTAGGACGCATAGTTTAGCCGGAAAACGCGTTTAAAGATAAAAATGTCCAATTTTTTTAAAATTAGATTTTCGTGTAATTCGTTACATGGATTAAAAGGTGGCAGTTCCAAGATCACGAATATATAATTTTTAAGTCGCTGGGGCAAGTAGTTTAGCCGCAAATCGAATTTTAAGGGACAGAAAAAGTGTAAAGTTTGATGGGTCTAGGACGCATAGTTTAGCCGGAAAACGCGTTTAAAGATAAAAATGTACAATTTTTTTAAAATTAGTTTTTCGTGTCATTCGTTACATGGATTAAAAGGTGGCAGTTCCAAGATCACGAATATATAATTTTTAAGTCGCTGGGGCAAGTAGTTTAGCCGCAAATCGAATTTTAAGGGACAGAAAAAGTGTAAAGTTTGATGGGTCTAGGACGCATAGTTTAGCCGGAAAACGCGTTTAAAGATAAAAATGTCCAAATTTTTTAAAATTAGATTTTCGTGTAATTCGTTACATGGATTAAAAGGTGGCAGTTCCAAGATCACGAATATATAATTTTTAAGTCGCTGGGGCAAGTAGTTTAGCCGCAAATCGAATTTTAAGGGACAGAAAAAGTGTAAAGTTTGATGGGTCTAGGACGCATAGTTTAGCCGAAAAACGCGTTTAAAGATAAAAATGTCCAATTTTTTTAAAATTAGTTTTTCGTGTCATTCGTTACATGGATTAAAAGGTGGCAGTTCCAAGATCACGAATATATAATTTTTAAGTCGCTGGGGCAAGTAGTTTAGCCGCAAATCGAATTTTAAGGGACAGAAAAAGTGTAAAGTTTGATGGGTCTAGGACGCATAGTTTAGCCGGAAAACGCGTTTAAAGATAAAAATGTCCAATTTTTTTTAAAATTAGTTTTTCGTGTCATTCGTTACATGGATTAAAAGGTGGCAGTTCCAAGATCACGAATATATAATTTTTAAGTCGCTGGGGCAAGTAGTTTAGCCGCAAATCGAATTTTAAGGGACAGAAAAAGTGTAAAGTTTGATGGGTCTAGGACGCATAGTTTAGCCGGAAAACGCGTTTAAAGATAAAAATGTCCAATTTTTTTAAAATTAGATTTTCGTGTAATTCGTTACATGTGTAGTGACCGCACTACAGATCATCCTACCTCATATTCATCCACGGTGGTCTCTCTTCACACGAACCACATCTGCATCCCATAATGACGATCGTTTCTCATTTATTTATTTCGTAAGATTTTGCCCACCAACAATACCGAAGAATCGTATGTGTATCTCTATATAAACATTTCATCGGTAGGTACACTCATTCTGCCTGATAGCTGACTAACATACAATATGCATAGGTAGTTCAAGTGTTCTTGGCAGTGGATATCTGATATCCACTACCAAGGGCAAACACCGCAAATATGGGTCAGCACAGCACTACGCAGAATGAAGTGTCAAATATCACGAACCGAATGAATAAATGAATGAATGAAAGACGGAGGTACACTGCACCATATTGAGGGCAGACTTACGAGGTATGGAAGTGACGAAATAGTAATTGTCATTGGAAATAAATGCAGTGTGTGTTAAAATACGAATGACCTGCACCGCAGGGCAGAAATATGTGTTTTGTGGCGGGGAGAACCATTATGGGTGAAGACTCTTCGTGTTTTAAAGAATGGTTGAAGAGTCAGAGTTAATAGTACATTCAAACAAACAAGGTCGCAGCCCAGCAGCAAGACAGCGGGCCTTTGTCTTTGAATAAAATAAAATAAAATAAAATAAAATAAACAAATATATATTAAGGAAATAAATAAATCTTTTTATCTTTTAACTCTCCGATTCCACTCTTCCCGTTCATACGGAAGCACGGTAGCGAATCGTAACATTTGGTGGCAGCGGTGGGATATCTACGAAATAAAGACCATAGTTATTAGCCTTGCCAATACAAGAGACCTCTCTCTTGATGCGTTCTGGGGCTACACACCAGAAAAAGTGAAGTAAAAGTAAAGTTTTTTTTTTTGTGATTAGTGTTAGAAATCCTACGAGCGTAAGACCTTGCTAGCTTTAGAGCTTAAGCATTTGGCAGACAGTAGGTAGTGATAAAAGACCAGGCCGTAATTCTCAACTTTAGGGCGTGAAGCCTGCCTGGCAACAAAAGAACAAAAGCAACAACAACAACAACAGCGGCATCAACCACGACAGCAATAATAGCAACAACAGCGGCATCAACCACAACAGCAATAATAACAACAACAACAACAGCGGCATCAACGACAACAACAACACAAGTAAACTTTAAAAAAAAAAATATATATATATGTACTTTTAGTAACATTTATTATTATTTTTAATATTATATACACATTTCTTGCTGTACCTGTATATTTCGTCAGTCCTTTCCCTTAACCTTTTTTCTCCTATAATTCCGAGTTTGTTACGAAAATTCCTCGTTTACAAATTACGAGAAAGGCAATTAAAGAGGCCAACACTATTGCTGATCTCTTTACAAATTTACCTTTTCATTCTTCTGAACAGATTGTAAGAAAGAATACAGAAATGGACATTAAAATAGGGATAACTGATGTTTTCAACATCGTTCCTGTTTTTGATGGACAACCAAAAGAATTGGCTAAGTTCCTATCATGTGGAGATATCCTCTTCTGTTCAATCAAAGAATCTGACCAACCGACATTTTTGGAAATTGTGAAAACTAGGCTACATGGTTCTGCCTTTGAGTTGACACAACACCACACTATCCTTACTTGGAAGAGCCTAAAAGAGAAATTAGAGGCTGAATTCAAAGAGGTGAAAACTCGGTCATCGGCTCACAATGAACTTGTTACCATAAAGCAACGTTTCAAAGAAACTGTTAAAGAATTTGGGGAGCGTGTTCTAGCAGCCCTTAATTGTCTTAACTCCGCTACTTTTGCCACAACCAGCGATGACACTGTAAGAGCATTCCTTGTAGCAGAAAATCGGAAGCTAGCAATCCAAGTTTTTGAGGATGGCTTGAAGAACGAGCAGGTTAAGCTTATAGCGAAAGCTTATGGGGGGGTTGATCTAAAAAAAACCATAGCACACGCCGAAGGTCATGCCGCTCGTATAAACCACAGCTCTTCCTTTTCTAACTACACGAATCCCGTTAATAACCAAATGGCAAGGTTTTGCAATATCTGTGGAAAGCAGGGACATACACAAGATACCTGCTACAAAAACACGCAGTTTCCCAGTTTCTCTAAGGATAAACCTGTGAAAAAGGAAACACACTTTTTGACCTGCGATTATTGTAAAAAACCCAATCACTCGATAAGCAATTGTAGAGCCTACGCAAATCGAACACCCTCGTATAGCAATAATCAAGAAGGGAATATTAGAAAAAACCCATTTAAAAATAATGTCCGACACTATAACATATCACCAGGATACAGTAATTGGCACTCGGGCGAAGACTTTTATCCTCAGCAACAAAATCAGGGAAACGAATGTGTTCGGGAGGAGACAAGCGGCTACCCCTCTCGAATAATTACTTCAGCCGATATCCACCAGAACAAGAACTAAATCTTAAGTTCCACGTATCGTTCTGTCCTGAATTCAGAGAGCCAACGATACGTCTACCATTTAGTCCATCGCGAAAAAAATATACCACGTTGCTTATTGACACGGGAGCAGATATATCCCTTTTAAAAAATACTTGTTCTTTAGAAAGCAGTAATGAATCCTACACAATATCAACCATAGCCGGGGAGTCATTACAAACCCTGGGGATGATATATGGTAACTTGGAATTTGAAACTGCAGATCACACGATGATCTTGAAACATCATTTCCACATACTTACCGAACATATAAATCTACCCTATGACGGTATAATAGGAAACGACTTTCTATCAAAATATAAGTGCATAGTAAATTTTAAAGAAAGATCTCTAATAATTCCAATGTCAAATAATAATGAAGTAGAAGAGAGGGAGCCATTATCTACGGATAATGGGGGTGAGTATCAAAGAAAGACATGCAGCTCTATGAACGGGGCCTATGGCCATAGCCGTAACGAATTGTCATGCGAAACACTCTCCACAGACCCAGAATCTCTTCAAACTTTCGAAAAAAAAGACAGGTATAATAAAAATATAAAAAATAATAAAGGTATAGCAGAAGGTAAGACTGATC
Organism: Philhelius pedissequus; assembly: GCA_910595825.1. Lineage (NCBI taxonomy): Eukaryota > Metazoa > Arthropoda > Insecta > Diptera > Syrphidae > Philhelius > Philhelius pedissequus. Next base: position 161,431,505 of record OU343162.1, on the reverse strand, counting down.
ATATAAAAGAATCAGCAGAAAGTAAGACTATCCACCCAAAAGGTTTAAAACCAAACGAGGAAAGGGAGCCATTATCTACGGATAATGGGGGTAAGCATCTAGGAGAAACATGCAATTCTATGCACGGGGCCTATAGCCAGAGCCGTGACGAGTCGCTATGTGAATCACGATCTACCAACCCAGTTCTGTTTGAAAATTATATTACTCTAAAACCACGTTGTGAGCAGATAGTTAAAATTCCATTTAAGCATAATAAAGATGCGATTATATATAAAAAAGAAATAAGTCCAGATATATATCTTGCCGAAACTGTCGTAAGACCTGAACAAAAAATGGTCAAAGTTTTGATTCTGAATACGTCAGAAAACGAAGAAAAAATTAATGTAAACAATATTAATTACGAATGGGATGACATTTCAAATTTCAATGTCGTAAGCCTTAGGCCAGAGAAAGATCCCGTTAAAAATAGACTGCAAAAAATAACTTCCTCCATACAACTTGAACACTGTAATGAGGAAGAGAAAACTGCAATATTAGGACTATGTAGGGAATACAATGATCTTTTCCACTTTGAGGGAGACCACCTCACGTATACTGATATAATGCGTCACGAAATAAAAACGGATGCAGGTAAACCACCACTATTTGTTAGACCATATAGACTCCCTGAAAGTCAAAAACAGGAAATTCAAAAACAAGTAAGTGAAATGCTAGAAGATGATATTATTAGACCAAGTTCTAGCCCTTGGAACTCCCCACTCTTAATTGTCCCTAAGAAACCTGATAGCCAGGGTGCCAAACGATGGCGAGTTGTAGTAGATTTCCGAAAATTAAATGAACTTACAGTCGGAGACGCATATCCTATACCAAATATTTCTGACATTTTGGACCAACTAGGCAGAGCAAAGTATTTTAGCACACTTGATCTCGCTAAGGGGTTTCATCAAATTCTGGTTAGCGAGGAAGACAAGTCAAAAACTGCTTTTAGTACACCCTACGGACATTACGAATACAATCGTATGCCGTTTGGTCTGAAAAATGCTCCCGCTACTTTTCAAAGAACGATGAATAACGTACTAATGGGATTACAAGGAATACATTGTTTTGTCTACGTCGATGATATAGTTGTATATGGATATGATCTAAACGATCACAATACAAGGTTAAAAAAAATTTTCGACCGGCTACGTGAGCACAACCTAAAACTACAACCTGATAAATGCAATTTTGTTAAAAGGGAATTGATTTATTTAGGACACATTATTTCCAAAGAAGGTATTAAACCCGATCCAGACAAAATCAAAGTGGTTAAAACTTATCCTACACCGAAAAATCAAAAGGGAATTAAATCATTTTTGGGTTTTGTGGGTTATTATAGACGATTCATTAATAACTTTTCCAGTATAGCCAAACCCTTGACGAAATTGCTCAAAAAGAACATCACTTTCAAATGGGACGTCTTTTGCGACGAAGCATTTAAGATCTTAAAGGAACAAATTATTAATCCTCCAATTCTAATATATCCGGATTTCGAAAAAGTGTTTGTAGTCACAACAGATGCCAGTGACGTAGGCATAGGCGCTGTACTTTCGCAGGGTGAAATTGGACAAGACAAACCAATCTGTTTCGCCAGTCGAACACTAAACGATCCTGAGACGCGATATACTACCACTGAGAAAGAATTATTAGCCATTGTCTTCGCTGTTAATCAATTCCGACCGTACCTTTATGGTAAAGAATTCATAATATGTACAGACCATAAGCCCTTAGAATGGCTTATGAAATTAAAAAACCCAATGTCTAGATTAGCTAGATGGAGAATTTTACTTTCAGAATATGAATACACGATACAATACAAACCGGGTAAAATGAATTCAAATGCAGACGCACTAAGTCGTATACCTAGCGAGCAAAAAGATAATGTCATGGTAATAACACGGAACCAAAAGAATAAAGTGGAAATGGAAAAAACAAGTAAACATGCAAAATCAGTCGAACCATCTCAAGAAGAAATAAAGATAGTTTCTAGTTTTTCTTTAATAGAAAAGGAAGGTGAAATCCATCAAGACAAAAAGCTTCCTCTCAAAGTAATAATATTGCCTTTAGTAGATTCGCCAGACGAGAAAGTGCTCTGGGATTTAATACCAAACTTTGTGAAACCAGACATAGGTAAGAGTCTTGAAACCGAGTCATGTCATGTAGTCACGTTACCAGTACCCATTAAAAGTTCCAAGGATGAAGTGGTGGCAGAAAAATTCCTGGCATACTTAAGAGATACAATAGAAAACAAAAATATTAAGCTAATGGGTTTCTCGTTGCCAAACTTAGGCAACAACACCAAAAATAATTTCAAAATGTTAATAGAAAAAGTCTTCGAGAAAGAACACTTAACGATCTTTTTATATACTAACAAAAGAATTACTCTAAGCGATCCGGAAGTTATACGAGAAACTATTTTTGAATATCATGATTCACCTTTCGGAGGCCATCAAGGTGTGTCACGAACTTTAAAAAGAATGAAATACAAATACTACTGGCCTACAATGACACAGGATATTACGAACTATATCCGCAAATGCGCTTCATGTCAACTTAATAAAAGTAGGAAAAATCCTCCCTTACCAATGAAGATCACAACAACCAGTTCAAGGCCATTTGAAAGAATTGCTTTAGACATAGTTGGCCCCCTTCCCGTAAGTCATAATGACCAGAAGTATTTACTAACCTTTCAAGACGACTTGACAAAATTTTCGGAAGCATTCGCTCTTCCTAATGCAGAAGCTCAGACAGTAGCAAGAGTATTTACTGAAAAAATTGTATGCCAGCACGGCATTCCGTCCTCATTATTAACAGATCAAGGCGCAAACTTTCTCAGCGTCATGTTCAAAGAGATGTGTTCACTACTGAAAATAAAAAAATTAAACACCTCACCATATCATCCACAAACTAATGGAGCTCTAGAACGAAGCCATAAGACATTGATCGAGTATTTACGGCATTACGTTAATAAAGATCCACTTACATGGGACACATGGACGCCCTATGCAACTTTCGTTTACAACACCACACCACACTCTAGTACAGGGTTTACACCCTATGAGCTCCTTTACGGATTTCCACCTAACATCCCTAGTTCACTAACTCAATCACCTAAAATGTGCTACAACTACGATAACTATGCTAATGAGTTAAGGTTACGCTTGCAACATGGGTATGAAGCTGCAAGGGAAATCCTTATACACAAAAAAGAATCATCAAAAAAACATTTTGACAAGAAATCACACTTTAAAAGTTTTAACATTGGTGACAAAGTTCTCCTAAAAAACAACGCTAGGCAGAATAAGCTAACCTCCTTGTGGGTCGGACCTTACGAAGTTGTCAAAATACTCTCCACAGAAAACACTATAATTCGAGTAGGAAAAAAAACAAAAGTAATTCACAATAACAATTTAAAATTCTTTGACGAATAATACAAAATTCTATAAATCCTTCAAACACACACACCAAAGCAAGTCAAGTAAAAAAAAAAAAATTTTTCGTTTTACAGAAATGGATCCAAGGCTTTTGTTCATGTGGATAGGTTGTGTCAAATAACATCTTATCTCTTTACCAAATTAGTACAATCAGGGCAACTATACGTCAACAGAAAGTAATTTATGAATTCAGGATTCCACTCCCATATACCGAAAATTTTCACCTCTATAAAATTATCCCTCTACCTACAAATTTTAAAAACCATTTTATATTCATACAACCTGCAACAGAATATCTTATAATAGATTATAATAAAGAGTACTACAGTCCTATCAATGCCAACGACTTAAAGAATTGTAAAAACCAGAAGAACACATTCTTATGCCCAATGCTGCATCCTTTGTTCAATTTAAATTCAAAACTATTCAACTGCGAGGTAGAATTATTACGAAAGTCGGAAGTTTTACCACCCTCATGCGAAGTGAAAGAGGCAAATATTTCAACCATATGGTTACAACTTTCTACCCATAACAAATGGTTATTCTCTACCACACACAGTTATGAAATAGATGAAATTTGCAAGGACGACTTGACAACTTACACCCTTCAAGGAACGGCTAAGCTTGAGATCACGGGAAATTGCTATATCAAATCTAAGGATTTAATAATACGTTCGTACAGTGAAATAGATACAATTTCCCACTCTTCTTATATACCATCCATGAACATTTCAACGTTTTTAGCCAATATTACTCTTCCAGTAATCAGCAAAAATAAAAATGAGATAGCGCTTGTAAAATTCTCAAGCCAGGATGAACTTAAACTTATATCAAAGCGAATAATAGATCTTAAGTCTGAAGAAAATACTCCACTTTTGCCAATTAGCTATCATGATATACATCAATATACATTGATCTATACAATATTAGTCTTGATCTTAGCATTTTGTTTTTACTGCCTAGTTCGATGTATGAAAGGGAAACAAAAACCTGTAAAGAATAGTAACGAAATCCAGGAAACGAACAAACCTTCCCTAACCGTACAACAAGTCCCCATAAAAACCGAACCCCTCCCGTCTACAGCACCGAAATTAGTGTTAACAACTGGTGTTTAAAAAGAAATGTATAAAATGTAAGAGTTTTTTTTATAAATTTCTATCTTTTTCCAACACAACGTTAAAATTAAGAACAAAAAGCTATAATAAGGTACATTTAATCTTCAAAAAACTAAACTATAAAAAAAATGTATATAAAATTTTCTATAAAAAAAAAAAATCTATTAACTACTTATGAAAATATTGAACTGCAAATCAAAATTTTATGTTTAAATTTATGTTAAGAAAAAAAATAATTTTTACGTTTCCAAAAAATATTAAATTACCAAACAAAAAAAAAACAAATTTAAAAAAAAAAATTATGTATGAAAAAGCAAAAATAATAAAAAAAAAAAATGTTAACTCTATGTATTAAAAAAAAAAAAAATGTAAAAAAAAAAATTTTTTTTTTCTAAATAATATGTATTAAAAATAAATTTAAATAAAATTTAAAATGTTAACTATTAGTATATGTACATAAATGGCTTTTCGACCAACCATATCATTCATTTGCAGAAAATTCACCTTGAATTTTCTTTTTCGAAGGGGGGAGGGATGTAGTGACCGCACTACAGATCATCCTACCTCATATTCATCCACGGTGGTCTCTCTTCACACGAACCACATCTGCATCCCATAATGACGATCGTTTCTCATTTATTTATTTCGTAAGATTTTGCCCACCAACAATACCGAAGAATCGTATGTGTATCTCTATATAAACATTTCATCGGTAGGTACACTCATTCTGCCTGATAGCTGACTAACATACAATATGCATAGGTAGTTCAAGTGTTCTTGGCAGTGGATATCTGATATCCACTACCAAGGGCAAACACCGCAAATATGGGTCAGCACAGCACTACGCAGAATGAAGTGTCAAATATCACGAACCGAATGAATAAATGAATGAATGAAAGACGGAGGTACACTGCACCATATTGAGGGCAGACTTACGAGGTATGGAAGTGACGAAATAGTAATTGTCATTGGAAATAAATGCAGTGTGTGTTAAAATACGAATGACCTGCACCGCAGGGCAGAAATATGTGTTTTGTGGCGGGGAGAACCATTATGGGTGAAGACTCTTCGTGTTTTAAAGAATGGTTGAAGAGTCAGAGTTAATAGTACATTCAAACAAACAAGGTCGCAGCCCAGCAGCAAGACAGCGGGCCTTTGTCTTTGAATAAAATAAAATAAAATAAAATAAACAAATATATATTAAGGAAATAAATAAATCTTTTTATCTTTTAACTCTCCGATTCCACTCTTCCCGTTCATACGGAAGCACGGTAGCGAATCGTAACACATGGATTAAAAGGTGGCAGTTCCAAGATCACGAATATATAATTTTTAAGTCGCTGGGGCAAGTAGTTTAGCCGCAAATCGAATTTTAAGGGACAGAAAAAGTGTAAAGTTTGATGGGTCTAGGACGCATAGTTTAGCCGAAAAACGCGTTTAAAGATAAAAATGTCCAATTTTTTTAAAATTAGTTTTTCGTGTCATTCGTTACATGGATTAAAAGGTGGCAGTTCCAAGATCACGAATATATAATTTTTAAGTCGCTGGGGCAAGTAGTTTAGCCGCAAATCGAATTTTAAGGGACCGAAAAAGTGTAAAGTTTGATGGGTCTAGGACGCATAGTTTAGCCGGAAAACGCGTTTAAAGATAAAAATGTCCAATTTTTTTAAAATTAGTTTTTCGTGTCATTCGTTACATGGATTAAAAGGTGGCAGTTCCAAGATCACGAATATATAATTTTTAAGTCGCTGGGGCAAGTAGTTTAGCCGCAAATCGAATTTTAAGGGACAGAAAAAGTGTAAAGTTTGATGGGTCTAGGACGCATAGTTTAGCCGGAAAACGCGTTTAAAGATAAAAATGTCCAATTTTTTTAAAATTAGTTTTTCGTGTCATTCGTTACATGGATTAAAAGGTGGCAGTTCCAAGATCACGAATATATAATTTTTAAGTCGCTGGGGCAAGTAGTTTAGCCGCAAATCGAATTTTAAGGGACAGAAAAAGTGTAAAGTTTGATGGGTCTAGGACGCATACTTTAGCCGGAAAACGCGTTTAAAGATAAAAATGTCCAATTTTTTTAAAATTAGATTTTCGTGTAATTCGTTACATGGATTAAAAGGTGGCACTTCTAAGATCACGAATATATAATTTTTATGTCGCTGGGGCAAGTAGTTTAGCCGCAAATCGAATTTTAAGGGACAGAAAAAGTGTAAAGTTTGATGGGTCTAGGACGCATAGTTTAGCCGGAAAACGCGTTTAAAGATAAAAATGTCCAATTTTTTTAAAATTAGTTTTTCGTGTCATTCGTTACATGGATTAAAAGGTTGCAGTTCCAAGATCACGAATATATAATTTTTAAGTCGCTGGGGCAAGTAGTTTAGCCGCAAATCGAATTTTAAGGGACAGAAAAAGTGTAAAGTTTGATGGGTCTAGGACGCATAGTTTAGCCGGAAAACGCGTTTAAAGATAAAAATGTCCAATTTTTTTAAAATTAGTTTTTCGTGTCATTCGTTACATGGATTAAAAGGTGGCAGTTCCAAGATCACGAATATATAATTTTTAAGTCGCTGGGGCAAGTAGTTTAGCCGCAAATCGAATTTTAAGGGACAGAAAAAGTGTAAAGTTTGATGGGTCTAGGACGCATAGTTTAGCCGGCAAACGCGTTTAAAGATAAAAATGTCCAATTTTTTTTAAAATTAGTTTTTCGTGTCATTCGTTACATGGATTAAAAGGTGGCAGTTCCAAGATCACGAATATATAATTTTTAAGTCGCTAGGGCAAGTAGTTTAGCCGCAAATCGAATTTTAAGGGACAGAAAAAGTGTAAAGTTTGATGGGTCTAGGACGCATAGTTTAGCCGAAAAACGCGTTTAAAGATAAAAATGTCCAATTTTTTTAAAATTAGTTTTTCGTGTCATTCGTTACATGGATTAAAAGGTGGCAGTTCCAAGATCACGAATATATAATTTTTAAGTCGCTGGGGCAAGTAGTTTAGCCGCAAATCGAATTTTAAGGGACAGAAAAAGTGTAAAGTTTGATGGGTCTAGGACGCATAGTTTAGCCGGAAAACGCGTTTAAAGATAAAAATGTCCAATTTTTTTTTAAATTAGTTTTTCGTGTCATTCGTTACATGGATTAAAAGGTGGCAGTTCCAAGATCACGAATATATAATTTTTAAGTCGCTAGGGCAAGTAGTTTAGCCGCAAATCGAATTTTAAGGGACAGAAAAAGTGTAAAGTTTGATGGGTCTAGGACGCATAGTTTAGCCGAAAAACGCCTTTAAAGATAAAAATGTCCAATTTTTTTAAAATTAGTTTTTCGTGTCATTCGTTACATGGATTAAAAGGTGGCAGTTCCAAGATCACGAATATATAATTTTTAAGTCGCTGGGGCAAGTAGTTTAGCCGCAAATCGAATTTTAAGGGACAGAAAAAGTGTAAAGTTTGATGGGTCTAGGACGCATAGTTTAGCCGGAAAACGCGTTTAAAGATAAAAATGTCCAATTTTTTTAAAATTAGTTTTTCGTGTCATTCGTTACATGGATTAAAAGGTTGCAGTTCCAAGATCACGAATATATAATTTTTAAGTCGCTGGGGCAAGTAGTTTAGCCGCAAATCGAATTTTAAGGGACAGAAAAAGTGTAAAGTTTGATGGGTCTAGGACGCATAGTTTAGCCGGAAAACGCGTTTAAAGATAAAAATGTCCAATTTTTTTAAAATTAGTTTTTCGTGTCATTCGTTACATGGATTAAAAGGTGGCAGTTCCAAGATCACGAATATATAATTTTTAAGTCGCTGGGGCAAGTAGTTTAGCCGCAAATCGAATTTTAAGGGACAGAAAAAGTGTAAAGTTTGATGGGTCTAGGACGCATAGTTTAGCCGGAAAACGCGTTTAAAGATAAAAATGTCCAATTTTTTTAAAATTAGTTTTTCGTGTCATTCGTTACATGGATTAAAAGGTGGCAGTTCCAAGATCACGAATATATAATTTTTAAGTCGCTGGGGCAAGTAGTTTAGCCGCAAATCGAATTTTAAGGGACCGAAAAAGTGTAAAGTTTGATGGGTCTAGGACGCATAGTTTAGCCGGAAAACGCGTTTAAAGATAAAAATGTCCAATTTTTTTAAAATTAGTTTTTCGTGTCATTCGTTACATGGATTAAAAGGTGGCACTTCCAAGATCACGAATATATAATTTTTAAGTCGCTGGGGCAAGTAGTTTAGCCGCAAATCGAATTTTAAGGGACAGAAAAAGTGTAAAGTTTGATGGGTCTAGGACGCATAGTTTAGCCGGAAAACGCGTTTAAAGATAAAAATGTCCAATTTTTTTAAAATTAGTTTTTCGTGTCATTCGTTACATGGATTAAAAGGTTGCAGTTCCAAGATCACGAATATATAATTTTTAAGTCGCTGGGGCAAGTAGTTTAGCCGCAAATCGAATTTTAAGGGACAGAAAAAGTGTAAAGTTTGATGGGTCTAGGACGCATAGTTTAGCCGGAAAACGCGTTTAAAGATAAAAATGTCCAAATTTTTTAAAATTAGATTTTCGTGTAATTCGTTACATGGATTAAAAGGTGGCACTTCCAAGATCACGAATATATAATTTTTAAGTCGCTGGGGCAAGTAGTTTAGCCGCAAATCGAATTTTAAGGGACAGAAAAAGTGTAAAGTTTGATGGGTCTAGGACGCATAGTTTAGCCGGAAAACGCGTTTAAAGATAAAAATGTCCAATTTTTTTAAAATTAGTTTTTCGTGTCATTCGTTACATGGATTAAAAGGTGGCAGTTCCAAGATCACGAATATATAATTTTTAAGTCGCTGGGGCAAGTAGTTTAGCCGCAAATCGAATTTTAAGGGACAGTAAAAATGTAAAGTTTGATGGGTCTAGGACGCATAGTTTAGCCGGAAAACGCGTTTAAAGATAAAAATGTCCAATTTTTTTAAAATTAGATTTTCGTGTAATTCGTTACATGGATTAAAAGGTGGCACTTCCAAGATCACGAATATATAATTTTTAAGTCGCTGGGGCAAGTAGTTTAGCCGCAAATCGAATTTTAAGGGACAGAAAAAGTGTAAAGTTTGATGGGTCTAGGACGCATAGTTTAGCCGGAAAACGCGTTTAAAGATAAAAATGTCCAATTTTTTTAAAATTAGTTTTTCGTGTCATTCGTTACATGGATTAAAAGGTGGCAGTTCCAAGATCACGAATATATAATTTTTAAGTCGCTGGGGCAAGTAGTTTAGCCGCAAATCGAATTTTAAGGGACAGAAAAAGTGTAAAGTTTGATGGGTCTAGAACGCATAGTTTAGCCGGAAAACGCGTTTAAAGATAAAAATGTCCAATTTTTTTAAAATTAGTTTTTCGTGTCATTCGTTACATGGATTAAAAGGTGGCAGTTCCAAGATCACGAATATATAATTTTTAAGTCGCTGGGGCAAGTAGTTTAGCCGCAAATCGAATTTTAAGGGACAGAAAAAGTGTAAAGTTTGATGGGTCTAGGACGCATAGTTTAGCCGGAAAACGCGTTTAAAGATAAAAATGTCCAATTTTTTTAAAATTAGTTTTTCGTGTCATTCGTTACATGGATTAAAAGGTGGCAGTTCCAAGATCACGAATATATAATTTTTAAGTCGCTGGGGCAAGTAGTTTAGCCGCAAATCGAATTTTAAGGGACAGAAAAAGTGTAAAGTTTGATGGGTCTAGGACGCATAGTTTAGCCGGAAAACGCGTTTAAAGATAAAAATGTCCAAATTTTTCAAAATTAGATTTTCGTGTAATTCGTTACATGGATTAAAAGGTGGCACTTCCAAGATCACGAATATATAATTTTTAAGTCGCTGGGGCAAGTAGTTTAGCCGCAAATCGAATTTTAAGGGACAGAAAAAGTGTAAAGTTTGATGGGTCTAGGACGCATAGTTTAGCCGGAAAACGCGTTTAAAGATAAAAATGCCCAATTTTTTTAAAATTAGTTTTTCGTGTCATTCGTTACATGGATTAAAAGGTGGCAGTTCCAAGATCACGAATATATAATTTTTAAGTCGCTGGGGCAAGTAGTTTAGCCGCAAATCGAATTTTAAGGGACAGAAAAAGTGTAAAGTTTGATGGGTCTAGGACGCATAGTTTAGCCGGAAAACGCGTTTAAAGATAAAAATGTCCAAATTTTTTAAAATTAGATTTTCGTGTAATTCGTTACATGGATTAAAAGGTGGCACTTCCAAGATCACGAATATATAATTTTTAAGTCGCTGGGGCAAGTAGTTTAGCCGCAAATCGAATTTTAAGGGACAGAAAAAGTGTAAAGTTTGATGGGTCTAGGACGCATAGTTTAGCCGGAAAACGCGTTTAAAGATAAAAATGTCCAATTTTTTTAAAATTAGTTTTTCGTGTCATTCGTTACATGGATTAAAAGGTGGCAGTTCCAAGATCACGAATATATAATTTTTAAGTCGCTGGGGCAAGTAGTTTAGCCGCAAATCGAATTTTAAGGGACAGAAAAAGTGTAAAGTTTGATGGGTCTAGGACGCATAGTTTAGCCGGAAAACGCGTTTAAAGATAAAAATGTCCAATTTTTTCAAAATTAGTTTTTCGTGTCATTCGTTACATGGATTAAAAGGTGGCAGTTCCAAGATCACGAATATATAATTTTTAAGTCGCTGGGGCAAGTAGTTTAGCCGCAAATCGAATTTTAAGGGACCGAAAAAGTGTAAAGTTTGATGGGTCTAGGATGCATAGTTTAGCCGGAAAACGCGTTTAAAGATAAAAATGTCCAAATTTTTTAAAATTAGATTTTCGTGTAATTCGTTACATGGATTAAAAGGTGGCAGTTCCAAGATCACGAATATATAATTTTTAAGTCGCTGGGGCAAGTAGTTTAGCCGCAAATCGAATTTTAAGGGACAGAAAAAGTGTAAAGTTTGATGGGTCTAGGACGCATAGTTTAGCCGGAAAACGCGTTTAAAGATAAAAATGTCCAAATTTTTTAAAATTAGATTTTCGTGTAATTCGTTACATGGATTAAAAGGTGGCACTTCCAAGATCACGAATATATAATTTTTAAGTCGCTGGGGCAAGTAGTTTAGCCGCAAATCGAATTTTAAGGGACAGAAAAAGTGTAAAGTTTGATGGGTCTAGGACGCATAGTTTAGCCGGAAAACGCGTTTAAAGATAAAAATGTCCAATTTTTTTAAAATTAGTTTTTCGTGTCATTCGTTACATGGATTAAAAGGTGGCAGTTCCAAGATCACGAATATATAATTTTTAAGTCGCTGGGGCAAGTAGTTTAGCCGCAAATCGAATTTTAAGGGACAGAAAAAATGTAAAGTTTGATGGGTCTAGGACGCATAGTTTAGCCGGAAAACGCGTTTAAAGATAAAAATGTCCAATTTTTTTAAAATTAGATTTTTGTGTAATTCGTTACATGGATTAAAAGGTGGCACTTCCAAGATCACGAATATATAATTTTTAAGTCGCTGGGGCAAGTAGTTTAGCCGCAAATCGAATTTTAAGGGACAGAAAAAGTGTAAAGTTTGATGGGTCTAGGACGCATAGTTTAGCCGGAAAACGCGTTTAAAGATAAAAATGTCCAATTTTTTTAAAATTAGTTTTTCGTGTCATTCGTTACATGGATTAAAAGGTGGCAGTTCCAAGATCACGAATATATAATTTTTAAGTCGCTGGGGCAAGTAGTTTAGCCGCAAATCGAATTTTAAGGGACAGAAAAAGTGTAAAGTTTGATGGGTCTAGGACGCATAGTTTAGCCGGAAAACGCGTTTAAAGATAAAAATGTCCAATTTTTTTAAAATTAGTTTTTCGTGTCATTCGTTACATGGATTAAAAGGTGGCAGTTCCAAGATCACGAATATATAATTTTTAAGTCGCTGGGGCAAGTAGTTTAGCCGCAAATCGAATTTTAAGGGACAGAAAAAGTGTAAAGTTTGATGGGTCTAGGACGCATAGTTTAGCCGGAAAACGCGTTTAAAGATAAAAATGTCCAAATTTTTTAAAATTAGATTTTCGTGTAATTCGTTACATGGATTAAAAGGTTGTTGTTCCAAGATCACGAATATATAATTTTTAAGTCGCTGGGGCAAGTAGTTTAGCCGCAAATCGAATTTTAAGGGACAGAAAAAGTGTAAAGTTTGATGGGTCTAGGACGCATAGTTTAGCCGGAAAACGCGTTTAAAGATAAAAATGTCCAAATTTTTTAAAATTAGATTTTCGTGTAATTCGTTACATGGATTAAAAGGTGGCACTTCCAAGATCACGAATATATAATTTTTAAGTCGCTGGGGCAAGGAGTTTAGCCGCAAATCGAATTTTAAGGGACAGAAAAAGTGTAAAGTTTGATGGGTCTAGGACGCATAGTTTAGCCGGAAAACGCGTTTAAAGATAAAAATGTCCAATTTTTTTAAAATTAGTTCTTCGTGTCATTCGTTACATGGATTAAAAGGTGGCAGTTCCAAGATCACGAATATATAATTTTTAAGTCGCTGGGGCAAGTAGTTTAGCCGCAAATCGAATTTTAAGGGACAGAAAAAGTGTAAAGTTTGATGGGTCTAGGACGCATAGTTTAGCCGGAAAACGCGTTTAAAGATAAAAATGTCCAAATTTTTTAAAATTAGATTTTCGTGTAATTCGTTACATGGATTAAAAGGTGGCACTTCCAAGATCACGAATATATAATTTTTAAGTCGCTGGGGCAAGTAGTTTAGCCGCAAATCGAATTTTAAGGGACAGAAAAAGTGTAAAGTTTGATGGGTCTAGGACGCATAGTTTAGCCGGAAAACGAGTTTAAAGATAAAAATGTCAAAATTTTTTAAAATTAGATTTTCGTGTAATTCGTTACATGGATTAAAAGGTTGCAGTTCCAAGATCACGAATATATAATTTTTAAGTCGCTGGGGCAAGTAGTTTAGCCGCAAATCGAATTTTAAGGGACAGAAAAAGTGTAAAGTTTGATGGGTCTAGGACGCATAGTTTAGCCGGAAAACGCGTTTAAAGATAAAAATGTCCAATTTTTTTAAAATTAGTTTTTCGTGTCATTCGTTACATGGATTAAAAGGTGGCAGTTCCAAGATCACGAATATATAATTTTTAAGTCGCTGGGGCAAGTAGTTTAGCCGCAAATCGAATTTTAAGGGACAGAAAAAGTGTAAAGTTTGATGGGTCTAGGACGCATAGTTTAGCCGGAAAACGCGTTTAAAGATAAAAATGTCCAAATTTTTTAAAATTAGATTTTCGTGTAATTCGTTACATGGATTAAAAGGTGGCACTTCCAAGATCACGAATATATAATTTTTAAGTCGCTGGGGAAAGTAGTTTAGCCGCAAATCGAATTTTAAGGGACAGAAAAAGTGTAAAGTTTGATGGGTCTAGGACGCATAGTTTAGCCGGAAAACGCGTTTAAAGATAAAAATGTCCAATTTTTTTAAAATTAGTTTTTCGTGTCATTCGTTACATGGATTAAAAGGTGGCAGTTCCAAGATCACGAATATATAATTTTTAAGTCGCTGGGGCAAGTAGTTTAGCCGCAAATCGAATTTTAAGGGACAGAAAAAGTGTAAAGTTTGATGGGTCTAGGACGCATAGTTTAGCCGGAAAACGCGTTTAAAGATAAAAATGTCCAAATTTTTTAAAATTAGATTTTCGTGTAATTCGTTACATGGATTAGAAGGTGGCACTTCCAAGATCACGAATATATAATTTTTAAGTCGCTGGGGCAAGTAGTTTAGCCGCAAATCGAATTTTAAGGGACAGAAAAAGTGTAAAGTTTGATGGGTCTAGGACGCATAGTTTAGCCGGAAAACGCGTTTAAAGATAAAAATGTCCAATTTTTTTAAAATTAGTTGTTCGTGTCATTCGTTACATGGATTAAAAGGTGGCAGTTCCAAGATCCCGAATATATAATTTTTAAGTCGCTGGGGCAAGTAGTTTAGCCGCAAATCGAATTTTAAGGGACAGAAAAAGTGTAAAGTTTGATGGGTCTAGGACGCATAGTTTAGCCGGAAAACGCGTTTAAAGATAAAAATGTCCAAATTTTTTAAATTTAGATTTTCGTGTAATTCGTTACATGGATTAAAAGGTGGCACTTCCAAGATCACGAATATATAATTTTTAAGTCGCTGGGGCAAGTAGTTTAGCCGCAAATCGAATTTTAAGGGACAGAAAAAGTGTAAAGTTTGATGGGTCTAGGACGCATAGTTTAGCCGGAAAACGCGTTTAAAGATAAAAATGTCCATTTTTTTTAAAATTAGTTTTTCGTGTCATTCGTTACATGGATTAAAAGGTGGCAGTTCCAAGATCACGAATATATAATTTTTAAGTCGCTGGGGCAAGTAGTTTAGCCGCAAATCGAATTTTAAGGGACAGAAAAAGTGTAAAGTTTGATGGGTCTAGGACGCATAGTTTAGCCGGAAAACGCGTTTAAAGATAAAAATGTCCAAATTTTTTAAAATTAGTTTTTCGTGTAATTCGTTACATGGATTAAAAGGTGGCACTTCCAAGATCACGAATATATAATTTTTAAGTCGCTGGGGCAAGTAGTTTAGCCGCAAATCGAATTTTAAGGGACAGAAAAAGTGTAAAGTTTGATGGGTCTAGGACGCATAGTTTAGCCGGAAAACGCGTTTAAAGATAAAAATGTCCAATTTTTTTAAAATTAGTTGTTCGTGTCATTCGTTACATGGATTAAAAGGTGGCAGTTCCAAGATCACGAATATATAATTTTTAAGTCGCTGGGGCAAGTAGTTTAGCCGCAAATCGAATTTTAAGGGACAGAAAAAGTGTAAAGTTTGATGGGTCTAGGACGCATAGTTTAGCCGGAAAACGCGTTTAAAGATAAAAATGTCCATTTTTTTTAAAATTAGTTTTTCGTGTCATTCGTTACATGGATTAAAAGGTGGCAGTTCCAAGATCACGAATATATAATTTTTAAGTCGCTGGGGCAAGTAGTTTAGCCGCAAATCGAATTTTAAGGGACAGAAAAAGTGTAAAGTTTGATGGGTCTAGGACGCATAGTTTAGCCGGAAAACGCGTTTAAAGATAAAATTGTCCAATTTTTTTAAAATTAGTTTTTCGTGTCATTCGTTACATGGATTAAAAGGTGGCAGTTCCAAGATCACGAATATATAATTTTTAAGTCGCTGGGGCAAGTAGTTTAGCCGCAAATCGAATTTTAAGGGACAGAAAAAGTGTAAAGTTTGATGGGTCTAGGACGCATAGTTTAGCCGGAAAACGCGTTTAAAGATAAAATTGTCCAATTTTTTTAAAATTAGTTTTTCGTGTCATTCGTTACATGGATTAAAAGGTGGCAGTTCCAAGATCACGAATATATAATTTTTAAGTCGCTGGGGCAAGTAGTTTAGCCGCAAATCGAATTTTAAGGGACAGAAAAAGTGTAAAGTTTGATGGGTCTAGGACGCATAGTTTAGCCGGAAAACGCGTTTAAAGATAAAAATGTCCAATTTTTTTAAAATTAGATTTTCGTGTCATTCGTTACATGGATTAAAAGGTGGCAGTTCCAAGATCACGAATATATAATTTTTAAGTCGCTGGGGCAAGTAGTTTAGCCGCAAATCGAATTTTAAGGGACAGAAAAAGTGTAAAGTTTGATGGGTCTAGGACGCATAGTTTAGCCGGAAAACGCGTTTAAAGATAAAAATGTCCAAATTTTTTAAAATTAGATTTTCGTGTAATTCGTTACATGGATTAAAAGGTGGCACTTCCAAGATCACGAATATATAATTTTTAAGTCGCTGGGGCAAGTAGTTTAGCCGCAAATCGAATTTTAAGGGACAGAAAAAGTGTAAAGTTTGATGGGTCTAGGACGCATAGTTTAGCCGGAAAACGCGTTTAAAGATAAAAATGTCCAATTTTTTTAAAATTAGTTGTTCGTGTCATTCGTTACATGGATTAAAAGGTGGCAGTTCCAAGATCACGAATATATAATTTTTAAGTCGCTGGGGCAAGTAGTTTAGCCGCAAATCGAATTTTAAGGGACAGAAAAAGTGTAAAGTTTGATGGGTCTAGGACGCATAGTTTAGCCGGAAAACGCGTTTAAAGATAAAAATGTCCATTTTTTTTAAAATTAGTTTTTCGTGTCATTCGTTACATGGATTAAAAGGTGGCAGTTCCAAGATCACGAATATATAATTTTTAAGTCGCTGGGGCAAGTAGTTTAGCCGCAAATCGAATTTTAAGGGACAGAAAAAGTGTAAAGTTTGATGGGTCTAGGACGCATAGTTTAGCCGGAAAACGCGTTTAAAGATAAAATTGTCCAATTTTTTTAAAATTAGTTTTTCGTGTCATTCGTTACATGGATTAAAAGGTGGCAGTTCCAAGATCACGAATATATAATTTTTAAGTCGCTGGGGCAAGTAGTTTAGCCGCAAATCGAATTTTAAGGGACAGAAAAAGTGTAAAGTTTGATGGGTCTAGGACGCATAGTTTAGCCGGAAAACGCGTTTAAAGATAAAAATGTCCAATTTTTTTAAAATTAGATTTTCGTGTAATTCGTTACATGGATTAAAAGGTGGCACTTCCAAGATCACGAATATATAATTTTTAAGTCGCTGGGGCAAGTAGTTTAGCCGCAAATCGAATTTTAAGGGACAGAAAAAGTGTAAAGTTTGATGGGTCTAGGACGCATAGTTTAGCCGGAAAACGCGTTTAAAGATAAAAATGTCCAATTTTTTTAAAATTAGTTTTTCGTGTCATTCGTTACATGGATTAAAAGGTTGCAGTTCCAAGATCACGAATATATAATTTTTAAGTCGCTGGGGCAAGTAGTTTAGCCGCAAATCGAATTTTAAGGGACAGAAAAAGTGTAAAGTTTGATGGGTCTAGGACGCATAGTTTAGCCGGAAAACGCGTTTAAAGATAAAAATGTCCAATTTTTTTAAAATTAGTTTTTCGTGTCATTCGTTACATGGATTAAAAGGTGGCAGTTCCAAGATCACGAATATATAATTTTTAAGTCGCTGGGACAAGTAGTTTAGCCGCAAATCGAATTTTAAGGGACAGAAAAAGTGTAAAGTTTGATGGGTCTAGGACGCATAGTTTAGCCGGAAAACGCGTTTAAAGATAAAAATGTCCAATTTTTTTAAAATTAGTTTTTCGTGTCATTCGTTACATGGATTAAAAGGTGGCAGTTCCAAGATCACGAATATATAATTTTTAAGTCGCTGGGGCAAGTAGTTTAGCCGCAAATCGAATTTTAAGGGACAGAAAAAGTGTAAAGTTTGATGGGTCTAGGACGTATAGTTTAGCCGGAAAACCCGTTTAAAGATAAAAATGTCCAATTTTTTTAAAATTAGTTTTTCGTGTCATTCGTTACATGGATTAAAAGGTGGCAGTTCCAAGATCACGAATATATAATTTTTAAGTCGCTGGGGCAAGTAGTTTAGCCGCAAATCGAATTTTAAGGGACAGAAAAAGTGTAAAGTTTGATGGGTCTAGGACGCATAGTTTAGCCGGAAAACGCGTTTAAAGATAAAAATGTCCAATTTTTTTAAAATTAGTTTTTCGTGTCATTCGTTACATGGATTAAAAGGTGGCAGTTCCAAGATCACGAATATATAATTTTTAAGTCGCTGGGGCAAGTAGTTTAGCCGCAAATCGAATTTTAAGGGACAGAAAAAGTGTAAAGTTTGATGGGTCTAGGACGCATAGTTTAGCCGGAAAACGCGTTTAAAGATAAAAATGTCCAATTTTTTTAAAATTAGTTTTTCGTGTCATTCGTTACATGGATTAAAAGGTGGCAGTTCCAAGATCACGAATATATAATTTTTAAGTCGCTGGGGCAAATAGTTTAGCCGCAAATCGAATTTTAAGGGACAGAAAAAGTGTAAAGTTTGATGGGTCTAGGACGCATAGTTTAGCCGGAAAACGCGTTTAAAGATAAAAATGTCCAAATTTTTTAAAATTAGATTTTCGTGTAATTCGTTACATGGATTAAAAGGTGGCACTTCCAAGATCACGAATATATAATTTTTAAGACGCTGGGGCAAGTAGTTTAGCCGCAAATCGAATTTTAAGGGACAGAAAAAGTGTAAAGTTTGATGGGTCTAGGACGCATAGTTTAGCCGGAAAACGCGTTTAAAGATAAAAATGTCCAATTTTTTTAAAATTAGTTTTTCGTGTCATTCGTTACATGGATTAAAAGGTTGCAGTTCCAAGATCACGAATATATAATTTTTAAGTCGCTGGGGCAAGTAGTTTAGCCGCAAATCGAATTTTAAGGGACAGAAAAAGTGTAAAGTTTGATGGGTCTAGGACGCATAGTTTAGCCGGAAAACGCGTTTAAAGATAAAAATGTCCAATTTTTTTAAAATTAGTTTTTCGTGTCATTCGTTACATGGATTAAAAGGTGGCAGTTCCAAGATCACGAATATATAATTTTTAAGTCGCTGGGACAAGTAGTTTAGCCGCAAATCGAATTTTAAGGGACAGAAAAAGTGTAAAGTTTGATGGGTCTAGGACGCATAGTTTAGCCGGAAAACGCGTTTAAAGATAAAAATGTCCAATTTTTTTAAAATTAGTTTTTCGTGTCATTCGTTACATGGATTAAAAGGTGGCAGTTCCAAGATCACGAATATATAATTTTTAAGTCGCTGGGGCAAGTAGTTTAGCCGCAAATCGAATTTTAAGGGACAGAAAAAGTGTAAAGTTTGATGGGTCTAGGACGTATAGTTTAGCCGGAAAACCCGTTTAAAGATAAAAATGTCCAATTTTTTTAAAATTAGTTTTTCGTGTCATTCGTTACATGGATTAAAAGGTGGCAGTTCCAAGATCACGAATATATAATTTTTAAGTCGCTGGGGCAAGTAGTTTAGCCGCAAATCGAATTTTAAGGGACAGAAAAAGTGTAAAGTTTGATGGGTCTAGGACGCATAGTTTAGCCGGAAAACGCGTTTAAAGATAAAAATGTCCAATTTTTTTAAAATTAGTTTTTCGTGTCATTCGTTACATGGATTAAAAGGTGGCAGTTCCAAGATCACGAATATATAATTTTTAAGTCGCTGGGACAAGTAGTTTAGCCGCAAATCGAATTTTAAGGGACAGAAAAAGTGTAAAGTTTGATGGGTCTAGGACGCATAGTTTAGCCGGAAAACGCGTTTAAGGATAAAAATGTCCAATTTTTTTAAAATTAGTTTTTCGTGTCATTCGTTACATGGATTAAAAGGTGGCAGTTCCAAGATCACGAATATATAATTTTTAAGTCGCTGGGGCAAGTAGTTTAGCCGCAAATCGAATTTTAAGGGACAGAAAAAGTGTAAAGTTTGATGGGTCTAGGACGCATAGTTTAGCCTGAAAACGCGTTTAAAGATAAAAATGTCCAATTTTTTTAAAATTAGTTTTTCGTGTCATTCGTTACATGGATTAAAAGGTGGCACTTCCAAGATCACGAATATATAATTTTTAAGTCGCTGGGGCAAGTAGTTTAGCCGCAAATCGAATTTTAAGGGACAGAAAAAGTGTAAAGTTTGATGGGTCTAGGACGCATAGTTTAGCCGGAAAACGCGTTTAAAGATAAAAATGTCCAATTTTTTTAAAATTAGTTTTTCGTGTCATTCGTTACATGGATTAAAAGGTGGCAGTTCCAAGATCACGAATATATAATTTTTAAGTCGCTGGGGCAAGTAGTTTAGCCGCAAATCGAATTTTAAGGGACAGAAAAAGTGTAAAGTTTGATGGGTCTAGGACGCATAGTTTAGCCGGAAAACGCGTTTAAAGATAAAAATGTCCAATTTTTTTAAAATTAGTTTTTCGTGTCATTCGTTACATGGATTAAAAGGTGGCAGTTCCAAGATCACGAATATATAATTTTTAAGTCGCTGGGGCAAGTAGTTTAGCCGCAAATCGAATTTTAAGGGACAGAAAAAGTGTAAAGTTTGATGGGTCTAGGACGCATAGTTTAGCCTGAAAACGCGTTTAAAGATAAAAATGTCCAATTTTTTTAAAATTAGTTTTTCGTGTCATTCGTTACATGGATTAAAAGGTGGCAGTTCCAAGATCACGAATATATAATTTTTAAGTCGCTGGGGCAAGTAGTTTAGCCGCAAATCGAATTTTAAGGGACAGAAAAAGTGTAAAGTTTGATGGGTCTAGGACGCATAGCTTAGCCGGAAAACGCGTTTAAAGATAAAAATGTCCAATTTTTTTAAAATTAGTTTTTCGTGTCATTCGTTACATGGATTAAAAGGTTGCAGTTCCAAGATCACGAATATATAATTTTTAAGTCGCTGGGGCAAGTAGTTTAGCCGCAAATCGAATTTTAAGGGACAGAAAAAGTGTAAAGTTTGATGGGTCTAGGACGCCTAGTTTAGCCGGAAAACGCGTTTAAAGATAAAAATGTCCATTTTTTTTTAAATTAGTTTTTCGTGTCATTCGTTACATGGATTAAAAGGTGGCAGTTCCAAGATCACGAATATATAATTTTTAAGTCGCTGGGGCAAGTAGTTTAGCCGCAAATCGAATTTTAAGGGACAGAAAAAGTGTAAAGTTTGATCGGTCTAGGACGCATAGTTTAGCCGGAAAACGCGTTTAAAGATAAAAATGTCCAATTTTTTTAAAATTAGTTTTTCGTGTCATTCGTTACATGGATTAAAAGGTGGCAGTTCCAAGATCACGAATATATAATTTTTAAGTCGCTGGGGCAAGTAGTTTAGCCGCAAATCGAATTTTAAGGGACAGAAAAAGTGTAAAGTTTGATGGGTCTAGGACGCATAGTTTAGCTGGAAAACGCGTTTAAAGATAAAAATGTCCAATTTTTTTAAAATTAGTTTTTCGTGTCATTCGTTACATGGATTAAAAGGTGGCAGTTCCAAGATCACGAATATATAATTTTTAAGTCGATGGGGCAAGTAGTTTAGCCGCAAATCGAATTTTAAGGGACAGAAAAAGTGTAAAGTTTGATGGGTCTAGGACGCATAGTTTAGCCGGAAAACGCGTTTAAAGATAATAATGTCCAATTTTTTTAAAATTAGTTTTTCGTGTCATTCGTTACATGGATTAAAAGGTGGCAGTTCCAAGATCACGAATATATAATTTTCAAGTCGCTGGGGCAAGTAGTTTAGCCGCAAATCGAATTTTAAGGGACAGAAAAAGTGTAAAGTTTGATGGGTCTAGGAAGCATAGTTTAGCCGGAAAACGCGTTTAAAGATAAAAATGTCCAATTTTTTTAAAATTAGTTTTTCGTGTCATTCGTTACATGGATTAAAAGGTGGCAGTTCCAAGATCACGAATATATAATTTTTAAGTCGCTGGGACAAGTAGTTTAGCCGCAAATCGAATTTTAAGGGACAGAAAAAGTGTAAAGTTTGATGGGTCTAGGACGCATAGTTTAGCCGGAAAACGCGTTTAAAGATAAAAATGTCCAATTTTTTTAAAATTAGTTTTTCGTGTCATTCGTTACATGGATTAAAAGGTGGCAGTTCCAAGATCACGAATATATAATTTTTAAGTCGCTGGGGCAAGTAGTTTAGCCGCAAATCGAATTTTAAGGGACAGAAAAAGTGTAAAGTTTGATGGGTCTAGGACGCATAGTTTAGCCGGAAAACCCGTTTAAAGATAAAAATGTCCAATTTTTTTAAAATTAGTTTTTCGTGTCATTCGTTACATGGATTAAAAGGTGGCAGTTCCAAGATCACGAATATATAATTTTTAAGTCGCTGGGGCAAGTAGTTTAGCCGCAAATCGAATTTTAAGGGACAGAAAAAGTGTAAAGTTTGATGGGTCTAGGACGCATAGTTTAGCCGGAAAAGTGTCGCAAATCGAATTTTAAGGGACAGAAAAAGTGTAAAGTTTGATGGGTCTAGGACGCATAGTTTAGCCGGAAAACGCGTTTAAAGATAAAAATGTCCAATTTTTTTTAAAATTAGTTTTTCGTGTCATTCGTTACATGGATTAAAAGGTGGCAGTTCCAAGATCACGAATATATAATTTTTAAGTCGCTGGGGCAAGTAGTATAGCCGCAAATCGAATTTTAAGGGACAGAAAAAGTGTAAAGTTTGATGGGTCTAGGGCGCATAGTTTAGCCGGAAAACGCGTTTAAAGATAAAAATGTCCAATTTTTTTAAAATTAGATTTTCGTGTAATTCGTTACATGGATTAAAAGGTGGCACTTCCAAGATCACGAATATATAATTTTTAAGTCGCTGGGGCAAGTAGTTCAGCCGCAAATCGAATTTTAAGGGACAGAAAAAGTGTAAAGTTTGATGGGTCTAGGACGCATAGTTTAGCCGGAAAACGCGTTTAAAGATAAAAATGTCCAATTTTTTTAAAATTAGTTTTTCGTGTCATTCGTTACATGGATTAAAAGGTGGCAGTTCCAAGATCACGAATATATAATTTTTAAGTCGCTGGGGCAAGTAGTTCAGCCGCAAATCGAATTTTAAGGGACAGAAAAAGTGTAAAGTTTGATGGGTCTAGGATGCATAGTTTAGCCGGAAAACGCGTTTAAAGATAAAAATGTCCAAATTTTTTAAAATTAGATTTTCGTGTAATTCGTTACATGGATTAAAAGGTGGCACTTCCAAGATCACGAATATATAATTTTTAAGTCGCTGGGGCAAGCAGTTTAGCCGCAAATCGAATTTTAAGGGACAGAAAAAGTGTAAAGTTTGATGGGTCTAGGGCGCATAGTTTAGCCGGAAAACGCGTTTAAAGATAAAAATGTCCAATTTTTTTAAAATTAGTTTTTCGTGTCATTCGTTACATGGATTAAAAGGTGGCAGTTCCAAGATCACGAATATATAATTTTTAAGTCGCTGGGGCAAGTAGTTTAGCCGCAAATCGAATTTTAAGGGACAGAAAAAGTGTAAAGCTTGATGGGTCTAGGACGCATAGTTTAGCCGGAAAACGCGTTTAAAGATAAAAATGTCCAAATTTTTTAAAATTAGATTTTCGTGTAATTCGTTACATGGATTAAAAGGTGGCACTTCCAAGATCACGAATATATAATTTTTAAGTCGCTGGGGCAAGTAGTTCAGCCGCAAATCGAATTTTAAGTTACAGAAAAAGTGTAAAGTTTGATGGGTCTAGGACGCATAGTTTAGCCGGAAAACGCGTTTAAAGATAAAAATGTCCAATTTTTTTAAAATTAGTTTTTCGTGTCATTCGTTACATGGATTAAAAGGTGGCAGTTCCAAGATCACGAATATATAATTTTTAAGTCGCTGGGGCAAGTAGTTTAGCCGCAAATCGAATTTTAAGGGACAGAAAAAGTGTAAAGTTTGATGGGTCTAGGGCGCATAGTTTAGCCGGAAAACGCGTTTAAAGATAAAAATGTCCAAATTTTTTAAAATTAGATTTTCGTGTAATTCGTTACATGGATTAAAAGGTGGCACTTCCAAGATCACGAATATATAATTTTTAAGTCGCTGGGGCAAGTAGTTCAGCCGCAAATCGAATTTTAAGGGACAGAAAAAGTGTAAAGTTTGATGGGTCTAGGACGCATAGTTTAGCCGGAAAACGCGTTTAAAGATAAAAATGTCCAATTTTTTTAAAATTAGTTTTTCGTGTCATTCGTTACATGGATTAAAAGGTGGCAGTTCCAAGATCACGAATATATAATTTTTAAGTCGCTGGGGCAAGTAGTTTAGCCGCAAATCGAATTTTAAGGGACAGAAAAAGTGTAAAGTTTGATGGGTCTAGGGCGCATAGTTTAGCCGGAAAACGCGTTTAAAGATAAAAATGTCCAAATTTTTTAAAATTAGATTTTCGTGTAATTCGTTACATGGATTAAAAGGTGGCACTTCCAAGATCACGAATATATAATTTTTAAGTCGCTGGGGCAAGTAGTTCAGCCGCAAATCGAATTTTAAGGGACAGAAAAAGTGTAAAGTTTGATGGGTCTAGGACGCATAGTTTAGCCGGAAAACGCGTTTAAAGATAAAAATGTCCAATTTTTTTAAAATTAGTTTTTCGTGTCATTCGTTACATGGATTAAAAGGTGGCAGTTCCAAGATCACGAATATATAATTTTTAAGTCGCTGGGGCAAGTAGTTTAGCCGCAAATCGAATTTTAAGGGACAGAAAAAGTGTAAAGTTTGATGGGTCTAGGACGCATAGTTTAGCCGGAAAACGCGTTTAAAGATAAAAATGTCCAAATTTTTTAAAATTAGATTTTCGTGTAATTCGTTACATGGATTAAAAGGTGGCACTTCCAAGATCACGAATATATAATTTTTAAGTCGCTGGGGCAAGCAGTTTAGCCGCAAATCGAATTTTAAGGGACAGAAAAAGTGTAAAGTTTGATGGGTCTAGGGCGCATAGTTTAGCCGGAAAACGCGTTTAAAGATAAAAATGTCCAATTTTTTTAAAATTAGTTTTTCGTGTCATTCGTTACATGGATTAAAAGGTGGCACTTCCAAGATCACGAATATATAATTTTTAAGTCGCTGGGGCAAGTAGTTTAGCCGCAAATCGAATTTTAAGGGACAGAAAAAGTGTAAAGCTTGATGGGTCTAGGACGCATAGTTTAGCCGGAAAACGCGTTTAAAGATAAAAATGTCCAAATTTTTTAAAATTAGATTTTCGTGTAATTCGTTACATGGATTAAAAGGTGGCACTTCCAAGATCACGAATATATAATTTTTAAGTCGCTGGGGCAAGTAGTTCAGCCGCAAATCGAATTTTAAGTTACAGAAAAAGTGTAAAGTTTGATGGGTCTAGGACGCATAGTTTAGCCGGAAAACGCGTTTAAAGATAAAAATGTCCAATTTTTTTAAAATTAGTTTTTCGTGTCATTCGTTACATGGATTAAAAGGTGGCAGTTCCAAGATCACGAATATATAATTTTTAAGTCGCTGGGGCAAGTAGTTTAGCCGCAAATCGAATTTTAAGGGACAGAAAAAGTGTAAAGTTTGATGGGTCTAGGGCGCATAGTTTAGCCGGAAAACGCGTTTAAAGATAAAAATGTCCAATTTTTTTAAAATTAGTTTTTCGTGTCATTCGTTACATGGATTAAAAGGTGGCAGTTCCAAGATCACGAATATATAATTTTTAAGTCGCTGGGGCAAGTAGTTTAGCCGCAAATCGAATTTTAAGGGACAGAAAAAGTGTAAAGTTTGATGGGTCTAGGACGCATAGTTTAGCCGGAAAACGCGTTTAAAGATAAAAATGTCCAATTTTTTTAAAATTAGTTTTTCGTGTCATTCGTTACATGGATTAAAAGGTGGCAGTTCCAAGATCACGAATATATAATTTTTAAGTCGCTGGGGCAAGTAGTTTAGCCGCAAATCGAATTTTAAGGGACAGAAAAAGTGTAAAGTTTGATTGGTCTAGGACGCATAGTTTAGCCGGAAAACGCGTTTAAAGATAAAACTGTCCAATTTTTTTAAAATTAGTTTTTCGTGTCATTCGTTACATGGATTAAAAGGTGGCAGTTCCAAGATCACGAATATATAATTTTTAAGTCGCTGGGGCAAGTAGTTTAGCCGCAAATCGAATTTTAAGGGACAGAAAAAGTGTAAAGTTTGATGGGTCTAGGACGCATAGTTTAGCCGGAAAACGCGTTTAAAGATAAAAATGTCCAATTTTTTTAAAATTAGTTTTTCGTGTCATTCGTTACATGGATTAAAAGGTGGCAGTTCCAAGATCACGAATATATAATTTTTAAGTCGCTGGGGCAAGTAGTTTAGCCGCAAATCGAATTTTAAGGGACAGAAAAAGTGTAAAGTTTGATGGGTCTAGGACGCATAGTTTAGCCGGAAAACGCGTTTAAAGATAAAAATGTCCAATTTTTTTAAAATTAGTTTTTCGTGTCATTCGTTACATGGATTAAAAGGTGGCAGTTCCAAGATCACGAATATATAATTTTTAAGTCGCTGGGGCAAGTAGTTTAGCCGCAAATCGAATTTTAAGGGACAGAAAAAGTGTAAAGTTTGATGGGTCTAGGACGCATAGTTTAGCCGGAAAACGCGTTTAAAGATAAAAATGTCCAATTTTTTTAAAATTAGTTTTTCATGTCATTCGTTACATGGATTAAAAGGTGGCAGTTCCAAGATCACGAATATATAATTTTTAAGTCGCTGGGGCAAGTAGTTTAGCCGCAAATCGAATTTTAAGGGACAGAAAAAGTGTAAAGTTTGATGGGTCTAGGACGCATAGTTTAGCCGGAAAACGCGTTTAAAGATAAAAATGTCCAAATTTTTTAAAATTAGATTTTCGTGTAATTCGTTACATGGATTAAAAGGTGGCAGTTCCAAGATCACGAATATATAATTTTTAAGTCGCTGGGGCAAGTAGTTTAGCCGCAAATCGAATTTTAAGGGACAGAAAAAGTGTAAAGTTTGATGGGTCTAGGACGCATAGTTTAGCCGGAAAACGCGTTTAAAGATAAAAATGTCCAATTTTTTTAAAATTAGTTTTTCGTGTCATTCGTTACATGGATTAAAAGGTGGCAGTTCCAAGATCACGAATATATAATTTTTAAGTCGCTGGGGCAAGTAGTTTAGCCGCAAATCGAATTTTAAGGGACAGAAAAAGTGTAAAGTTTGATGGGTCTAGGACGCATAGTTTAGCCGGAAAACGCGTTTAAAGATAAAAATGTCCAATTTTTTTAAAATTAGATTTTCGTGTAATTCGTTACATGGATTAAAAGGTGGCACTTCCAAGATCACGAATATATAATTTTTAAGTCGCTGGGGCAAGTAGTTTAGCCGCAAATCGAATTTTAAGGGACAGAAAAAGTGTAAAGTTTGATGGGTCTAGGACGCATAGTTTAGCCGGAAAACGCGTTTAAAGATAAAAATGTCCAATTTGTTTTAAAATTAGTTTTTCGTGTCATTCGTTACATGGATTAAAAGGTGGCAGTTCCAAGATCACGAATATATAATTTTTAAGTCGCTGGGGCAAGTAGTTTAGCCGCAAATCGAATTTTAAGGGACAGAAAAAGTGTAAAGTTTGATGGGTCTAGGACGCATAGTTTAGCCGGAAAACGCGTTTAAAGATAAAAATGTCCAATTTTTTTAAAATTAGATTTTCGTGTAATTCGTTACATGGATTAAAAGGTGGCACTTCCAAGATCACGAATATATAATTTTTAAGTCGCTGGGGCAAGTAGTTTAGCCGCAAATCGAATTTTAAGGGACAGAAAAAGTGTAAAGTTTGATGGGTCTAGGACGCATAGTTTAGCCGGAAAACGCGTTTAAAGATAAAAATGTCCAATTTTTTTAAAATTAGTTTTTCGTGTAATTCGTTACATGGATTAAAAGGTGGCAGTTCCAAGATCACGAATATATAATTTTTAAGTCGCTGGGGCAAGTAGTTTAGCCGCAAATCGAATTTTAAGGGACAGAAAAAGTGTAAAGTTTGATGGGTCTAGGACGCATAGTTTAGCCGGAAAACGCGTTTAAAGATAAAAATGTCCAATTTTTTTAAAATTAGATTTTCGTGTAATTCGTTACATGGATTAAAAGGTGGCACTTCCAAGATCACGAATATATAATTTTTAAGTCGCTGGGGCAAGTAGTTTAGCCGCAAATCGAATTTTAAGGGACAGAAAAAGTGTAAAGTTTGATGGGTCTAGGACGCATAGTTTAGCCGGAAAACGCGTTTAAAGATAAAAATGTCCAATTTGTATTAAAATTAGTTTTTCGTGTCATTCGTTACATGGATTAAAAGGTGGCAGTTCCAAGATCACGAATATATAATTTTTAAGTCGCTGGGGCAAGTAGTTTAGCCGCAAATCGAATTTTAAGGGACAGAAAAAGTGTAAAGTTTGATGGGTCTAGGACGCATAGTTTAGCCGGAAAACGCGTTTAAAGATAAAAATGTCCAATTTTTTTAAAATTAGATTTTCGTGTAATTCGTTACATGGATTAAAAGGTGGCACTTCCAAGATCACGAATATATAATTTTTAAGTCGCTGGGGCAAGTAGTTTAGCCGCAAATCGAATTTTAAGGGACAGAAAAAGTGTAAAGTTTGATGGGTCTAGGACGCATAGTTTAGCCGGAAAACGCGTTTAAAGATAAAAATGTCCAATTTTTTTAAAATTAGTTTTTCGTGTCATTCGTTACATGGATTAAAAGGTGGCAGTTCCAAGATCACGAATATATAATTTTTAAGTCGCTGGGGCAAGTAGTTTAGCCGCAAATCGAATTTTAAGGGACAGAAAAAGTGTAAAGTTTGATGGGTCTAGGACGCATAGTTTAGCCGGAAAACGCGTTTAAAGATAAAAATGTCCAAATTTTTTAAAATTAGATTTTCGTGTAATTCGTTACATGGATTAAAAGGTGGCACTTCCAAGATCACGAATATATAATTTTTAAGTCGCTGGGGCAAGTAGTTTAACCGCAAATCGAATTTTAAGGGACAGAAAAAGTGTAAAGTTTGATGGGTCTAGGACGCATAGTTTAGCCGGAAAACGCGTTTAAAGATAAAAATGTCAAATTTTTTTAAAATTAGTTTTTCGTGTCATTCGTTACATGGATTAAAAGGTGGCAGTTCCAAGATCACGAATATATAATTTTTAAGTCGCTGGGGCAAGTAGTTTAGCCGCAAATCGAATTTTAAGGGACAGAAAAAGTGTAAAGTTTGATGGGTCTAGGACGCATAGTTTAGCCGGAAAACGCGTTTAAAGATAAAAATGTCCAATTTTTTTAAAATTAGTTTTTGTGTCATTCGTTACATGGATTAAAAGGTGGCAGTTCCAAGATCACGAATATATAATTTTTAAGTCGCTGGGGCAAGTAGTTTAGCCGCAAATCGAATTTTAAGGGACAGAAAAAGTGTAAAGTTTGATGGGTCTAGGACGCATAGTTTAGCCGGAAAACGCGTTTAAAGATAAAAATGTCCAATTTTTTTAAAATTAGTTTTTCGTGTCATTCGTTACATGGATTAAAAGGTGGCACTTCCAAGATCACGAATATATAATTTTTAAGTCGCTGGGGCAAGTAGTTTAGCCGCAAATCGAATTTTAAGGGACAGAAAAAGTGTAAAGTTTGATGGGTCTAGGACGCATAGTTTAGCCGGAAAACGCGTTTAAAGATAAAAATGTCCAATTTGTTTTAAAATTAGTTTTTCGTGTCATTCGTTACATGGATTAAAAGGTGGCAGTTCCAAGATCACGAATATATAATTTTTAAGTCGCTGGGGCAAGTAGTTTAGCCGCAAATCGAATATTAAGGGACAGAAAAAGTGTAAAGTTTGATGGGTCTAGGACGCATAGTTTAGCCGGAAAACGCGTTTAAAGATAAAAATGTCCAATTTTTTTAAAATTAGTTTTTCGTGTCATTCGTTACATGGATTAAAAGGTGGCAGTTCCAAGATCACGAATATATAATTTTTAAGTCGCTGGGGCAAGTAGTTTAGCCGCAAATCGAATTTTAAGGGACAGAAAAAGTGTAAAGTTTGATGGGTCTAGGACGCATAGTTTAGCCGGAAAACGCGTTTAAAGATAAAAATGTCCAAATTTTTTAAAATTAGTTTTTCGTGTCATTCGTTACATGGATTAAAAGGTGGCAGTTCCAAGATCACGAATATATAATTTTTAAGTCGCTGGGGCAAGTAGTTTAGCCGCAAATCGAATTTTAAGGGACAGAAAAAGTGTAAAGTTTGATGGGTCTAGGACGCATAGTTTAGCCGGAAAACGCGTTTAAAGATAAAAATGTCCAAATTTTTTTAAAATTAGTTTTTCGTGTCATTCGTTACATGGATTAAAAGGTGGCAGTTCCAAGATCACGAATATATAATTTTTAAGTCGCTGGGGCAAGTAGTTTAGCCGCAAATCGAATTTTAAGGGACAGAAAAAGTGTAAAGTTTGATGGGTCTAGGACGCATAGTTTAGCCGGAAAACGCGTTTAAAGATAAAAATGTCCAATTTTTTTAAAATTAGTTTTTGTGTCATTCGTTACATGGATTAAAAGGTGGCAGTTCCAAGATCACGAATATATAATTTTTAAGTCGCTGGGGCAAGTAGTTTAGCCGCAAATCGAATTTTAAGGGACAGAAAAAGTGTAAAGTTTGATGGGTCTAGGACGCATAGTTTAGCCGGAAAACGCGTTTAAAGATAAAAATGTCCAAATTTTTTAAAATTAGATTTTCGTGTAATTCGTTACATGGATTAAAAGGTGGCACTTCCAAGATCACGAATATATAATTTTTAAGTCGCTGGGGCAAGTAGTTTAACCGCAAATCGAATTTTAAGGGACAGAAAAAGTGTAAAGTTTGATGGGTCTAGGACGCATAGTTTAGCCGGAAAACGCGTTTAAAGATAAAAATGTCAAATTTTTTTAAAATTAGTTTTTTGTGTCATTCGTTACATGGATTAAAAGGTGGCAGTTCCAAGATCACGAATATATAATTTTTAAGTCGCTGGGGCAAGTAGTTTAGCCGCAAATCGAATTTTAAGGGACAGAAAAAGTGTAAAGTTTGATGGGTCTAGGACGCATAGTTTAGCCGGAAAACGCGTTTAAAGATCAAAATGTCCAATTTTTTTAAAATTAGTTTTTGTGTCATTCGTTACATGGATTAAAAGGTGGCAGTTCCAAGATCACGAATATATAATTTTTAAGTCGCTGGGGCAAGTAGTTTAGCCGCAAATCGAATTTTAAGGGACAGAAAAAGTGTAAAGTTTGATGGGTCTAGGACGCATAGTTTAGCCGGAAAACGCGTTTAAAGATAAAAATGTCCAAATTTTTTAAAATTAGATTTTCGTGTAATTCGTTACATGGATTAAAAGGTGGCACTTCCAAGATCACGAATATATAATTTTTAAGTCGCTGGGGCAAGTAGTTTAGCCGCAAATCGAATTTCAAGGGACAGAAAAAGTGTAAAGTTTGATGGGTCTAGGACGCATAGTTTAGCCGGAAAACGCGTTTAAAGATAAAAATGTCCAATTTTTTTAAAATTAGTTTTTCGTGTCATTCGTTACATGGATTAAAAGGTGGCAGTTCCAAGATCACGAATATATAATTTTTAAGTCGCTGGGGCAAGTAGTTTAGCCGCAAATCGAATTTTAAGGGACAGAAAAAGTGTAAAGTTTGATGGGTCTAGGACGCATAGTTTAGCCGGAAAACGCGTTTAAAGATAAAAATGTCCAATTTTTTTAAAATTAGTTTTTCGTGTCATTCGTTACATGGATTAAAAGGTGGCAGTTCCAAGATCACGAATATATAATTTTTAAGTCGCTGGGGCAAGTAGTTTAGCCGCAAATCGAATTTTAAGGGACAGAAAAAGTGTAAAGTTTGATGGGTCTAGGACGCATAGTTTAGCCGGAAAACGCGTTTAAAGATAAAAATGTCCAATTTTTTTAAAATTAGTTTTTCGTGTCATTCGTTACATGGATTAAAAGGTGGCAGTTCCAAGATCACGAATATATAATTTTTAAGTCGCTGGGGCAAGTAGTTTAGCCGCAAATCGAATTTTAAGGGACAGAAAAAGTGTAAAGTTTGATGGGTCTAGGACGCATAGTTTAGCCGGAAAACGCGTTTAAAGATAAAAATGTCCAATTTGTTTTAAAATTAGTTTTTCGTGTCATTCGTTACATGGATTAAAAGGTGGCAGTTCCAAGATCACGAATATATAATTTTTAAGTCGCTGGGGCAAGTAGTTTAGCCGCAAATCGAATTTTAAGGGACAGAAAAAGTGTAAAGTTTGATGGGTCTAGGACGCATAGTTTAGCCGGAAAACGCGTTTAAAGATAAAAATGTCCAATTTTTTTAAAATTAGATTTTCGTGTAATTCGTTACATGGATTAAAAGGTGGCACTTCCAAGATCACGAATATATAATTTTTAAGTCGCTGGGGCAAGTAGTTTAGCCGCAAATCGAATTTTAAGGGACAGAAAAAGTGTAAAGTTTGATGGGTCTAGGACGCATAGTTTAGCCGGAAAACGCGTTTAAAGATAAAAATGTCCAATTTTTTTAAAATTAGTTTTTCGTGTCATTCGTTACATGGATTAAAAGGTGGCAGTTCCAAGATCACGAATATATAATTTTTAAGTCGCTGGGGCAAGTAGTTTAGCCGCAAATCGAATTTTAAGGGACAGAAAAAGTGTAAAGTTTGATGGGTCTAGGACGCATAGTTTAGCCGGAAAACGCGTTTAAAGATAAAAATGTCCAAATTTTTTAAAATTAGTTTTTCGTGTCATTCGTTACATGGATTAAAAGGTGGCAGTTCCAAGATCACGAATATATAATTTTTAAGTCGCTGGGGCAAGTAGTTTAGCCGCAAATCGAATTTTAAGGGACAGAAAAAGTGTAAAGTTTGATGGGTCTAGGACGCATAGTTTAGCCGGAAAACGCGTTTAAAGATAAAAATGTCCAAATTTTTTAAAATTAGATTTTCGTGTAATTCGTTACATGGATTAAAAGGTGGCACTTCCAAGATCACGAATATATAATTTTTAAGTCGCTGGGGCAAGTAGTTTAACCGCAAATCGAATTTTAAGGGACAGAAAAAGTGTAAAGTTTGATGGGTCTAGGACGCATAGTTTAGCCGGAAAACGCGTTTAAAGATAAAAATGTCCAATTTTTTTAAAATTAGTTTTTGTGTCATTCGTTACATGGATTAAAAGGTGGCAGTTCCAAGATCACGAATATATAATTTTTAAGTCGCTGGGGCAAGTAGTTTAGCCGCAAATCGAATTTTAAGGGACAGAAAAAGTGTAAAGTTTGATGGGTCTAGGACGCATAGCTTAGCCGGAAAACGCGTTTAAAGATAAAAATGTCCAATTTTTTTAAAATTAGTTTTTCGTGTCATTCGTTACATGGATTAAAATGTGGCAGTTCCAAGATCACGAATATATAATTTTTAAGTCGCTGGGGCAAGTAGTTTAGCCGCAAATCGAATTTTAAGGGACAGAAAAAGTGTAAAGTTTGATGGGTCTAGGACGCATAGTTTAGCCGGAAAACGCGTTTAAAGATAAAAATGTCCAATTTTTTTTAAATTAGTTTTTCGTGTCATTGGATTAAAAGGTGGCAGTTCCAAGATCACGAATATATAATTTTTAAGTCGCTGGGGCAAGTAGTTTAGCCGCAAATCGAATTTTAAGGGACAGAAAAAGTGTAAAGTTTGATGGGTCTAGGACGCATAGTTTAGCCGGAAAACGCGTTTAAAGATAAAAATGTCCAATTTTTTTAAAATTAGTTTTTCGTGTCATTCATTACATGGATTAAAAGGTGGCAGTTCCAAGATCACGAATATATAATTTTTAAGTCGCTGGGGCAAGTAGTTTAGCCGCAAATCGAATTTTAAGGGACAGGAAAAGTGTAAAGTTTGATGGGTCTAGGACGCATAGTTTAGCCGCAAATCGAATTTCAAGGGACAGAAAAAGTGTAAAGTTTGATGGGTCTAGGACGCATAGTTTAGCCGGAAAACGCGTTTAAAGATAAAAATGTCCAATTTTTTTAAAATTAGTTTTTCGTGTCATTCGTTACATGGATTAAAAGGTGGCAGTTCCAAGATCACGAATATATAATTTTTAAGTCGCTGGGGCAAGTAGTTTAGCCGCAAATCGAATTTTAAGGGACAGAAAAAGTGTAAAGTTTGATGGGTCTAGGACGCATAGTTTAGCCGGAAAACGCGTTTAAAGATAAAAATGTCCAATTTTTTTAAAATTAGTTTTTCGTGTCATTCGTTACATGGATTAAAAGGTGGCAGTTCCAAGATCACGAATATATAATTTTTAAGTCGCTGGGGCAAGTAGTTTAGCCGCAAATCGAATTTTAAGGGACAGAAAAAGTGTAAAGTTTGATGGGTCTAGGACGCATAGTTTAGCCGGAAAACGCGTTTAAAGATAAAAATGTCCAATTTTTTTAAAATAAGTTTTTCGTGTCATTCGTTACATGGATTAAAAGGTGGCAGTTCCAAGATCACGAATATATAATTTTTAAGTCGCTGGGGCAAGTAGTTTAGCCGCAAATCGAATTTTAAGGGACAGAAAAAGTGTAAAGTTTGATGGGTCTAGGACGCATAGTTTAGCCGGAAAACGCGTTTAAAGATAAAAATGTCCAATTTGTTTTAAAATTAGTTTTTCGTGTCATTCGTTACATGGATTAAAAGGTGGCAGTTCCAAGATCACGAATATATAATTTTTAAGTCGCTGGGGCAAGTAGTTTAGCCGCAAATCGAATTTTAAGGGACAGAAAAAGTGTAAAGTTTGATGGGTCTAGGACGCATAGTTTAGCCGGAAAACGCGTTTAAAGATAAAAATGTCCAATTTTTTTAAAATTAGATTTTCGTGTAATTCGTTACATGGATTAAAAGGTGGCACTTCCAAGATCACGAATATATAATTTTTAAGTCGCTGGGGCAAGTAGTTTAGCCGCAAATCGAATTTTAAGGGACAGAAAAAGTGTAAAGTTTGATGGGTCTAGGACGCATAGTTTAGCCGGAAAACGCGTTTAAAGATAAAAATGTCCAATTTTTTTAAAATTAGTTTTTCGTGTCATTCGTTACATGGATTAAAAGGTGGCAGTTCCAAGATCACGAATATATAATTTTTAAGTCGCTGGGGCAAGTAGTTTAGCCGCAAATCGAATTTTAAGGGACAGAAAAAGTGTAAAGTTTGATGGGTCTAGGACGCATAGTTTAGCCGGAAAACGCGTTTAAAGATAAAAATGTCCAAATTTTTTAAAATTAGTTTTTCGTGTCATTCGTTACATGGATTAAAAGGTGGCAGTTCCAAGATCACGAATATATAATTTTTAAGTCGCTGGGGCAAGTAGTTTAGCCGCAAATCGAATTTTAAGGGACAGAAAAAGTGTAAAGTTTGATGGGTCTAGGACGCATAGTTTAGCCGGAAAACGCGTTTAAAGATAAAAATGTCCAAATTTTTTAAAATTAGATTTTCGTGTAATTCGTTACATGGATTAAAAGGTGGCACTTCCAAGATCACGAATATATAATTTTTAAGTCGCTGGGGCAAGTAGTTTAACCGCAAATCGAATTTTAAGGGACAGAAAAAGTGTAAAGTTTGATGGGTCTAGGACGCATAGTTTAGCCGGAAAACGCGTTTAAAGATAAAAATGTCCAATTTTTTTAAAATTAGTTTTTGTGTCATTCGTTACATGGATTAAAAGGTGGCAGTTCCAAGATCACGAATATATAATTTTTAAGTCGCTGGGGCAAGTAGTTTAGCCGCAAATCGAATTTTAAGGGACAGAAAAAGTGTAAAGTTTGATGGGTCTAGGACGCATAGTTTAGCCGGAAAACGCGTTTAAAGATAAAAATGTCCAATTTTTTTAAAATTAGTTTTTCGTGTCATTCGTTACATGGATTAAAATGTGGCAGTTCCAAGATCACGAATATATAATTTTTAAGTCGCTGGGGCAAGTAGTTTAGCCGCAAATCGAATTTTAAGGGACAGAAAAAGTGTAAAGTTTGATGGGTCTAGGACGCATAGTTTAGCCGGAAAACGCGTTTAAAGATAAAAATGTCCAATTTTTTTTAAATTAGTTTTTCGTGTCATTGGATTAAAAGGTGGCAGTTCCAAGATCACGAATATATAATTTTTAAGTCGCTGGGGCAAGTAGTTTAGCCGCAAATCGAATTTTAAGGGACAGAAAAAGTGTAAAGTTTGATGGGTCTAGGACGCATAGTTTAGCCGGAAAACGCGTTTAAAGATAAAAATGTCCAATTTTTTTAAAATTAGTTTTTCGTGTCATTCATTACATGGATTAAAAGGTGGCAGTTCCAAGATCACGAATATATAATTTTTAAGTCGCTGGGGCAAGTAGTTTAGCCGCAAATCGAATTTTAAGGGACAGGAAAAGTGTAAAGTTTGATGGGTCTAGGACGCATAGTTTAGCCGGAAAACGCGTTTAAAGATAAAAATGTCCAATTTTTTTAAAATTAGTTTTTCGTGTCATTCGTTACATGGATTAAAAGGTGGCAGTTCCAAGATCACGAATATATAATTTTTAAGTCGCTGGGGCAAGTAGTTTAGCCGCAAATCGAATTTTAAGGGACAGAAAAAGTGTAAAGTTTGATGGGTCTAGGACGCATAGTTTAGCCGGAAAACGCGTTTAAAGATAAAAATGTCCAATTTTTTTAAAATTAGTTTTTCGTGTCATTCGTTACATGGATTAAAAGGTGGCAGTTCCAAGATCACGAATATATAATTTTTAAGTCGCTGGGGCAAGTAGTTTAGCCGCAAATCGAATTTTAAGGGACAGAAAAAGTGTAAAGTTTGATGGGTCTAGGACGCATAGTTTAGCCGGAAAACGCGTTTAAAGATAAAAATGTCCAAATTTTTTAAAATTAGATTTTCGTGTAATTCGTTACATGGATTAAAAGGTGGCAGTTCCAAGATCACGAATATATAATTTTTAAGTCGCTGGGGCAAGTAGTTTAGCCGCAAATCGAATTTTAAGGGACAGAAAAAGTGTAAAGTTTGATGGGTCTAGGACGCATAGTTTAGCCGGAAAACGCGTTTAAAGATAAAAATGTCCAATTTTTTTAAAATTAGTTTTCGTGTCATTCGTTACATGGATTAAAAGGTGGCAGTTCTAAGATCACGAATATATAATTTTTAAGTCGCTGGGGCAAGTAGTTTAGCCGCAAATCGAATTTTAAGGGACAGAAAAAGTGTAAAGTTTGATGGGTCTAGGACGCATAGTTTAGCCGGAAAACGCGTTTAAAGATAAAAATGTCCAAATTTTTTAAAATTAGATTTTCGTGTAATTCGTTACATGGATTAAAAGGTGGCACTTCCAAGATCACGAATATATAATTTTTAAGTCGCTGGGGCAAGTAGTTTAGCCGCAAATCGAATTTTAAGGGACAGAAAAAGTGCAAAGTTTGATGGGTCTAGGACGCATAGTTTAGCCGGAAAACGCGTTTAAAGATAAAAATGTCCAATTTTTTTAAAATTAGTTTTTCGTGTCATTCGTTACATGGATTAAAAGGTGGCAGTTCCAAGATCACGAATATATAATTTTTAAGTCGCTGGGGCAAGTAGTTTAGCCGCAAATCGAATTTTAAGGGACAGAAAAAGTGTAAAGTTTGATGGGTCTAGGACGCATAGTTTAGCCGGAAAACGCGTTTAAAGATAAAAATGTCCAATTTTTTTAAAATTAGTTTTTCGTGTCATTCGTTACATGGATTAAAAGGTGGCAGTTCCAAGATCACGAATATATAATTTTTAAGTCGCTGGGGCAAGTAGTTTAGCCGCAAATCGAATTTTAAGGGACAGAAAAAGTGTAAAGTTTGATGGGTCTAGGACGCATAGTTTAGCCGGAAAACGCGTTTAAAGATAAAAATGTCCAATTTTTTTAAAATTAGTTTTTCGTGTCATTCGTTACATGGATTAAAAGGTGGCAGTTCCAAGATCACGAATATATAATTTTTAAGTCGCTGGGGCAAGTAGTTTAGCCGCAAATCGAATTTTAAGGGACAGAAAAAGTGTAAAGTTTGATGGGTCTAGGACGCATAGTTTAGCCGGAAAACGCGTTTAAAGATAAAAATGTCCAATTTTTTTAAAATTAGTTTTTCGTGTCATTCGTTACATGGATTAAAAGGTGGCAGTTCCAAGATCACGAATATATAATTTTTAAGTCGCTGGGGCAAGTAGTTTAGCCGCAAATCGAATTTTAAGGGACAGAAAAAGTGTAAAGTTTGATGGGTCTAGGACGCATAGTTTAGCCGGAAAACGCGTTTAAAGATAAAAATGTCCAATTTTTTTAAAATTAGTTTTTCGTGTCACTCGTTACATGGATTAAAAGGTGGCAGTTCCAAGATCACGAATATATAATTTTTAAGTCGCTGGGGCAAGTAGTTTAGCCGCAAATCGAATTTTAAGGGACAGAAAAAGTGTAAAGTTTGATGGGTCTAGGACGCATAGTTTAGCCGGAAAACGCGTTTAAAGATAAAAATGTCCAATTTTTTTAGAATTAGTTTTTCGTGTCATTCGTTACATGGATTAAAAGGTGGCAGTTCCAAGATCACGAATATATAATTTTTAAGTCGCTGGGACAAGTAGTTTAGCCGCAAATCGAATTTTAAGGGACAGAAAAAGTGTAAAGTTTGATGGGTCTAGGACGCATAGTTTAGCCGGAAAACGCGTTTAAAGATAAAAATGTCCAATTTTTTTAAAATTAGTTTTTCGTGTCATTCGTTACATGGATTAAAAGGTGGCAGTTCCAAGATCACGAATATATAACTTTTAAGTCGCTGGGGCAAGTAGTTTAGCCGCAAATCGAATTTTAAGGGACAGAAAAAGTGTAAAGTTTGATGGGTCTAGGACGCATAGTTTAGCCGGAAAACGCGTTTAAAGATAAAAATGTCCAATTTTTTTTAAATTAGTTTTTCGTGTCATTCGTTACATGGATTAAAAGGTGGCAGTTCCAAGATCACGAATATATAATTTTTAAGTCGCTGGGGCAAGTAGTTTAGCCGCAAATCGAATTTTAAGGGACAGAAAAAGTGTAAAGTTTGATGGGTCTAGGACGCATAGTTTAGCCGGAAAACGCGTTTAAAGATAAAAATGTCCAATTTTTTTAAAATTAGTTTTTCGTGTCATTCGTTACATGGATTAAAAGGTGGCAGTTCCAAGATCACGAATATATAATTTTTAAGTCGCTGGGGCAAGTAGTTTAGCCGCAAATCGAATTTTAAGGGACAGAAAAAGTGTAAAGTTTGATGGGTCTAGGACGCATAGTTTAGCCGGAAAACGCGTTTAAAGATAAAAATGTCCAAATTTTTTAAAATTAGATTTTCGTGTAATTCGTTACATGGATTAAAAGGTGGCACTTCCAAGATCACGAATATATAATTTTTAAGTCGCTGGGGCAAGTAGTTTAGCCGCAAATCGAATTTTAAGGGACAGAAAAAGTGTAAAGTTTGATGGGTCTAGGACGCATAGTTTAGCCGGAAAACGCGTTTAAAGATAAAAATGTCCAATTTTTTTAAAATTAGTTTTTCGTGTCATTCGTTACATGGATTAAAAGGTGGCAGTTCCAAGATCACGAATATATCATTTTTAAGTCGCTGGGGCAAGTAGTTTAGCCGCAAATCGAATTTTAAGGGACAGAAAAAGTGTAAAGTTTGATGGGTCTAGGTTTAGCCGGAAAACGCGTTTAAAGATAAAAATGTCCAATTTTTTTAAAATTAGTTTTTCGTGCAATTCGTTACATGGATTAAAAGGTGGCAGTTCCAAGATCACGAATATATAATTTTTAAGTCGCTGGGGCAAGTAGTTTAGCCGCAAATCGAATTTTAAGGGACAGAAAAAGTGTAAAGTTTGATGGGTCTAGGACGCATAGTTTAGCCGGAAAACGCGTTTAAAGATAAAAATGTCCAATTTTTTTAAAATTAGTTTTTCGTGTCATTCGTTACATGGATTAAAAGGTGGCAGTTCCAAGATCACGAATATATAATTTTTAAGTCGCTGGGGCAAGTAGTTTAGCCGCAAATCGAATTTTAAGGGACAGAAAAAGTGTAAAGTTTGATGGGTCTAGGACGCATAGTTTAGCCGGAAAACGCGTTTAAAGATAAAAATGTCCAATTTTTTTAAAATTAGTTTTTCGTGTCATTCGTTACATGGATTAAGAGGTGGCAGTTCCAAGATCACGAATATATAATTTTTAAGTCGATGGGGCAAGTAGTTTAGCCGCAAATCGAATTTTAAGGGACAGAAAAAGTGTAAAGTTTGATGGGTCTAGGACGCATAGTTTAGCCGGAAAACGCGTTTAAAGATAAAAATGTCCATTTTTTAAAAATTAGTTTTTCGTGTCATTCGTTACATGGATTAAAAGGTGGCAGTTCCAAGATCACGAATATATAATTTTTAAGTCGCTGGGGCAAGTAGTTTAGCCGCAAATCGAATTTTAAGGGACAGAAAAAGTGTAAAGTTTGATGGGTCTAGGACGCATAGTTTAGCCGGAAAACGCGTTTAAAGATAAAAATGTCCAATTTTTTTAAAATTAGTTTTTCGTGTCATTCGTTACATGGATTAAAAGGTGGCAGCTCCAAGATCACGAATATATAATTTTTAAGTCGCTGGGGCAAGTAGTTTAGCCGCAAATCGAATTTTAAGGGACAGAAAAAGTGTAAAGTTTGATGGGTCTAGGACGCATAGTTTAGCCGGAAAACGCGTTTAAAGATAAAAATGTCCAATTTTTTTAAAATTAGATTTTCGTGTCATTCGTTACATGGATTAAAAGGTGGCAGTTTCAAGATCACGAATATATAATTTTTAAGTCGCTGGGGCAAGTAGTTTAGCCGCAAATCGAATTTTAAGGGACAGAAAAAGTGTAAAGTTTGATGGGTCTAGGACGCATAGTTTAGCCGGAAAACGCGTTTAAAGATAAAAATGTCCAAATTTTTTAAAATTAGATTTTCGTGTAATTCGTTACATGGATTAAAAGGTGGCACTTCCAAGATCACGAATATATAATTTTTAAGTCGCTGGGGCAAGTAGTTTAGCCGCAAATCGAATTTTAAGGGACAGAAAAAGTGTAAAGTTTGATGGGTCTAGGACGCATAGTTTAGCCGGAAAACGCGTTTAAAGATAAAAATGTCCAAATTTTTTAAAATTAGATTTTCGTGTAATTCGTTACATGGATTAAAAGGTGGCACTTCCAAGATCACGAATATATAATTTTTAAGTCGCTGGGGCAAGTAGTTTAGCCGCAAATCGAATTTTAAGGGACAGAAAAAGTGTAAAGTTTGATGGGTCTAGGACGCATAGTTTAGCCGGAAAACGCGTTTAAAGATAAAAATGTCCAATTTTTTTAAAATTAGTTTTTCGTGTCATTCGTTACATGGATTAAAAGGTGGCAGTTCCAAGATCACGAATATATAATTTTTAAGTCGCTGGGGCAAGTAGTTTAGCCGCAAATCGAATTTTAAGGGACAGAAAAAGTGTAAAGTTTGATGGGTCTAGGACGCATAGTTTAGCCGGAAAACGCGTTTAAAGATAAAAATGTCCAATTTTTTTAAAATTAGATTTTCGTGTCATTCGTTACATGGATTAAAAGGTGGCAGTTCCAAGATCACGAATATATAATTTTTAAGTCGCTGGGGCAAGTAGTTTAGCCGCAAATCGAATTTTAAGGGACAGAAAAAGTGTAAAGTTTGATGGGTCTAGGACGCATAGTTTAGCCGGAAAACGCGTTTAAAGATAAAAATGTCCAAATTTTTTAAAATTAGATTTTCGTGTAATTCGTTACATGGATTAAAAGGTGGCACTTCCAAGATCACGAATATATAATTTTTAAGTCGCTGGGGCAAGTAGTTTAGCCGCAAATCGAATTTTAAGGGACAGAAAAAGTGTAAAGTTTGATGGGTCTAGGACGCATAGTTTAGCCGGAAAACGCGTTTAAAGATAAAAATGTCCAATTTTTTTAAAATTAGTTTTTCGTGTCATTCGTTACATGGATTAAAAGGTGGCAGTTCCAAGATCACGAATATATAATTTTTAAGTCGCTGGGGCAAGTAGTTTAGCCGCAAATCGAATTTTAAGGGACAGAAAAAGTGTAAAGTTTGATGGGTCTAGGACGCATAGTTTAGCCGGAAAACGCGTTTAAAGATAAAAATGTCCAAATTTTTTAAAATTAGATTTTCGTGTAATTCGTTACATGGATTAAAAGGTGGCACTTCCAAGATCACGAATATAGTAGTTTAGCCGCAAATCGAATTTTAAGGGACAGAAAAAGTGTAAAGTTTGATGGGTCTAGGACACATAGTTTAGCCGGAAAACGCGTTTAAAGATAAAAATGTCCAATTTTTTTAAAATTAGTTTTTCGTGTCATTCGTTACATGGATTAAAAGGTGGCAGTTCCAAGATCACGAATATATAATTTTTAAGTCGCTGGGGCAAGTAGTTTAGCCGCAAATCGAATTTTAAGGGACAGAAAAAGTGTAAAGTTTGATGGGTCTAGGACGCATAGTTTAGCCGGAAAACGCGTTTAAAGATAAAAATGTCCAATTTTTTTAAAATTAGTTTTTCGTGTCATTCGTTACATGGATTAAAAGGTGGCAGTTCCAAGATCACGAATATATAATTTTTAAGTCGCTGGGGCAAGTAGTTTAGCCGCAAATCGAATTTTAAGGGACAGAAAAAGTGTAAAGTTTGATGGGTCTAGGACGCATAGTTTAGCCGGAAAACGCGTTTAAAGATAAAAATGTCCAAATTTTTTAAAATTAGATTTTCGTGTAATTCGTTACATGGATTAAAAGGTGGCACTTCCAAGATCACGAATATATAATTTTTAAGTCGCTGGGGCAAGTAGTTTAGCCGCAAATCGAATTTTAAGGGACAGAAAAAGTGTAAAGTTTGATGGGTCTAGGACGCATAGTTTAGCCGGAAAACGCGTTTAAAGATAAAAATGTCCAATTTTTTTAAAATTAGTTTTTCGTGTCATTCGTTACATGGATTAAAAGGTGGCAGTTCCAAGATCACGAATATATAATTTTTAAGTCGCTGGGGCAAGTAGTTTAGCCGCAAATCGAATTTTAAGGGACAGAAAAAGTGTAAAGTTTGATGGGTCTAGGACGCATAGTTTAGCCGGAAAACGCGTTTAAAGATAAAAATGTCCAAATTTTTTAAAATTAGATTTTCGTGTAATTCGTTACATGGATTAAAAGGTGGCACTTCCAAGATCACGAATATAGTAGTTTAGCCGCAAATCGAATTTTAAGGGACAGAAAAAGTGTAAAGTTTGATGGGTCTAGGACACATAGTTTAGCCGGAAAACGCGTTTAAAGATAAAAATGTCCAATTTTTTTAAAATTAGTTTTTCGTGTCATTCGTTACATGGATTAAAAGGTGGCAGTTCCAAGATCACGAATATATAATTTTTAAGTCGCTGGGGCAAGTAGTTTAGCAGCAAATCGAATTTTAAGGGACCGAAAAACTGTAAAGTTTGATGGGTCAGGACGCATATTTTAGCCGGAAAACGCGTTTAAAGATAAAAATGTCCATTTTTTTAAAAATTGGATTTTCGTGTCATTCGTTACATGGATTAAAAGGTGGCAGTTCCAAGATCACGAATATATAATTTTTAAGTCGCTGGGGCAAGTAGTTTAGCCGCAAATCGAATTTTAAGGGACAGAAAAAGTGTAAAGTTTGATGGGTCTAGGACGCATAGTTTAGCCGGAAAACGCGTTTAAAGATAAAAATGTCCAAATTTTTTAAAATTAGATTTTCGTGTAATTCGTTACATGAATTAAAAGGTGGCACTTCCAAGATCACGAATATATAATTTTTAAGTCGCTGGGGCAAGTAGTTTAGCCGCAAATCGAATTTTAAGGGACAGAAAAAGTGTAAAGTTTGATGGGTCTAGGACGCATAGTTTAGCCGGAAAACGCGTTTAAATATAAAAATGTCCAATTTTTTTAAAATTAGTTTTTCGTGTCATTCGTTACATGGATTAAAAGGTGGCAGTTCCAAGATCACGAATATATAATTTTTAAGTCGCTGGGGCAAGTAGTTTAGCCGCAAATCGAATTTTAAGGGACAGAAAAAGTGTAAAGTTTGATGGGTCTAGGACGCATAGTTTAGCCGGAAAACGCGTTTAAAGATAAAAATGTCCAATTTTTTTAAAATTAGATTTTCGTGTCATTCGTTACATGGATTAAAAGGTGGCAGTTCCAAGATCACGAATATATAATTTTTAAGTCGCTGGGGCAAGTAGTTT
The DNA here is from genome assembly GCA_910595825.1 of Philhelius pedissequus. Classification (NCBI taxonomy): domain Eukaryota; kingdom Metazoa; phylum Arthropoda; class Insecta; order Diptera; family Syrphidae; genus Philhelius; species Philhelius pedissequus. Next base: position 161,387,339 of record OU343162.1, on the reverse strand, counting down.
AGCCGCAAATCGAATTTTAAGGGACAGAAAAAGTGTAAAGTTTGATGGGTCTAGGACGCATAGTTTAGCCGGAAAACGCGTTTAAAGATAAAAATGTCCAAATTTTTTAAAATTAGATTTTCGTGTAATTCGTTACATGGATTAAAAGGTGGCACTTCCAAGATCACGAATATATAATTTTTAAGTCGCTGGGGCAAGTAGTTTAGCCGCAAATCGAATTTTAAGGGACAGAAAAAGTGTAAAGTTTGATGGGTCTAGGACGCATAGTTTAGCCGGAAAACGCGTTTAAAGATAAAAATGTCCAATTTTTTTAAAATTAGTTTTTCGTGTCATTCGTTACATGGATTAAAAGGTGGCAGTTCCAAGATCACGAATATATAATTTTTAAGTCGCTGGGGCAAGTAGTTTAGCCGCAAATCGAATTTTAAGGGACAGAAAAAGTGTAAAGTTTGATGGGTCTAGGACGCATAGTTTAGCCGGAAAACGCGTTTAAAGATAAAAATGTCCAAATTTTTTAAAATTAGATTTTCGTGTAATTCGTTACATGGATTAAAAGGTGGCACTTCCAAGATCACGAATATAGTAGTTTAGCCGCAAATCGAATTTTAAGGGACAGAAAAAGTGTAAAGTTTGATGGGTCTAGGACGCATAGTTTAGCCGGAAAACGCGTTTAAAGATAAAAATGTCCAATTTTTTTAAAATTAGTTTTTCGTGTCATTCGTTACATGGATTAAAAGGTGGCAGTTCCAAGATCACGAATATATAATTTTTAAGTCGCTGGGGCAAGTAGTTTAGCAGCAAATCGAATTTTAAGGGACCGAAAAACTGTAAAGTTTGATGGGTCAGGACGCATATTTTAGCCGGAAAACGCGTTTAAAGATAAAAATGTCCATTTTTTTAAAAATTGGATTTTCGTGTCATTCGTTACATGGATTAAAAGGTGGCAGTTCCAAGATCACGAATATATAATTTTTAAGTCGCTGGGGCAAGTAGTTTAGCCGCAAATCGAATTTTAAGGGACAGAAAAAGTGTAAAGTTTGATGGGTCTAGGACGCATAGTTTAGCCGGAAAACGCGTTTAAAGATAAAAATGTCCAATTTTTTTTAAATTAGATTTTCGTGTCATTCGTTACATGGATTAAAAGGTGGCAGTTCCAAGATCACGAATATATAATTTTTAAGTCACTGGGGCAAGTAGTTTAGCCGCAAATCGAATTTTAAGGGACAGAAAAAGTGTAAAGTTTGATGGGTCTAGGACGCATAGTTTAGCCGGAAAACGCGTTTAAAGATAAAAATGTCCAATTTTTTTAAAATTAGATTTTCGTGTCATTCGTTACATGGATTAAAAGGTGGCAGTTCCAAGATCACGAATATATAATTTTTAAGTCGCTGGGGCAAGTAGCTTAGCCGCAAATCGAATTTTAAGGGACAGAAAAAGTGTAAAGTTTGATGGGTCTAGGACGCATAGTTTAGCCGGAAAACGCGTTTAAAGATAAAAATGTCCAATTTTTTAAAATTAGTTTTTCGTGTCATTCGTTACATGGATTAAAAGGTGGCAGTTTCAAGATCACGAATATATAATTTTTAAGTCGCTGGGGCAAGTAGTTTAGCCGCAAATCGAATTTTAAGGGACAGAAAAAGTGTAAAGTTTGATGAGTCTAGGACGCATAGTTTAGCCGGAAAACGCGTTTAAAGATAAAAATGTCCAATTTTTTTAAAATTAGTTTTTCGTGTCATTCGTTACATGGATTAAAAGGTGGCACTTCCAAGATCACGAATATATAATTTTTAAGTCGCTGGGGCAAGTAGTTTAGCCGCAAATCGAATTTTAAGGGACAGAAAAAGTGTAAAGTTTGATGGGTCTAGGACGCATAGTTTAGCCGGAAAACGCGTTTAAAGATAAAAATGTCCAATTTTTTTAAAATTAGATTTTCGTGTCATTCGTTACATGGATTAAAAGGTGGCAGTTCCAAGATCACGAATATATAATTTTTAAGTCGCTGGGGCAAGTAGTTTAGCCGCAAATCGAATTTTAAGGGACAGAAAAAGTGTAAAGTTTGATGGGTCTAGGACGCATAGTTTAGCCGAAAAACGCGTTTAAAGATAAAAATGTCCAATTTTTTTAAAATTAGATTTTCGTGTCATTCGTTACATGGATTAAAAGGTGGCAGTTCCAAGATCACGAATATATAATTTTTAAGTCGCTGGGGCAAGTAGTTTAGCCGCAAATCGAATTTTAAGGGACAGAAAAAGTGTAAAGTTTGATGGGTCTAGGACGCATAGTTTAGCCGGAAAACGCGTTTAAAGATAAAAATGTCCAAATTTTTTAAAATTAGATTTTCGTGTAATTCGTTACATGGATTAAAAGGTGGCACTTCCAAGATCACGAATATATAATTTTTAAGTCGCTGGGGCAAGTAGTTTAGCCGCAAATCGAATTTTAAGGGACAGAAAAAGTGTAAAGTTTGATGGGTCTAGGACGCATAGGTTAGCCGGAAAACGCGTTTAAAGATAAAAATGTCCAATTTTTTTAAAATTAGTTTTTCGTGTCATTCGTTACATGGATTAAAAGGTGGCAGTTCCAAGATCACGAATATATAATTTTTAAGTCGCTGGGGCAAGTAGTTTAGCCGCAAATCGAATTTTAAGGGACAGAAAAAGTGTAAAGTTTGATGGGTCTAGGACGCATAGTTTAGCCGGAAAACGCGTTTAAAGATAAAAATGTCCAATTTTTTTAAAATTAGTTTTTCGTGTCATTCGTTACATGGATTAAAAGGTGGCAGTTCCAAGATCACGAATATATAATTTTTAAGTCGCTGGGGCAAGTAGTTTAGCCGCAAATCGAATTTTAAGGGACAGAAAAAGTGTAAAGTTTGATGGGTCTAGGACGCATAGTTTAGCCGGAAAACGCGTTTAAAGATAAAAATGTCCAAATTTTTTAAAATTAGATTTTCGTGTAATTCGTTACATGGATTAAAAGGTGGCACTTCCAAGATCACGAATATAGTAGTTTAGCCGCAAATCGAATTTTAAGGGACAGAAAAAGTCTAAAGTTTGATGGGTCTAGGACGCATAGTTTAGCCGGAAAACGCGTTTAAAGATAAAAATGTCCAATTTTTTTAAAATTAGTTTTTCGTGTCATTCGTTACATGGATTAAAAGGTGGCAGTTCCAAGATCACGAATATATAATTTTTAAGTCGCTGGGGCAAGTAGTTTAGCCGCAAATCGAATTTTAAGGGACAGAAAAAGTGTAAAGTTTGATGGGTCTAGGACGCATAGTTTAGCCGGAAAACGCGTTTAAAGATAAAAATGTCCAATTTTTTTAAAATTAGTTTTTCGTGTCATTCGTTACATGGATTAAAAGGTGGCAGTTCCAAGATCACGAATATATAATTTTTAAGTCGCTGGGGCAAGTAGTTTAGCAGCAAATCGAATTTTAAGGGACAGAAAAACTGTAAAGTTTGATGGGTCAGGACGCATATTTTAGCCGGAAAACGCGTTTAAAGATAAAAATGTCCATTTTTTTTTAAATTGGATTTTCGTGTCATTCGTTACATGGATTAAAAGGTGGCAGTTCCAAGATCACGAATATATAATTTTTAAGTCGCTGGGGCAAGTAGTTTAGCCGCAAATCGAATTTTAAGGGACAGAAAAAGTGTAAAGTTTGATGGGTCTAGGACGCATAGTTTAGCCGGAAAACGCGTTTAAAGATAAAAATGTCCAATTTTTTAAAATTAGTTTTTCGTGTCATTCGTTACATGGATTAAAAGGTGGCAGTTTCAAGATCACGAATATATAATTTTTAAGTCGCTGGGGCAAGTAGTTTAGCCGCAAATCGAATTTTAAGGGACAGAAAAAGTGTAAAGTTTGATGGGTCTAGGACGCATAGTTTAGCCGGAAAACGCGTTTAAAGATAAAAATGTCCAATTTTTTAAAATTAGATTTTCGTGTCATTCGTTACATGGATTAAAAGGTGGCAGTTCCAAGATCACGAATATATAATTTTTAAGTCGCTGGGGCAAGTAGTTTAGCCGCAAATTGAATTTTAAGGGACAGAAAAAGTGTAAAGTTTGATGGGTCTAGGACGCATAGTTTAGCCGGAAAACGCGTTTAAAGATAAAAATGTCCAATTTTTTTAAAATTAGATTTTCGTGTCATTCGTTACATGGATTAAAAGGTGTCAGTTCCAAGATCACGAATATATAATTTTTAAGTCGCTGGGGCAAGTAGTTTAGCCGCAAATCGAATTTTAAGGGACAGAAAAAGTGTAAAGTTTGATGGGTCTAGGACGCATAGTTTAGCCGGAAAACGCGTTTAAAGATAAAAATGTCCAAATTTTTTAAAATTAGATTTTCGTGTAATTCGTTACATGGATTAAAAGGTAGCCGCAAATCGAATTTTAAGGGACAGAAAAAGTGTAAAGTTTGATGGGTCTAGGACGCATAGTTTAGCCGGAAAACGCGTTTAAAGATAAAAATGTCCAATTTTTTTAAAATTAGTTTTTCGTGTCATTCGTTACATGGATTAAAAGGTGTCAGTTCCAAGATCACGAATATATAATTTTTAAGTCGCTGGGGCAAGTAGTTTAGCCGCAAATCGAATTTTAAGGGACAGAAAAAGTGTAAAGTTTGATGGGTCTAGGACGCATAGTTTAGCCGGAAAACGCGTTTAAAGATAAAAATGTCCAATTTTTTTAAAATTAGATTTTCGTGTAATTCGTTACATGGATTAAAAGGTGGCACTTCCAAGATCACGAATATATAATTTTTAAGTCGCTGGGGCAAGTAGTTTAGCCGCAAATCGAATTTTAAGGGACAGAAAAAGTGTAAAGTTTGATGGGTCTAGGACGCATAGTTTAGCCGGAAAACGCGTTTAAAGATAAAAATGTCCAATTTTTTTAAAATTAGTTTTTCGTGTCATTCGTTACATGGATTAAAAGGTGGCAGTTCTAAGATCACGAATATATAATTTTTAAGTCGCTGGGGCAAGTAGTTTAGCCGCAAATCGAATTTTAAGGGACAGAAAAAGTGTAAAGTTTGATGGGTCTAGGACGCATAGTTTAGCCGGAAAACGCGTTTAAAGATAAAAATGTCCAATTTTTTTAAAATTAGTTTTTCGTGTCATTCGTTACATGGATTAAAAGGTGGCAGTTCCAAGATCACGAATATATAATTTTTAAGTCGCTGGGGCAAGTAGTTTAGCAGCAAATCGAATTTTAAGGGACAGAAAAACTGTAAAGTTTGATGGGTCAGGACGCATATTTTAGCCGGAAAACGCGTTTAAAGATAAAAATGTCCATTTTTTTTTAAATTGGATTTTCGTGTCATTCGTTACATGGATTAAAAGGTGGCAGTTCCAAGATCACGAATATATAATTTTTAAGTCGCTGGGGCAAGTAGTTTAGCCGCAAATCGAATTTTAAGGGACAGAAAAAGTGTAAAGTTTGATGGGTCTAGGACGCATAGTTTAGCCGGAAAACGCGTTTAAAGATAAAAATGTCCAATTTTTTAAAATTAGTTTTTCGTGTCATTCGTTACATGGATTAAAAGGTGGCAGTTTCAAGATCACGAATATATAATTTTTAAGTCGCTGGGGCAAGTAGTTTAGCCGCAAATCGAATTTTAAGGGACAGAAAAAGTGTAAAGTTTGATGGGTCTAGGACGCATAGTTTAGCCGGAAAACGCGTTTAAAGATAAAAATGTCCAATTTTTTAAAATTAGATTTTCGTGTCATTCGTTACATGGATTAAAAGGTGGCAGTTCCAAGATCACGAATATATAATTTTTAAGTCGCTGGGGCAAGTAGTTTAGCCGCAAATCGAATTTTAAGGGACAGAAAAAGTGTAAAGTTTGATGGGTCTAGGACGCATAGTTTAGCCGGAAAACGCGTTTAAAGATAAAAATGTCCAATTTTTTTAAAATTAGATTTTCGTGTCATTCGTTACATGGATTAAAAGGTGTCAGTTCCAAGATCACGAATATATAATTTTTAAGTCGCTGGGGCAAGTAGTTTAGCCGCAAATCGAATTTTAAGGGACAGAAAAAGTGTAAAGTTTGATGGGTCTAGGACGCATAGTTTAGCCGGAAAACGCGTTTAAAGATAAAAATGTCCAAATTTTTTAAAATTAGATTTTCGTGTAATTCGTTACATGGATTAAAAGGTGGCACTTCCAAGATCACGAATATAGTAGTTTAGCCGCAAATCGAATTTTAAGGGACAGAAAAAGTGTAAAGTTTGATGGGTCTAGGACGCATAGTTTAGCCGGAAAACGCGTTTAAAGATAAAAATGTCCAATTTTTTTAAAATTAGTTTTTCGTGTCATTCGTTACATGGATTAAAAGGTGTCAGTTCCAAGATCACGAATATATAATTTTTAAGTCGCTGGGGCAAGTAGTTTAGCCGCAAATCGAATTTTAAGGGACAGAAAAAGTGTAAAGTTTGATGGGTCTAGGACGCATAGTTTAGCCGGAAAACGCGTTTAAAGATAAAAATGTCCAATTTTTTTAAAATTAGATTTTCGTGTAATTCGTTACATGGATTAAAAGGTGGCACTTCCAAGATCACGAATATATAATTTTTAAGTCGCTGGGGCAAGTAGTTTAGCCGCAAATCGAATTTTAAGGGACAGAAAAAGTGTAAAGTTTGATGGGTCTAGGACGCATAGTTTAGCCGGAAAACGCGTTTAAAGATAAAAATGTCCAATTTTTTTAAAATTAGTTTTTCGTGTCATTCGTTACATGGATTAAAAGGTGGCAGTTCCAAGATCACGAATATATAATTTTTAAGTCGCTGGGGCAAGTAGTTTAGCCGCAAATCGAATTTTAAGGGACAGAAAAAGTGTAAAGTTTGATGGGTCTAGGACGCATAGTTTAGCCGGAAAAAGCGTTTAAAGATAAAAATGTCCAATTTTTTTAAAATTAGTTTTTCGTGTCATTCGTTACATGGATTAAAAGGTGGCAGTTCCAAGATCACGAATATATAATTTTTAAGTCGCTGGGGCAAGTATTTTAGCCGTAAATCGAATTTTAAGGGACAGAAAAAGTGTAAAGTTTGATGGGTCTAGGACGCATAGTTTAGCCGGAAAACGCGTTTAAAGATAAAAATGTCCAATTTTTTTAAAATTAGATTTTCGTGTCATTCGTTACATGGATTAAAAGGTGGCAGTTCCAAGATCACGAATATATAATTTTTAAGTCGCTGGGGCAAGTAGTTTAGCCGCAAATCGAATTTTAAGGGACAGAAAAAGTGTAAAGTTTGATGGGTCTAGGACGCATAGTTTAGCCGGGAAACGCGTTTAAAGATAAAAATGTCCAATTTTTTTAAAATTAGTTTTTCGTGTCATTCGTTACATGGATTAAAAGGTGGCAGTTCCAAGATCACGAATATATAATTTTTAAGTCGCTGGGGCAAGTAGTTTAGCCGCAAATCGAATTTTAAGGGACAGAAAAAGTGTAAAGTTTGATGGGTCTAGGACGCATAGTTTAGCCGGAAAACGCGTTTAAAGATAAAAATGTCCAATTTTTTTAAAATTAGTTTTTCGTGTCATTCGTTACATGGATTAAAAGGTGGCAGTTCCAAGATCACGAATATATAATTTTTAAGTCGCTGGGGCAAGTAGTTTAGCCGCAAATCGAATTTTAAGGGACAGAAAAAGTGTAAAGTTTGATGGGTCTAGGACGCATAGTTTAGCCGGAAAACGCGTTTAAAGATAAAAATGTCCAATTTTTTTAAAATTAGTTTTTCGTGTCATTCGTTACATGGATTAAAAGGTGGCAGTTCCAAGATCACGAATATATAATTTTTAAGTCGCTAGGGCAAGTAGTTTAGCCGCAAATCGAATTTTAAGGGACAGAAAAAGTGTAAAGTTTGATGGGTCTAGGACGCATAGTTTAGCCGGAAAACGGATTTAAAGATAAAAATGTCAAAAATTTTTAAAATTAGATTTTCGTGTAATTCGTTACATGGATTAAAAGGTGGCACTTCCAAGATCACGAATATATAATTTTTAAGTCGCTGGGGCAAGTAGTTTAGCCGCAAATCGAATTTTAAGGGACAGAAAAAGTGTAAAGTTTGATGGGTCTAGGACGCATAGTTTGGCCGGAAAACGCGTTTAAAGATAAAAATGTCCAATTTTTTTTAAAATTAGTTTTTCGTGTCATTCGTTACATGGATTAAAAGGTGGCAGTTCCAAGATCACGAATATATAATTTTTAAGTTGCTGGGGCAAGTAGTTTAGCCGCAAATCGAATTTTAAGGGACAGAAAAAGTGTAAAGTTTGATGGGTCTAGGACGCATAGTTTAGCCGGAAAACGCGTTTAAAGATAAAAATGTCCAATTTTTTTAAAATTAGATTTTCGTGTCATTCGTTACATGGATTAAAAGGTGGCAGTTCCAAGATCACGAATATATAATTTTTAAGTCGCTGGGGCAAGTAGTTTAGCCGCAAATCGAATTTTAAGGGACAGAAAAAGTGTAAAGTTTGATGGGTCTAGGACGCATAGTTTAGCCGGAAAACGCGTTTAAAGATAAAAATGTCCAATTTTTTTAAAATTAGATTTTCGTGTCATTCGTTACATGGATTAAAAGGTGGCAGTTCCAAGATCACGAATATATAATTTTTAAGTCGCTGGGGCAAGTAGTTTAGCCGCAAATCGAATTTTAAGGGACAGAAAAAGTGTAAAGTTTGATGGGTCTAGGACGCATAGTTTAGCCGGAAAACGCGTTTAAAGATAAAAATGTCAAATTTTTTTAAAATTAGATTTTCGTGTCATTCGTTACATGGATTAAAAGGTGGCAGTTCCAAGATCACGAATATATAATTTTTAAGTCGCTGGGGCAAGTAGTTTAGCCGCAAATCGAATTTTAAGGGACAGAAAAAGTGTAAAGTTTGATGGGTCTAGGACGCATAGTTTAGCCGGAAAACGCGTTTAAAGATAAAAATGTCCAATTTTTTTAAAATTAGTTTTTCGTGTCATTCGTTACATGGATTAAAAGGTGGCAGTTCCAAGATCACGAATATATAATTTTTAAGTCGCTGGGGCAAGTAGTTTAGCCGCAAATCGAATTTTGAGGGACAGAAAAAGTGTAAAGTTTGATGGGTGTAGGACGCATAGTTTAGCCGGAAAACGCGTTTAAAGATAAAAATGTCCAATTTTTTTAAAATTAGATTTTCGTGTCATTCGTTACATGGATTAAAAGGTGGCAGTTCCAAGATCACGAATATATAATTTTTAAGTCGCTGGGGCAAGTAGTTTAGCCGCAAATCGAATTTTAAGGGACAGAAAAAGTGTAAAGTTTGATGGGTCTAGGACGCATAGTTTAGCCGGAAAACGCGTTTAAAGATAAAAATGTCCAATTTTTTTAAAATTAGATTTTCGTGTCATTCGTTACATGGATTAAAAGGTGGCAGTTCCAAGATCACGAATATATAATTTTTAAGTCGCTGGGGCAAGTAGTTTAGCCGCAAATCGAATTTTAAGGGACAGAAAAAGTGTAAAGTTTGATGGGTCTAGGACGCATAGTTTAGCCGGAAAACGCGTTTAAAGATAAAAATGTCCAATTTTTTTAAAATTAGATTTTCGTGTCATTCGTTACATGGATTAAAAGGTGGCAGTTCCAAGATCAGGAATATATAATTTTTAAGTCGCTGGGGCAAGTAGTTTAGCCGCAAATCGAATTTTAAGGGACAGAAAAAGTGTAAAGTTTGATGGGTCTAGGACGCATAGTTTAGCCGGAAAACGCGTTTAAAGATAAAAATGTCCAATTTTTTTAAAATTAGTTTTTCGTGTCATTCGTTACATGGATTAAAAGGTGGCAGTTCCAAGATCACGAATATATAATTTTTAAGTCGCTGGGGCAAGTAGTTTAGCCGCAAATCGAATTTTAAGGGACAGAAAAAGTGTAAAGTTTGATGGGTCTAGGACGCATAGTTTAGCCGGAAAACGCGTTTAAAGATAAAAATGTCCAATTTTTTTAAAATTAGTTTTTCGTGTCATTCGTTACATGTATTAAAAGGTGGCAGTTCCAAGATCACGAATATATAATTTTTAAGTCGCTGGGGCAAGTAGTTTAGCCGCAAATCGAATTTTAAGGGACAGAAAAAGTGTAAAGTTTGATGGGTCTAGGACGCATAGTTTAGCCGGAAAACGCGTTTAAAGATAAAAATGTCCAATTTTTTTTAAATTAGATTTTCGTGTCATTCGTTACATGGATTAAAAGGTGGCAGTTCCAAGATCACGAATATATAATTTTTAAGTCGCTGGGGCAAGTAGTTTAGCCGCAAATCGAATTTTAAGGGACAGAAAAAGTGTAAAGTTTGATGGGTCTAGGACGCATAGTTTAGCCGGAAAACGCGTTTAAAGATAAAAATGTCCAATTTTTTTAAAATTAGTTTTTCGTGTCATTCGTTACATGGATTAAAAGGTGGCAGTTCCAAGATCACGAATATATAATTTTTAAGTCGCTGGGGCAAGTAGTTTAGCCGCAAATCGAATTTTAAGGGACAGAAAAAGTGTAAAGTTTGATGGGTCTAGGACGCATAGTTTAGCCGGAAAACACGTTTAAAGATAAAAATGTCCAATTTTTTTAAAATTAGTTTTTCGTGTCATTCGTTACATGGATTAAAAGGTGGCAGTTCCAAGATCACGAATATATAATTTTTAAGTCGCTGGGGCAAGTAGTTTAGCCGCAAATCGAATTTTAAGGGACAGAAAAAGTGTAAAGTTTGATGGGTCTGGGACGCATAGTTTAGCCGGAAAACGCGTTTAAAGATAAGAATGTCCAATTTTTTTAAAATTAGATTTTCGTGTCATTCGTTACATGGATTAAAAGGTGGCAGTTCCAAGATCACGAATATATAATTTTTAAGTCGCTGGGGCAAGTAGTTTAGCCGCAAATCGAATTTTAAGGGACAGAAAAAGTGTAAAGTTTGATGGGTCTAGGACGCATAGTTTAGCCGGAAAACGCGTTTAAAGATAAAAATGTCCAATTTTTTTAAAATTAGATTTTCGTGTCATTCGTTACATGGATTAAAAGGTGGCAGTTCCAAGATCACGAATATATAATTTGTAAGTCACTGGGGCAAGTAGTTTAGCCGCAAATCGAATTTTAAGGGACAGAAGAAGTGTAAAGTTTGATGGGTCTAGGACGCATAGTTTAGCCGGAAAACGCGTGTCATTCGTTACATGGATTAAAAGGTGGCACTTCCAAGATCACGAATATATAATTTTTAAGTCGCTGGGGCAAGTAGTTTAGCCGCAAATCGAATTTTAAGGGACAGAAAAAGTGTAAAGTTTGATGGGTCTAGGACGCATAGTTTAGCCGGAAAACGCGTTTAAAGATAAAAATGTCCAATTTTTTTAAAATTAGTTTTTCGTGTCATTCGTTACATGGATTAAAAGGTGGCACTTCCAAGATCACGAATATATAATTTGTAAGTCGCTGGGGCAAGTAGTTTAGCCGCAAATCGAATTTTAAGGGACAGAAAAAGTGTAAAGTTTGATGGGTGTAGGACGCTTAGTTTAGCCAGAAATCGCGTTTAAAAATAAAAATGTCCAAATTTTTTAAAATTAGTTTTTCGTGTCATTCGTTACATGGATTACAAGGTGGCACTTCCAAGATCACGAATATATAATTTTTAAGTCGCTAGGGCAAGTAGTTTAGCCGCAAATCGAATTTTAAGGGGCAGAAAAAGTGTAAAGTTTGATGGGTCTAGGACTCTTAGTTTAGTCGGAAAACGCGTTTAAAGATAAAAATGTCCCGATTTTTTAAAATTAGTTTTTCGTGTTTATGTGTTTGTATATACATATATCGCACGTAAAAAAGGAACTAGAGATTTTGATGAAACTTGACATTACGATAATAGAGAACACCAAACTATCTACCAACCAAAGATTTAGTAAAACCGACGTTGAAAATATATTTAGTAGGGTAAATCTTATCTTTCTCCAAAGCGACTGCAACGATTTTTATATTTTTTGTATAAAATTTAGGTTTTGATTTTCTAAAAGACTGTCAATTGATTTTTTTAACTTGTTTATACAAGAGCTACTTTAAAGTTTAACCAGTATTTTATTATTTACTCGTTATTAATTCTTTCTTTAATTATCTATAAATTTACATTATTAATTTACCTAAGAATATTTCAACATGACAACATTTTGTCGTCTGTTTAAACAGTACTTACTCGAAAACTTTTTTTAAAAATTAAAATAAAAACAAGTTTATTTTTGAAAAATTGATTTTGACAATTTCGGAAGACTAAAAAAAAATGTCCTAAAACAGCTATACAAGACCATGTTCGTACGATCCAGTCGTGCATTTTATTTATTATTGTGTTTTCACTTTAAGTAATAATTTAGTCCCATTTTTTTGTCAATTCCTATTGCATAAATAATGCAATCGCATGAACAGTGCGTATAATAAAAACTAAATGCTACATTAATGTAATACTTAATACCTTAGCATAAAATGCAAGAAAACTGCATTGCTATAACTTTTTTATTAAAACAACTCACATCTAGGATCACGTTTGCAATTATATTCATAAACCCTGACCTTGCTCGATTAATTACTTCACTTACTGATTCCTTCCTCATCCCACCACTTCCATCATACTAACTTGTTTCTAAAATAAATTCACAACACGCAATCCCTCCTCGAATGCGACGAACTTAAATGAACTTCAACATTGCATAACTTTGTTCGGGTAGACACATACTACAAAAATTATATACTTACTCAATTACGCACTTGTTTTTTTTTTTTTGTATCTTTTTGTTTTAGTTGATAAACGCAATTGAACTACCGGGCACACGGGGCGCGTAGATGTGTCAACAGAAAATTTACTTAATCAATCAATTTTCGAAACATCCAGAAAATCGCGTATTAATTAATCCCCATCATGGGCAAAACGAGGACGCGTAGAGCCATTTTAATCAGCTGACTGACGACCAACGGCGCGGCGACACAGCCAGACGCATTGGCCTTAATCACATTTCGTATTCAAACAACGATTGCTCAGACACTCTTGGCCACTGTCAATCCATTTTTGACCAATCATGATGTTTTGGTGGTGAGCTGTTAAAGGGGGGTATACCCTATGAAGGGGAGACTGATATATTTCTTTTAATTTGGATAATTTTCAATTATTTCCACAAAATTTAACCCACATTTTAGGTTCACAAAGTATATGCGGGAGTGGGAGTTACCTTCGTGCGTTACGCGAACGTGCCATGGGCAGTAAATTTATATATGTAGTTTTTCGCTCCTGGGATATATAAGCCACTGGCCTGGTTGAGGAACGTATCAGTTTCAATTGGAATCTACCACAAAGAACAAACTCAATCAATATGTTCAAATACGTAAGTTTCATCAAGCATACTTTTAGGAGTTAAATAAATCATTTAAGGACATTTTTTTTTTATTTTATTACAGTTCGCTCTCTGTTTGATGGCTGTTGTTGCCATGGCCGCGGCCGCCGCTAAGCCAGGCATCATTGCTCCATTGGCATACACCTCAGCATACTCGTCGCCTTTGATTGCCGCTGCCTCACCTTACACTGCTGCAGCATACAGCGCTCCATTGGTTGCATCTCCCTATTATGCATCACCCTATGCGGCAGCCTACAGCACATATCCTTATGCATCCGCTCCATTGTTGCTGCGCCGTTAATCAGCATGGTACAACTCTACATATACTGATCAGCTACTTCCTGCTTTCCGTGTCCTCGTCTCTATTCAGTTTGTTGATTTTTTTTTCTTAACAAAAAAAATATTACTCTAAATTGAAAACAAATAAAGTGTTCAAAAAAAAAAGAGTAAAAGTAGTTTGTAGTTTGGACTCCAACTATATTACGTTTGGATTGCCTGCAGAAATAGACAAGGAAATGATGTTAGGAAAAAGAAAAACGAAAGGCGGTTTTCACAGGACATGAAAGGAGATGTAACTTTCTCCCTGCGCTGCTCTTCAACAAACTCATGTAATTTGCCTGGAATTACACATAGTAGACGAGAGTTGATAGGTTTGCTTTGATTTTGTGTCCTGGCATTTTCTGTTTTTTTTTTTCTTTTTTTTGTGCTTTGGGCGAGTTTTGTTAGTAAATGTAGTTAATTAGAAGGTTAATTGGCGCACAACTTCGGTCTGTCAAAACAAATTGGCTGTCAGGAAAGTTTTGTGTTTGGACGTGTGTCCGTTGAATTGTGGACGGTTGTTGGTTTTTGTTCGTGGTAAAATTCGGTTTATTGAGTTTTTTTTTTTGTAATTAAAGTGCAAATAATTTTTACGCAGTTCTTTCAACAGAAAATTAAAATGTGGAATGAAAAGAAAAACTTTTTTATTGCAATGTGTATCTGGCAGATGTTAAAATTTAGAAAATAATATCATTAAAAGATCTTTCCTCGTATGGATGTAACGATAACGAGTATTAAGTCTTACTTTTGAGTTTTCGTTTAGTTAAAAGAATCCATACAAACTGGCTTAAAATTTTGTCGAAACAAATAATAATATACTTAGCTCGCTAGGGGAAACAGTTCTAATGGGTAATTTATGACGTTTTCGGGCATTTTAAAATACAAATGGCACACTAATCAATGACAAAGAATTTAAAGATTTTTTTTGTTAAAAATATATTTATTTATTTTCCTGATGAAAAACTAAATTTTCGCACCAGCTGATTGACATTTTAAACAAAATGGAACAAATCATTCCAATAATTTGGGTTTCAATTTCTTTCGTTCCGCTGACAGTAGTACGATCCTAAAAAACATGGCGAATCGGTTTTGGTGGCGCTTTTGTATTTTCGTATTCGAAAAAGCGATTCGCTTTTTTTCCGCCATTTCATGGAAAGCAGTTTCCACGTGTTCAGAAAGTGGTTGGGAGTTCAAGTGGCAAATGGCGTTGGGTGAATTTGATGTATAATAAAATATAGGTATGAAAGCCATGGCAATGTGCGGACGTCTTGTCGAACACTCGTTTGGTATGATACTTCTGCTAAATATCGAACAATTGCACTAAAGAGCTTGAACTCGTTCTTTAAGTATATTCATAAATTCATCTTTCGACATCCGAAATAATTTAATAAACCTAAGCCTAGCCTAATATTTCGATCTTCTGGTCTTATTTAAAATTGAAACACAAAACATTAAGATTTTTCACAGAAAAAAAAAACAATTCGTCTGGAAATTACTGTCATAATTTTTGAAATTTCTGGAATTCCAGTGAGAAAATTGGAAACAAATTGGAAATAGCTGACATTTAAATGGAAAACTGGAACAATCATTGTCGTTGTCAGCCATGTTTGCTTTTGAGACTTAGGCGCCAGTTATAGCTTTAATTTAAATTCATCATTGAAAACAAATCAGTGAATTCTTTTGGCAATTGAAAAAAACTTTCATAGCCAAATGTACTTTTAAGGTTAGATCTGATTATTGAAAGAAAAACTGACATATGAAACAGGAAAAAAAAGGAAACACAAATCATTGGAACGATTGTGTTCCACTTTTCGGAACAAAATGTCAGATGTTCATTGAAAACGCTTTCCATCATTGAAAAATCAAAATTGATTTTACAAGAAAGTGGTTGAGCAAATAATTTTTTTTTTGACAAAAAACATTATATATCTTATAATCTTCATTTTGGTACTAAAACGACATCAGTTTTATTTGTTTAAGTGCGAGTTCTTTCAATGAAATATAGTTTAGGCCAAAAGTCTTTAGAATCGGCCTACATAATTGTGGTCGAAAACTTTTCTTATGTATTTCAATCAGAAAACTTTGTGGCAGACTTGTAGTGAGGCTTGCCAAGTGATGCTATTTTCCTGTTTGCTATAAACGATCATCAGGTAAAAATATTCACTTTCACGTTTCAATATTTCCTGATCGATATGACTGGCATTTTTATTGTTGTTAATTTGTTGTAAATTAGTCGTGAAAGAAAACAAATGCTCACGCTTGTTGTTGTTTTTTTTTTTAATTAACCCCTATGGTAATGCAAATTAACAATGTTAGATGAATGAAGAAAAAATGTTGTACCAACCAATAAGGTTTTCATAAACTACTTATTATAAAATAATAAGGAAAACCTGATGGAAGTGTCGTAAATTTGTCGAGGAACAAAACATCTGGTAAAATACCAAACAATATATGCTATTATCAAGTAAAGACACCTAATACAGTTGGCGCACACAACTGGAGACAACTAGCTAGTGGACGACCTGGCTGGAGATGCATATTGGTTTAGACCCTGGTCCAACCTGAACTTTAGCTTCACCTTAAGTATAGTAATGCCAAATTTAAATCAAAGCTTAGAGTCCTACTTAAAAAACTGATATTGGCAAACATTTTTTTCTTGTTCTTTGGCGTATTCTTTAAGCTAAATCCGAAGAATAGTTTCAAATTTGGATACACAATGCTGAATAAACCATTTTTTAAACATTGCCGAAAACTGTTGAAAATCAATAAAGTGGTACCTGCAGAATGTACCGTGAAAAATTAGGAAATGTCAAAAAAAAAACGCTTCGTACCTTTTTCGTCTTGCCTATCATCCTAATGTTATATGTGATGACAATTTTGAGTTCAACTTTCAAACACAAGACTTTTTCTTTGCAGAATTAGCTAAATCTAGTTCAACTTATAAATAGCTAACTCAGCCAAGGAAATATCTGAAAAACAATTTTTTTTAATGGCAGGATTGGCTTTAACTTTCAATTGTTTGTAACAAATATCTCGAAATGAAGATGGCGAGTATTTTTCAAAAATATGATTATGATCAATTTAGTTATTCCCGAGTTAGATATAGAAAATTGTTGGGCAAGCTCGAGATTTAAATTGAACAGGTGTTAATGCGGGTTTTAACCCCGAAAATAGAAAACAGTTCCTTAATGAAAGACCCACAATGCCTGCTTGTCTCAAAAAGTGTATTGCAGTGGCATTTGATATTGACAGATTCAAAAATATCATCTTAGGTTAGGTTATAGGTTAGGAGATAGTTATAGGAAGTTCACCTTTCTTGAAAGGAATATTAACCCCCACAATTATCCTAGAAAACTATAGCTACTTCGGTTTTGCGAAAGAAATAGGTTCAAAACTTCCCTAGCGAATGACTAAAGGCGCACGCTTTACAAAACACCTATACTGACAGTCTTGCTAAACCAAAACTGGACAGCAAGCAGAAAAAGAAAACTGATACTGGACTCCCTCGAAAGAAAATTCTTCTAAGGTTATTTGGTCCCATGTGCGAGGAGGGTGAAATGAAGCGAAGATACAACATCACTATGA
This sequence comes from Philhelius pedissequus, assembly GCA_910595825.1. NCBI lineage: Eukaryota > Metazoa > Arthropoda > Insecta > Diptera > Syrphidae > Philhelius > Philhelius pedissequus. Next base: position 161,370,066 of record OU343162.1, on the reverse strand, counting down.
GCTTGACAAAGTTGTGGATGTAGCCGAGAAAGTCAAAACACGGCGATTACATTTATTGGGCCACATCGAGCGATAAAAATACTAAAGGTAAGAGAGTCTTTGAGTCCCAGTCGCCTTGGTTCGAAACGAAAGGAAATTCAGAAACAACAACTCACCTGGCATCCGGTTTAGAGACCAGGATGCCAGGTGAGCATTTGGTCTAAATAACTGCGTACGCAGCGTGCAGCGGGTTCGAAAAGAATGGCGAAATGCAATGTCGTATCTGAGGCAGAAACATTTCAAGGGTCGGAAGCCCGTTAAGTAAGTAAGTAATCAAAGACGATATTAAACGGTGTTCTATTAAATCAATAGTTTAATTACGATACCAACTAGAATTTTTATTTAGTTCATATCGCGCCATTTTGGATTTCAGTTTACTCACTGAGTTCATGATTCACACCCACAGTTATTCAAAAAGACAACGTCTCGAATTAAAAAAATGGCCATTTTTATTAACTCCAATAACCCAGCCGACATCACAAACAATACAAAAAATGTTAGTAAATCATTTCTTTTATGTCAAATTTTAATATTTAGTGATTATATGATTATTTAATGATTGAATAATAAAAAGAATCCAATTAAGATCAACTCAACAAAAATCTGTCCTTAGACAGAACATAAAAGTTTTGATGTGATAGAAAATGTGTTGTTGTTGTTGTTTTTACTCATCAATACATCGATAAGAAAATAATATAAGCACACCAAAGTGTTTTCGATTAGCTGTCACAATCGTAGTCTTCAACGTGGACGCAGGAAACCATCGACTGTAGCACCGTAACCGTTAACGTTAGATAAAGAAGAAAACCAATTTAATATCAAAATAAAAACAACAACAAATCAGTATCGGGAAGGTGAAAGGTGAGAGGTTGCGGACGAAATTGAGATCCGTGTGTTATGTATCACAGATGCTCCTGATACTGATGATGCTGCTGTTGCTGCTGCAGGCTTAGAGGGTCATCAAGTAAAACACCCACAAGAGGCGAAGTCAATTCACGTGAGGGCGCGGAAAGCCCCTTAGCTTTAGCTCAGTCACTCGTTTATCCATCATGTGTCTCTAAATGACAAGCTTAGTCTGTATGGGTGGGTGGGTGTATAATGGTTTAGGGGGTATAAACAGCAAATGGCACCATCAACAGTAAGATCGATGTTGGTTCTATACTTCCGTTTTCAAAGCTGTTAAAGCTTGTCGGTTTAGACTCATTTATACATATAGCACATCACACACATCCACCCTCTGCGGCGGCGGCGGTGGCGTTAATATAGGCCAAAAGAGAATCAAAAGTCAATAGGACTGTTAAGGGATAATGAGAAAAACGTTCAATATTACAACTATGGCAATGAGTTTGGAATTGCTTAGTATAGTTTGCCATTTCTTCATCTTCGTCCTTGACTTGGTACCAACGAGTATATATTCTTCTCTACACCGTTGTCGTCGTCATCAAAGTCTTCGTCCTTTGACATAGTATCATCTGTTAGCGGATTGAGAATTTTGCAAAATTGAGAAAATTAGCAGAAAGCATGTTCGGGAATTAAATGTCAATTTGGGGTTGTGGCAGAGCATAAGATTTATCGTTCAAACACTAAGGGTATTTTCTAGATGATATCCTTGCTTTTGCTTTTGTGCTCGTATGAGTATATTAAAAGGGCGTTGTGCCATTTGTGTTCACAGATTTATTTCATATACATATGTAGCTGACAAATGTAAACGAATACCCAAGGGATATCAGATTTCATTATAATGGAAACGATTGGAAATATTAATAGCTACAATTTGGCAATATGATGTCGTTGCGATGAGAGCACGTTTTTTTCCAGTTAAGTTTCTGTAATGTTTGTCGAAAATAAATCACAGATTGAACTAACAGAAAAGAGCATTTAAAAGAGTTTTTTTTAGAAAAAACTAGAAATTATTATTATTATTTAAAAGCTGGGAGATTCGGCTACAACTCTCAACCATTTTCTGAAAGTAAATGGTGGGGACCTAAAATTTCCTGTCGAAGAGATACACTTGGCATATTATAAAAATTCTCTCAAGACACTGTACCAGCGAAAAAAAAATCTGTCTACTTTGACCACCCATTCTAGAAACTCCGTTTTACTGATTCTTTAGCTTTAGAAAAATGCTTAATATTTTTCATGAAATGTGCTCGAACCTTAGAACTCTAGAAGTGCTAACTGAGATATTCATAACAGCTGCAAAGAGATTATCATACACCTAACATTCATTCTCAACAACTGTGTCAGCTGTGTCTTCCCCCAAAATTGTTACAATATTGGACATTCCAAAGGAAAGCTCCTCATAAAAAATTAAGGTGAACTCTGCAAAGAGCGCAGGAGCACAAGAGGTTTTGTTTCGAAAACAACAAAATACTAAACATGCAAATTGGATCTTAGGAAAGGGCCTGTTTACTGAATACTTTGCCGAACTTGTACTTGACATAACCATAGGTCTTAATACCCTTGAAAAAACGTCCGATGTTTTCTGAGTTCCTGAGTGTGGAGAACACGTGCGACAGTGAAAAGCGAAGCCTCCGCTATACTCCTCAAAATACTCCAACATTGATGAAGTACCGTGGAGAAAAGTGTTCTACAGTTTTATAGTTCACACTCACTTCGAACTTATATATGTATTAGAAGAGGCCAACAAATTATGGCAAGTCGATTTCTGCTGTAGTAGAAAGTACAAATCCAGCGTACGAGTTATTTATCCAGACTTTTGAAGGCCAAGGCTTCAAAGCTGGACAGCGGACGCCCAAGTCTAAGTATTTAGATAGTGAAGAGACGACTGCTATCTCAGTTTGTAATCTATAGAAGATACTGCTATCTCAGTCGAAACTAAGTATAAATCAATATTTTAAGGTATATAAAACTAATTGTAAGGCCAAACAAAATATGCATTAACATTTTATAAAAATTCTAATAAATTAAATAATCAGAATTATAAAAAGAATAACTTCAAATACACTAAAGTTTGCTTGCTGGAAAGTAAATTTGTAATTGTTGTAAATTAACTTTTGTGTCATGAAAATTCATTTTCCATAAGTAGGTATTTGATGTTAATGTTCACATCGTTTTTACTTCATTGTTAAACAAAAATTGTAGCTCATCAAAAAATCAACAAATGTCGATCAACAATCACAATCATATGAAATAGATAAATTGAAAAATTTATTTCATCAAATCCACAACTACAAAAGCTAGACCACGTGCATTTGTGGGTAGCTTGCAATGGCCATCTTATACAAGATAAAGGTTGTATATAGCCACCTTATGCAAGCTAAAGCACGTGTATTTGCAGATAGCTTGTATAACGCCATCTTCCACAAGCTTGGATCCGACAAGCATAACTCAAAAACCTTCTCACATTGTTCTTCAAAGTTATTGTAAATTAAGTAAAGTGCATCTAACTTGAAGTCGCCAAATGCTTAAAACTCGGACCACTTAACTACAATATTTTGAAATGCCGCCAACTACACTCTTGTAGAATGCGAAATGCTTTTGATGTGTAAACGTCGGCAGGGGTAACATTTTTTAAAATAGTTGAGGAATTTGATAAGGGATTTTTTTAAAAGGTTTGTGAATTTGGGAGGGACTTTTTTTACCTTTTAAAACAATCCTTATCAAATTCATCAACCATTCTAAAAAATAAAATGCACGACCCATTAACGTAAAACCGAACACGATTAGACTGCTATTAAACTTTCCAATTTGAGCGTGCGATTCTTAAGCACGTGCTGAGATTTAAAAATTGCAGGTATCGTTTCTTCTTCTTTGTGCTGTTCTAGTGTTCAGCGAACTATCCCACTTTTAAGTAGAGTAAGAAACTTCGACAAAATTAATTTTTTGTTGAAAATAACATTTGTGTAAAAGCCTTATTGGATACGAAAGGGGAACAAAATACAGTCAACGCTTTAAAATCGCAGACGTATAAAACGTACACGATTCGTTTTTTGGTTGTTTAGTCTTTTTCACAGATTTAGTGAGGGGTGTAAAAATGTAGTGGGAAGGAAGTCGCTAAATTGCATCTTAATCATTCTTGGATCCAGCTGGATAAAGCAACAACTATCACACTCAATCACTAAGGGAGATTCTTAACATCAATTTCCGAATAGTGTGATCTTATTTTTTTTTTTAATTTGAACTGGGTGTCTATATGACGAAGCCTGCGTTTTTTTTAAATGACGTTTTTACCAGAGTATAGAAATGCATGAGCAGACTAAATGAACTGGGCAAGTACAATAATTTCCTAAAGGGACTGGAGCTCAAAACATTAGAATGAACTCCCCAGACTAAGACAGGCTATAGTAATAGTTGGGAACTACAACCAAAAACTGTTTTTTTTATTGTGTTAACCGAAATAGAAATAATCAAGGAATAATAACATGGATCCCCAGTTTCAACTTTATGACGAATAGCCACATTAACATTCTGGTTATTAAATTGAACTTAAGTATAGATTTTTTAATTCAATTTCAAAAATAACAAATTACATACAAAACGCGAATCCACAAAAATAGAAATGCTTCAGATCTCATGTGACTTTAACACCTTTTTTCTTAGCTCAACTGGCGGTGAAAAAAATAAAGTAGATCAGACCAAAATCATAAATGTTAAAATAAGTCCCAAGTTCTTCTATACAAAACCTCTACCAAATTTTAATATTCTACAGCAATCGGAAGCTCTTCATATAATTGAAAACAATTTTGATAATCTGTCAGTCAGTGATTCAGTTATTGTTTTTGTGATTTTTGAGGCCTTATATTTCAGGAACCACTTATGCTAAAATGTTGAAATGTGGCGAGGAGCCTGTGCTTAACTACCTTATCAAATATTTGGAATTTGAAGTTTCTGACTTCTTTGGTACTGACAATAGAAGGGGTCGAAATTCGGCATAGTTAGTTCATGTTAAAGGGCTTAATGCCAGAACTTGTCTGGGTACTACAGTGCCCTTTGATCTTAAAAATGCTGAGTCGTGGAGTAAGTTTTTCTTAACCAAAACTGAAGTACTACGCTCGTAGTAAAATTTTAACCCTAGGCACAATAGATCTCAAGGTCGTAAAAAATTAATTACTTTCTTCATTCTTACTAGAGCACATCTGACATGCATTGAAATCTATCAGCAACAATTCAAAATGCCGCAAAACAATTTTCAATTCAACTCAGGAAGTGGTTATTTGTTGACTGCCAAATTAGCATTACCACTTAAAAATTTTAAATGAGCACATGTTGAATTGATTGTCGTACATTTTTCGTAAAACGATGGCGTTATAGTCATTTTGTTTTTTTTTCGGGCATGTAAGCATTACCGCCACATAAAAGGAATAACTATTCCATTAACTGTCATAAATTTGTCGTAAATTAGTCGTGAATTTTACCGCGTTTGTTTTCTTATTAACGTTTGTAATGGAAATGGTTGTTGACTTTCAAAGTCAACAACCATCAAAATTGGGTTGAATGAACTCAGAAAACAAAAAGACTTTGCTTCAATAAGTGTGGTAAATTTGTCGTAAATTAGTCGCTGAAGTAGAAAATATTCGATTTTTTGTAATCACCACCTGAGGCTAAAATGGGATTTTTAGAATTTATTTAAAAAGAAAAATGTTTCGTCCACGATAAATTTACGCAAATATTTCAATATGTATTTCTTTACAATTTTGAAGTGATAATATGCTTACTTGACGGACATCAATAAATTTAAGATAAATGACTTTTTAAACTTTGTAAAATTCTTTGTCCCAAAAACTCGAATAATTTAATTTCCATGACCAAGTGTACTTTTTATCCTTAACGTAACATCTCGTTTTTTTTTTCTTCTTTCTCATATCCATAACCACATTTCAGAAAACCTTAAAACTCAAATAATATATATTATTCTAATTTTATTTAAAACAAACCCAAAACCCGATACATAAATCGGTTTTTAATATCTTCTTCATCGACTCTATTTTAATTCTACAAATAAATTTCCAATAGTCCTCCCACCAATGACAAGTGGAGTGGATGACAAAGTTTTTGTTCGTTCAAAAACTTGATAAAAAAAAATACAAAATTTAACAAAAATACGTCTGATATCTCTTTTCTCCGATATCCTTGTGAAATTTTAATGTTGTTTTCTTTATCATATTTTATTTTTTTTGTCAGAGCCCAATTTGGAGTTCAGCATACGCACACACAAAATAAACACACCTATACATTGGGAGTGTAGCGATATCCTTGCGTGGTGTATCGGAGGCGGGGACATTATGCAAAATAGTGTTATGCCGTATGCATGGCATAAATAAAATCAAAATAGATACAATATAACGGTAAATTCTGACAATGTTTTGTAGATAAAAAGATATTTCCACAGAGTATTGCACCTATAAACATTGCTGCTAAAAAAATAACACAAACACAAGTGAGACAGTTTGAGAAGAAGAAGTTGCGAAAATATAAATTTATTTTTGGTAGAACTGTTTGCAAGGACTTTTCTATATACTATCGTATATCTAGGTATACTTTTGTTGTTGTTGCTATATTTGTTGTCTGATAGAAGCGAATATATGGCGGCACGTCACTTGCTATAAAAGCACACTAGATTCATTTTTTGGACTTTTTAAATTATATTTCTCATAAATTTTCTGTTTTTTTTTATTTTTTCCTAATTTAAGGAAATTTTCTGAATGTCTGCAATATATTTTCTTAAAATGTTTGCTTATTTTTGTGTTGGCAGTCAGGGGACAAGGAAACATGAAGAAATCGTAGAACTGATTAGCATTGCTTGAGGAATTTGAATTACAAAACTTTATTTTTTAACAATATTTTGAGAAAGTCGATTACGGAGGATATATTTTTTAAGATATGAGAAGAAAAATCGTATAACATATGTTATGCTTGAATGGTAATTTTTGGCAATAGGCGAAAAAATATTATCTTACGAGATGAGTGATGGGTAATTAAGGTGGAAACTGAAATTTGTTTCAGGGTAATGTAGGGTGATAAGGCAGCCATTAATTATTTCTCAGTTAATCAGTATGAGAAGTCATTAAATTTAACGTAAGCTTTGGAAGGGTTTAGTTGAAATCGGAATAACATGACGAGCTTTTAAGCTATACGGGTTGATTTGCATAAGTTGTTGCAAAAAGTATGTAGAGCGTTTAGATTGGGTAGAGACAAAAAATCGTATGGCAGAGGAGGTATATTAGCCCCCATTTATTAGAGGGTATTTTTTTTTTAATTTTTTTTTAAATTGACTTCAAGCGCAAGTAAAATTGTTAAAAAAACAAGATTAACGCCTATAATTCCATAATATACCTTTTCGTAGAGTTCGAAATTGTGGGTGGCAATGGCGCAGTGGATAAAGTGCTTGATTACTAAATTAGACGTGTGGGTTCGATCCCCACGCTAGGCGCATTCTTTTCTATACCTCCAATTTTAATTGGATGCTACCCATGGGTTAAAATGAGACCGCCAATACCTGGTTCTCAAATCCACTGTGCCAAACTAGTGCCGTGCAATTCAGGTTGCATTTAAAATACCTTAGGTCTTACAGGTATATAGTAAATTAAAAAAAAAATACGTTCTTTTATTTTCTCTATAAATAAAGTTGGGTTAAGTGAACAGTTTAAAAAAAAAAATATTTTGAAACTCAAAATTTTGAAGAAAATTTTTTTTTTAATTTCAAACTATTGTTTTTTTTTTAATTTTTACGTAATTAAGTATTATTTTTATTTTAAAATTGAAGCCTCTTATTAATGTTAAGAGCAGATAACCGGAAGCTCAAATGTCTTCCAGGCAAAACGGGGGTAAATAGATTCTCCCATACATTTTTTCTTGCTTGTATTCAATATGCTATATACATATGTATATGCTTTTTGTCACACCTTATGGCTAATTACCCTGAATATTTGCAGATTAAATTTGCCTTCACTAAAGGGGCTTTGACTAGGTACCCCTAAAACATGAATGAACACATTGCAAGCATTAGAAAATCAACGGTTTTGAAGTTCTAAGTACCAAAATGGAGGGTAAATCTATGGATATGTAGAGCATTTCACGTTCGTGATGTGCGACTAATGAAAGAATCACTGTTTTTAACAGTAAGTCTTTTAGTTCCACAAGTTATAAACCTAGAAACGAAAATGAACGGTTGGTTTTTTTATTTTCAGTTTCAGTAGATACTCTAAATGTTCGCCACAAAAGATTTTGACAATAAGATCATTTTGGGGAGCACAGGGCAATGTACCAGCGACCTGTAATACCATTTGCTTGATTGGAAACATTTTTATTGAAAAAATAATGTTTACTTCTTTTATTTCGATTTTGTTGCTTTTTAAAATCTTATTACTTTAAAACGAGCTAATTTTTTTCTCGGAAACGGCTCTAACGATTTGAATGAAATTCTAACAGTTTGCTACTGCGAGAAAAAAAATTAAAAAAACACATTATTATTTGAATCCACCCACTGCCACGCCCTCTATTTTATTTCATGGTTCCTCGGAAATAGCTTGACTTTTCAACTGGATAACATTTTTTCAGAGTTTTTTCTTTTGTGCAAGAAAAAAATTTGGAAAAAACATTTTAGTAACATCATCACCACGCCTACTTTTATCATTTCTTCGTTTCTCGGAAACGACTCCAACGATTTTGATGAAAATTTCAGAGTTTGTTCTTATGAGCAAGAAAAAAAATCAAAAATATTTTAAGTGGGATTCGCCAATTGTCACACACACATTTCTTATTTCCTAGTTTTTCGAATACACACACACTTATATAATTTCTTAGTTTCTCGAAAACGATTCAAACGATTTTAAAGAATTTTTCAGAGAGTATTTTAATAAACAAAAAAAAATAATAACTTAAATTTAGTAAAATCCGCCCACTTTTATATAATTTCTAGGTTTCTTTTAGACGCGGCTCTATTTGGACTTATTATGGAGAGAAAAATTAAAAATTAGATTATGTAAAATACGTTAATTTTATTATTTCTTAGTATCTTTAGAAATGGCTAGTTTATCTAAGTACGTTTTATTTAAAACCTTATCCAGGGATTACCAAGAAATGTTGGTTTTTCGGTTCTGATTAGACACATCAGGCTACATATACAAATTATTGAGGATGGCCAAAGCCTATCATAGGACGGAGTGGTAATTTCAGAATTTCGAAAAATAATGATAGAGCGTTTTTGAAACAGTACATTGAAAAAATGCAAAATTATATCTTAAAAAAAATATGATATCGGTTTTAACCAATAATTACATTCGTCAATTATATTTCTAACCGACTTCTTCTAATCTTATGTATAACATATATTTTAAATTTAAATTTATACTAAAAAAGTAGGTAAGTATTATGTTAATGTATATTATTGGAATACAAGCAATGACTTTTCCTACGGGAAATAATAACAACATTTCCATGTCAAATTCGAAATTCGAAAATCTAGAGCAAAACACTTTTGACAATAGTGATAACTCCTTGCCCTTTTACAAGAACACTCAGTCGAGAATGTTACTGTAACTGATAACTTCATCTCTACCTTTTTGCTTCACAACTATCGACGATACAAATGCATTAGAATGCATCTTATCCATTAAATCCAACTCCGCTGGTTTTGATGAAATAAACTCAATGTTCGTAAAAATTCTTTTGTCATTTATAATAAAATATTTAACCCACTTATTTAATACCATTTTACTGGAGTTTTTCCCACTACATGGAAACCGGCAAAAAAATACCAGTTCCAAAAAACCAAATGAATTTAGGCTGATTAACATTTACCCTTTTTCTCTTTTTTGTTTGAAATGGTGATGATTGATTAGTTTAACAAATAGTAGATTTCTTCATAATAAAAACTTGATTTGTCAATCTCAATCCATCTGCTTTCCGTCCTGCACAAATCAGAAAACATCAGACAAGCGATAGAAAACAGACAAAATAACTTTAATTGTGTTACTTGACTTTTCTAAAGCCTTTGATACGGTAAACCACAGTATTCTATAAGCAAAATTTCGAAACCAATTTAATTTTTCTAGCTTCTTATTTCTGCTTTCGTATATTCCAGGCAGTTGCCCTTAAGGACTCTGTTTCAGATTTTCTTCCTCATAGTTTAAGTGTTCCACAAGGCTCGATGCTTGGACCATTACTTTTTTCCTTGTATATAAACCATCTGCCGAAATGTATACTTGAGTCTTCTGTGTCTGCTGACGATATGCAGGTTCGGAAGAGATTTACTATGGGTCTTGTGGAAAATGCTACGGCATCGAATTTGTTGATTCCGCAAAAAACCTAGGTATAACTTTTAACAAAACGTTGACATGGAATAACCATAACAGATTAACACTGGATAGAATTCTTGGAGGTCTTCCCATACTATGGAGTATGGGCAACAAGATTAATTCTAGCAAAACCTCTGCGCTATTGAATGAGGTCGAATTGATGGAAGCAATTTTTGAAAAAAAAAAGTTGAGCAGAACCATATTATAGAGCCAATTTTAAAAATTATTAAAAATAACTTTGAATAACTCAATGGGGCTTGTTCATTTCACTAAAGTATTTTTTTAAAAATAAATTACGAACACCATCCACCATCAGCATCTTTTCTGAAAGTTAGAATATTACAAGATTCCTCAATTGGGAGGCTATCTCACACCAAGAAGATAAAGTAATTTCAACCATATACATAATTAAATTCTGATATTTTAAAGGCAATCGTTCACCTCAAAAATCCCTGCCTCCCAACCGCTTCTAGCAAACATTTGTCTCCTTCTATAATCCTTACAAAGAGTACACTACAGAGTTTTTGACCATACACTTTAGGCGAAGCAGAAATACACCCTACTTATCAACTAACAACTCCTAAGAGCTCTTCAAAATGCCTTAGAACCTTGAAAATCCTTGTCAAAACAACTCCCACACATTGTTAAGCTGTTGCCCTTTGTTTATCGAAGTATCCAGTATTTCCAAGACATTTTTCCTCCTTCGGCATATTCAAAACCATACCATTAATAAGCTTCGCTCCCACCCACATACCTCCTTATAATATAATATGGTAAGAGTACGAGTACGAGTATCTATAAGTTGTTCTAAAATAAACAAATATCTCTTGTTCGATGATAGTGTCAAAGTGACTTCAAATGCCATTCGTCGATTTGTTTGTCGACTTACACAAAATCCCTATTTGAGATTATTTAAGTTTATCAAATGGAATACAAGTAGAATAGGGTTGTTTGTATTGGTGTTGTCAAAGGATAGACATTTCACATACTTATGTATCCATGAAGACACAAAACGAGGTCAACACTATGTTCTTATACTTAAATGCTTCCTGTACAAAGAAACCAACAAACCTACATCTTGTATACACCACAGAGACTAGACATAATGCATAATGTACCTACTGTATAGTTGTAACATCAGTGGAAAGTGGAAAAGGGATAAATGTCCCAGTTTGCACCACTGATTGTGTGACATGACATGAAATGTCAATACAATTTAGAGTGTGACATTGGTTAGGAGATTGGGAGCAATAGTGTGTAAATCAATGTATATCATGTTGTTCGTATTTAGAACTTAAGTTTTACTTTGGAAATTAGTTGCACTATGATTTAAGTTGTCGTCTTTTTTTTTTGTTTCTTGAGAAATTTTTCCAAGCAAAATGGTTTCAGATTTCAGAAGGAATTTATTTTCTCTCAACAAAAACAAAACAACAAAGAAATTTAAGTACATTTTGTGGTGTAAGAAAGTTCTACTTAAAAAAATAAAATGCACGACTGGATCGCACGAAATTGCTCTTGTAGCTAACAACTTTAATGGCTGTTTAGTGATATGTAGTCTAGTTATCCTATGGAGGTTTAAGGCCGATGTAGTAAGACTACTTTAATTCTTTGTATAATGAATTCTCAAATGGATGATTCAAGGAATAGTTACCTAGGTACACACCTTACCTACAAATGTATATTTAAATCTAAGTTATGGATTTGAATATATCTACATATATATACATATAGATGGAACCTAAGTATGTATGTAAATATGTACATATAATAATGAAAATGATGGCTGTAATTAGGTGGGTAGGTAGCTATATACATACAACTTCATAATCTAGGTGCATACGATTCATGTGATTTTTAGAGATGCATATATATAAATGTATAAGGGCCTAAATTGAATTTAGTATTCAGTGACGTACGCAAAAATTCGTAAAAAGTAATAATAAAAAGGTAGAAATAAATAGATAATACACATAATTAAATGTTTTTTTATTGCTTAGTCGTTAATTAATAACAATATACCAACAAATTTTGGTAAATGGATGGTTGAAGCGGTTTTTTAATAAATTAATTTTGTATATGTATAAAATTTTCAAAACATTTTTAGAAAAAAAATTGAAACGCCATATTGAAGATATTATTAATATACATATAAAATTCAAATGTCAACAAAATTCAGTGACTGGTTTTTGAAAAATCGATTTTTAAAAAAAAATGTATTTGTTTTTTTTTTAAATTCAAAAAACTTCTTCTTTTTTTTTAATTTGAGTATCTAGATTTATTAATAATTTTAGGGAGCATTTGCATAAATAAAATTATTTTAATCGGTTCATCCAATGTTGAGAAAGTCGAAAATATGAAAAGTACTTCTATGGCAAGTAACATTAATAAGTACGCAAAATAAAATACAGTCGAACTTCGATAACTCGAATATTTGATAACTCGAATGAAATTGATTAGCAATAGCGCGAAGCCTGAAGCTTACATGTAATTTTTGTTTGATAGCTCGAACTTCTAGAGCTCGAATGTCTCGATAACTCGAAGATATTATTTGGCGTCACCTTCGATAAGTCGACTTTTTTAGGAAAATGTTCAAATTTCGTATATTTTTACAAGTTCATTTTATAATGCATTGCGTTTGTGGGCACTGTTTTTGTATGTTCTATGACTTTGTATGCATATATGTAAGTTGTAAATTGTGAGTAAAAGCTGTCATGCCCGGTGTTAGAACACACATTATTAGGTTGATATACGTATGTATGTATTATAATACGAATTCAAAGTATTATTTTAAAAATAAAAAAAAGACGAAATAAAAAGTGTAAAGAAACTGACGTAGATATTAACAGTGCAGTGTGAAGTTTTTATTTAAAGTAAAGCTAACGTGGATATGTCGTTAAACGAGCATTAAAAACATCGTTTGAAGATAAATCTAAATTAATAAAAGATGTGGAGAGTGGGTCAAGAAAGAAGGATGTGGCTATTACATATAGCATTCCGGCAAATCCATTCGTCAGTCAAGTATAACAGAATATTTTAAATTTTCACAACTGTACTTTTTTTATTCGCAAATAAATATTACGTAATATATATTAGCTTGATAACTCTAAGTCTTGATAACTTGAATTATTTTTTTGGCAAGTGATGGTTCCAGTTATCGAAGTTCGACTGTATGTTTATGCTTAAAAGTGGACTGTACTAATATAAAAACACACTTATTTTTTTATAAAAATTCTTGTAGCCAGTTTTTAAACATTTGTATGGGAGGTACCGTTGTTTGTTTTTTTTATTTTAGGAATATAGCTTTTTAACTATTCAAGATAATGTCAAAAAACTACTAAATAGGAAGTTTCGAAAAAATCCATTTTCGAAATTTAGAATTTTTCAAAATAAATATGTTTTTTTTTTTTCAAAAAAAAAATTGGCTTGCAATAGTGTTTAATTTTTTAAAGAGCTTCTAAGCAAACAAATTCCAAAAAAATCAAATTAACCATTTCCCAAAAAAATCGAAAACCAAAAAAATGGTACTGCTAGAGGTAGGTACCAAAAATAATATTTTTTTGCAAAAAAAAAAAAATAATATCGAAATGTTCCTTTTCCATTCATTAATGAACTAATTTTTTTTTATAAAAATCGTTGCAACAGTTTTTGAGAAAAATAAGATTTTTGTTTTTGGCCCAAAAAAAATTTATGGGAGCTACTGTTATTTGTCGTCTTAAAAAAATGAAAAAAAAAACGGGTGTGGTATTATCGAAAAAACAATATATACCAAGTTTGAAGCAAATTTACGGCACCGTTTAAAATGTATACTCGAGGACAGACAGACAGACTGACGAAATTGGGTGACCCGCTTTTTTGGTGTTCTCTATGATCGTAATGTCATGTTTGATTGTTAGAATTTTTTTTCCATAACTTCCCTTATAGTACCTTTAATCGCAAGTAAAAATTGTTAGGAAGAAAAACCTTAACTGACACCCTGTTAACTGAAAAAGCCCTAATATTGAAACAATGGTGCATTTTTCAACAAATTCCATAAAAAAATACTACGCTTTATTGAAACCCCCAAAAATCACGTAACAATAGACCAGAAATCGATCATACAAACAATAACAATTATTCCACTGTACGTAATACATCTAAATTAAAATATTAGTAAGCCAACAAATATACATTTAGACATTCAATCTTATTCTTAACAAGGACTTCATCTTTCACAAAAGTTATTGCTATAATATATTATTTCAAAAAAATGCAACCATTTGCATTTGACAACTAATTCTATATGTACAACCACTCAGGCAGTAAGTCACACTAAATAATCCTGACATATATGTTAACCCCATGTACTGGATCAGATAAAGGACATCTCCAGCAACTGTTTAAGACGACTAACCTCGATGCCTGGCATAGTGGAACAAGACCAAAATATACATAATATTGTAGACAGGGATAACATAACCGCACCATCAACGTCGTCGCCGCGCCTGGACCTGAATCTCTTGGACATCGTTTTTTTTTTTTTTTTTTTTGTTTTTGTTTAACAAAAACATCTCCAGAGCACATTATCCTTGCAAAACCTGACATGAGAACCACACCAGCTGACTATAGTTCTTCTAGATTCAACTGAGACTTACATGTAAACATCTCACATGAAGCTTCACATCCATCCTGTACATGAGAAGAAAATGTCCTACTCAAGAGTATTCTGAATCTAAATTCGAATCCCTTCCCTTGTGAGTTTGTTTCTTTTTCCTGCTGGCCTATCACTATGTCCCGCATATATAGAGTAGAGGAGGTTCCCCCAAATAGACTGTAAAACGTTCTAGCCTCAAATTCAGCTCCTAAAAATGAAAAAAAAAATTTAAAAAAAACATGTTTGTTATTTTTTTTTTCTCATATCCTTGGGATATGTGCCTCAAAGGAATCAGTTCAGGCGAAAAACGTGTGCAGAGCCGTAAAAAAAACAACTCAAAATACAAAAAAGGCCCTGAGATATAGCATAGCAGGATTCACATATTATAATAGAGCGAGTATGTTGGCGTGGTGGTTGAAGGGAGGAGGGAGAAGGGAGAGGGATTTAGTTACATTAATACAATATACTCTCCCCGCATATATGAACGGACCAGGATACTTAGGGGGAGAGAATACCCTCAAAGAAATGATGTACTCTTGGGGTACGAGAGGAGGACATGAATGAATGGAGCTGACACAAATAACTGCAATGAATGTGATTTTCATTAAATGTGGGTTTTCTCTCTCATTTATCTTTATTTTCTTCTTCTATTTTGTTTTTGTTTTTGGTTTTTTTTTTTGCAAATCTGAAGCACACATGAGTTGAGTAGGTATGTGATGTTTGGTTGGCCATGAAAAATTCTTAGGGTCTCGCAAAGGGTATGGGATTAGGGTATAACATGAATTTATGTTTGAGGAACCATTGACGATGAAAAGGAAAAATGGTAAGCATTTTTTTTTGTGAGTTTGCAAATGAAAAACGAACGCTTATTATTATGTACTTTGTTTTGATTGGAGATTTTATTAACTGTACAAAGTTAAAGCAGAGCGATATACTTGCAAACTAAGGGTGTTTCCATTAGGTATAATTTAATTGTTGAATTATGACCGTCATACAAGTGAAACCACTGTGGAAAAATTGCGGTTATGCTGCGTTGACTCAAAAGAAAATTCCATACATTTTTGGTATGGCAATTTTAAGTATCAAGAATATTTTGTTCTTATTCCTTTTTGCTGATGCTGATTAAAATATTCCAACCAAAAGACAAGCCGAATATTTAAAAAGCAAGTCTTTAAAAATAGAATTGAATAAATATATTTATTTAGAAAACTAACGGTTAAATTCTTGAGAAAATTCTAACCCCTAAAACTCTGTTTAACGAAAAATTGAGATCTAACTATTATCTTCAACAAATTAGAACTCGAATTTAGATTTTTTTTAGTTAGAACTTAGATATAAGAGAACTGGGTTTAACTATAATTTTGTTTCTTCAACAAAAAATGCACGACTGGACGCACCAAACTGCGCTGTGTTCACATCGTATGTAAAAGTTTTTTATTACGAATCTAAATATATTTTCAAAGTCGTTTTTTACTTAATTTTGTATATACAAAAATTATTTAAATTTTTTTTCAAAAAAAAAATGGTATGACAATTTTAAATATTTAATAATATAAACTTAAAAACAAAATTTCAAAAGAAATCATCCACCCGTTTTCGAAATATTGGGTTTAAAAAATTATTTTTCGAAATTTGTAGTTCGCCATACCGTTAATAGCTAAATATTTTAAACAACTTTAAAAAGTATTTTTGGCTAAAATGTAGACTATACCTAAAATAGTACACACACTTTTTTTTATCAAAATCGTTAGAGTAATTGTAACGGGTGATTTTTTTGCTACTTGGTTTTTGACGTTTATATTTTTGACAGATCACACATGACAAATTCCACGAACATTTGACATTTCGATCCAGTATTGTTTGCCATTTCATCATGAATAGACTTACGCCTGAACAACGTTTGCAAATTATTGAAATTTATTATCAAAATTCGTGCTCTGTGAAAAATGTGTTTCGCAAACTACGTCCGTTTTATGGTCGTCATAATCGTCTTCAGCGACGAGGCTCATTTTTGGCTAAATGGATACGTGAATAAGCAGAATTGCCGTATTTGGAGTGAAGAGCAGCCAGAGGCAATTCAGCAACTACCAATGCATCCCGAAAAATGCACTGTTTGGTGCGGTTTATGGGCAGGCGGCATTATTGGGCCGTACTTTTTAAAGGACGATGAAGGCCGCAG
This sequence comes from Philhelius pedissequus, assembly GCA_910595825.1. Taxonomy (NCBI): domain Eukaryota; kingdom Metazoa; phylum Arthropoda; class Insecta; order Diptera; family Syrphidae; genus Philhelius; species Philhelius pedissequus. The sequence continues at coordinate 161,352,959 of OU343162.1, read as the reverse complement.
GGTTACGGCCAATGGAGAAAGGTACCGTTCGATGATAACAGATTTTTTTTTGCCGAAAATGAGAGAATTGAACTCTGTCGGCATGTGGTTCCAACAGGACGGTGCCATATGCCACACTGCACGCGAAACCATGCATCAATTGAGAGGCGAATTTGGTGAGCAGTTGATCTCACGTTTTGGCGCAGTCAATTGGCCACCAAGATCATTTGACCCCGTTAGACTATTTTTTGTGGGGCTATGTTAAGTCTATTGTCTATGGGGACAAGCCAAACACGATTGCTGCCTTGGAAGCCAACATTGAACGCGTCATTGGTGAGATTCCGGCCGAAATGTGTGAAAAAGTTTGCCAAAATTGGACCTTCAGAATGGACCACCTGAAGCGTAGCCGCGGGCAACATTTAAGTGAAATTATTTTTAAAAAGTAAATGGCAGAAATTGATTTATCGATCCAAATAAAAATTTCATTCACTTTTTACAAGTTTCTGTGTTTTTTTGAATTTTCAAAAACCAAGCTCTTAAAAAATCACCGTTTATATCAGGTACAGTTAGTTTTGGACGTAAAAATACAATTCAAAAATTTATTTTGTACAATCACCTAAAACGCTAAAATACCAAGTTTGAAGAAAATCGCTCCAGCCATTTAGGCTTATCTCGTTGTACATACAGACAGACTGACGGAATTGCGGGACCCACTTATTTGGCCATTTTGGCCAAAATGTAGAACATACAAAAGGTAGTACAGACACCAATTTTTAACAAAATCGTTAGAGCCGTTTTCGAGATAATTCAGATGGTATTTTTGGGGCTAAACCAATGAATCTACTTTGGACAATCACCTAAAACGCCTAAGCACCAAGTTTGAACAAAATCGGTTCAGCGGTTTAGGCTGTAGATCGTTGCACAGAGAGGCAAACAGACCCACTTTTTTGGTGTTCTCTATCATCGTAATGTCAACTTTGATTAAAATCTCGAGTTCGATTTTTTTTCCAATTTCAAAACTTGACCTATACTACCTAACCTATATCGCAAGTAAAAAATCACCAAAAAGTTGAAAAATATTCCTTAGAATTTAGTTTTAAAAACTGAGAACTAAATGTCCTTAAAATAAACAATTATTTTAGTTCGACTTTATTTGAAGTTAAAAAATAACCAAATTCTAAATATTTTTAAAACTAAGGTCTAAAGGTAAACCGATGTATTTTAGAACTTTCTAAAAAAAATTAGCAGTAATAAATTATTTCTCATTCAAACAAAATTTTCTAAAAATTTGCATATACTAGTATTTGGAGAACGAATGAAATTTTTTGACCCACCCTGTTTTGAAACAATTTTTTTCGTTCATAGTTTTATATCAGCTATAACATTTTATAATTTCATAGGAATCGGGCAAAGTCGTACCTGCATTAATAAATCCTCCATAATGACAAACTTTGATCTGTTGTTCAGCAATTTTAATTCACAGATTTCAGAGAATTAAGTGAGATTGAACATTGGTTCAAATTTTGATACGTGTTTTATCAATTTCAACTCACCGATTCTAACTCAACCATTTAATCTCATCGATTTACCTCAGTAAAATCTCCTAAATCGGGACGTAATTTAAGAAAAGAATGACTCACAAGAAAACAAGACGAGACTGTAAACATTTTTAAATTATACAAACATTCCCCAGTTCAATGGGACGAAAGTTTTCACGAAAAGATTTAAGAAAATAATATTGAAGTTAACTGATTTTCAATCACTGAATCTAGTAATTTAACGTAACGCGACGACATGAAATGCTTTATTGTGTGTATTCTCTTCATATTTTGACACTAATTTTCAACTATCCTAACGGTTCAACTGATTTCGATACAAAAATTTCATACAAGTGGTCCTTTAAATTCTAAATGATACTGCAAAATGTTCGAAAAATATTTTTTTTAAATTCAATATTTGTTGATAGAAGATTTTTTTTTTTTTGATAACTTTGAACACGCTCAAGGGATTATGAATACCCTTTATATGTTTTTTCTTAACAGAGCGCGGTCATCCGGTGGAAGAAGAGAGAGAAGGATAGGAAAGATGAGTGGCGCGATGTTCTGAGACTAGACCTGATTGTTGTCTCAGATTTATCTCCAGGGATGGCGGCTGTACTAATCCAGAGAGAATTACCGTGTCTAATTTATTTATGTCCCTTATAATTCGCATTATTTTTTATTTAGTTCTTTGTCATATTTTATGGGTATGCTAGTTTACTCAATCACATGTTGTTAGTGTTATGACTAAACAGCATGTAATGAGCAAAGCAGCAACTTATTTTATATTATTAAATAACTAAAATTGCCGTACCAATTTTTTTATAGAAACAAATTAAATAAATTTTGTACATAAAAAATGAATTAAAAAAACACTTTAAAAATATATTTATGCGTTTCTACTAAGAATCTTGTTCTTGTTAAGATGTGATCGAACATAAGAGCAAGTACGTGCGATCCAATCGTACAAAATAGCCATCGACTTTCTCGTGTGACAAATTTTACCATACACTGTACTGTAGTGGTGTACTCGATACAGTGGCCATGTTCGATAGTTTTGTTTTAAATTATAAAAAAAAAAACTGGCTCTAAGGACATCTGAAAGTGATTACCTACTATTATTTACTTATGCTTCAATTTGCATACATAATGATAAAGTATATAACTTCTTCTTTGTCAAAAACTTTTCCTTTCTGAAGTTAAAAGTCATAGTAATCCTTTAATTTTCTGATGGAAATTATTTCGTGGGAGTATAGAAGCATAATGTGGAATAGTATCTCAATCAACGTCAGATAAAAAACACAACACAAAATGAGAAACAGAATAGCAAACAGAGTATAGAACACACAGAGAATTCACATAACAAAGAAAAAAGGACTTCTCATTTTAAGTAGATGCTTGCTACTTGTTTACGTTGCGTGATGTAATTTGTCTTCATTTGCATAATAAGTTCACAAATAGATGTTCTTTTTTTCATTTTCTCAGCTTTCTAAGCCTTCTTTGTTTGTTTCTAGATCTTCCTCTCATTTTAATTTATTGTCAGAAGAAAGAGTTTTAATTACGTGAAACTTAAAAAAAATTAAATTGCATTATAACTCTTCCGCCGCCACCGACGCCACAACCATGATGGTGATTTTGTTTTAGTAAGAATTGGCGTGGGAATTCCTGGGAGTATCATCATACACAAGAATATCCTTTTTCTTGTTCTTCATCACGAACAACCAAAAAGGGGAACTTACATTTCATGAATAATAAAGAAAATTCGCGCCATTTTTTTTTACCAGAATCATGGCGGTTGAAAGAGGATGATGATTGAAGATATGCATGTGATGCTACTTACACATTTTAAGGATACTCTGCTCTACTACACTACTTTTTTTTGCTGAATATATGTGACTGTGTTCATACATATGTATGTTGATAGAATCCAATATTTTTTTTGTTCAACTTTTCCAAAGACGTGCTTTGAATAATATTAGTTTTCATTTTTAACATTATTTCGTTTTTGCGATTCCAGGACGATTCGTGATTGGCATTAGAAATGAAATCGAATTGCAATTTTTTTATTGGAATTAACGTTACAAGAGCACGTTGACGCGTTGACGTATTTTTCTTCGTGTTGTTGTTTTTTTTTTTTTTTAATATGAAGATGTTGAAATGTGTCCTTTCTTTCAGTGAGGGAGTAACAAAAATCTAACTTACAAAGCGTGTCAGGTGCCGACACGTCGTCAGTCATGTTCTTTGAAAATCCTTTAAATATTCAACGACTTTTGAAAGCATAAAAGTGTGTGTTAAGAGACAAATTGCGACTTGCCGTGAATCCTTGAATCCTTTTTCAAGAGCAAAACAGTTTTATATTCAACCAAAGTTCATTAATAAATTGTTTACACTTTGTTCTGTATCGCTCTTTAGGACAAATGATTATATCTATTTTATCTGTCCTTTCTTGTATAAGTATGAAGTTAGTTGCCTAAAATGTGACCCCCATACCTAACATAAAAAGCTAGGTTCTATAATATTTAAAGGGAAAAAACAGCTAATTAGGATGTTTGTCATCATTCAGTTTTCTGAACTGACAGAATTGTCAATTGAGGAAGTTGGTAAGCACATACCTACAGCTCTAATCATATCATAGTACGAAGAACGAAATAAGGACGAAATATCGCGAAAAATGAGCCTTGTTGATGACAGAAAAAGCAAAATCCCCAAAACCTCTGTCTATTATTGTCACCATTTCAGGAGAAATGAATGACCGCAAGATAAAGTTTTGGGCGGATAACAACAGAATTTTGTATCTTCCTTCATGAGATCATTTTCCAAGAGATACCCAAGCAAAATGTAAGGTATTATATTCGCAGAATAGATTCGGTAATGGTCGAATGAATGTCAAATTACTTTTCTTAGGTTAGAATATCTTTTGTTACAAAAAGGAAATTATGGGATAGTTTGTATCTTGATAATGTTTGTGGGTTTTTGGCCAACCTTAAAAAAGAAAAATATGATAAAATTAACTAATTTAATTGTGTGGGTTGTGTTGAGAGACAGACAGACATAGAACCCGCTAATTTGAAAATTGTATTGTAACAACAACTTGAGTGTGTTGCCGACGAGTTTATTGACGAAGGCAGACATTCAGACTTGTTTAGTGACGCGTATAGTCTGCAAGTTACAAACGGATTATTTGTACTACCAGATTTTTAGCAAACAATTCGTGTATAAAGAGGAAGATTATAATGAAGGACTTGTGTAAACTGGTCAAGAAATAAACGATTTTCTTCAAACTTGGTATTTAAGCCATTTAAAGAAAAAATTAATCCAAATATAACGGTACCTGCCATAGAAATGTTTGGGGCAAAAATGGTAAATCTCAAAGATTTCGAAAGCGGGTCTAACGATTTTGACAAAAAAAATACGTATTTTTTTGTTTGTTTTGTGGACTCAGCTTTTAATTTTAATTTTGTTTTTTTGTGACCTTTAGTCCAAATTATGCGTTTCGCCCAGGTACTACAGTTGGGCTCATCAGTTAGATGCTGTAGTACCCTTCTAAGACGCCAAATATTAGTCGATGGCTACCGACACAAATAAAATGTACAGCTTTCAAACACTGTGAATTATATTTTTTTAAATTAAATTTAGGAAGAAACTATATTTATTCAAATTATTTGTATACTTCAGATTACATACATCAGTTCAGCTTTAAAAACAAAAATAAAAATGCTTATAACGTACAAAAAATAAATAATTAAATACTTAATTTAAGTTCAGCTGAAAGAAATTCGCAGTGTAGTTCCTTTTTAGGCGCCAGTTATGGCTTTCATTGCAAGTCATCATCGAAAACTTTGACTATCAATTCTGAGACACTTAAACAAATATAACTGATGCTGTTTTGTTACCAAATTGAAAGTAATACAATATATAAAATTTGTTGTGAAAAAAATATTTCATTTGCTCTAAAACTTTCTTATAAATTCACTTTTGATTTTTCAATGATGTCAGCTGTTCATTGAAAACGCTTTCCATCATTGAAAAATCAAAAGTGAATTTACAAGAAAGTGGTAGAGCAAATAAAATATTTTTTTAACAAAAAATATTATGTATCTTATTACTTCATTTTTGTACCAAAACGACATCAGTTTTTTTATTCAGGTGTCTCAGAATTGACAGTGAAAGTTTTCAATAATGAGTTTCAATGAAAGCTATAACTGGCGCCTTAAGATCTCTTCCGTTCTTCTTAAAAAAGTTTTAACATCTCCACATTTTGGTCCCAACACTGGCTTTAGTGTAATTTAACATGTGCCCAAATGTTATAAGAAATTGAAATCACTCTTTCGGTAGCCCCTACTTAAAGCTGAAAGCTACATTGAAAAATCTACGAGTCGAAGAAAATTTTCGTACTTTATATTTTCTACATCAAAGTGTTTGAAAATTTCAACCCATTTCTGACTTGGTGATGAATTCTCCATTTTCACAATAGCAACAACTGAATTATCCAAACCAGTGCTGTCTTCATTTTGTGTTTAATTATTTAGTCCTAAAGAAAGTACTTTCTCTGTTGGAAAAATGTTTCAAAGGAAAAAAAGGACATTACGGGGCCAGTTATAACGATTAGGAAAACGAATCAGGAAAAAAGCTCTAAGGGATAATTTATGATAATTGCACGCGTTTTAGAATACAAATGCTACATTAATCGATGTCGAATAACTCACGACATTTTTTTTTTGCAAAAAGTATTTGCAATTATTTTTTTGTGAAAAATTTATTTAATTATTTTCCTGATGAAAATTCATTTTTCGTGCCAGCTGATTGCCATTTGACATAAAATGGAAAGAAATCATTCCATTTCTATCGTTCCACTGACGGAATTGTGGACGAAAACTTTTTCGTTTCAATCAGGAAAACTTGATGGCAGACTAGAAGTGAGGCTTGCCAACTGACATAATTTTCCTGTTTGCTATAAACGACCATCAGGAAAAAATATTCACTTTCATACTGTTTCAACTTTTCCTTATGCGTTTTCCTCATCGCTATAACTGGCCCCTAAGAGAGCAAAAATTCCTGTCCTCTTTAAGAAAACCAAAAATAAGGACACGATACCTACCTAAAAAAAAGGACTGTCGTCTAAAAAAGAAGGCGGATGGTACACCAAAGGTATCGTGTATATTTTGGTCAGTAAACATTTTTAACTGAAATGTTATTAACATTAACTGTCATATAGCCGTTTTTCCGATTTTCCACAATCTCATAAATGGCTAAACGGATGTCGACGAAAATTTTTATACAGTAGGCCCTTTAAATTTTAAATGATACTGCATACGAAAATTTTGGAAAAAAAAATTGGGAGGATTTTTTGAGAACAATTTTTTTTTTGCTGAAAACAATTCAATATTTAGAGAACGGATGGAAGATTTGTTTTTAAATTATGTTTTTAAGCTTTTAATATTAAATACATAAAATTGCCATACCAGCAATTTTTTTTTCTAGAAAAACTAAAGAAATCTTGTGTATAAAAAAATAATTAAAAACCGACCGTAAAATATATTTAGCCGTTTCTAAGACTTGGGCTTTCGATGTGATCGAACATTAGAGCACGTACGTGCGATCTTGTCGTGCATTGTTTTTTTTTGTCAAGAATCATTTTGCGAAAGAACTCAAATTTCAGATCTGTCAAATAGTTTTGTAGCGGCAGCCATTTTGTATAGAGGCCTACGAGCATTTTCGTTAAAATGCAAAAAAGCGAATTTGGTAATCTAACACTATTTCTTGCGAGAAAAAACTATCACGCAAACAAAACAAAAGCTTAACAAATATTATGGTATGGGTACTCTTCACCATCGATTGGAACCACTCATCACTGGTTTACTCAATTTCGGTGCGATCGTTCAGACACAAGATACACCAAGGTTCAGGTCGCCCAATTGATGTCAACACACCAGAACTTGTCGGAAAAATCCACGGTTTGATAATGGAGGATAGGAGAGTGGTGCGCCAACTTTTTTTGTTTTAAAATATGTATGATGTATTTCTGAGATGAGACTAAGAAACGAAATCATACAATATTTCTGGTGTAAACTCCGATCATATAATTTGTACAAAATGAATTTCCTCTTTTATACGAAATTATTTTGGCAAAATTTTTCTTGGTTTAGGTATATAATTGAGAACTTGGTTTTAATTATTTGTATTCGGCGTACAATCTTCGCACATACGAGTATAATTGCTTTTTTACTGGCGATATAGGTACTATATGGCAAGTTTTGCATTTGGATAAAAAATCGAACTCGAGATTTTAATCAAAGTTGACATTACGATGATAGACAACACCAAAAAAGTGGGTCCCGCAATTCTGTCGGTCTGTCTGTAGAACTCTCTAAGGCCTAAACGGCTGAAGGGATTTTCTTCAAATTTGGTATTTAAGCGTTTTAGCTGATTGTCCAAAATAGATTTTTGAATCATTGTTTTAGCCCCAAAAATAACGGTACTTGCCATACAAATTTTTCTACCATCTTAATTATCTCGAAACGGCTTTAACGATTTTGATAAAAATTTGTGTGTGTACTACTTTGGGTATGGTCTACATTTTGGCAAAAATTTTGTTTTAAATATTTTGTTATTAACGGTACCTGCCATACAAACATTTTATTGATTTTCGACTTTCCCATAAACCGCTTAACAGATTTCGATCAAAATTTTTATACAGGAGCTCGGATTTTTGAAAAAAAAATGTTTTTTTTTTTTGAAAATTCAATATTTCGAAAACGGGTGGACGATTTTTTCTGAAATTTTGTTTTTAAATTAATATTATTAAATATTTAAAATGGAGGTTTTCGCATCAGGAATATTCAAGTTAAGTTATAAAAAAGCTGATGAGTTAATTAATTGCTTTCAAATAATTCTTATTTTCTTACCCATGACGATTTCTTATACAGTTATTTATACAGCTTGGAACATGTTGGAACTTACCTAAAAATAAATGAAAAAAAATTAAATTATTTTCTTATATTTACATTATAAAAATATGTATTTAATTAAATTAAAAGCAAAATACAGTTCAGTATCAAAAATTTTTTTAAGTGATTTTATTTGTTTATTTTTTGTAAAAATCAAAATATTAAATTTAGTTTTTAGTGGATTAAAATATATTTAAACAATTTTGATGTAAATTCTGGTTTCCCTTGTACAATAAACGTTGAGTTTACTTAGTCTAGTAGAACAATTACTAGAAATTTGCTCATGAACACATAAGTTGATAAATAGGTATGTTCGTGAAAAGAAGACATTTTTTAATAAGTTTACTTAGCTAAGACTTTGCTTGCCAGTTAGATGCATTTGTTAGCTAGGCTACGGAAGAATCGGAAAGGAAATCCTATCGATGTTGATACAAAGCTAAAAAAGAGACAAATTGCAGGAGGAGAAAATTGATTTATCTTAGTAGCCAAATTGAGAGATGAGCGAGAAGTTCTTATGCTGAGTAATGGAAACTGAAAAAGAAAATAGGAATTGGACATAAAAATGGTAAACAAAAAATCGAAAATCAATATGTGAGGCACTATGGAATTAAACAAATGCCAAAGTGCCTGAAAAACTCGAAACTTCTTCCCCCCGAATCAAAAGACCGAAACAATCGTGAAATTAGAAAACTCGCTGAAATTGAAGAATTTTTCAACACCTCGCGATGGAATTGGTAAGTTTTAATTATAATTTTTAAGTAAAACTTCTTTTGCGGCATCTTATCATTGACATGTTAAACTGACACGTTTTCTCTCACAAGCGGACAGAATTTTTCGCAACAGATTTTGCTTTAGCTCTGTAATAAGATTGATGCCCACCAATAAATATTTTTTCCAAAAGAGCCATAGAAATTAACCGGCATAATATTTAAACACATATTTGCATTAAAGAATCACATAAAAGTAAATTATTTTTTTAAATTAAATTCAACGAAGCACAACCACCAGAACCAAAAACCATTTTCATTCATAAAAAAAAAAAAAACAAGAAATATCTTTGTTTACATTTCTTTAATTTGAATCCATAAGCACTTTTTTCTTAATAACTTTTTCACTTTTTTTTATTAATTTACTTACAATCTAGCTATTTAAAATTAACAAAAAAAAATTCTTAAAATAAAAAAACACAAGTGTACACCAGCATTGCCATATACGAGGAATCTTAAGTCCGCTGACAAGTCTAAAATAGAATTGAAATGCATTTGGAAGAATTACTAATTCTTGAACAGAATGGATGCGATAAGACGTGAGTGTGACAAGATCTTGGCGTTCTTATTAAATTAATGACGACGATACACACAATAAAGCATTTCATTACGTTAACTTAGGGCCAAGTTTTCAATCAGTTAAGCAGTTAATTAGTACATATGCTCTAGATAGAGCAAAAATCAGTTAGATACAACTTAATCAATCTGCTCATTTTAGAACGGAATAAGGAGTTAGCTGAAGAATAAAATAAATAGCTATTTTCGATGTCAAAAACACTTTGAAAAATGCTTTGAAATAAACGTTAAACAAAAATTAATTTCTATGAAAAGTTCGATACTCGAAATAAAAGTGACGTTAAAAATTCGAAGTTGATATCCAGTTGTTTAACAGTAAAGTAAGTTTATTCCTCTGGCAACTGACTGGAAGTTTATCTGGAGATTGAAAAATCGGCTCTAAGTATAGTTGAAAATCAGTTAGCTTCAGTATTATTTTCTTTAATCTCGTCGTGAAAAGTTTCGTCCCATTAAATTGATTTTATTATTGCAAAATGCTTTCATTTTCCGTTTTTCTTGAGCATTGTGAGTCATTTTTTTCTTAAATCTTGTCCTGGTTTCATAGATTTTACTGAGGTAAATCGGTGACATTCCATCGTTAAGCTGAAGTTCATAAACAACGGATCAATTGTGGTCATGACTTTCTATTTTCAGTAGAGTAAAGATAGGATTTTTAAGTATATGCCTAAAAAGAAACGACAACATTTTGCGAGGAGGTCACAAAGAAGATGCATCCAAAAAAAAAAAACATATAGCGCCTGACCCACCAAAAGTGATAAATGTGCCCTCCAGAGAAAAAATCCATACCCACTAACATTTTCCAAACGATAATTTTATTATTTTCAGATTTTTTTTCAGAATTATGAAAAGCAAATTTTCGAAAGCAGAATTTTGTAAAAATAGAGTTCCACCGCTTTGTTATTGAGTTACGGAAATGGTAATTTTACCTTTATTATGTCATTCATATATTTCACGTCAAACAAAATAATTACGCTTCGTTTGTTTCACAACTTAAAATTTAAAAAGAAAAAATGTCTATGTAACTTAGTAGAAAAAGTAATTTCCATAGCAAGACAGAAATACTTTAAATCAAGTCGACGCTGTTTTCAAAATTTATTATTGCAAACATTTTTATATAGTGGCCATTTTCTATGCCAAAAAAAAAAGTATTCTTTATGAGAAAATCATCAACTAAGTCATTAAATAAGTTTTAGGATCCATCCAGTATATTTCAACCATGGAACCATATCGGTTGAGTTTCTTCTTTCTTAAAACCCTTTTTTCTTTTCGCGGTCAAAATTCCATAAAAGCCACCCAAAGCAATTTCTGGTTAAAATTATAACGGTACACCCACCGTCTTGGGAAAACAATTATCTAACTTTTTCCTCTTTTTAATTATCAAATTCTTTATCAACTTCTGCGCACCTACCAAAGAGCATAGAAATGATTTAACATTCCTTATCCTTTTTCTTCTATTAGAACGATGCTAATGCGAAACATAATTTTTTTTTATTTATTTATTTATTTAATGCTTTTATAGTGACATTTTGTATTTAGAAAATTAAAAATTTAAATGACACTCTTATTATATACTTTTAAAATTATTATTGTGGGGTGAAAAATATTTGAAAGAAATATTTTACAAATAAAGATATGATAATATATAACGGGTTATCCATTTTGCGGTTTCAAAAGTATAGGCCTGGAATTCGACATCTGTCAAACTAAGTTGTTAAGCCAATTTTTTTTTCAGTTGAAAGTCTGACATTTACGAAAATGGATCGCTTAATTATCGAACGACACATAAAAATTGTTAAGACCTACTACAAAAATGGTGATTCTGCCACAGCCACATATCGTGCTTTAAGAGGAGATTATGGTTTACATAATATTGTTTTCATAATCAAGCAATTGGCAAAATTGTGAAGAAATTTGAAGAGACTGGATTGGTTACAGACATTGTAAGGCCTGTGCCTCATCGTTTCGCTCGTACCACTGAAAATATCGCTGCTGTAAGTGAAAGTGTTGCCGGAGACCCGATTGTGACGATTCCTCGTTGTTCTCATGAATTAGGGCTGTCTTACGGCACATTATGGCGTATTTTGCATTTGGATCTACGGCACATTATGGCGTATTTTGCATTTGGATCTACACCTACATCCATATAAAGTCCAGCTCACACAACAACTGAAGCCAGCTGGCCATTAACAACGTCGTAGATACGTCGAATGGGTGCTTGAACAACAGGCGGTGGACGGCGATTTTTCGAACAAAATTTTCTTCAGCGACGAAGCACATTTCCCACTCGGTGGGTATGTTAATAAACAAAATTGTCGTATTTGGGGTTTTGAGAATCCTCAAGTAATTGAAGAGAGGCCATTACATCCACAAAAAGTCACTGTTTAGGGCGGTCTTTGGTCCGGAGGTGTGATTGGACCTTACTTCTTCGAAAACGACGATGGAACGACTGTCACCGTCAATTCGGAGCGTTATGGCCATATGATAACCAACTGCCTGCTATTGAAGAATACGACTTGGAGCATATGTGGTTACAACAAGACGGTGCCACATGCCACACAACTCGAGCGAATATGGCTTTATTGCAAGAGACATTTCCTGGCAGCGTAATTTTTCGTCATGGCGATATCAACTGTCCACCAAGATCATGCGATTTGACACCGCTAGACTTTTTTTGTCAGGCTACGTGCTTATGCAGATAAACTTTTAAATCTTGAGCACTTGAAAATCAACATTCGTCAAGTTATGGCTGAGATACTGCCCAATATGTGTCAAAAAGTGGTCGAAAATTGACTCAAAAGAATCGATGCTTGCAACAATTCGCGTGGTGGTCATTTAAATAATGTAGTGTTTCACACATAATGTCAACGTTCAAACTTTATAATAAAAAAGAAATATCATGAAAAAAAATATTTTATATGTATGTGTTTTATTTACGTTTACTTTTGAGACCGCAAAATGGATAACCCATTATAATTGGAATTAAGAAACACACTGCTGTGTACCAAATAGTGCCAGTTAGTAGTTTCGACCGACTTTTTGGACTAACCAACGCCTATACATCCCATTACCTGTTATATCTTTTGTTTATAACTCGAATCCACTTCTTATAAGTGTTTTGTAGACGAGGCTTTGTCTAGACTTGATTTTTCTACTAGTTTCTTGCTAGTTGCGGGGAACCCTTTATATTAAAGAAACTGTTAGAAAAAATGATAGAAAAAACGCAATATCTGAATAATTTTAACATTGAATATTAGTGGACGTAGCTCAACACAATGTCGGTATATGTGTATGATCTTATTTATGAAGCCAAATTGTATCGTGTTGTTCTCCAAAAAGACTACACAACGCAAAATCATCCCTGGAGAGTTTCAGCAATTCCAAAAAAAAAGACAAAAAACGATATATTTAAATTTGTTCGTACAATTTTACAATTAGTAATTCATGCGGTTAATTCTCTAGTAAATGAGAGTGGAGACTTCTACAATAATCTGCTACAATTACCAAATTTACGTATTGAACTTTGTATACGATGTATGTTTATGTATATAAGGGATTCTTCGTTGCGTATAAGCATAGCCTATACCTACTAGGATTTATAATGAAACGTCAAAATCTTCAATTGCAATGCAACCCCCATTTTTTTGTAATCTAAAGCGAACACACGTATAAAAAAAACATGTAATAAAAAAGGGGTTATTGTAATAGAATTTGTTTTGAATTTAAAAATAAGAAAAATGTCAAGTCTATCAGTTTTAACAAAGTTATAACTGTTATAATTGATGTTCGTCAGAAATAGAAAAAATGCCGCATTAGGGTGTCCAAAAAGAATTTTAACTTTTCCAAATAAAATTCTGCTATATTTTGATAAAAGGTAAAGTCTCCAATCTTTTTTGAAAACTGACATAGTATATGACTTTTCAGAATTGGTAGAAGAAAGCTTATAGCAAGCCCGTCTTGCGACCAATAATGATTTAGTTGTGTTATATTTATATGAGATTTTTAACTTTATATTTTTAAGTTCCGATTAAGCTATATATATAAGTTTTTATAGGGAACGGTATTTACTATTTTCTAGATCAATAAATCTTCAAACTTTTTCTACTCGGAATCGACATTGGAAAAACCAAACCAAAATATTTTCTTAATAAATATATTATGTATATATACTAACGGACCCAGCGAACTTCATCGCGCCCAAATTTAACGCCTTTATATAAGCCCTAGACCTATAATAAAGCACAGATAGTTCAAATTGCAATGTGATCTATTTAAATGAATAAAAATCAGAGATTTGATAATAAATGTTTTTCGACTTGTTTCCGGCTAACTTTTTGTAGCATTTGAGGTGGTGATTGTGCAGCGCAAATCTGTGCAATATGGACATGTCTCCATTCATTTCTTCTGCACGTTCCCCTTGCGATTGATTATGGACATTCTGACCAATTATTGCTAGACATGTACGCCGTCAAAAGTTTAATAGTTTATTACGAGGCATTAGAATCCCTCAGAAACAACAAAGTTGTTTTTGACTAATCCTATATTCAAAAGAAATTAATGAATAAATGTTTCGCAATGAATGTCCGCAATATAATTGGATAACCTAACTTTTTATACTTAGACAAAAAAGATTATCTTATTCGCGATATACGGCTATCCGGAATCAGTGTAATAATACGCAAGACTAGGATCAATAGCAGCAAGAAAAATAGCACATTTGCTAAATAGAAAATGATAATGTGAAAAGGACACCTGTCAAATCGCGCACAGATTAAGTTAATGTATGACGCAAGCTATCGAATTGTGGCATTGATCGCAGAACAGCATCATGTATTATATATCTCGTAAGCATCTCCACCCAAAACGTCTTCTATCACAATGAATTTCAATTAAACGAAATTTTCCAAGTTTCAAATTGAATTTTCCACCTTTAAATCGTCCAAAAAATGCATAGAAGATTCTAGACAGTTTGAGAAACGTCAGGAAAAATCAGAAAAAATCCATATCATATTCCATAAAGTTCGACAAAATAAAATATCAAAATCCATTTAATGGGAATCAAATTCTGTAGTGTAATGTAGAAGTTTGTTTACAAAACACATTTATTTATACTAATAAATCAACAACAAACATGTGAGTGACATTTCTGGTCATAACTCTGCTTTTAGCCATCGGACAGCAAGTAGATTTTTTATATGCACTCTCCAAACATGTCCTAAGATCTTCTAAAAATTTCATTCAAATCGATCCAGTCGAAAAAAAAACATAATTTGGATTGTTCTTTATATATAAGAAGAGATAAGAAGATATATAAAGGGTCCGCCATCTAACGTTTTTTTTTGTCAACTAGTGCTTATTTCGTGAATGGTAACACTTAGCTCATGTCTGATTTGACAGATACTTAGTTTTATCCTTCCGCTGAACGAATATGGTTGTGTATACGCTTGAACAACGCTGGGAAATATTGCGACATTACTTTGAAAATCATGGTTATGTTGCAAAATGTGTGCGAAAATTGCGTACGGATTTTGGAAGAAGAGAAGCACCGTCAGCTCCGTATGTTCGTTATCTTGTGAAAAAAGTGAAAGAAACTGGCTTCCTCATCGATAAACCAAAGCGTGAAAAGCCAAAAACAATTCGTTCACTTGAGAATATTGCTGCTGTGGCAGAAAGTGTGCGTGAAGCGCCATCAACATCAATTCACCGTCGTTCTCAACAATTGAACATTTCGGAGACATCATTGAGACGAATTTTGCATAAAGACCTTGGTATGACGCCATACAAAGTCCAATTGGTTCAGGAGTTGAAGCCAACTGACCATCCAATGCGTTTTCGCTTCGCTAAGTGGGCCTGCGATCGACTTAGAGAAGATGCCGATTTTGCCAAAAAAATCATCTTTTCAGATGAACCTCATTTTGTTCTTGGCGGGTATGTAAACAAGCAAAATTGTCGCATTTGGCGCACAGAAAACCGCACGCATACATTGAAAAGCCAATACACCCAAAATGAGTCACTGTTTGGTGCGGATTTTGATCCAGAGGCATAATTGGGCCATTTTTCTTCGAAAATGAGCAAGGAGTGGTCGTCAATGGCGATCGTTATCGGGCCATGTTGAACGAATTTTTGTTCACAAAAATTGAAGAGGAGGATATTGGCAATATTTGGTTTCAACAGGACGGCGCTACGTGCCACACAGCCGAAGCTACACTCGATGTTTTGCGCACTGTTTTTGAAGATCGTATTATCAGCCGCAGAGCTGATGTCGTTTGGCCACCTCGGAGCTGCGACTTGACACCGTTGGACTATTATTTGTGGGGCGCCGTAAAAGATAAGTGTTACGCCGACAAGCCAGAGACAATTGACGCCTTAAAGGACAATATTCGTTAATCCATTGGTGAAATACAGCTGCACACAATCGATAATGTGCTTAAAAATTGGACAGATCGTGTAGGCTACTGCATGGCCATCCGAGGCAGCCATTTGAATGAAATTATTTTCCATTATTAACCGGAAGGGTTGTACTTTCAAATAAAAAAAGAAATTTGAGAAAAAATCGGTAGTTTTTTTTATAACATTTTCAAAAAAAAAAGTTATTTGGCGAACCCTTTACTAAATAAAATTAATTAATTAAGTGTGGGCCCTGAATGTCTCACAACAACGACGCAGATACTCGTACATATCTATTTTTTTTCACGTTTCTCTTTTTTTTTGAATATGTAATATAAAATAAAATGCACGACTCGATCGCACGTATTAGCTCCTATGTTCGATCACATCGTATTTTCAAAGTCGTTTTTTCTTAATTTTTCATAAAAAAAATGTTTAATTATTTTTCCAAAAAAAAAAATTGGTACGACAATTTTAAATATTTAATAATATAAACTTAAAACAAAATTTCAAAAAAAAAATCATTAACACGTTTTCGAAATATTGAATTTTCAAAAAAATATTATCTTTTTTTTCAAAAATCAAAAAAAAATATTTTTCGACAATTTTCTATGAAGTATTATTTATAATGCGAAGGACCTCCTATATAAAAAAATTGATTGAAATCCGTCTATCTGTTTATGATAAAGTCGAAAATTAAAAAAAAAAATTGTATGGGAGGTATCGTTAATGACATGATACGAGTATGTAAAAAAAAAATGTTTGACCAAATGTAGATTATACATAAAATAGTGCACACACTTTTTTTATAAAAATCTTTAGATCCGTTTTCGAAATAATCAAGATAGTAGAAAAATTTGTATGGCAAATACCGTTATTTTTAAGTATAAAGTGTTACAAACTATCCTATCTTAGGAACGCCAGAAAAATAAACATTAAAAAAAAACATGAAAATCGGTTAGATAGTTTCGGAGTTCATTCAACACATCCACGTGACACAGGATACGGGGTGTATATATGTAGGTATAATAGATAAGCAAGAGAACTTCTCAAAAAAGAAATTGAGTATGTAAAGGTAATTTTCTTCTACCTACATAATTAGTATATAAATTCAAAATTCAATAGCTGATTCTATAAGACTTCTTTTCAACAGTTATTACATTCAACTCCTTTATACGAGTATCCCTTTTTGAATTTATGTTGTTTGTGGTCGGGAGAGGATATAACAGGAATAAACTATTTGGGTCCCTTAGTCAAATTTTCTGTTTCAATAACCAAATACAAAAATGTCTGTCTTATTAAAATACACTGCATCCTTTAAAAACACATCGAAATTAAAACGAGCTCTTTGAAGTTTCAGCACAAAAAAAAACATACATAACATACGTATGAAAATATAATATTTCCTTGAAAACCCAGCCCACAAACATCATAGATACACACATTTACGTATATCCATCCATCAAGGCATCAGGACGACGACGACGACCACCCACAAACTTGCTTCTACCAGCTTATACACTTTTGCCGAAAAACTTTTTCCATTTCATTGGAATTTCATCAGATAAAGTTTTAATGTATGTTTGTGCAAGGATTTAAGGATATTCTATACACTTATTTATCTTCTTTTTTTTTAATTCTTGGTTCTTACAAAAACCTTGGTGCAAATTGCCTTCGAAACCGATTTGTTGCCATCATTTTCACATATCCTTCCACTTATGATGGAAAAAGGACCAAGGAAAAATATATACTAGTAGTACTCTTGTAAAAATAAAAATGAAAAAAATCAACTGATTACACCCGAAACAAGAATGTTTCTTAATTATCCACATCCTTTCAAACAGCAGCTCAAGCTCTCCAGTTTCCAGAGTGGTGGGAATTGTAACACGATTTCAAAAATCAACAGGGATCCAACAATAAAAGTAAAAATAAAATAAAAGCTTCACGTAAAACACAAAAACCAAACGAAAAACGAATAAAGTATTTTATAAGTATATAAAATCAAATTAACTAAGTGCGGTTGTTTTTGCGGACAAGGATACAGCACACACACAGAGTCTCCTTCGTACCTTCTTTTAGGTGGTGGTGTTTGTGGTGATGATGCTGCTTGTACTGATGATGATGCCGTAAATTTAACATTCTCCTTACTATTTCACAATACAAAAACAAAAACAAAAATAACTGTGTCTCTTTTGATACCGCAAAATGTCCTTTTGGGTATTTTTATTTAATTAACTGGCTGTGCGTTATTTGGAAATTTATTATTCTCATACAAAGGAGCACATTATATTCGATTGTCACGTAAGACACAATTTAAGTAGTGATTCCATTTAAAATGTACACATCTTCACAAGGAATTATCCTCTACACGTAAAACAGACAAAGGAATTTGTTAGTTTTTTTTTTATATGTGGGTAGAATTTTCTTGCTTTTTTTTTTTTTTTTTTTTTTTTTTTTTTTTTTTTTTTTTTGTGGAAGTCCGCGGGAAAACAAATCAAGTCCAAACGAACTTAGATCAAAAATATACCCACTCGTTATGAAATATGTAAACCACTCTCAGAATGTAAGGGGAGGGAAATAAATCCAATGAAAGCTATTTTAAGTCGAAGAGTACAAAAATATGAAGGAAGCAAAGTAATAAGAAGAATACAGAACAGAGAAAGAAGACGAAAATTGTTTTAAATATATAATTCTATTAAGTTTTTCATTGGGGTGAAGCATTCGGAATATGAAAAAGTTTAAAAGGAACAACTATTTACGTTTGAGAGCCATTCGTACAGCACACTATTTTTTTTTTTTTTTTTTAATAAAAGGTGTTTTTTTAGCTGCATGAGAAGTTTCGATGGTTGGTGTCTCTGCTTTGACAGTAGAGAATGGCATATATACTCAGTTGACATTTGTGTTTAGTAAGGTTTGGCAATTCATCATGAAGCGTTTAACGCCAGAACAACTCTTCCCAATAGTGGAAAATTTACTTTGAAAAAAAAATATGTTCGCGGAGTGCTTAGAGCACTTCGTCCAATTTACCGTGTTGGAATAAGTTGTCAAAATTTGGACTGATTAAATAGACAATAGACTGTGTAACTCGTAGGCGCGGCAGAAATATGCTGGGATCATATTTAAAAAATAAATCCCTGAAATTAACTGCCAGACTATAATAATAAAAAATTAATTTCAACAATATTTGTGTCACGCATTATTATTTAAAGTTATCAAGCTCTTAAAAAAACACCCGTTACTTTGTAAAAATGGCGATGGTAGCCATTGAAATAAAAAAAAGAATTCCCCGAGGTATGGTAACACTGGCAAATGTATCTAATCAAAAATTGAATGTTTGACACCTCAACCATATGTTTGATTCACATTTCAATGTGTTTGTTTTACTTGTTCTTCAGGTCAAGTATTGGTTTCTTATAAAAAATGTTTGAGGTTTCATTCGAATATGGAGAAGTCTAAAAAACGTCATTACGTTCACTGTACATCGAGCTAGACACACTATTTTATGTGATTACCTAGTGTGAACTGTGAAGTGTAAAGTGTAAAGTGTGAAGTGTAAAGTGTGAAGTGTGAAGTGTGCAGTGGGAAATGTGAAGTGTGAAATGTGAAGTGTTAAGTGTGAAGTGTGAAGTGTGAAGTGTGAAGTGTGAAGTGTGAAGTGTGAAGTGTAAAGTGTGAAGTGTGAAGTGTGCAGTGGGAAATGTGAAGTGTGAAATGTGAAGTGTGAAGTGTGAAGTGTAAACTGAGAAGTGTGAAGTGAGAAATGTGAAGTGTAAAGTATAAAGTGTAAAGTGTGAAGTTTGCAGTGTGAAGTTAGTGGTGCGAAGTGTGGAGTGTGGAGTTTGAAGACGCAGTTTGAATTGTAAAGTGTAAGGTTTGGAGTGTGAAGGTTGAAGTGTGAAAAACAGAGTGTGAATTGTGAGCGTGGTTAAAGTGAATATGTTATGTGCATATTGTTCGCATATCTTCTGAATTAAATTTTTTAATAAATTGATCATATAATTTAAAATTTTAGAAACTTATCATTTACAGTCTAATGATACTTAGTTTTTTTTTTCAAGTATAACACATCACATTTTAGCTTATTTATTTGGGATTGTTTTTGTCTAATAAAAAAAACTAATAAATTGTACAATACAAAAAAACAACTAATCTGATACCATGGAAATCAATTCTGAGCTCTTAAACTCTATCACTTTCCATGAAGTGTAAATTAGAGCTTTATACTGTAAAAACACACATTCATTCATGTTCGATAAATATTTAATTTTAATTGGATTCGTGAATGAAACCATACACGGAAGAGATAAAACATATTTCCTTGTTTGATTTTTTTTTAACATATATGTACTGGTACATGCATACGTATGTATGAATGCATGTATAAGCCCCTCGATCTACAATAAAAGGCAAAAATTCAATTACAGAAAACTAATCTTTGTGCATTTTTTTAAAAAACTTTGAACTTTCATGGTTTTCATATTTCCAATCATAGTCTAGGAAATATCGTTGCATGGATTATTATTTTCTTTATTACTTTAACTAACGGCAGCCATATTATCGGTGGACGGTCCATTTCGATGATTTAAAAGTCTTAATAAATGTGTAACAGTGTCAATATTATGGAGGGTTTTTTTGTACAGTTCTGCCTATATTATATATGTTCAGCGACCCTTTATTACACAATCAGTCATAATTATTAACGCATCATAGCGAGTGCATAAGACTATGTTTTCTCTATAATTTTTACGTTGCATATCTGAAACATAAGCTAAACGCGCTGGTAGGTAGTATAGAAGCTACATAAAAGGAATTTTGTATCGAAAAATAATTTCTAGATGACAGTTACGTGTGACATATTTTCTATAAGCAGGGATGGATGTCAAATTCCAACGAGAAATTGTTCTACTTCTGATAAAAGAATTTATTTAATAATACATAATTAAAAATTGACATTTTTTATTGTAGAGAATATTTTCAGAAAAAAATTCATAACCAAAATTACAATAAATGTAAAAATCAAAACAACCAACAAAATAAAATGTTCCAATTTGCAACAACATATCTCAGACTATTATACAAGAATAATTTCCAATATTCATCAATCAATGTGGTTGTAATATAAATGATAAACGACGACATCAGCCTTTCATTTCAGCACTCTTGTCATTGTCATTCGCGATTTCATCCAATAATTGTTAATTTCTGACAAACACACCATTCAGCAATCAACGGAATATAAAGAACAACACAGAGGAAGAACAAAAAAATAATTATAATCCCTGACATATACAGAGACGAACTGAATGAAAACAAAAAAAAAATAACCTATCTCTATATTGACATGGATATATAAGCCCGGCTGTCCGTCACCCCGTCATGTCAGTCTACCTGACAGTTGGCTCAAACGTTCCGAAGGAAGTCCAACAAATGCTGCCGCACACTGATTGTATCGAAGAGCTTACTGAGTTATTGGGAAGGGTGTATCTGGCCTGCAGGTCTAGAAACAACCTACATAAATATATGACACTTAACTCGGTCTGATGACTACACTTAATCACCCCCAATCTTAGTAGCAAATGGAATATAGCCCCACAGACGACCTAAATATTTGCCTATTTGCCGTATATTCAGCCAAAAGTTCCGGTGATTCGGTGCTGCCATCTATGTCAGTTTCTTTTTCTTTTTTTTTTTTGCGAATCTACTTAATTGTTTGTTAAGCCTTTTTGTGGGCGAAGAAGAGCTTCAATGGATTTTTTTATTGCGATGATATATAAATATTATGTCACCATAGTCGATTCGGAGGTTATACATTTGACAGACTTCTATATGGCATATTGGAAGCTAAAAGGATTAAAGACCTACCTTAACGGTTCTGATTTTGTACAGAATTTATTACCTTATTTCGATTGTCATAGCTCGTAAGCAACACTCATAACATCAAGTGGACATAAACGAGTAGATGGTGTTTACACACTAAGTTTTGACATTAAGGGTGAGCGAGTATCACCTTTACGGTATGTTGTGTGGAAAAAGAGACGTTAAACTTTTTATCTCCAAAAATGGGATAATTGCTTCACACACATTTTCTAATTTTTTTTTTCTTTTTCTGTTGACAAATACATACATATAACGAAGCATTATGTGTGCGTGCTTAGCAGGACAATAACAACAAGCAAAACACAAACAAAATATAAAGATGTCGTTGTAATTAATAGCTGTACTAAAAATGATTATCAAAGTGGAAGTAGTTAAGATAGACGAGAACGTGACATTTGGAGAACTTTTATTAACACTAGAACAACAATAAAACAGGAGAGGGAGAGGGATATGGTTGGGTTGGTAAGTCTAGAAGAAAAAGTTTAAAATAAAACAACGTTATTTAATGGCCACTTGATGGGGACACATTATTGCACAGCACTGAAAAAGGGCTTACGAAATTACGTCTATTAGATAAAATACATATATAATATTCGTTGGGTTTGAACAAATTATTTGAAATGAATGTGGTACTTTAAGTTTTGTCCTTACAAGTATGTATGTACTTCAAGGTTAATGACTAACTTCAGACAATTTTTATTGCTTTTGCTGGAATTTTATTTATTCCGTTTCTTTTAAGAAAAAAAAAACGAACAAAATAGATATAGAGGATTAAGTGACTATTTATGGAGCAAGTCTGAAAATACCACAAGGGCATACAAAGTTTAAACAACACTTGATTGTTTTTAAATAGCACGCACTCCTTCCAAGAACTCAGGGTTACTCTTAAAATTTAAAGAAAGTGCGAGCATAAGGGTTGTAGGAGAGGACTTAAATGGAGACAGATTCGGTCGGATTTAGGGTTGGCCGAAAGACCAGTCATTAGAAAAATAATTACTGGAATTGTTACGTCTGCTGCGTGAATGATATAGCTAATAAAATATATCTTGTTGTTGACGTACATAGCTTGAAAATTGAATTAGGTGTCAGCTGTCATGTCCTAATGTCACTGGATTTTTTACTCATTATTTCAAAATCATGACAATGCAAATTATTACTAAAGTTCTTTCTGCAATTCCGAATGTCGAAATCAGACTTTGACTTTATAGTGCACTTTACTTTTTTAAATGAATAAGTCTTGTTTAGCCGTGTTCCTTTGGAAATTGCAAGCTACACATTTGGGCTTTACACTTTACAGTTTAAATGGAACGTTCACAAAACAGCTTCGCTATAGTATAGAAGTCTACTACAAATTTACATATTGACAGCACGTCTTATCAATTCTATTCGTTACTTTATGTTTTAGAATCATTATAATTTATGAATTTTTTTGTTGATTTTAATATGCATAAGGTTTTTTTTCATACTTTTTCCCCCACGAAAAAAAATAGCAAAATAAGAATATGAAAGCAAATTTAAATGAAAAATCTCTCAACTTTATCAGGCGCCCTCTGGCGTTTGCTAAGAAAGAGATCAACACATGAGATCAATTGAAGATGATAGTACTAGATTACTATTATCATCTTCTCACGATGTGTGTCAAGTTAGCACTACCACTTAAAAATTTTAAAGAAACTCTTATTGGATTTATTTTCGTAAATTTTTCGTGAAAGAAAAAAAATTGACGGGCTTGTTTTTTTAAAAATAACCTCGGTAATGCTAACTTGATAGTCAAGTTAGCATAACCACCCCTCAAAAACGGTGTATATGAAGTAAAAAGAAAGGGATATGCCAGTAATTGTCGTAAATTTGTCGTAAATTAATGGCGAAAGATTACTACTTTTTTGCAATAAAATTTGTTTAAACAATTGTCGCTCGACATGCTTGACTAAGTTGTGTAATAAAATAATTTGTCGCGCGCCGTTTTCTATAACACAACGACAAATTATTTGGTTGCACAACTTATTCAAGGACGTCGAGCGACAATTGTTTAAACTAAATTTATTGCAAAAAAAGTAGTAATAAACATACTTTTAGTATGGAAGTGCTAGGTAAAAAATCGTTGTTTAGGTAGTAATCTTTTAATTAAAAAAACTGAAGCGAATTTTTTTTCTTTCGCCATTGATTTACGACAAATTTAGGATAATTAATGGCATATCCTTTTTTTTTTTACTTCATATACACCGTTTTTGAGGGGTGTTAATGCTAACTTGACTGTCAAGTTAGCATTACCAGGGGTTATTTAAAAAAACAAGCGCGACAATTTTTTTCTTTCACAAAAAATTTACGACAAATTTACGACAATAAATCCAATAAGAGTTTCTTTAAAATTTTGAAGTGGTAGTGCTAACTTGACACATATCTTCTCACGAGTACCTTACACTTCCAAAGGAACACAGCTTTTATAAGAAAAAGTCTAATTATGTTTTTTTAAGTATATTATAGTATGTAGTAGTAGTCTTAATATTTTGTTTCAAAATATTTTTTGAAAATTCAATATTTCGAAAATTATGTTTTGTAATTTATTATATTTTTATAGTTAAATACTTACAATTGTCATACCAATTTTTTTTAGGAAAAAAAAAATAAAGAAATTTTATATAGAAAAAAATAAGTAAAAAACGAAATAAGAATCTTGTGCATACGTTGTGTCCAATAATAATAATAATTTTAACTATATGCCTGTAAGACCTAAGGTCTTTTAAATTCAACCTGAACTGCACGGCACTAGTTAGAAGGATAAGAAAGATAGGAAAGAATTTTTTGTTGGCACACAATACTCCTAGCGTGGGTATCGAACCCACATTAGAGCAAGTAGGTACATAAAAATCCGTGCACTTTATTTCACCTAATTGGGACTGTCAGTTAAACGGATCTTAATTAAGCGAAATGATTTATGTAACAGAATTTTTGTAAGACGTTTTTTTATATTTTGAAAATTCGCAGCCGACGGCCATATTGATTTTTACTTGCGATATATAAATGTAGGAACTATATGGCAAGTTTTGGATTCGTTAAAAAAATCGAACTCTATATTTTGTACAAGCTTGACATTAGGATGATAACCAAGCCGAAAAAAGTAGTTGTCACAATTCTGTCCGTCTCTCTGTCTGCGAGTCCACAGCCTAAACTGTTAGATGGATTTACTGCAAGCTTGTTCCGTATGTTTTTATGGTAATATGACCACACTTTTTTTTCATTTTTCAAGACCAAAAATAACGACATACATTTTTGCTATCCAAAATGGTAAATATTATTTGTCTCAAAAACGGCTCCAACGATTTGTATAAAAAACATCAGTTTTGCAATTTTTTTTTGAAGAAGCTCCTAAAAAGTTTAAACAGTATTTTGAACGAATTTTTTTCAACATCAAAAAAATATATATTTTTTTTTATTTTTAATTAAAAAAAAATATTTTTTTTTAAATCAATATTTCTAAAACGACTCAATCGATTTTTTCGAAACTTTGTATTTTGTAGTTTTTTGACATTATCTTGAGTACTTGAGAAACACTATTCTCCTAAAACAAAAAACAATGGTACCTTGCAAATATTAAAAAACCGTTAAACAAAAAATATTGCATCAAAAATGGCTCCAAGAATTTTGATAAAATAAAATGCACGACTGGATCGTACGAACTTGCTCTTGTAACTAACAGCATTAGTGTAGCTAACCATTAACGCTGTTATACGTTGTCCAGTTATCCTTTGCAGGTTTAAAGCCGATGTAGTTAAGAATACCTGGATTGTTATTATAATGAATTGTGGAATACATGATTCAAGGAATGGTTATATAGACACCTAGCTACAAATGTATATTTAAATGGATTTGAATTATGAAAATTAACAGAATAATATGTACCTACCTATATATAGAGAACCTAGGTATGTAGATATGTACAAATATATGTACAAATGAAAGTGAATGTTGTATAGGTGGGTAAAATTCGTTTTTTAACTTATAAAGCTGCCAAAACCAAAAACGTTCACCGATTTTTTGAAAAAAAAAACCAAGAACACCATTAGATGTCACGGATCAATGAAAATTTTATAAAGAAATACCTCGAAAATTATGAGACGGATTTTGATGAAATCCGGTTTGCTATTTTTAGTTTTTTTAAAAACAAACTTTTTTTGAAATTTTGGTATGCAGTTTTTTTTAGAGTTTATTAATATACATGTGACTATAAAATTTTCTTTTTGATTAGTTTCAAAAATATTGATTTAAAAAAAAAATTAATTTAAATTATAAAAAAAATGTATTTGAAATTTTAATACGCACAATTAGTTTGGCTACTTAGATCTTCTCAGATATAAGATTTGACAGAAAACCAATGTACCGTTACCGAGAAACCAAAAAAATACAAAAAATGTTATATGAAGGGTATAGTTAATAGACTTTTCCCGTAAACTTGATTCATATCAGATTATAGCTATTACCAACAAAAAAATTCTCAAAATTTTGTATCAAAATCGTCGGAGCCGTTTTCGAGAAAAATATGATGTTCAATCAAGGTTACATGGCAGGTACCGTTATATTTAGGCCTAAGCATAAAATTTCAATTTCCCCTCTGAGGAATGCCAAAATATTCACACATACCAAATTTGAAGGTAATTACTTGCGCCGTTTAGGATGCAGCTCGTTATACATTCAAACGGACAAACAGACAGACATACACTTTTTTTTATCACTTTTGTAGGCTTCTCTATGATCGTAATGTCATGTTTGATCGTTAGAATTTTTTTCTTTTTATGAATAACTTG
Organism: Philhelius pedissequus; assembly: GCA_910595825.1. Lineage (NCBI taxonomy): Eukaryota > Metazoa > Arthropoda > Insecta > Diptera > Syrphidae > Philhelius > Philhelius pedissequus. Next base: position 161,326,089 of record OU343162.1, on the reverse strand, counting down.
GCTTATAGTACCTATAATCGCAAGTAAAAATTTGTGTGTTCTTAAATTAGTGCAGTCAACTTTAAAGTAAAAAAATATTTTATTTTATGTACCTACTTTTCAACCACTTTTCATACACGTATTGTCCTTTCTCACTATTGAATGAACCGATTAACATTACTCTTTTATGCAAATGCTCCCTAAAAGAATATTCAGATTTTTTTTCGATTATTAAAAATGTATACATTTTTATTTTTGAAAAATCGACTTTTCTTCTTATTTATTCCTTAAAATAATAAACGAATTAAAATTGAAACTAAAAAAGTCAAATTTCTAAATTTAAGAAAAAATAATATTTTTGATTCAAAAATATTAAAAACCTCGAGAATGCCTTCTGTTTTCTTTAAAGAAACTTTAATATTTTAAGGTTCGTCGCGGCTTAAAAATCAACAAATGACAGTCTAACGTGGCGTTTGACTTATATTTGATCGTACTTTATAAATTTTTCAGTATTTGATTTTTTTAGATAATCAGTATCAACAAAAGTATAAGTATCCATGAGATACTTTTTTTTAAGTTTTTTTTTTCAGCGAAATAAAATTTATATTGCCTTCCTTCTTTTCTATTTAACTTAAATATTATACGGCGCAAAAAAAAAACGCTAACAAACCCTTATCATCGTCATCCAACGTTTTCAATTCTAGGTAGAAGCTGTTAGCTACTTTTCTAAACAATTAATTTTTTATGATGAGAGGATTAAACTTGAGATATCATTTACTGGAGACACTTAAATAAAAAACCCTCCAGCTGAGTGAAATTGACTACAATATCCTCGTCTACTTTGTATCTAACCGCACAAATGCTAAATTAACTATTAAGTAACGGAATGACAAGGGGAATTTTACCCTAAAAAAAAAAAAAAAAAAAAAAACTCAAACAAAATTCTGGCAGAGAAACAAAACGAACCATTCTTGGCAACCACTTAAAAAAATATAAAAGTCAAGGTTCTTTACGGTGACTGCATAGACAAATGCAAATGATAAGAAAAAGAACACAAACTTTCGTCTCCAAAAGATCAAAACTTAAAAAAAAAAAAAAATAGTTTCAAAAACAAGAACACAAGTTTGGTATATTTTTTTTATTTTTTGGATCAAGACCAATAATAATATAATCTGTCAAAAAACATATAGAGGGAAAAAACAAAATTCCCAAATCGATACTATCAGGAGCATCAGACAAGATACAATCTCGCAGAAACTTTGCAAGAAAACAAACAACCAAGTTGTATACATATACACGAAGTTTCAAAAAAGGACAACTCGACAAAAAAAAAACTAAATCAACTCCCAGATGGATGCACAGATCGGATATACGAGTACCTGGAGGAACAAACTTAATGACCCATTTAGAGTGCAAAATGCCATGAAAACTCTTTAGGGTTCAACTTTACTTCCAGACTTACCATACCACTGCCCTGATTAAAGTGGCAAGATATGGGTTTTAACAAGCAATACAGAAAGAAAAAAAAAAGTACCCGACTCAACATATAGAAGCTACTGTCAAATGTTGTCTAAGGGAAGATTTCTGGACGAAAAAAAAAAACAAAGTGTTCTGTTTGTTTTGAAAACACCGTTATTGTGAGTCACAACACTATCGTTGTACAGAAGTAAAAGTAAGAGATATGCTTCCTGAATGGAAGCAAAGGTGGCAACTGGCAACCAACTATATAGCAACTGGGCTGAAAAGGACTTTCCATTTTTCTAGGTCAGACAACTCGGTGCCAAAGTTGTTGTTGGTGTTTTTTTTTTTTTTTTTATTTATTTATTTAATTTCAACTATACTCGTACTGTTGTAGATTCAGGACGGAGATAATTGGCGCGAGAATTTGTGTACTATTATATGTATATGTAAATTATTAAACAATCCTTTTGATTGGCTTCTTCGGTGGTTGTTGTGGCGCCTCCGCTGTTTGGCTGAGGTAGATAAATAATTGCATTGAGATTTGAGGATGCAAGCTCCAGAGGACCATAGTGATGCAGGCGAATTGATGGGAATTGAACAGGCTTTTTAATTACAGCAGACAGAACAGCACTTAATGTTGCTTCCTCTGATTTTAACCAATGCAGATGCATGCAGTGCGATACTGCCTACTTAGCATTAACATAATAATTGTTATTAAAGTTGCGTATAAAGGGAAAATTTTGAGTATGCATGTACATATTCATATTAAGTAGATGGTTCCGGAGGACGACAATGAACAATGTGATGATTGAAAGTGCTGTTTTCAAGTAGCTTCATAATCAAATTGCTGAATTTAATTTTTACTCATTTATTTACATAATGTACTTGTATGTATGAGTAGAATCATTATATTGAAAATTTAACTTAATATTTTATGATTTAAGAGTATTTACCGTATCTGTCATGTCATGTCCACATACGTTTTGTTGTTCGCCAATCGAACTTTAATCGGTTTTTAATTTTTTCTGCAAAACAATACATTTTTTTGGAATATATTCACAATTTTTATTTTAAAAAATCTTTAATAACTATTTCATGTTATATTGAAGAAAAACGCAAACAATATGTAAACATTATTATTATTTTTGTGGACTGTGCATGACCAAATTTGCAGTATGTAAATGCTGTAAATTTTATTAGAATCTGTAATCATCGGCCAACAAAAAATATTGCGTCTTAGAAGGATACGATAGCATTTAACTGATGATCCCGACTATCGTGCCCTTGCGAAACGCTTTTGGACTAGAGGTTATAATTTCATGTTAGATACTCGTTTATAAAATAAGTTTTAGACCATACTTAAAATTAAATATTTTAAATTGCTTAGTCGTTATAGTTTGAGGGTAAACAAAGTTGGCATTTGGATTCATGGATAAATAAGAATATAAAGGGTCCGCAAAATAACTTTTTTTTTTTTTTTGAAAATACTATAAAAAAAACTACTGAATATTTTCTCAAATTTCTTTTTTTATTTGAAAGTACAATCCTTCCGGTTAATAATGGAAAATAATTTCATTCAAATGGCTGCCTCGGCTGGCCATGCAGCAGCCTACACGATCGGCCCAATTTTTAAGGACATTATCGATTGTGTGCAGCTGTATTTCACCAATGGCTTCACGAATATTGTCCTTTAAAGCGTCAATTGTCTCTGGCTTATCGGCGTAACACTTATCTCCTACGGTACCCCACAAATAAAAATCCAACGGTATCAAATCGCAGCTCCGAGATGGCCAAACGACATCAGCTCTGCGGCTGATAATGCGATCTTCAAAAACAGGGCGCAAAACATCGAGTGTAGCTTCGGCTGTGTGGCACGTAGCGCCGTCCTGTTGAAACCAAATATTGCCTTCAATTTTTGTGAACAAAAATTCGTTCAACATGCATGGCCCGATAACGATCGCCATTGACTGTAACAGCCACTCCTTGCTCATTTTCGAAGAAAAATGGCCCAATTATCCCTCTGGACCCAAAATCCGCACCAAACAGTGATTCGTTTTGGGTGTATCGGTTTTTCAGTGTATGTGTGCGGGTTTTCTGTGCCCCAAATACGACAATTTTCTTGTTTACATACCCGCCAAGATCAAAATGAGCTTCATCTGAAAAGATGATTTTTTTGGTAAAATCGGCATCTTCTCTAAGCCGATCGCAGGTCCACTTAGCAAAGCGAAAACGCATTGGATGGTCAGTTGGCTTCAACTCCTGAACCAATTGGACTTTGTATGGCGTCATACCAAGTTCTTTATGCAAAATTCGTCTCAATGATGTCTCCGAAATGTTCAATTGTTGAGAACGACGGTGAATTGATGTTGATGGCGCTTCACGCACACTTTCTGCCACAGCAGCAATATTCTTGGGTGAACGAACTGTTTTTGGCTTTTCACGCTTTGGTTTATCGATGAGGATGTCAGTTTCTTTCACTTTTTTCACAAGATAACGAACATACGGAGCTGACGGTGCTTCTCTTCTTCCAAAATCCGTACGCAATTTTCGCACACATTCTGCAACATTACCATGATTTTCAAAGTAATGTCGCAATATTTTCCGGCGTTGTTCAAGCGTATGCACAACCATATTCGTTCAGCGGAAGGATAAAACTAATTATTTGTCAAATCAGACATGAGCTAAGTATTACCATTCACGAAATAAGCACTAGTTGAAAAAAAAACGTTAGATGGCGGACCCTTTATAAAAAAAAATTCATAGATTAATTTTTATGTATAAAATTTTGAAAACATTTTCAGAAAAAAATTTGAAATGCGATTTTGAAGATATTCTTAATCTTCTTCTCCTTATATATAAAGAACAATCCAAACTGTATTTGTGCGCTATCTTCTTTTTTTCGGCTTGATCGATTTGAATAAAATTTTCAGCAGCTCTTAAGACATGTTTGGAGAGTGCACATAAGAAATCTGTTTGCTGTCCGATGTCTAGAACCGGAGTTATGACCAAAAAATTCACTCACATGTTTGTTATTGCTTTATTAGTATAAATATGTTTTGTTTTGTATACGCACACTTTTATTTTGGCTTCTCTTTGTTGCCGCGTTTATGAACACAACTACAGGATTTGATTCCAATTAAATGGATTTTGGTATTATATTTTGTCGGTTGTCTAAAATGTTCCATGGGTTTTTTGGATGACTTAAAGGTGAAAAATTCGTTGTGCAGCTTGGGAAATCTCGGTTAATTGTGAAATTCATTGTGATAGAAGACATTTTGCGTGCATTTTGGCTGGAGAAGTTTATGAGATATATATTAGATGACGCTTTTCTGCGATCAATGCCACAACGTGATAGATTGCGTTACACATTGATTTAGGCTGTGCGCCGTTTTCACATTATAATTTTCTATTCAGAAAATGTTCTATTTTTCTTGCTGAAATTGATTCGAGTTTTGCGTATTATTACACTGATCCCGATACGTACACGTCTTGCAATAATTAATCAGAATGTCCCTGATAATCAGACGCAAAAGGTAGATACGTGCAGAAAAAATAAATGGAGACGTTCCCATATTGCTCAGCTTCAAACTGCACAATTCGACAAAAAGTTATTAAAGGAAGAGAACTGGTAAATGTAGACTTATATCGCGCTTCTTTGGAATAAGGTTCCGCAATCGGATTTACTTTCTCGATGCTCCCGGTGGGACATGCAAGACATTCGTCATTTATTTGATTCTATCAACAATTCGGTTTATATAGCATTTTTCTTTCGTTGTCTATACACACGGTGATTCGAGATGATATGGTGGGGATATGATATTGCTCAGCAGAGATTTTCGTCAAACGATTCCCGTCATCCCGAATCTACTACTGCCGATGGATTTAATCCATGAATGAAATCGTCGTCTTTGTGCCTGTCATTTCAGGAAGTTGAAATTGACCACAAATAAGAGAGTGGCATTGCATTCTCAAGACGACTGCTGGCGCTTGGCAATGGCCAAATTTCTATTAATGTCTCGCCTGGATTGGTATCATTTTCGGCTAATTTTTGCGTGTGAACAACGTCGAAGGAGAAATTCATCACCAAAGTAAAGTGTTCCCCGGCATTGCAAAAAATTATAGGTGAAATATCTCTATTGGATTTGTGAATGGCCAAGACTAGCAGCGAAGAAAAAGGACGTCGTCGATAGCTTGGTAAACAGTCTTTGTTGTTTGTTTTTGCGCCGGGAAACAAATCGAAAAACATTGTTTATCATATCACTCTCTACTGATTTTAATATCTGTGTCTTATAATAGCTCTGCAGTTCATTTGAGGAAAATTGGCCGAGACGAAGTTCGCCTGGCCCGCTAGTATACATATAAAATTCCAATTTAAAGAAAAATTCTGTCACTGGTTTTTGAAAAATCGATTTTACAAAAAAAAATGTATTTATTTTTTAAAAATCGAAAAACTTTTTTTTTTGCAAAGTCTTATTAACAATTTTAGGGAGAATTTGCATAAAACAATTTATTTTAGTCGGTTCATCCAATATTGAGAAAGTCGAAAATATGAACAGTGGTTCTATGGGAAGTACCGTTAATAAGTACGCAAAAAAATATTTTTTTTACTTAAAAGTGAACTTTACTAATTTAAGAACACACAATTTTTTTTGTAAGAATTCTTGGAGCCTTTTTCGAGAAACAAATTTTTTTCTTGACGGTTTTTTAACATTTATATGGGAGGTACCGTCGTTTTTTTTATTGTAGAAAAATAGTTTTTTTAAGTATTCGAAGTTTTGAAAAAATCTATTGAGTCGTTTTCGAAATTTTGAGTTTTCAAAAAAAAAATTAATTTCCAAAAAAAAAATTTTTGAAAAAAATTGGTATACAAGAGTGTTTTCTCTAGGAGCTTCTACGTAAAAAATTTCAAAAAAATGAAATTTACCGTTTTCGAGAAAATCGAATATCACAAAAAATGGTTCTACTAAAGGTACCAAAAATAACAATTTTTTTTTCAAAAAAAAAAAATATCAAAAGGTACCCTTTCCCTTCGTTAATAAACTGATTTTTTTAAATAAAAATCGTTGGAGCCGTTTTTGAGAAAAATAAGATTTTTGTATTTGGCAAAAAATAAATGTATGGGAGCTACTGTTATTTGACGTCTTAAAAAAAATGAAAAAAACGTGTGGGCATATTACCGAAAAAACAATATGTACCAAGTTTGAATCAAATTTACCGAACCGTTTAGACTGCATACTCGAGGACAGACAGACAGATAGACGGAATTGGGGGACCCAATTTTTGGTGTTCTCTATGATCCTAATGTCATGTTTGATTGTTAGAAAAAAAATTTTTTTACGAATACATAACTTGCCTTATAGTACCTATAATCGCAAGTAAAAATATGGTTCAGCCTTAGAACTTCCATTTAGGACATTTTTTGTCTGTTAAATCAGACTTCTATGTTTCTGTTTTCCAACGCCGCGCCGCTGAAACTGAATATATATCAACATTGTTACCTAAAACATTGCATTAATAGGGCGAGTTTGACCTTTGGAAAAAATCGTACTCGAAATTTTGATCAAAATGGTAATTTCAATGGTAGAGAAATCGAAAAAGTGGATCCCGCAATGCCGTCGGTATCTCTTTCTGTTAGTCTGTACGTTTGATGTTGCTGAAGCGATTTTCTTCACACTTACGTCGACTTAGGTGTTTCCTTATATTGCTTCTTAAGATCTCCAAAAATAACGGTAGGTACATGTTATTGATGGTTCAACGGATTTCGATTGAAATTTATATACAGGATTCCTTAGAATTCTAAATAATAACGCATACCAAATTTTTTAGGCATACATATACTTGTTTTCGAAAATGTACGACAAGATTTTTAGTAGAAACTGGTGCCTAAACATATTTTTAGAGTTGTTTTTTACTTAATTTTTATATTCAAAATTTCTTTGATTATTTTTTTACAAAAAAAAGTATTAAGTATGAGGTATTAAGTATTAAGTGTTTAGCAATATACATTTTAAAACATAATTTAAAAAAAAACACCCATCCGTTTTCGAAATATTGAATTTAAAATAAAAATTATTAATTTTAATTTCAAAAATTCAAAAACTTATTTTTCGAACATTTTGGAGTGCTGTATTTATCTATAGAAATCGAAGGAGCTATTGTATAAATATTTTGATATTTTGAAAATCCGTTGAGCGGTTAATGAGAAAGTCGAAAATCAACACAAAAACGGTTCTATAATAGTTCAATGATTTTTTGATTTTACCAAAATCGTTAGAGCCGTTTTCGAGATACATAATAAAGATTTACGATTTTTGATACAAAACATTGTATGGCAGGTATACCGTTATTTTTGAGATGAGAAAAAGAGATTTAAAAAAGAGTCTAGTTAATTAGAAACCTCCCTTACGTAAGTACCAAGTTTGAAGGAAATCGCTTTATGAATAAACTAAAAAATAATCATTTGTATTATATTTTTGAAATATTGAATTTTCAAAATAATTTTTTTTTTTTTAATCCAAAAAAAATATTTTTTCGCAAATTTGTATGCAGTACTTTTTATAATTAATTAAAATCCAGTTTATGAGAGAAAGTCGAAAATAAAAAAAAGTTGTATGAAAGGTACTCTTAATAGCAAAATATTTAAGAATAAAATGCACGACTGGATCGCACGTACTTGCTACTATGTACGATCACATTATATGCAACAGATCCTTAATAGAAACGGGTAAATGTATTTTTAAAGTCGGTTTTCACTTAATTTTGTATATAAAAATTCTTACATTTTTTCTTAAAAAATTTCAGAAAAAATCATCCACCCGTTTTCGGAATATTGAATTTTCAAAAAAAAATATTTTTTTAATCAAAAATAACTATTTTTCGAAAATTTTGAAATGCAGTATTATTTAGAATTTGAAGGACCACCTGTATAAATTTCTTTATTGAAATCCGTTGAGCCGTTTTTGAGAAAGTCGAAAATCAATAAAATGGTTTTATGACAGGTACCGTTAATAAGAAAATATTTTTTTTTTAATTTTGGCCAAAATGTAGACCATACCCAAAGTAGTACACACACTAATTTTCATCAAAATCGTTTGAGCCTTTTTCGAGATAATTAACAAATTACAAATATATTGTGGACAATCAACTAAAACGCCTAAGCGCCAAGTTTGAAAAAATCACTTCAGCCTTTTAGGCTGTAGATCATTGTACAGACATACAGACACACAGACGAAAAACGATTAAATTAAGAAACATGTTCATGAAATTGTTAATTTTTTTTCAAAAAAAAATATAAAACACAGGTTTTGCCTCCTACTTTACTTTTTATTTATAACTATCTGACCGCTCAAATCGTTAATGTAATGAACTTAATAATAGATAAATAAATACATAATATTTCACGTAATTCGGTGAATTCAAATTCTTTATTCAACAGTTCTGTATTAAATACAATCGAAATAACTGAAGTATAACAATGTCAATATGTTTCAATGAAACCGCAATGATTGCCAACATTCATCTTTTGCACTAAAGGCACGTACACTTACAAAGCAATTGACCATGTGAGAAAAAATGATAATTGAAAATTGACTATTGTCTATTGTGACATATGAATTCACTCAACGACGCATGCGAAATTGATGACACTTAAATAAGAATGGAAAAACTTTCCAAATGAACGGAATCCGCGGAAGAATAACATCTTGAATTTTCCCTCGAATCATCACTTGAATGACATTTTATTTTAAATTTCTAACAATCCAACACATTCCGGTGCATTCTGCAATTAAATGTTAACTGAGACGAATTTCAATTTGTGCGGCGGTAATTTCGAAACATCCAATAAATGCATAAAATTCTGTCGCATAATTGGTGGCTTTTTTGTAAATCACGAAGTCGACGCATAAGTATGAATGCATCGCACCGGCGCGCGACCATTGGATTTTGAATAACGAAATTCAAATCAACTGGCATTCAAAATATCAGTTGGTTTCGTTTAACGGACAAAAATCAATAATTGGGTAATCTGATTAACAAATTGCAAACCTCACAAAAATCATGAAAATCACAATGAATCTCACTTAATAAATTTGAAAAAAAAAATAACCCCTCACCTTTACTTTGAAGACGATGAAATTAAGAAAAATAAATTACCGGATCTTCCCGGATATCCAATCTTTGGGATTTTTCTCTAATACCCTCTCTTGAGTTAATATGAAAGCCACCAAGCTCAAAACTGTGAAAATCGAACAATCCGTTTTCTAGTTATGAGCTCACACACGGACGACACTCTAATTATGTACCTATATAGATTTACACAAAACATAGTGCACGTCCTAGCTTAAAAAATACTACAACAACATAATGCCATTTACTTACAATGCACCAAAATAAAATGCAAAATTTGAGGAACCTTAGCTCGCGAACTAGAGTTTCCCCTAGAGATACAATGCTCTTTTTGTTAAAACTTGTTTTTTTTTTCTGATGAAAACGCGCCAATACTTGCTATAACATTTCAACAAGTCAATTCAATTCAGCTTTTAAAGGAACACCACAGATTCCTGAAAGAAATACACTCGTTCACTAGGGCGTATGTGTAACTTTTTTTTAGAAAAACTGATCAAATCTAACTAATGGTACAAAATATACAAAAAAGCGTGTTTTATTTACGTATGACTACACCTCTTAATTTAAAAAAAAATCCTGAGATTTGTTTTGCATATAATTATAGCACATTTTATTTGTCCAATTCCAATGGCTTAGAATATTTGTTAATAAATTAACATTTCAACAACACTGCTACACAACATGGGAGCAATATTAATTGAAAATAAAATTTAAAAAATTGATGTTGGCAGCGGTGGGATTCGAACCCACGCCTCCGAGGAGACTGGTGCCTTAAACCAGCGCCTTAGACCGCTCGGCCACGCTACCACTTGAAATAACAAGTTTTTAACCACAACTCAGCATATTGAAAAAAATTTGTCTTAATTCATCAACTCTAGTCAACTATTTTTACAATATTATATTCGCATTACTCACAATGCAATTTGTTTAAAAGAATTTAAAGAGATTTTTATACTGACCATATCTATTTGTAGATACGTATGAATTTTCTTTATCGAATTATGGTACCTATCTACATAATGTATGTATATGCATGCATGGTGTAAAGCTTTTTTTATGTAGTACTGTGAAGGATGTACGTATTTAATCGCATTGAAAAACTTTTTTTATGTGATGCCACGGATCGTCTGTACATATATATTTTCTTTATGACATGCTTAATGGTAGAAAGTTTGTTGTCAAGAGTGGCAATGTGACTTCTACCGCAATTTTTAATATTAAAAATGGTCTTCAGCAGGGAGCGGTTAACTCGCCGATTCTATTCAGCATTTACACCAGCGATCCGATAGGTAGTCTAACTCATGCAATTGCGTACGCCGACGATCTAATTCCGTACAGAATAGCTCATACAGTTGAGGTCATCAAAAATCTCTTGCAGAGTAACTTCGACAAGATTCAGCGATATTGTGATGACTGGAAGTTGAAAATCAACTTCCAGAAATCAGAAACTATTTTGTTTAGGACTCCGTTGTCTAGCGCCTCAAGGGATACGAGAAAGAACTGGCGCAAGCTGGTGATAGTAGGGCCACATGGACATCCACTGGCGAGTAAAAGTGAAGTAAAGTACCTTGGCATCTGGTTGGATCAGTACCTGTATTTCGACAGACATATAGGTGCTGCTCTGGCTAGGGCTAGGGGAGCCTTTGCCCCGACAAAATGCTTGTTTTATAGCAGGCGTCTTGACAGCAGGGTGAAGGTGATTTGCTACATGGCCCTCATCAGGCCGATGATTGCCTATGGATACCCGGTGTGGTTCAACGTTGCCCCATCTCAAATGGAAAAGATTTGGGTGTTTGAGAGGCAATGTCTTAGACGTTGCCATGGATTACGCAGAACACCAGAGTCGGAGTACACAAGATATTATTCCAACCAGGTTCTATATAACGGAGCCAACATAAACAGAATAGATAATTTTTTGTTCAAGCTGATTCGGGGTCACGTTGCAAGAGCGATGTCCTCAACCAACAGCTTAATTTATGGGACTTATTACTCCAACAACGAATACCTTGAGAGTGCGCGGTTAAGTGGCTACATTCCTCCCGAATCATTCCTCTATTTAGACAGTGGGGGGCTGATACAGGATGGAATGGCGGTTCCGCTAATCTACCACGTCAGCCGAAAAACTGTGGATAGGCGACTCCTGTATGGTCGAGACGTCACCGCTCAAGGTGGAGAAGAGCGCCTTCGGTTCAGTAGGACTGTGTCCGATCGGGACCGGAGGGATAGGGCGAAACAGGAGAACCAGTTCTGGTGGATCTCTGAACAGCATCGTGATATTGAAAGTCGATGAAGATATTATATCTTGGCCGACTTACATAGATTTAGGGTAATTAGGTATAGGGAACAGTCGGGGTGGCACCAAAAAAAATTTAAAATATGTATGTATGCGGGGGCATACGTGCATGTATCTGCGTGTCTGTACATGTATGTGCGTACGTATAGGTATGTGCGTATGTACATGTATGGGTGGGTTGCATGTTGGTGTGTGTCTGCATGCATATAAAAAATAAACAAAAAAAAATTAAAAAACGAAAAAAATGCTGCTGTGGCTGTTCTAGTTTTTAAGTAGTTTTAAGTATTATTAGGTATTTTAAGTAGTTTTAATTATTTTTAATATATATTAAGGTTTAGTTTATAAGTAAAAAAAAAAAAAAAAAAAAAAAAAAAAAAATGATAAGATACCAAGTTTTTTGCGTAAAAGTGTCTTGAAATATAAAATAAATAAAGAAAATTAGATTTAATTAAAATAGTTTTTAGGTCGAAAGACATTAGTTGTAAGAGTTATTGTTTAATTTAGAGCGCCAGTAAAGGGCCAGTAAATTAGTTGTAAGTTATTGATAATTAGGCTAGTTTTAAACATTTTTGTCTAGCTTTAAGATAGTTATAAGTTAATATTAAATAAAAATGAAATTACAAAAAAAAAAAATTAAATAGATAGCATTTATGTTTGTACATACGTACGAATTTTCTCTGCCGAATTTTTGGCATACATATAATATGTAAATGTAAACCTTTTTTGTGTAGTACTGTGTAGGTTGTACGTATTAAATCGCATCAAAAAAAAATTTTTATGTGATAGCACGGGTGTCGTCTGAATATATTTACTTTTCATTTCTCGTACCTTGTAAACGATTAAATATGTAATCATGTGGACTAGGTATGTAGGCCTTTTTATAAGCTGAAATGAAACTCAATCTTATGCATACTTCTTTTAAACAATCAATCTTATACATGTTTGACTGAAAGATTGTTTTTATTTTCCAAACTTAATTATGCGAGATAAAGGTATACATATTTGTATATGCTTAGTAATAATATAAAAGACCAAAACATATTTGATTTGATATAAAAAAATACATATTGTTTTACGGTAAACATTTTAGTCATCATCATTTGAAAGATTTTATTTCTTCACAAATTTAAATATTAAAATTTAAAAACCTAACGACAGGTGGTTCCATAGTGTAGCGGTTATCACGTCTGCTTTACACGCAGAAGGTCTCCAGTTCGATCCTGGATGGAACCAAGTTGAGCTTTTTTTTTTGGCTTCTTTGGGAAACCTGCGAAGCCAATTGAATAAAATGCACGACTGGATCGCACGTACTTGATCCTATGTTCGATCACATAATATGCAAAAGATTCTTAATGGAAACGGCTAAAAGTATTTCTAAAGTCGTTTTTCACTTAATTTTGTATACATAAAAATTCTTAAATTAAAAAAAAAAAAACTGATATGAACAAAATTTCAAAATATTGAATTTTCAAAAAAAAAAAATATTTTTTTTTCAAACATTAAAAAAAAATATTTTTCGAAAATTTTGAAATGCAGTATTATTCAGAATTTGAAGCAGATCCTGTACACAAATTTTGATCGAAATCCGTGAAGCCATTTATGAAAAAGTCGAAAATCAATAAAATGGTTGTATGGCAGGTACCGTTAAAACAAAATATTTTAAAAAATTTTTCGGCCCAAATGTTGACCATACTCAAGTTAGTAAGTACACCAAATTTAATCAAAATCGTTAGAGCCGTTTTTGAAATAATTAAGATGGTAGAAAAATTTGTATGGCGAGTACCGTAATTTTTGGGGCTAAAACAACGATTCGAAAACCTATTTTGGACAATCAACTAAAACGCCTAAGCACCAAGTTTGAGCAAAATCGGTTCAGCCGTTTAGGCTGAACATCGTTCTACAAACAGACAGACAGACGGAATGGGGACCCACTTTTTTGGTGTTCTCTATTTTCAAATTTTTAGCAAAAATTTAAATATTTTGTTAGCATTTTCAACATTTCGAGAACGGGTGGACGTATTTTTGTTGTTGTTTGAAATCATGTTTAGAGTATAATAATATTGGAACTTGTTTTTTTTTTTGGCTGATCTCTAGAACATACTTAAGAACAAAAATTCACTGGCAAATTCATTTTTGTGAAACAGGTTACTTTTATGGTAGATTAGGGTGGTTCTTCTTTAGATTGTTTTAATAGAAACAAGTAAGTCACCCAATAAATCAGTTCGAAATATTTTTTTTTTTTTTCAAACAAATATGTGGATGATTCCTTTAAATGTAGAGTGTTTAAATGAAAAAGTCTCCGATGTTCTATTAATTATGCCTTAGGTTGCCGTAGTACCTTTAGCAGTTTATAGATTAATTGTTCATTATTTAATTGTAAAATTATACCTATTTCTTTATTTACTTTTATTTATTTTTACGTATAAGAATTATCAAATTTAAATCTAATTTAATTTAGTAATATTTTATATAAAAAAAAAACTTTTTTGTTATGAATTTAAAACTTTATTATTCAAATTTGTAAAGAATATTATTTATCATATTTTTATTCTTTTTAAGAATTTAAATTTTAACTTTTTTCTTTTTCAATAAAAAAGTCAAAATAAGTCAATTTAGGCAGACGGTAAAATGTTGTCATGCTATTATTCATAGATATATAACAATGTTATTTAATCGAGATTTTAAATAAACAATAATAATAAAAATTTTTTTTCTCCTCCCTGATTTTTTCGCGATTATAGACTAAGGCAAGTTATGCATTCGTGGAAAAAAAAAGTTTGAGATAACAATCAAACATGACATTACGATGATAGCGAAGACCAAACAAGATAGTCTAAAAATTCTGTCCGTCTGTATGTCTGTCTGTCTGTCAGTCTGTCAGTCTGTCAGTCTGTCAGTCTGTCAGTCTGTCAGTCTGTCAGTCTGTCAGTCTGTCAGTCTGTCAGTCTGTCAGTCTGTCAGTCTGTCAGTCTGTCAGTCTGTCAGTCTGTCAGTCTGTCAGTCTGTCAGTCTGTCAGTCTGTCAGTCTGTCAGTCTGTCAGTCTGTCAGTCTGTCAGTCTGTCAGTCTGTCAGTCTGTCAGTCTGTCAGTCTGTCAGTCTGTCAGTCTGTCAGTCTGTCAGTCTGTCAGTCTGTCAGTTTGTCAGTCTGTCAGTCTATCTATATGTATGTATAGACACCTACAGCCCAAGCGGGTGGGCCGAATTGCTTCAAACTTGGTATAGAGTTTTTAAGGTATTGTAGAGAGGGGAAATTGATTTTTTTTAGCTCAAAAAATAACGGTACCTGCCATATAATCGTTGCGTTAAAGCCTATTTTGCTTGGAAACGGCTCTAACGATTTTAATTTAAAAAAATCAGTGCAGCTTTTTAGGTACGACCGAACATATGGCTGAAAAAAATGTTTTAATATCTATAAACGGTACTTTCCATAGGACCGTTTTTTTTTTTGCTTTCGACTATCTCATAAATGGCTTAACCGATTGTTTCGAAATTTCACCCATTGGTTGCCCAATTTATACTGCGCACCAATATTTTAAATTAATATTTTTTTTTGTATTTTTAAAAGCATTTTTAAGAAGAAAGTTTAAAAAAATTATATTTTGAAAACTTCTCATTCAATTTTTTTTCAAAAATTACAGTTATATGTATTTGCGTTTTTGAATTTTTTTTTCAAAAATTAAAAAAAAAAACTTTTTCTTTTCAAAAACCGCTCGACAGATTTTAAAATTTTTTTCTCATAAATTCACATTTATCCAAGAAATAAAATGGCGTACTTTTTTTTGAGCTCAAATTAGTTTAAGTATTTATTTCAGAATTTTGAATTATGTTTTCTTTGATTAAGCCGATTTAATCTTTTGTTTTTGAGTTTAAATTATTAAATATTTAAGAAGAAAGTTTGTTTATATAAAACATTAAGTTAAAAACGACTTTAAAAATATATTTAGATTTTTAATAGAAATCTTTTGCATACGATGTGATCGAACATAAGAGGAAGTCGTGCATTTTATTTCGAATATTTTTCACGATGTGAAAATTTATATTTGTATCAGTAAATTTTTAATTTGGATAAATTATTGATGGCTGAGCCAATTTGAAAAAACAAACATTTTTTTAATGACGTGAAAGTGTTAAACTTTCTTCACAGTCTGTAAAAGTATTTACATGATACATATGTTTAGTGTATAAGTGATTTTAAAGCATGAGTAAAATTACACACCAAATTTTTGGAAAAGAATATATTTCTGATCCTTTTATAGAAATCAGCTGTATGAAAATTTTAATTTTTTGGAACTAATTCAGGAATTACAATTAATTTTTTTTTTAAGAACCACCCTAATATATATCGATTTCATACGGATATGGATTTCATATTGTTTTTGGTCACTTGGTCTCAATCGTTTTGCATTTTTATTGTTTCAGTAAAAAACATTTTTTTTGTTTATGTATGTACTTAGTTTATATCAGTGCGATATTTTGTTATTTAACAATAAGTATTTCTTCGCCATGAAATCATTTCGCTTTTTTTTCGATTCGCTTAAGTTGATTTTAGTTTTGTTTTAATTTAATTACATTTGAAATTCAGAAATTCATATCGCATTTAATTTTGGGGCGTGACTCGGGACATGTCGCCAAGGGAATATTTAACACTTTTAAGGGCGAAAAACTGTTATAAAACGGTTATAACTGTTAGTCGGTATGTTCGAAATCGACTTTCTAAAAATCTTTTTTTTTTACCGACATTTTAAAATCAGCAAATCGCTCATCGATATTGTGTATTCAGAAACTCTGTACCTCGAAAGTAGGTAATGATGCGTTTTAAAATTCTATATTTCGAAATTATGTAAATAATACATTAAAACTTGGTCTGATAATGGAATATATTTCGAAAAAAAAACCCTGGGAATGGTGTTCTTTCGACAAACTTTCAAAGGCTCCCTCGGAATTCGTTGGTATCTGGAATACATTTTCAAGAAGAATTTCTGAAGTCATTTCATTGGATGTTTTTCTGATTCCATATTTAAGATAGTAGAACAAAATTCCTCAGAATTTACCAAAAGTACGTAAAATTTATGTTTTTTTTAATATCTTTTAAATTCAACACAAATGATGCTGAGTTTATGAGTTTTCAAGTCATGAATTTTATGTGAAATTTGAATGCAAATACGAACCGTTTTATTTTACAATACTTCTCGCACCTACATATAAGTATATGTATGTATATTTATCATTCAAATATCCGATTTAAAACTTAGAAAACAAGAAAGAACAGTAAAAGAGACACTTGCGGCAATAAAAATTTATATTTCAAAAGCTATGTGTAGGTATGGTAGAGGTAATCGTTAGTGAATCTCTGTTTTAAATGTGAATTCTTAACTGCTTTGTGAAATAACTGCTCTCAGATTTGAAAATGTTATCATTTTATTTGTGTTGGTTTTTTTTTCTGAGAAAAATTCAAATACAGGTAGGTACGCTCGAACAAAGAAGTGCAATTTAAAACTTTTCATAAAGTTAAATCTTTTGAATCTGGGTAACGGACTAAGAAAGTTTTAAAAGTGCTTACGCATTTGAATTGCTACTTTAAATTAAGAGCGAAGGAAAAAATTCACTTCACTTTAATTCTGAGATAAATGTTGAAATAATGTAATGGTTTAAAATTATTCCACTTAATCAAAAACAACAGAATATTTAATAGATTGAACTTAATTATGTCAACGATAATAAAAGGGCAGAAGCGATCTGGGATTCTTGGAAAGAAATATTCTTCGTACTCTGTATGAACTTTAAATGTAGTATCGGGTGTTTTTTTTTTTAGCACAGTCCGCACTAATTTTTAATAATTTATCTGTCAAATTAACTGTCAGATTTTTGTTTATCTTTACTTCACACTAAAATACGGCCATTATTAGACTAGACTATTATGTTGAACAGTGTAAATTTCAGAGGTAAAACCGATAAGCACACTAACTCTGAAATTTTGTGTATCTTCTGCTAAAAAAAGACTGCTTTTTTTTGAGAACTTCAAATATGTGAGTGTTCCAAAGTAGAGGATTTGTAAAGTCGATACGAAGTTGTTCGGGGTTTCATCAATGCAAAAAATACTCGTCTATAGTGGCATGACAGATGGGTTTCGGCTTAATTATTATAAAGGGTTATCCATTTTGCGCTTTCAAAAGTATAGGCCTGGAATTCGACATCTGCCAAACTAAGTTGTTAAGCCAATTTTTTTTTTCAGCTGAAAGTCTGACATTTACTAAAATGGATTGCTTAACTATCGCACAAGACATAAAAATTGTTAAAACCTACTACAAAAATGGTGATTCTACCACAGCCACATATCGTGATTTAAGAGGAGATTATGGTTTACATAATCGTTTAACTACGCAAGCAATCGGCAAAATTGTGAAGAAATTTGAAGAGACTGGATTGGTTACAGATATTGTAAGGCCTGTGCATCATCGTTTCGCTCGTACCACTGAAAATATCGCTGTTGTAAGTGAAAGTGTTGCCGAAGACCCGAATGTGTCGATTCCTCGTCGTTCTCAGGAATTAGGACTGTCTTACGGCACATTATGGCGTATTTTGCATTTGGATCTACACCTACATACATATAAAGTCCAGCTCACACAACAACTGAAGCCAGCTGATCATGGACGGCGATTTTTCGAACAAAATTTTCTTCAGCGACGAAGCACATTTCTCACTCAGTGGGTTAATAAACAAAATTGTAGTATTTGGTGTTCTGAGAATCCTCAAGTAATTGAAGAGAGGCCATTACATCCACAAAAAGTCACTGTTTGGGGCGCTCTTTGGTCCGGAGGTATGATTGGACCTTACTTCTTCAAAAACGGCGATGGAACGACTGTCACCGTCAATTCGGAGCGTTATGGTCACATGATAACCGACTTTTTTTTGCCTGCTATTGTCTGCTGATAAATCTTTAACTCTTGAGCACTTGAAAACCAACATTCGTCAAGTTATGACTGAGATAACGCCCAATATGTGTCAAAAAGTGGTCGAAAATTACCTCAAAAGAATCGATGCTTGCAACAATTCGCGTGGTGATCATTTAAATAATGTAATGTTTCACACATAATGTCCACGTTCAAACTTTATAATAAAAAAAAATCTCATAAAAAAAAATATTTTATATATATGTGTTTTATTGACGTTTAATTTTTAAACCACAAAATGGATAACCCTTTAGTTAGCAGCATTGTGTTTTGGAAGCAATAAATTCTACACCATTTCTTATTCCATATTGGACAATGTTAAGATCAGAATTTAATGATCTTTCATAATTTGCCGTTTTAGTTCCACATCGAAAGGGTTAGGGTGTAAATCAAGGAAGTACTGTTGTCGGCAAATAATTTATTGGATTAGAAATTTCAGATAAGAGATCATTAATGAAAATTGAGAAAAAGAGTCGGAAATAAAATGGAGTCTGGGGCACACCAGTATTTATTTTGTGGATTCCATACTTGGAACTGTTGTATACAACTTGCTTTTATGTGGTCCGGCACGTAAGGGATTTTTTTTTTAATTCATTTTTATTTATTATTAACGTAAAACTAACTTTAAGCTAGACAAAAATGTTTAAAACTAGCCTAACTATCAAAAACTTACAACTAATTTACTGGCCCTTTAAAGGCGCTCTAAACTAAACTATATCTCTTAATACTGATGTCTTAAGACCTAAAAACTTAATAAAAACTTTTAATAAATTCTAGTTATTTTATTTATATTTAACCAAGAAAACTTTTTTAACAAAAAACTTAATAACATATCCTAGTCTAAATCTAAACTAAAAATATTTAAAACTAGATACAACTTATTTATACTAACTAAAAATAACTTAAACTAAAAATACATAAAACTACTTACATCTACTTAAAAACTAGAACAGCTACAGCAGCTTTTTTAGGTTGTTTTTGATGTTTTTACTTGCGATATAGGCACTATAGGGCAAGTTTTGCATTTGGGAAAAAAATCGAACTCGAGATTTTAATAAAATTACGATGATAAACAACACCAAAAAAGTGGGTCCGACAATTCCGTATGTCTGTCTGGCTGTCTGTAGAACAATCTACAGCCTAAACGGCTGAACCGATTTTGTTCAACCTTGGTGGTAAAGCGGTTTAGGTGATTGTCCAAAATAGATTTTTGAATCGTTGTTTTAGCCTCAAAAATAACGTTACTTGCCATACAAATTTTTCTACCATCTTAACTATCTCGAAAACGGCTCCAACGATTTTGATAAAAATTGGTGTGTGTACTAATTTGAGTAAGGTGTACATTTTGGCCGGAAAAAAAATTTAATATTTATGCCCCCGCATTCATATTTTCTAATTTTTTTTTGTGCCACCCTTATACCTAATTTCCCTAAATTACGTAAGTCGGCCAAGACATGCCATCTAAATTGACTTTAGATATTAAACCGCTGTTCAGAGAGCCTCTAGAACTGTTTCTCTTGTTTCGCCCTATCCCTTCGGTCACAGTCCTACTTAACCGAAGGCGCTCTTCTCCACCTTGAGCGATGACGTCTCAACGATACAGGAGTCGCCTATCTACAGTTTTTCGGCTGACGTGGTAAATTAGCGGAACCGCCATTCTATCCTGTATCAGCCCCCCACTGTCTAAATAGAGGAATGATTCGGGAGGAATGTAGCCACTTAACCGCGCACTCTCAAGGTATTCATTGTTGGAGTAATAAGTCCCATAAATTAAGCTGTTGGTTGAGGACATCGCTCTTGCAATGTGACCGCAAATCAGCTTGAACAAAAAATTATCTATTCTGTTTATGTTGTTATATTGGCTCCGTTGTATAGAACCTGGTTGGAATAATATCTTGTGTACTCCGACTCTGGTGTTCTGTGTAATCCAAGGCAACATCTAAGACATTGCCTCTCGAACACCCGAATCTTTTCCATTTGAGATGGGGCAACGTTGAACCACACCGGGTATCCATAGGCAATCATCGGCCTGATGAGGGACATGTAGCAAATCACCTTCACCCTGCTGTCAAGACGCCTGCTATAAAACAAGCGTTTTGTCAGCGCAAAGGCTCCCCTAGCCCTAGCCAGAGCAGCACTTATATGTCTATCGAAATACAAATACTGATCCAACCAGATGCCAAGGTACTTTACTACACTTTTACTTGCCAGTGGATGTCCATGTGGCCCTACGATCGCCAGCTTGTGCCAATTCTTTCTCGTATCCCTTGATACAGGTAAGGGATTCATCAGTATCAATTGCACTCATTTCCAATATGTGAGCTTGATGTGATGTATTTTTTACTTTTTCTGTTTTTTTTCGGGATTTTTGGTTTTCGGGATTTTGTATTTTCGGGATTCTGGGTTTTCGGGCCTCTGGATAATCGGGATTCAGAATTTCGGGATTGTCACCATTTCCCTTTTCCATAACCTTGGAAAGAAGGGACGAAAATTTCGAATGGGAAAGAATATTCACCATTCTTAGGGGCAGATGGACTAATCCTATATTCCATCTACTCGGACAGATACCAGTAGAGTAGAACAGATGGGAAAACTTACTGACTGTGTTGAAGTGGAAGAACACCTCTTTAGAAGAAAAGCGGGAATATTTTCCTTGCCAGGGAAATGCCTAGATCTTCCAGGACTTTCGCCACAACACGAGTGCAGTATAATGCAAGAACTTGGAAAAATGAGTGACAAATGCGCCATGTATGATATCTTAAAGTGCTATACTCCGTACCCCAAGAGGCATAAACGTGCTAAAAAACGTGCTGCAGGAAATATAACATTCGCTCAGCAGTGTTGCAAGAGATGGTTTTATTAGTTTGATATTTTTTTTTTTTAAACGATATACACTCTAGATCCAAAATTAATGACTTTTTCTATCTCCGGTCCTTGTTGAATAGCTTGAATATGGAAGACATGTGGTAACAGCAGTATTTCGCAAAACAGCAAACGAAACAATTAAAATTCGATGAACACATGGTTTCGCCTAATGAACTTGTAAGATGGCCTTCAAATTCCTAAAAAACATTGGTCTAAACTTGGTACCTCGGATTAACATTCCGATACAATCTTGTTCAAGACTTATGCTGCTGTATCCTAATCAATTGGACACAAATAAATGAGCGTTTAATAAAATGCATAAAGCACAAATAATTTACAGCAATTTATCTGTGTTTTAAAATTCTGTATAAACGATAAATTTTGGAAAGACGGACTTATGATTTTGCAGAATAACTTACAGAGTTTTTGACTTTCCGAATTTGTATATAGATACATCGATACATATGATTTTGAAACAAAAAGACGAAGGTCACAACTGTAAAGCATCTGTATTTAACGATCCCACAATTAAGCAAAATATTTTTGTTTAAGTTCCAACTTCCTTTAACACCGTTATTTCTTTAGGCAATCACCATTTTATTAGGTAATACTAATATTTTAACTCAATAAAAATATGTCAACGATGCCGATTTTTTCAATTATAGTCAAAGACATTTTCAAAGCAAATACCTCCATCTTCACAGAGAAAGGACATATTTCTTCGTTAGAAAAATAAGATTACTAAAATTTCAGCACAACCATGCTTAATCTTTATTTAATACTTGCTCAAGGGATTTTAATCAAAAATTTAGATTATTTTTTCCCTCATTTGTTTTTGACATCAAACATTAAAAATAAACCTCGTAGCGATTTATTACATCCCCCAGGTACCGCACCCACTTTTTTTTCTCTTTCATCGTTATTTTAGACATGAATTTGAGTCTTTCAGAATTGATCCATGGTATCCTATACCCTACACAGTTTGCGGCTTTCGCGAAAAGATTAAATACCAAAATAAAGGATTAATCCTGAAATTTCAACACACAACGTACACATCACATACATAAATCAAAGCCTCGACACAAGGATAAACAAGACAAATTTGCATACCTAGTGAAATAACATAGGTATTCTCTTTTTAAATTATTTTATTTTATTTTTTATGAGGATTGACCTCAAGAGGTGGAAAGACCACCCACCACATTATGGGCATTTTACGACCCGCATACTAAAACTTCTCCAACACTTATTTGAACAGGAGTGTTTACAATTCTCTCGAAACTGGTAGTGTAGTCGGATATAATAGTTTTGAACGTGTGTCTTAATTTTTTTATTTGCTCAAGACTTACCTTTGTACATTGGAAACTCCCCGTCACTATGACTGTGACACAATATCATGGGACTGCGACATCTTGACCGTGGTGCGACCACAGTAAGTGTCCTTCGCATCGTTGTCGTTGGACCTGCCATTGATAATAAGGAAGAAGAATTGCCCCCAGCATTTGTAGTTGCAGCCACAAGTTGCTGTTGAAATTGCACATGTTGCAACTGCACCCGATGGTGATGCTGATGGTGGCTATGATGGATGGTCGCAGTCGCTTGAGACGACGACGACGATGCTGAAGCAGTTGCTCCTCCTGATGATGCTGGAGGCTGGGCATTCCGCATGGATGATGCCATTCTCCGCGACCCACATCGGTAATCCAGGATGGCGGCACAGATAACAAACACAAAAGCAAATCCACAAAAGTGAAATCGTCCTGCACAAGGACTAGGCTATAAGTGAGGATTGTCACAAGGACAAACCCGTGATAAGATTTAACGAACAAAGCCTTTATTGAAAGACCATTAACTATAAAACTAGACCGTTATACACAACTCGTTATATAACAAGAAAAACAAGAAACTTTTTTTTAGATACATTTGGTATTATCGGCCATTGCCGTTAGGAGTGGCATCAACAGCACTAAACACACTTTCACAAAAAACCAGCCAAACATTGATAAGAATTTAGGAGAACAACACACTTCGTTGTTATTCGCAGAGCAAGTAGGATATCTCCTCAACTCCTGATCACTTTTTTGATAACACTTTTTCAGCGCGGTGGTACAGCCCCGACCAAGGCCGCAACAATGACAATAGGTATCCACGGGCGAATCCTCCCGCAGATAAAAGGGATCAAACAAAAAAAAAATTTAACCGTCGCCACTGGGAAGACACATTTGGGACACTTGTACGATATGCGTCTGAACCGATGGAATCTCGGAATGAAACTGAAATTCTTCTCTGGCCAGGATATATATATTTTTTTTTGTTGTTGTTTTCATTTTGCGGGGGAAACTCCCAAACCATACTACTGTATCCTTTCTGCGGTGTGTATCTGGAAGCGCCCTTTTGGTTTATACAACTACGACGTAGGACACTCCTAATCATTATACATCGAAGAGCATTACACAGTAACCCCATTCTGAACAAGAACAAAGAAAATCCCTCAAAGAAGAAGCTGCTGCCGAGAGAACAGTCAACTCCTGATAGAGACAGAGCAAGAGAGCAAGGATGAGCCTTTTGGGAGAGACTGATGATACCGTGTTCCGTCCTTATCAGTAGTTGGTCTCCATTCATCCAGCAGGCTAAAAGAAAAACAGGGTGACCAAGGTAGATGTTGTAGTGCTTTCCATTGCACAGGTAATAAAATTCAAAAATATATTTTTGAATAATACATTACCAATTTTCGAATATTCTCACAATCCCCGACCCAAAATTAAAAAATCTAAAATTTGGAAAGCAAAAAATTTTATTCTTGGGATTTGGGATTTAGTGATAAATATACAGCCGTTTGATACCTGTCAAATACGAGTATTGCATACTTCAGAAAATTCTTTTACCGTTTGGCTTTATATAAAACATATACATTTAAACTTGTTTTTAATTACAGAGTGGCATTGTGACAG